>JAPQVY010000122.1:18951875-20151875 GCA_028535165.1 Quercus tomentella | reverse complement strand
TGGAATTAAGTAACTTTGATTGGATGTTTTAAAATAAAGGAATGGAAAGGAATGAAAATGAATGGAATGTAGTAATTTTGTTTGGGAGCAACATGGAGGGAATGAAATGGAATCATTTTATGACAATATTACTATTAGAACCCTATTTTAAAATAAAGGGTTGAATATATAGGGGTATTTTGGGAGTTTTAGTAAAAAAATTATTAAATCTAATTTCATTCCCTCTCATTTCTCCCAATTTCAGGAGGAATGAAAATTTGAGGTTTTAAGGGAATAGAGAGGAATGAGTGTTCCCTCCTACTCATTTCATTTCCTCCCACTTAAACTCCCAAACAAGGGAATAGGCTTTCCATTCCCTCTATTAAAACTCCCAAACAAGGAAAGGGAAGAATATTCTAAAATTATTCTTTTCATTCCTTTCCATTCCATTCCATTCTCTCCTCCCAAATGATGCCTAAAAGTCTAAGACCTAGCAACAAAACGTGAATTGGCCCACACTCACACACTGAATAATGAATTCAATGCTATTTAGGTATTTATTTTTTAGAGCTAGGTCTCAACCCACTCAAGTGATATTAAAATGTTGCATTGATGGTTTTGGCTCCTTATAAATGGATATTTAGTTATTGTGGTTAGGACTTTAAATTAAACTAAAACACCATAATGGTTAGTGATGGAAAGTTAAATTAGTAAATTCAGATCATTAACCAATCAAATTAATACATGTAATATTCCGCACCTCTAATCCTAAGGATTAAGTATACTTGCATAATCTCATTAATGATCAGCATATAATAAATTAAGTTTTTTTAAAAGGTAAAGTCTTAAATTGTTGTAATATATATATATATATATATATATATATATATATATACACGTGTGCGCACATGGTAACTTAGTAAAATACTTTAGGTTTGATGCTTGATATATTATAACATGGTTAAGGTTGTAAATAGGTAGTCAAGAGAAGGATATAGTGGTAATTTTACCAACACATGCAACCAATTAAAATTAGATACATGTAATACCAAAATGGCATGCATGGTGACACATGTAGCTCCACACTTAAGTCTAAGAATAATACTAGAGATACAAATTATTTTACTCTCTAAGTCTAAATTCAGCCACATGGCCGGCCATGCAAAGGTTGCACTCCCACCTCATTTGTTTGCTCTCTTTTCTCAACCTGAAACTAGGAGAAACTCAAGAAGCTCTCTTAAAACTCTCTCTCCCTTCCCAGCAGCAAGGAAGGCTGATTCTTTCAAGTTTTCTCAGTTTCTTGCTCTTAAAGACTTAAGTTAGAGTGATTCTAGCTCTACTTCCCCTCAGGAACCAAAAGCTAGGTAAGGGTTCTAGCTACTCTCACCTTGGAATCCTTGATTTCTTCATGGAATTTTTAGTAATGGTATTTGTGGTTTGTAAAATTAGGAAATTATATACTTGTAAGTCTATATATATAGTGTTTTTAAGAAGGCTTTGGAACTGTTTTGATGATTTTTTTAAGGTAGATTGGGGCTTTTTACTAATTAATTATTGTATATGTGATTAAGAAACCAAGAAAAAATTTATGGTGAGAACAAATTGATGTTACTGCAGGGATTTTTGTTGTATTTAATTTTTGTTATAAATGGTGAAATTACTATATATAAGTGCTTTCTAACATATTTAATTGGAGAATAAAATCCCCATATGATTATAAGACCAATTGCAATCATTTTATGAGTTTATGAGTAAAGCTGTTAAAACTGCTATTTTGACAGATTCTGTGTTCAAACATGATAACTTATGCAATAAATTGTCTACTATGAATTTGGATGCTAGGGATATTTCCTATGAAAGTTTAGACACTTATGGTTGTTATCGAACTGGTCTCACAGCAATTAGATGAGTATATAAATAATGGTGTAATTTCTAAGTTGACTGATTTCTGTTAAGGCAGATTTGAGTTTACTGTCTTGTGGGAATTCTTATACATTATAGAGAACATATTTAGAGCTAAATATTTTATGATATATTCTACACTTATATAAGTGTGTCCCTCTCTAATTTCAAGATAATTGGACTCCTCTTAATAGGCCAAATGAAATGAAATTTACAAGAGGGCTGACCTGCATGGAACAAATTTACAGTAATCTGCAAATGATGGAACTTTAGATAATTTATTCTTGAAGTAGGATGATTGGGTTAAGTTGGAATTATGTATGCTTGATAAATGGCATGTGTATTGCATGGATGAATTTTGTATACTTTTTTTTTTTTTTTTGAGGAAACAGTATACTTATTAGAACACGAACATGAAAATAGTATATAGAATTTTGTATACCTTGATTCTACTATTTAGTACACAAAGGAAAGAAAAATATATAATATTAGTCCAACACAAAATTTAAAAAAACAATATCAATATAATAATAAATAATAATTTAAAATAATAACAGTTTACTTATATAATATTTACAAATTTATAAATTGAGAGAAAAATTGTGCAAAGCACAGCCCAACAACTAGCATCATTAAAAAGAGAATGACATAAACATTATTATGAGGTAGCAATAACAACATTTTTTTTTATTATATAATAACAGCATTTAAGTACCCAACAACAAACTAAAAACATAAGGAAAAATAATTAAAGGTACAAATTAGTATGCCATAATAAAAGTCGGAGTTTCAAACTTAAATATATAAAAAGAAAAGAAAAACAGAGCAATATAAGAAACAACTACTAAACAGTGCGATTCATCAATTTGTTGTTGGTGGATTCCTTAATGCTTCCTTCCTGCAGGCTGCCTCCGTAGTCTCCAGTTAGGGGCTGCAATCCAAAATTAAAATTAGCATATATATATATATATATATATAATCAATTTGAGGCACTCTTGCTCCACGAGTGTGTAAAGTACGTACCTATCATGCATGTCTATTAAGGATATTGGTGAGAGCTTGAAAGTGCAGCCAGCTAGCACTTGCATTGTTATAATTAAGAAAAAGTTTTTAACTTAATGAGATTAGACCAAACCTGTAGCTCATCACCAGACTTACACTGTCTAGCAAGAGAGTGGGCAACAGAGTTACCCGCTCGTTTTACATGAGAAAATGTGCATACACGAAAGTTAGCAGTGAGGAATAAAACATCGCTTAGCACTTGACCATGCTCTGGGTGCGTTGAATCTTCTCTTTGAATGGCCTTTACTATGACTTCGGCATCTTCTTCAAATACATAATCAAAGAGACAAAGCTCCTTAGCAAACATCATAGTTCTTCTACATGCTAAAGCCTCAACCGTAGCTACTGCATTTGGGAGGGGAATCTTTTCAGCTAGAGTGCCAATCACACGGCCAGAGGAATCACGTGCCACAACACCCATACCTGCACAACTCAGCTCCTTGAAAATTTCCCCATCAAAATTAATCTTATACGTTGGAAAGTCAGGTGGAATCCACCTCACAGCTCAAGCTACAGCATCAGACGGCTTCCTGTGAATAACATGGGCTGACCTGAATTCATTGATCATGTTTTCTGCCTTGGGCCGAAGCAAGTGATTTTCTGTAGTGGCCCCTCCACATCTTTTAGCATTTCTATTGTTCCATATAAGCCAAAACATCATAGCCAACACATCCACATCAACACTACTTTGCCTGCGGAACACCACTTCCAACAAATCAGAGAACACACCAAATTTGAACCTTACCATCTTCTTCAGCTCATCGTGAGAGTTCCAAATTGCTGCAAGAGAGTTGCAGCCCCACAGGGCATGGGTTGTGTCTTCGGTATCTACCTTGCACATTGGACAGCAGACAAAATTAACCACCCTCCTCTTCCACAAGTTGAGCAACGTGGGGATAGCTTCATTTGCTGCCCTCCATAATAAATGTTTCACCTTTTGAGGAACCTGCAGATTCCAGATACCCTTCCACAAAGCTTTTCCACGGTTGCTAGATGAGGTAGTTGGTTGGACAGCCCGGTCTGAGGAGGCTAGGAGCTTGTAGGCTGACCGAGTTGAGAAAACACCATTAGCTGAAGGCAACCAGACTTGCTTGTCTGGGGAAGCTTGTAGGCTTAAGGGTAGGCCGATGATCAAACTTGCTTCATGAGGGAAGAACTCCTGAGCTATCAACCCTTTCTTCCAGGTATGTGTCACACGGTCTATAAGATCATAGACCCGTGAGTCTGGGTGCAAAACAGAGGCCGGAGATACCACCTTTGAGGCTGAGGTTCTTGGCAGCCACTTATCACCTCTGATCACTATAGACTCTCCGTTACCCACTCTCCAAATCGTGCCCAGATCTAAAACATGTCTAGCCTGCAACAAGCTCTTCCAAGCAAGGGATCCCTTATTTGGATTATCACATTCCATGATGGAGTAATCTGGGAAAAACTTAGCTTTAAACACTTTATAAAAGAGAGATCCAGTATCGGTATTTAACCTCCAGACCTGTTTTGCCAAAAGGGAATCATTGAACTTGCTTAACTCCCTAAACCCCATTCCACCCTCACCCTTTGGGAGGCATAATTTTTCCCAGCTTAGCCAATGGATTTTCTTTTGCTCCCCTCTATAACCCCACCAAAACTTCCTTATCAACACCTCAATTTCCTTTATCAAGCCTTTTGGGAGCTTGAAACAAGACATAGTGTACGTTGGTATTGCCTGCACTACTACTTTGATAAGGATTTCCCACCCCGCCTGCGATAGTAATTTTTCTTTCCAACCCTTTAGCTTCTTCCAAATTCTTTCTTTTATTACACTAAATGACTTCTTCTTCGCCCGACCAATCAATGATGGGAGGCCCAAATATTGTTCAAAACTTTAGATAGACGAGATCCCCAAGAAACTCTTGATAGCTACCTGAGTTTGATGCGAAGTATTTGAGCTGAAAAACAATATTAGTTTTACCCCTGTTAATACTTTGACCCGAGGCTAGTTCGTAGTTGTATAGGATAGATTGGAGCTTGACACACTCAGGAACAGAAGCTCTACAGTAAACTAAGCTGTCATCAGCGAACAACAGATGAGAAATCCTAGGACCCGCCAGGCATAAAGAGACGCCACTGATATCGCCCTTCACTTCAGCCTTGCTAAAGAGGGTGGAGGCCTTCAATCACCAACAAGAATAAGTATGGAGACAAGGGGTCACCCTGACAAAGACCTCTGGTAGGATAGATAAGACCGTGAGGTTGACCATTAAGCAGTATTGAGAAAGACACTGACCGGATACATGAAGAAATTAGTTGGATCCATTTCGAATCGAAACCCATTTTTTCCATGATCTTTTCAAGGAACTTCCATTCAACTCTGTCGTAGGCTTTTTGCATATCTAATTTTAGTGCCATGTAGCCCATTTTACCAAACCTTTTAGACTTCAAGTAATGGAGAGTTTCATGAACGACCAAAATATTGTCAGTAATAAGTCTCTCTGACATGAAAGCGCTTTGGGTTTCAGAAATAAGCTGGGGAAGCAGGGGTTTCAGGCGATTTGCCAGAACCTTCGCAATGAGCTTATACAGCACATTGCTCAGACTAATGGGCTGAAAATCAATTACCTTCCTAGGACTCTAAATTTTTGGAATAAGAGTTAGATAGGTATGATTTATGGCCTTTGGTATTGTACCTGTATTGAGGGTAGATAAGACTGCCTCTGTGACTTCCCCTCCCACTTTATCCCAAAATTGCTTATAAAATAGAGGAGGGAGATCGTCGGGGCCTGGGGACGTATCTGCATCCATCTGTTTCAAAGCCAACCTGACTTCCTCTGCCACAAATGGTCTGAGTAACTCCTCATTCATAGCCCTTGAAACCCTTGGATTCACCCCCTCTAATACTAGCTCAAGGACAATGGGGTTTGCCGATGTAAACAGAGAAGAGAAATAAGAAATTAGAATGTCACCAATACGATTCTCATCTTCAACCCAATCGCCATACTCATTCTTTAGGCCCGATATAAGGTTTCTTTTGTTTCTTTCTATTGCACAGCAGTGAAAGTACTTCGTATTTAAGTCCCCATGCTTCAACCAATCAACCTTGGATCGTTGATTCCACATGCATTCCTCCAAATCCATAAGTTTCTTAATTTCATCAGAAAGCACCTGTAACCTATTATTCCCTCTTCCAGCCATAGAATCAGCTTCTGCCTCTACTAACTCCTTTCTTTTTCGAGCTAAAGTTCGACATACATTGCCAAACACATTTTTGTCCCACAATTGTAACTGAGCTTGACAATTTTCGACCTTTTTAATGACTATCCCCATTGAATCCCCCCAAACAACCTCCTTCCAAGCCGAATGAACAACTCCTTCGCATCTCACATCCTTGAGCCACATGGCTTCGAACCGGAAAGGCTTTCTGGGTCTAGAAAATCGATTTCGAATATCATCTAAGCAAAGCCAGATTGGTTTATGATCAGAGGATGACGCCGATAAATGATGGAGGCGAGCCGTTGGGAATTTTAACAGCCAATCCGGGGTCGCTAAGGCTCTATCCAGTCTGACCCAGACCACTTGACCCCCAAACCTTCTGTTACACCATGTATACGGCAATCCCGAGTAGCCCAGGTCCTTTAAACCCCACATATCCAAACAATCCCTAAAATTTTGCATTTGAAACTCAGGCCGTATAGCCCCACCCAATTTCTCACTAAGTTTTGTGATTTCATTAAAATCCCCAATGCAAACCCATGGTAAATTAAATTGAGAGCTAAGGTGACGAAGAACTGACCAAGAATCTTCCCGGTTGGCCACTTCTGGAGCTCCGTAAAACCCCGTGAAGCGCCAAGCGTCATCAATTCTTGGGTTCATCACTGCGTCGATATGCCGAGGAGAAAAAGTACGAATATGCAGATCAACATCGTTTATCCAGAGCAGAGCTAAACCACCACTCAAATTTATTCGCAGCATAATGAACAGATTATCAAACTTCAGGCGACATTGAAGTCTCTCAAGGTACGACTTCTTCTTCTTCATTTCCATGAGAAAAACCACTTTAGGACCTTTTACTTTCACCAATTCTGAAAGCTTGCGAACTCGCCGATGGTTCCCAAGCCCTCGGCAGTTCCAGCTTAAACAATTCATGGCACACGGCGGGGCTGAGAAATAGCCGCCGTCGATGAAACATCAGAAAGGGGAGAAACATCAGAGCTTACACCTCTTTTTTTCAATGCTGGAGAGTCTGAAATATCTTCTGGGAAGTGTTCTCTCTTTTTAACACTAACTGGAGAAGCCAAATGGGAAACAACGATGGACTTTTGTAATTTGGGAATTCGTTTGGGCTTAATTTTTGTAGGCAACCCATTAGAGTTTGAAAAATCCTGAAGAGGAAGCCTTATATTAGGCCGGTTAGCATCTTGCTTAGGGAGAGAAGGCCCATTTTCTTGTGGTCCAACTATCAAAGGTTTCACAACTTCTTTTTTACCTATACCCTGTACAGCCACCAACCCATCTAAGCCAGAGACTGACTCTCCCAAGTCACCAGGAATAACGCACGGGTCTTGATCAAACTTCTTTATGTGATTATCAAAAAAAAAAAAAAAAACTTCTTTATGTCACTATCAATTTCTTGGAGCTTAGTGAGAAATGGGTCTCCATCAGCAAAAGTGCCTGTGTTTTTTGGCAACATTACCGATTTGGAGAGCTTTGAAATGGCGTCCATATCTGCCAACAAAGAATCACCACCTTTTGGGATACTGGAACGTCTTGGTCATAACATTGCAAGACCACCAGATTCTTATCAAAACACCAAGGTTCACTCTGAAGAACCCGATCCAGGTCTCCTTTTTTCTTGAACACAAACAAGACCAGATGATCATCAAGTTTCCTCAACTTAAAACCCTCAGTAGATCTCCAGAGTTGTCTAAAAGTTTTAGCCACGACTTCCATATTCAGCATGCGTTTCGTTAAAAATTTTGCTGCAATAATAAACTCCACAGATCTATGTTGGTTCTGAAGAGTAAATTTAGAACCTTCTCTCTCGTTTAGGGAGAGATTGTTCCAGGTACTTGTTAACTCCTCCATTAGGTGAAGAGAAAGGAAAAAAAGGAGAAAACAAAGAGGACTAAGAAAAAGGGAAACAGAAAAAAATAAAAAAAGTGTATCCCAAGGACCCCACAAAAGGAACAAACCACAAGCTCTGAGGTAATTTTGTTACCTCCAGAGAACACAGACACCTCCAGTACAGGAGGGACAAACAATTCTACAAGCAAAGAGTAGAGAGGGTAGAGAGACCCTTTCTTTCTTTGCGAGAGAAACCCAAATCGCTTGAAAACTTCAATGCACTAAGAACACAAGATAATCCCAAGGATGGGTCTTGGGAAGGACTTGAGTTTGGAATGCTGTCCCATCATCTTAATAAATATGTGGCTTGTATGGAGAGAGAGAGAGAGAGAGAGTGGATATTAATATTTTGATGAACAACAAGACACAGAGTTGTTGTCCATGTAGAGTCTGAATTAAATTTCAATTAAAATAATAGGGTTTCTTGTATTATTAATGGAACGATGTCGTTGAATGCACGTACGTAGCCCCAGTGAAGAATATATATATATACGTGTGTTCATTTGGTGGAGGATTAATAAATCAAGTTGTTCCACTTGGCTTTGTTACATTATAAATAACAAAAGAATTAGGTTGCGTTTGGGAACTTAGATTTAGATTTGGATTTAGATTTGAAATTAAGGGATTTCAAATCCATTGATTTTAGGAGTTATTTCAAATCCAAGCATTTTAAATATTGAAAATTCTTGGTGGATTTGTCAAATCCAAATCTTTGACCTTTTTTAAACTTCCCAAACAAAGGATTTGGATTTAAACCCCCTTAAATCCAAATCCAAATAGGTCATTAGAGAAAAAAAAAAAAAAAAAAAAAAAAAAAGAAGGCGCAACAGACAAGAATGTAGTTTAACACTGCTTAGTTGAGATGCCAAAGAGAGAGAGTTATGGTAGGACTGTAGGAGGAAAATTAGATTTTTTTTTTTTTTTTTTCCTTTCATTTGTTGAGATAATTGTGTCTAATTATCGTAAGAAGATAAAGAATGTTTACTTACATTGATGATCTACTAAACTACAACAAAAGTGGGCTATGGTGACAAAATCTAGTGAGGATAAACAATTTCGTCACCAAATGATAACATTTAGTGAGGAAAAGAAGAATTCGTCACCAAATATTATAAAAATTTTAAAATTGGTGACAAAATCAATATTTCGTCACCAAAGATGTACAAATTGGTTTATTTTATCACTATAGGTCATGAAAAAACGGCAAACCTAGGGTGACAAAATATTCGCGTCACCAAAGACTTACCAGAGGTGACGAAATTCTAAATTTGTCACCCAATATTAGGATGTAGGTGTTTTTGGTGATGAAATAAATTTTCGTCACCTATTGTTTAACCAAAGACTAACCAGAGGTGGCAAAATTCCAAATTCATCATCCAATATTAAGATGGAGGTGTTTTTGGGGAAGAAATAAGTGTTCATCACCTATTGTTTACAAATAATTAAGGATGGTCATGGGCAGGGTAAACCCATATATACCCGACCTAATTAATTTATCCATGGATATCCGATTACCTTACCCAATTAGTATCCATACCCAATTGTTACCCGGTCTATTTATCCATAGATATCCATACCCTACCCAAAGCCGATTTTTATAAAATCACCAAATATGTCAAAAACCACTAAAATGACCAATATATCCTCAAAATCTCTAAAATAAGCAAAATACCCATGAAACCTTTAAAATGACCAAAATACTCCTACAATCTCTAAAATCACCAATTATGCTAAAAACCAATAAAATGACCAAAATATCCCAAAATCTCTAAAATGAGCAAAATACCCATGAAATAACCTTAAAAAAGACCAAAATACCCCCAAAATCACCAAATATGCTCAAAAACCACTAAAAATTACCAAAATATCCCCTAAACCTAATAAATGACCGAAACCCTCAAATCCTAAAAAATGACCAAAGTACACAGGAAACTTAAAAAATGCCCAAAATACCCTCGAAACCAAAAATTTGGCCAAAATACCCCCGAAACGAAAAAAATAAAAAAAAATAACACCTAAACCTAAAAAATAACCGAAATACCTCCGAAACCTAAAAACTGACCGAAATAGCCTTGATGCATGAAAATTACCAAAATACCCCTAATCTTTAAAAAATGACCAAAATACCCCCCAAAACCTAAAAAATGACTAAAATACCCCTAAAACCTATAAAATGACAAAAATGGCCCTAAAACCTATAGGATGATAAAAATACACCTTGAACCTAAAAGATGATCGAAATACCCTTAAACCTAAAAATAACCAAAATACTCGTTTTTATAATTTCAGGCTATTTTGGTCATTTTTTAGGTTTAGGGGGTATTTTGGTTATTTTATAAGTTTCAGGGGTATTTTGGTCATTTTTTAAGGTTTCAAGGGTATTTTCGGTTATTTTTTAGGTTTAGGGGGTATTTTGGTAGTTTTCATATTTCGAGGGTATTTTGGTAATTTTTAGGGTTTGGGGAGTATTTTGGTCATTTCTTAGGTTTATGACGTATTTTTGTCATTTTTAAGTTTCGGGGGGGTATTTTGGTATTTTTAATGTTTGCAGGGATATTTTGGTAATGTTTTAATTTTTAAGGGTATTTTGGTAATTTTATGATTTAGAGGTATTTCGGTCATTTTTTTTTTGGTTTAGGGTGCATTTCGGCAATTTTAGAGGATTTTAGGAGTACTTTGGTTATTTGCAAGTTTTAGAGGCAATTTGGTAATTCTGATTATTGGGTAATTGAGTGGATTGGGGTTTACCCATAATAATTTGGTTGAGTTAGGTTTGGGTTAGATTTAATTAGTTAAATGGATAATAATAGGTAAATTACACCCGATTGGCATGAAAATTGGCATGTATGTTAAGAACATATAGAACATGTAATCCAATGGTTGGATTTTCAAAATATGAATTCAATAATAAGTTATTGGGTGGTGTAACATTTTTTAGAGTTACATCAGGTGTAACTTGAACCAAGCCCTATATTTCTTAATGCGATGTGAATTTTGATAAATCTACCATTAGATTACATTATCTTCATATATTTTTCATGCTTACAAAATTTCAAGGTGATCAAAGATTAATAGGCATGTCATTAATCAATTGTCTAAATTCAAGTTTTTGTTGTTTAAAATAACACATAAAAGATGAGTTTAAAGATCAAATGGTAAATTACACCCGATTGGCATGAAAATTGGTATGCATGTTAAGAACATATAGAACATGTAATCTAATGGTTGGATTTTCAAAATATGAATTCAATAATAAGTTATTGGGTGGTGTAACATTTTTTAGAGTTACATCAGGTGTAACTTGAACTCAGCCCTATATTTCTTAATTCAATGTGAATTTTGACAAATCTACCGTTAGATTACATTATCTTCATATATTTTTCATGCTTACAAAATTTCATGGTTATCAAAGATTAATAGGCATGTCATCAATCAATTGTCTAAATTTAAGTTTTTGTATCTTAAAATAATGCATAAAAAATGAGTTTAAAGATCAAATGGTAAATTACACCCGATTGGCATGAAAATTGGCATGTATGTTAAGAACATGTAATCCAACGGTCGGATTTTCAAAATATGAATTCAATAATAATTTATTGGGTGGTGTAACATTTTTTAGAGTTACATTAAGTGTAACTTGAACCCAACCATATATTTCTTAATTTGATGTGAATTTTGATTGGTCTAACAATTGTGACTTCGAGATCATTTTGGCATCTTAACAGAAACGTTCAAAAACCGGTTGAGCCGTCTTGGTGTTCAGTTTTCACAGTTGATCAACTGGTTCCTAGTTAATCTTAGGTTTTTACTATTTTTTGGTTTTTAGTTATAACCGGACCAGATCAATGATCAGTTCGTGGTTGAACCGGCAAATCTGGTCCAGTTTTTAAAACCATGATAATGCCTACCGTGGTTTTAAAAACCGATACGAACAAAGAACCAAAAAAGTGACTGGTTACCAGTTTTTTTGTCTGACCAGTGACGTCATAAATATGTATTTTATAATTATAAAAATAAAAATATAATAAGTTTATTACTAATAATACGTAGGTAAAAATTAGCAAAAGATTTATGTGGGTTTTCACATCTTATATTTAGAAAATAAAAATAGCAAAATGTAAAAACGTAACATTTAGTGATACTTTCGTTTAGATTTAATTATTTTTCTTCAAAATGGACCATCACATATGTTGAATTGTAATCTTAAAAATAAAATGTTTATTATTTATTTATATGTGAATATATATATATATATTAATGAATTAATGTTATAGAAAAATTAAGTACTTTTTAAATTTATTCACTTAATTAATTAAAACTTTTTATTTTTTTTCAAATCATAATTATCATAAGAAGAAAAAATAAAAATAAAAACTAAATTCCGTGAATATCAAAGCTAAATCATAGTTATCAAGTAGTAGTGGTAATATATATATATATATATATATATATATATATATATATATATATATATATTATATAATGTTTTTGAGAAGTAGTAAGTAGTACAATGTACACTTAACCAAAAAAAGAAAAAAGTAGTATAATGTACAGTGTTGCAAGTAAAACAAAAACTAAAGGTTTAAAAGAATATCAAAATTATGTGGCTCTCATTCATTCTATATTAAAAACTAAAAAACAAAGGTGTGGCTCTCATTGATTTGTTGTGTATACAAATAGCACTAGTAGACTAGCAAAGCAGTGAAGCACACAGTTTGTAAACTAAAAGTAGAGGTTCAGTTATTTCTTTTGAGTACTAAGTAGTGAACAGTACGAAGTGAATTTTTTTGATTTCTTTTTGCGCGGTGACCAATTTTTAGGCAGGTTGTAAATTTTTTTGGTTTCTTTTTTTTTCATTATTTTTTATTGGATAAAATTCATGTATAGTATTTTAGGTGCTGTTGCTTAAGTTCCTTTCTTAAGATTCTTCCATATAGCTACTTAATTTTAAAAATATACTTCCATCATCAGAAAAAAGCTACGTGATAAAATCTTAAGAGAGGGATCTAAAAAACAACATCTAAGCATTGTAGTTAAGTCTTGCTCTTTTTTATTTGTGTAAACAAAACACTGTTACTCTCTCTTTCTCCTCCCATAGACAGACCCACGCCTCTCAGCCTCTCCCAAAAAGACTAGTAAGCTCTCTTTCTCATCGATCCTCTCTCTCTCATTACTCTTCTCTCTATCTCTCTCTCATGTTAAACTTGGTGACTTTGCGGATTATTTTTTCTTCTTTCAGGATTAGCAGGATATTGATTTTGGGATTAGAGAGGGTGTTGATTTTAGGACATAGCTTTTGGGATTGGAGAAGGTAAGCGAGTCTTTCCCCATTGATATTTTGAGATATGGAACAAAAATCCCTATTGATTTTGTAATATTTAAACTCAGCAGCAATTCTATGTATATCATTATGGATTCTGGACATTGCTTTTATAATTTTTTTTCCACTTCATGCGTGTGCATAAATGTGTCTATTAAATAAATGCAATTTTGTGACTTAATATGTTAGATTTTTAAGTTTAATTTTTGTGGGTTTTTGTTAGTTTTTGTTTGGTGCTGAATCTGGGTTTTTCTGGGACCTTAAAGATTAAATCTTTAATTATTTTTTTGAGGCTGATTTCTGTGAACCCGAAATGCTTGTTTTTGGGTTTCTATGTTTTTGTGTGCTTACTTTACTTGTCAGTAACACTGGTTTACTTGTTAATATCATTTTCAAACTAAGCAATATTTAGTCAAAGTGGTGCACTTTGTTTAACAATTTCAGTTGCAGTCAACTCGTTAAATGTGTTTTTGGTGCTTACTTCGTCTGCTAATGCTAATTCTATGTTGATTTTGGTACCCATTGAAGATAATTGTATGTTAATTACATTTAAGCTAATATAATTCATAGACCCTTTTATCTGATTGTTAATTACATTTAAGATAATTGTATGTTAATTACAGAGAGCTTCACTAAGTCTTCCAAGTCTCCTTTTCCGATTGGTCCTAACCACTAAGGTAATAATAACCTTTTTCTTGATCATTTTTCTTATATAAATTTTCGTTATAGTTTAGATTATGTTATGTTGAGATTTATATTAACTGATTTTTGTCTAATTTATTTTTTTGGATGGAAAATATTGATGCGGTTATGATCTTACAGTTACGCCAATTTTGCCACTAATTTTGGATCCTATTAAAAACAATTTTAGAATATTTTTTTGGGGTGCAAATCTGGAACAGATCTTTCAAAAAATTTTAGTCAATATTTTCAAATTTGGTAAAACAGAACATATTTATTATACTGAGTTAAGTTAGTTATAGGTGTACCCATGTGAATCTTATTACATGGTTGAATGTTATGGGTCCAATTGATGCTACTAATAGTAGTATTACTTGTTGTGATGTTTTGGCAATTCACTGGTGATTTTAAGTCTCTGTTGAGTTATGAAATCTAGGATGGACACCCCTCTATTCATGCCAACCCTTTGCTTAAAAATCTTACCATCACCAATCACAATAGCACCTGAGTTCATTTTTGCTTAGAAACTAGCTTAGTGCTAAAATTCAAAACTTTTGAAGGGGTTTTGAGTTTGAGTTGAATGTGTGCATTGGAAAGGAAAACAGAAAGGGTATTTATATATCCATGCAAGCACAATCTTAAAAACATATGGAGGTTGAGTTGGTGTATGATTATCTCTATTATCTAACATTTAACCAATCCACTTAGCAGCAAAGAGTAGAATATCTCAGCGGTTGATGGGTTGGCTACACGCCCCTATTAGCATCTTCTTGCTGTGTACAATATTAATGGATATTGAAATTAAGGCCAGGGTGGCTGCTACTGAATGAAACCCACATGATCTTGAGCAATCTGATATGGCCACTAGGCACTTATCTAAATTTGATTAGCGCATTTAATACTATAATTTAGTAAGTTGATTTACCTTCTCTTTTTTTTTTTTCTTGTGTGTTATTAGCGCACTTAATACTATAAAGTAAGTTGATTTACCTTTTTTTTTTAACCCTAAAAATAGTGAAGCTTTTGTTGGTTTCTTGTAAATTCACATGCTTAGGTTTCACCTTTCTTGACTTGCTTGTTTGATTTGCCTTAGTGTAATCATTGAAGCTACTGTCTCTCTTGTTAAATTATCCCATAGGATGTTATCTTTAGCTCTTTTTTTTTTCTTTTTTTTTTATGTGTGTGTGTGGAGGGGAGGGGAGGGGGGGTCCTACCTATGACAATGGACTAGGTATACCTTCACATGCATGCACATTATGTTGGTAATATCATTGTGCAAAATTATATGGTGATAAATACTGATAGTGCTTCTTTATATTATTAACTATTTTTTTTCTGATGTTTATATTATTAACTTAAAAGGAAAGACTAGATGTATCAATCCTATTTGCATTTAGATCCATTTGTTTACTAATTACACGACCTTGCATGTGTGTGTGGATAATAAAAGCTCAACGTCATTTCGGTAATTGCACACACTTGTGTTTATGGTGGTGGTTGGGTTTTTTGTTTAATGTTGGTGGTGGGTTATTTGTTTACTGTGATGGCTGGGTTTTTTGTTTAAGGTAGTGACTGTGTTTTTTGTTTAATGGTGGTGGTGGGTTTTTTGTTTATGGTGGTGGCTGAGTTTTTTGTTTAATGTTAGTGGTGGGTTTTTTTTGTTTACCGTGATGGTTGGGTTTTTTGTTTATGGCAGTGGCTGAGTTTTTGTGTTAATGGTGGTGGCTGTGTTTTTTGTTTAATGGTGGTGGTGGGTTTTTTGTTTATGATAGTGGCTGGGTTTTTGTGTTAATGGTGGTGGTTGTGCTTTTTGTTTATTGTGATGGTTGGGTTTTTTGTTTATGGTAGTGGCTGAGTTTTTGTGTTAATGGTGGTGGTGGGTTTTTTGTTTATGGTAGTGGTTGTGTTTTTGTGTTAATGGTGGTGGCTATGCTTTTTGTTTAATGGTGGTGGTTGAGTTTTTTGTT
The DNA here is from genome assembly GCA_028535165.1 of Quercus tomentella. Classification (NCBI taxonomy): domain Eukaryota; kingdom Viridiplantae; phylum Streptophyta; class Magnoliopsida; order Fagales; family Fagaceae; genus Quercus; species Quercus tomentella. The sequence continues at coordinate 20,135,867 of JAPQVY010000122.1, read as the reverse complement.
TATGGTAGTGGTTGGGTTTTTGTGTTAATGGTGGTGGTTGTGTTTTTTTGTTTAATAGTGGTGGTGGATTTTTTGTTTATGGTGGTGGCTGAGTTTTTTGTTTATTGTGATGGCTGGGTTTTTTGTTTATGGTAGTAGCCGGGTTTTTGTGTTAATGGTGGTGGCTGTGTTTTTTGTTTAATGGTAGTGGTGGGTTTTTTGTTTATGGTGGTGGCTGTGGTTTTTGTTTAATGGTGGTGGCTAGTTTTTTTTTTTTTTTTTTTTTAATAGTGTTGGCTAGATTTTTTATTCGTTGTGGTGGTTGGGTTTGTGTTTATGATGGTGGCTGGGTTTTTGTTTTGGATTTCACTTTATTTGTTTTGTTTTAAATTGGGAATTTTCTACATTCTTTATGATTTCTCCATGTTTTGTAATGTGGTTTGGTTTTTACTTGATGAGAATGTTGTGAGTCTTCTTTCTTTGATAATTTGGCTTCATATGATGTTGCATTATGATTATTTTGTCTAGTTTGTTATTGGGTATTCTGTGGACATTTTTTGCATTGTCTTACTAATAATAATCTTTTTTTGTTGTAGTACATCTTAGCAAGGATAAAGGTTTGCAGTCTAGTTTGTTATTGATGTATTTTCCTTTATACTTGTGCAGATATGGGATTGGTGGCAAAAAGATAGCTTTTGGGGGACTACTTGAACTCAAATAATTTTTTGTTAAGTTTGGAAGCTAAGACATCATTTGTATATAAATGGTTGTAATTACTTTTGTGAACATCTTTATTGCATTTTTAGATTGTATGGGTGTTTTTTTTTATGGATTTGGTTAGAAATGAATAGGTTAATGTAATGGCAAGTAAATGTAAAGAATATTAATTAAAAAATAAAATTGGTGACGATAATTTTCGTCGCCATATCTGACTATAAGCAAAAATTGGTGACGAAATAATTCATCACCTGATCTATTGAAATTAAAAATAAAAATAAAAATCGGGGACGCAAAACTTCGTCACCTAATCTATTGAAATTGGAAAAAAAATACATTTGGTGACAAAATATTCCGTCACTAAAAATAAGGTTTAGTGACGAACATATTAGGTGACGAAAAATTTTCGTCACCTATCATTTTTTATTGGTGACCAAAAAATTTCGTCACCTATCATTTTTTTATTGGTGACGAAACATTTTCGTCACCAATACATTCTGTGCCGAAGCTTAGGTGACGAATGCTGTTTCGTCACCATTTCATCACCATATGTATTCGGTGACAAAATAAGGATATATTGTGACAAAAGGTTTCATCACCATAGCCCACTTTTGTTGTAGTAACTTTAAACCTTGCTTTCGTCACCAATACATTCTGTGCCGAAGCTTAGGTGACGAATTCTGTTTCGTCACCATTTCATCACCATATGTATTCGGTGACGAAATAAGGATATATTGTGACAAAAGGTTTCGTCACCATAGCCCACTTTTGTTGTAGTAACTTTAAACCCTGCTTGCCTTGCCTTGATCTCAAGGTCGCTATGATCGCTTCCCCTGACACTGCCAGCGATGATCACTTCAAAACGTATTCCCTTTGGATCAGCGACATTGATGAGCGTCTGGAGTTCTTCTTCATTTTCAACTAAGCAAACAGCTTCTGTCTTCCTGCTCAATAGTTGCTTCTTCATCTGTTCCTCAATCCTTTGGCATTCTTTGTATCGGGCAAACTAAGCTTTTTCTATATCTTCATTTTCTTCAAGCTTCTTCTTAAGCCCTTTTGCTTCTTCCTCTCTTGCCATTAAAGCGGCAAGAATCTCAGATGCTGACCTGGCTTCTTCCATCTTCCTGTTTGTTGATGAACTTGAATTGGATCCAGAACTCATTTTGATTTTTTGTTGCCTGTTGGTGTTCTTGACTACTGGCTACTACTACTCTCCGCCTTTTATTTTGATTTTTTTGTTTTGTTGGTGTTCTTGACTACTGGCAACTACTCTTTGCCTTTTTAAACTAGAAGTAGCAGCAACCGTATCCATCAAATTAAATTAGGTGATAAGAAGTTACCTGAATTGTTGTCTGCAACAGTTTTGATGTATAGGTACCGTAAAAGGAAAAACGATTTTGATATCTTTGTTTTTGGAATTTGACGAAACAGTGTTTTTTTTCCTTTTTTCTTTTTTCTATTTCTATTTCTATTTCTTTGGCAAGATTTAATTATGGATGTGATGGAAGGACCAATCAACCAAACCTCCCTCCACTCACCGTAGAGCAAGACTATGTGGCGCTCCGAGAAATTCAGGAAAAAAAAAAATTACAGATCCTATATGACCTTGTCAAATTTGTCATACCCTCTAGGTATAAATTCTATATTATTATTGGATAAATTCTCTTTTTCTTAATTTCATTCATATCTCAGGAGTCTGAAACAAAGCAAATGTCACTATAACTACTATTATATATATATATATATATATATATATATATATATATATATATATATATATATATATATTAATTAGTAGTTAATCCGTACAATGCACGGAAAAGTTATTGATTCTGATAAAAAAAATCCAATAATGAGTAAATAGACATTTTGCTAGTTAGTATTTTTATAAAAAATGAAAAAATATTTAACTTTTATGCTTTTCCATAGTTTAGAAGTGTTGCCTAACATTGAATGTTATTGAGTTGCAAGTGCATAGTTACCAAAATTTACAAAATAATTTACAATTCTTAAATTAATAAAGCAAAATAACCAATAGTTATATATACACAGACACTTAAAACTAATATAAACTGCAAATATATAAACAAAAACCATGATATGAGGAAGACACACCAAGTTTCAAATTTGAGTAGTAATATGACTTTCTCGTAGTAATAAAAATATAGACAATTCAAAACATGGAAAAATATTAAAATTTTAATACCTAATTCCATTATCTTTTATGTTGAATCCAAAAAAATAATTAATTGAAATTAATCCAAACAAATAATTAATCAACCAAAAATATAGCTTTTAATAAGAAAACAAAAAATCACATGAACCTAAATAAAAAGCATTTAAGGTGAAGAATTAAGATCAACATACTGAGATGCAAATACCAAAAACCCCAAAACTTAAAACTTCAAAATTTATAGAATCCCCAAATTCTACTTCAAAACCAAACCAAATTCAACAAATTTATATATAACATACCAAATAAAAATTTATCGTTCCCTAAGCTGGAAGACATAGGTTGCATTTTTTATTTTTCTCCAAAAAAATAGAGATATTTTATTTGCCATGTACAATATAAAAAATAATAATTAGTAGAAATTTCAACCCAAAAACCAAACCCACGATTATCAACGTGAGTCTCTTTTTTTTTTTTTTTTTTTTGAGTCCTATCATAATTTTTGTTTTTATATAGATTATCAACGTTTGAGTTTGAGTTTAGGTCAGACTTGTTAGAGAGATAGAGTTTCACTCCTTAACTCCTTAACTCCTTATTAAGTTTTGATTAAACAAAAATAATTTTATTTAAAAAAATTGATAATGATGAGTTTAAGTTTAAGTTGGACTTGTTAGAGAGATAGAGTTTTGCTCTTGGTTAAGTTTGAACTAAAAAAAAATAATTTTATTTAAATATTGTGCTGACATGAAAAATTGTAAGAATTTCAGAGGCTTCAGTTTATAATATATATATATATATATATATATATATATATATATATATATATAGACTAGTCAAAATGCAAATATATTGTCTTACTAGTCACAACACAACGAGAAAAATCCTTAATGAAAGTATAATTTATACATTAAATCTGTCTAATTTTACATGATCTTTCATGATTTTGATAATAATTGTAAAAATAAAAATAAAATGTGAAAACTCTCTATTGTAACGAATAATTTATGTTTGAAAAGTTGTTACACTATTAAGTGAACAACTTTCTGTTTGGGAACAACTTATTTAGCTAAAACTAAAAACTTTTTACTGAAAATATTGAAAATACTGTAAATAAAGCTAAAAATTGGTTGAAATAGTATGGTAGAACTTATGAATAATACCAAAAAGTGCAATGAAACCCATAAATAATAGCAAAAATAAACTAAATAGAAAAAAGAAGTTGTTCAATATAAGCTATCCCAAATGCAACCAAAATTTACAACTTTTCCTATGCCTTTTCTTGAGGTATCTAGGCCAACCCAACCATGCTATTACACTTACAACTAAAACAAATTTAGCACCTCCTTTTAAGGAGGAAGATTGCTCAAAAAAGCATAAAACGATTACCCAATATCTACAGGTGATGTTGCCCTCATTTAGAGGCTTCTTTAGTTCTCCAAACTTTGACCACTAGTTTCCCTGTTCGCCACTATAGACTAAATCCAGATTTTATGTAAGCCATCTGGCTCTATTTGGTACTCTCTTTTTTATGAATATATGCATGTTTATTTGGTATCCAAAAAAAAAAAAAAAAGATCCAAACATCAATAAAAAAAGGAAAATTAACTCAGAACATGGGATGGTGGAGAGGGGGTGGTTTCAAATTATATCTGGAATAGAAAGCTCAGTTTAGACACAACCAATTACATACTTAAAGCCTCTTGACTTTTCAAAGAGGCTGGAACAATTTGTTACATTTCAGAAAGTGTATAAAACATATTTTTGAGTTCTTAACTACACAAGTATGACTGTCCTTTCCCTTACTTCCTTTAGCTCATCACTCCCTATTTCCCTTACTTCTTGGAGCTAACATCTATTTTCTTCAAGTTATCAAAGTTGTTTTAGCAAGCTATTGTAGTGGCTCCCACTTCATACTTGCTACCATGATATCTTGGAGCTTGACTTACCTGTTTTGGCCAGGAGAAAAATATGGGTTATCTACAACCACGTTAAGTTTCTATACATCCTACTCTAGCTCTTCACATATTTGTACACATCTTCATATGGTGTTACATGATACATTTATTTGTATGACTTTAATGTTATATACTAACTTGGGTCCAGACAAATATATTTGTCTAATATCACCAAATACACTTGCTTGCCCTAACAAATTTCTTAACATATATTCGAATTTGCATTGCTTCATGGTTTAAATTACCTATTCATGAGAATATTCCTTCTAAATAATTTGCTCATTATATAATTCTATATATCTTATAGGTTGTGTTTGGATGTCAACATTTGGATTCAGATTTAAAATCCATTGATTTAAAATGCCTTGATTTGAAATCTCTTAATTTTAAAATTCCTTGTTTGGGTCCTTTTAAATAATGAAGGATTTGAAATTCTTCACTTGGAATTTCATTGTTTAAATACCCAAACTCAGATTCAGAATTGAATTTGGATTTAAGATGAATCAAGTATATTTTTTAATTACTATTTTTCTTAATCCTTCTACATTTTAATTTTAGTAACATTTTTAATAAATACATGAGGTGATACTGAAAAGAATAATGCTAGAGATACAAACTTTTTTACAAAAAAAATTTACAAACTGCTTATGTGATGAGTGGTTATTGGTAAATGAAAAAATGATATTAATGGTGGGCCTAGATGGAAACCAATAAGAAGCTAGCCACATCAACGGTTTGTAAAAATATTGTAAAATAGTTTGTGGCTGCAACATTCCTCATATTGACAATCCATTTGATAAGATGATAACTAAATACATGAGGTAATATTGATAATCCAATATGTTAGGGTCATATTTTATGTAATTGGCTAATCCTTTGACAAAATGTAATATTGGCATCAAGTGATCATATTAAAAGTCATGAAGATTGGTCCAAGAAACAAGTGAAGAAAAGTCATTCATTAAATCTCGACAGATAGCTCGATAGATGTCTACTATTGAGACTTAATGTGAAGCTTGATAGCCCAATTGGAATGGCCAAAGAGGTTAGCCCAATTAGATAATCAGTTATAAGGAGAGAAACATACAGAATTTTGTAAGAAAATGAAATGATTTGTATGTGAGTGTTGGACACTCTCTAATTCTCCCTTGAACACATTCATAGAAACTGATTAAGAGACCACACTTCTTGGGTACAAGTGGAATTGGAGCGAAGATTAAAAATGTTCTCAATGATATAGTGGCCTTGATTGATGATTATTTTATTAATAAATCAGGTTTTATACTTGGTGTATGTATAAATTAGTAAATTATGACTTTAGAAAAATTTATGACTATTTTATTAATTTGTATGTGTATGTTCTCAATGATAATTTTATTAATAAATCATCAATCAAGGCCAGCACACCAGGTTTTAAAAATGTTCTGCACACGTGGATCTAATGAAAATGCCTAAAAAATATAAAACCTGGTGTAGTGGCCTTGATTGATGACTATTTCATACTGGATCTGTAGTTTCAATTCAAGTGTTTACTGAAAATTTTAAAATTGTGAACAATCTTTGTATTGGATTTTTTTTGCATAACTTGCTAATTGTATAGTCACCCTATTTCCAACCTTAGACACCACAATAAACACACAACTATGATTAAGTTGCAGATGTTGCATAAGAACAATTAGAGAGCACATAAGGTTATACATATTCGGTTTTATAATATATATTGATGATGCACAAAAAATTAGTAAGCTAAATGCTTCGAGCTTCAATGGGCTTGAGATTGCTTGGAATGCCTGAAAAGAAAGAAGCACAAGATCAAAGGTGACTAGGGTGAACTGGCTAAGAACCCTCCAATGCTTAAGTTAGTTTTCTCTCTTGAACTCTGGAATTCCAACTCTATAAGTGATGAAAAACTTACTTTGATTTCATATGGCTGAGTCCTTTTATAGTGAGCTTTGGAGTGATTACTTGTTTAGTAACTTCATCAACGTGGATGGAAGTTAGAAGGTTCAGACTTAACTTCTACAACTGCCATCAGAAGTTAAGAACTTAGTGGAAAGTTAGAGCGATGAATAAGAATTTTGCTCCGACTTCAGAATAGTAGAACTTGGTTCGAATCATAAGCTTTTATATATAGATTTACTTTGAAAATTTCTAAGTGTTTGGCGGTTGTCTAGGTGACTCCATACTAAACGACCTTCTTGCACTTGGATGACCTTTTTAGTCTTGGACGACACTTTGGACAAATTGGAGATAGTCTAATTTTTGGTTCACCATCATATATAAATAATAAAAATATAAACATCAAGAAAATGACCTCAACTATGTTATTTTATAGGGAGGTATGCCCCTGAATGTGATGGAAGCTACCAAGGGAGATACGTAGGAAGTTAATTAGTATATTCAAATATTTGTGAAAGAAACCAAGATAATTCCAACAGATTTTTTTTAGTGAACAAGAGTAATTATTGTGGTTGGGCTAATTTCATGGGATGTTTTTTTTTTTTTTTTTGGTTTTTGATTTTAGATCTAAATTTTTTAATAACTTAAAAAAAAAAAATTACTATTGTGATACGTGGTTATTAATAAGTAAAAAAGTGACCTCAGTGATAAGCTCAAACGTAAAATTATGGTCAAATGTGATATTGGTAGTGCTTATTGTGACGATTGAACTGTCAATTGTAAGGAAAAGAAAAAATAGGGTACCACCGAATGTGACAAAAATATGGTCAGAAGTAATATTGGTACTGTCCAATGTAATAATGGAACAGTCAAATTTGAGAATACAAAAATAGGGTACCACTGAATGTGACAAAAATAGAGTCAGATGCGATGTTGGTACTGCTTAATGTGACAATGAAACCATCAAATGTGAGAAAAAATGCAAGGGAATCACTAAATGTGAGAAAAGAACTGTCACATGTGATGTTGAAACTGCACAATGTGAGAATGAAACCATCAAATGTGAGAAAAAAAATAAGGGAGCCACCAAATGTGACTAAAAAACTAACACATGTGATGTTGGAACTACACAATGTGAGGATGAAACCGTCAAATATGAGAAAAAAATAAGGGAACCACCAAATGTGACAAAAGAACTGATACATGTAATGTTGGAACTGCACAATATGAGGATGAAACCATCAAATGTGAGAAAAAAAAAAGTAAGGGAACCACCAAATGTAAGAAAAGAACTGTCACATGTGATGTTGGAACTACACAATGTGATGATAGAATCATCAAATGTGAGAAAAAAGTAAAGGAACCACCAAATGTGAGAAAAGAACTGTCACATGTGATGTTGGAACTACACAATATGAGGATGGAACTGTTAAATATGAAAAAAAGAGTAAAGGAATCACCAAATGTGACAAAAGAACTGTCACATGTAATATTGAAACTGCACAATGTGAGAATGGAACTGTCAAATGTGAGAAAAAAGTAAGAGAACCACCAAATGTGAGAAAAGAACTGTCACATATAATGTTGGAACTGCACAATATGAGGATAGAACCATCAAGTGTGAGAAAAAAGTAAGGAAACCATTCAATGTGACAAAAGAATAGTCATATGTGATGTTGGAACCGTACAATGTGAGGATGGAACCGTTAAATGTGAGAAAAAAAAAAGTAAGGGAACCACCAAATGTGAGAAACAAACTGTCACATGTGATATTGGAACTACACAATGTGAGGATGGAACCGTTAAATGTAAGAAAAAAGTAAGGAAACCACCAAATGTGAGAAAAGAACTGTCACATGTGATGTTGGAACTGCACAATGTGAGGATGGAACCGTCAAATGTGAAAAAAAAGTAAGGGAACCACCCAATGTGAGAAAAAGCTGTCACATGTGATGTTAGAATTGCACAATGTGAGGATGGAACCGTCAAATGTGAGAAAAAAGTAAGGGAACCACCAAATGTGAGAAAAGAACTGTCACATTTGATGTTGGAACTGCACAATATGAGGATGGAACCGTCAAGTGTGAGGAAAAAGTAAGGGAACTATCCAATGTGACAAAAGAACTGTCATATGTGATATTGAAACCGCACAATGTGAGGATGGAACCGTCAAATATAAGAAAAAAAAAGTAAGAGAACCACCAAATGTAAGAAAAAACTGTCACATGTGATGTTGGAACTGCACAATGTAAGGATGGAACCATCAAATGTGAGAAAAAAAAAATAAGGAAACCACCAAATGTGAGAAAAGAACTGTTACATGTGATGTTGGAACTGCACAATATGAGGATGGAACCGTCAAATGTGAGAAAAAAGTAAGGGTACCACCACATGTGACAAAGGAACTGTCATATGTGATATTAGAACTGCAAAATGTGAGGATGGAACTGTCAAATGTGAGAAAAAAAAGTAAGGGAACTACTAAATGTGAGAAAAAACTGTCAAATGTGATGTTGGAACTACACAATGTGAGAATGGAACCATCAAATGTGAGAAAAAAGTAAAGAAACCACCAAATGTGAGAAAAGAACTGTCACATGTGATGTTGGAACCGCACAATGTGAGGATGAAACCGTCAAATGTGAGAAAAAAGTAACTTGATGTAGCAAGTTAACTACTAGTGGATACCATACCCCCCCTTTTTTTGGGAGATACCGTAGAATTACTCTTGAATTTTAAGTATAATACTGATGTAGCAATCACTTATTAAATGGTATAAAACATGAGTTTCGCACTCATTTTTTTAATGGCTTGAACAGAACCTAACCTCAAACTTAAACCAGCTTCGGCTTCAGGGCTTAACTATCGGCTTTCTTTTTGTTCCTAAGGAAGTAATTGCCCATGTAATAGACCCAGCTTATGTCACTACTTGCTTTCCAGTTTAAGCAGCGTTTGGATTGCGCATTTGCACGTCCAACGTCTGCGTTTCCCTTTTTTTTCTTTTTTAGCCATGATATTTAACTTTTCAGCAACTTTTCAGCAACACTAGAGGGTCCGTGCACTGTTTACAGGACCTACAAACCTCACTTTTCAGCAACTTTTTCATTAAAAATGGGTCCCACGGCATTATTCACACATTTAAAAATTATTTTGCTATAGTGTTTTTAGTTTTCAACAAAATAAGCTGTATTCAAACAGACAAGTGCAAGCTAAATCCAAATTTTGTATAAGCCTGAATTATTGGTCATGTCATTGTGTACTTGTTTCCTTTTTTGTTAAATGCATGTTTATCTGGTATTTTAAAAAAAAAAAAAAGTAGGTAAGTATATATATATATATATATATATGGTCCAATTAATGTGTACCTTTTAACACACATTAACCATTTATTTTAAAAAAGTTTTTTATGAAAAATTGAAAAAACTATCCAAACAGTAAATTACTTTTTCGTTTTTCCATAAAAAAATTACTTAAAATAGATTACTAATATAGTTTCCATGTCGGAAAATTATTGTGTACTCCCGGAGTACCATAAATGCATACTCTATCCTCTCACATGAATAGTGGTCTCACCATGAATTTAATTAGTGAGACCCACCATTCATGTGAGAGGAGAGAGTGCGTATTTATAATATTCTGAGAGTATCTAATAATTTTCCATGTCTTAAGGGAACACATTAATAAATCTCATTTATATATTTATATATATATACACACACACACGTAGTTCAACTACTTTGGGTCTTGCTCTTCATCAAAATATCCGCTCTCTCGCACTTCCAAGCTCTTACCAAAAAAAAAAAAAAATTATATATATATATATATATATATATATAGATAGATAGATAGATAGATAAATAGACAAATAGATAGAGAGAAAGGGATAAAGTTTAGAGAAAATTTAGTTAGCAACGTATATTATTTACTTTTTAATTTTGTGTCAAGTAAATTATTGAGTTTAAAAATTTAATAGTTCAAATCTAATTAAATTCTAAATTGAATTTTAATTGGAATTTAATTTTCCACCATGTGTCAATCTATTTTTTTTTAATTTTTATGGCAAGTGATATTATTGAGTGCAAAAATTGAAAAATCTAAACCCAATTAAATTCAAAATTATATATATAAAATAGAAAACCTTTATATATTTTAAAAATGTATGGTTTAAAAAAAGTGTAAGCTAATTTTATGTATAATCTTAATCTTTTTTCAACAAAATGTATAATTTGAACTGTATAATTGAGATTTTTTTTTTTAATTGTATCTGTGCATATGCTCAGGCTATACACTTATATCTTTAATAGACATGCATGAGAGGTACCTACTTTACACACTCGTGGAACAAAAGAACCTCAAATTGATGAAAATGGTTGTCTTAGGCTCAAATAAATAAATAAATAAATATATATATATATATGCACTAATATTAATTTTGGATTGCAGCCCCTAACTAGAGACTACGGAGGCAGCCTGCAGAAAGGAAGCATTAAGGAACCCACCACCAACAAATTGATGAATCACACTGTTTAGTAGTTGTTTCTTTTATGAACAAAGTTTAGCTTAGGGGTGTGCACAAAACCGAAAAACCAAAAAAACCGGCCGAAATGTGTCCAAAATTTCGGTTTGGTTTTTGGTTTTCATCTCGTACAAACTGAAGAGTTCAGTTTCAATTTCGGTTCAAAAAATAAAAATCTAAACTGAACTGAAACCGACCGATATGTAGTAAATATTATTATGTACAAAATATTTCAAGAAGACCACCACTAGTTTAGTGGTAAGACATGCATGTGACAACACTTGGCCTAGGTTCGAACCATGATGATAATAACATTTTAATTTTTTCTCTTCTTATAACCCAAAACTACATTGTTTTATACATTAACTTGAAAAAAACTCATTCTTTTCTTTTATTCTCTGAGTTCCAGCCACCTCATTCTTTTCTTCTTTGAGTTCCATGGCTATGCCTCTCTCTTCTCTCTGTCACGCCACTCCTTACTACCTTTCCATGCCTCCATTGTTCTTGCTTTTCTCCACCTCCCTCTTCATCACCTCTCTCTCTTAGGGTATATATGTTCTTTTGAATCTCTACTTCTCTTTTTTGTTAAAGTTCTTCATCAACTCTCTCATGGGCATGTTCTTTTGTATTAAAGTGTGAGTTGTTTGTTTGATTTGGTTTGTTTTTTGTGTTTTTTGTTTGCTAGAAAAGTGAAAATACATGATTTGGGTTTTTCTTGGCAGACATGGTTTTTCTACAGGTATTTCTTCTTCTCTTTTTCTTTTTGATTTTGTTTCTCACATCCCAAAAACCAAAACCAACCGAACAAAACCAAAACTGACTGCAGTCGATTTGGTTTGGCATTCCTTCCTTACAAATCAATGTCGATTTCAAGAATGGCAAACCGATATCCTCAGTTTGGTGTAAAAACTACCTTTAAAACCGACCGACCTGAGCCAATTACACCCCTGTTTAGCTACAAAATTGGTTTTAGCCTAAGGCTACAACCATACTCAATATATTTTTATTGAAAGTGAATTTTGATAAATCCACCATTAGATTACATTTTTTTCTTATATCCTTCATGCTTGCAAAATTTTTAGAAAATTAAAGATCAATAACTATGTCATCAATAAATGATTTAAATTACAAGTTTTTGTAGTTTAAAATTATGCATAAAATATAATTTTATAGATTATATAGTAAATAATATCCGATTGGCACAAAATTTGATATTTGTATTAAGAGCGTAAAGAACATGTATTCTAAAGGTTAAATTTTCAAAATATATAGTAATGTTAATAATATTGAGAAATATTATAGCTTTAGGCTACAACTAATTTTGTAACTAAACTTTGTCCTTCTTTTATTGCTCGGTTCTTCTTTTCTTTTTATATATATTTAAGTTTGAAACTCCGACTTAATTTTTATTATGGCATACTTGCTTATGCCTTCTCGGTTTGGTCTTTGCTACTTTTCCAATTTAGAATTTGGATATCCTAATTATTTTTCCTTATGTTGTTAGTTTGTTACAACTTACACTTTACCACATTTTGTGTTTTACTTTATGTACCACCAATCACAACTTATCATATGTTTATTTTTATTTCATTTTAAACTTTGACTAATTTATAAGGAAAATTAAACAAATACATGGTAAGTTGTGATTAGTGAAACACAAAAAAATGATACAGAGGATTTGTATTCCAATTACACAACTGTTTAATATATATATATATATATATATATATATATATATAAGAAATTTCTATTATTTTTTTTTGTTGATGGGTACTTAAATGATGTTATTATATAATAAATAAAAATGTTGTTATTGCCACCTCATAATAATGTTTATGTCATTCTCTTTTTAATGATGCTAGTTGTTGGGCCGTGCTTTGCACAAATTTTTTCTCAATTTATAAATTTGTAAATATTATAAAAGTAAACAATTTTCTATTCTGAATTATTATATAGATTTTTTTTTAAAAAAAAATTGGGCTGGACTAATTTAATTTGTGGTTAAATTTTATTAAAAAATCATTGAGGCCGCCTAAGATAATATAAAAATAAATGCTCCTTTCCTAAAATCAGATGATGTCTTTATTGAAAAAAAAAAAAGGACAAAGTTTGACTACAAACTTAGTTGTAACCTAAAACTACAACTCCTAAAAAAAATTAATATGACTACTGTAGGGATATTGGGCCCAAGAGTTCACGGTCTATTTATACATTGGGCTTGTGGCCCAAGCCGAGGATGAGAGATCTTCCGAGGAGGATAAATCTTTGTCAGAAGAGACTGTGTTAGTAAATAAAGAAGTTAATTTTGGTCATAATGGCTTAAGAGGGTGGGCCGAGGATAAATGCCTCCTCGGCTAGCCAAAGCTGAGGTCCAAAAAGGTGGTCTATTGTCCAAGGGAACATTCCAGGGAGTTCTATTGATACAGATAAGCATTGCAGAGACATCAGGCATGGGGGAGTCCTAAAATATCTCAGGGGAAAGCTGCATCCACCGCATTAAATTCTCTGCAACTAACTTCCTGGTCGCATTAATGTGGAGGTGATATCTAAATAGTGGTTTTGTAATGGGCCTTTTTGGTTATATCAGGCTAGGCTGCCTCCTGCGGTACTGGGCCCAAATATTCTGAGTAAGGGAGTTGAGACCGGTCCAACTGCAACTCAATTTGGTCCGGCTTGTGCGCAAACTATGCCTCGTTCGCCAAGAGCGCGCTTACGGCAGGCAGAGCTGTTTTAGATGAGTTGTGGCATGCAGATATGATAATAATAAGACAAAAAAAAGTACTTTGACTTCTTAATTAAAGTGAATAGATAATCCCTAATCAAGAAAAGATAACCACAGTTTAACAATAATTACTTTTATAAAGAAAGTAAGGGGAATAAGTGGGTAGTATATGGTTTAATCAAAAGGAGATCAGTGGGTAGTATATAGTTTAATCAAAAGAAGAAAGAAATCAGATCGAATCTTATCAGCAGGAGCAAAACCAGAGAGGGAAGAACGTCTTTTCTCAACGTGAATAATCTCCCAAGAAAATCCTACCGTGGAAATTAATCATTTTGAGGAAAACGGACCTGAATGGTTGGTGCACAAGAGAATTCTTTGTTTCTGGCAGGGAGCAGGACTTTGAGAGGGAGAGAGGGAATCAACCTATTGGTGCATGCCTGCTGCTCTAACTCTCTATCTTTTTCTTTCCTTCTCTTCTAATATTCTCATTTCTTATCTTTTTTTCTTTCTTCTCTTTTTCTCAATACTTGTTTTCTATTCCCCGGTTTTTCAAGTTCCTATTCCGTGGTTGTGGTGTCGTCCCCTGTACACGACAAGGGCCTCTTTTTATAGTACTTGCCGTGACTGGGTTTTACTATTTTAGCCCTTAACCACCTTTGTCTGGTCTGGGTGTACTTGCTGACCACCACTAGTCCGTCTGTGTGCCACTCCCCATCACCATGCCACTCCCCATAACCAGACAAAAGAAAACTGTTTTGTTTGTTTGTCTGCCGTGACACCCTTCCCTACTATGGTGTGGGTGCCTTCTCTCTCCCTATCCCTCATGGCATGCATCTAGTGGTTCCAACTCAGTTTTGCTTCTTTTGGGTGGTATGTCATCCCAGCAGGACACTTCCCCCAAAAGAGCCTGAGCAGGAACCTTAGAATAGGTTTTTCCCCTCTCCTCACCGCCAAACCATGCCCTCTTACCTCTGACCCATGACCTCACCGTGTCCTGTATTGGCTGGGTATAAGTTGGTGATGTTTGGGCCTTGCGCGTGCCTCTCTTCCATATATGTCCAAAATCTACCTGCTGCTCATGCGTTCGCCGTGGTTGACCTGCACAGTCTGCCGTCTGTTTTTTGACTATTTTTTGGTTTCCCCTTCTTTTATAGCTTGCCCCACTTAGGAGTTGGACCTTGCTTGACGGTGGGCTTTGCCTTTCTTCAGCCCACCCTTTTTTCTACTACCATCTCCTGTCATACCACTCTGTCATTCCTGCTGCGAAGTTATTTGCCCTAAATCCAATCCTGTTGGGCCTCTTTAGGATTGTCGTTTATTCTTCTCCCAATGGCCCAGTACAGCCATTGGTTCTTTTATTACATCACTGGCGGGCTCCTGTGTTTCATTTGTTTTCTCTTGGGCGTCCCTAGCCCATTTGCTTTCCTTGGGCTTCCTTGGCCCTTTTCTTAACTTTGCATTCCCATGGGCGTTTATTGAGTTCTTTAGGCTTCCCCAGCCCAATTACATTATCCCTCATCCTTGGGGCTCATGGGCTTGCCATCAACCCCTTAATTTCTTTGCTTTCATTACTTTAGGCCTGCCGTGACCCATTCTCACTTTTCCACATCATATACTGCCCATGGTTTGCTTTTTTTCTCTCTTTTTGAGCTCCTTTAAGCCCATTTACCTCCTCAAGGCCCATTTGTTTATCTCATGGGCCTGGGATCCATTGTTCCTGCCGCTTGGGATTAATGGGTTTTCTATCCATTTACCAACTCTTTTCTGTCAACGTTGCTGGGCTTCTCCTTTCCACTTGGACTTCCAAAATGGCCATCAACAAGTTTCCAGCCTTACAGCTACTATATGAAGACTTTGGGTAAGGGTTGATGGGACAAGTATCAAACACCAACCATCTAGCATGCATGTGGAGGAGAAGGAGGAAAAGATGGAGGGAGTATAAAAGAAGGAGGAAGCCACTAAAGAGAGGGATCGAAAAATCAAAAGGAAAACATTGTAGCAATTTAGAACCAGATTTGTAACCATACTTAAGAGCATTATATAAGAATCAGTCTCCTCGAACTTTGCCGAGGACATTTTTTCTTCAGTTTAAACTTGTATATTTTTACTCTTCTATCATCAAGCCTACCTAACTTGTTGTTCAATTAACTAAAGCCCAGTTTTCTAACACATTCTCTACAAATTCATTGTTTTGGGCTTTTTGGGCCTAAGTCCATTCATACCTTGGGCAAGGAATTCAAATCGAGCCCTTACAACTACATATTTTTGAAATCTAACTGTCGAATTGTGTGTTCTTTATATTCTTTACATCGGCATTAATACGACATCACATTTCAATCAAATATTATTTCTTCATATTCACATTTTTAATCCCAAAATCCACCACCACCCATCTTTTTTTTTTTTTCTTTTTTTTTTTTTTTGATTATATCATTAACATAAAAAGGTAGTGCACTACATGTTAAGCAATACAAAATTTATGGGCATATTCAGTGTTGATGATAGGCATTTTAGTGGCCGTAAAAGCCAAACCAAAAACATTAGACAATATCACTTTAGGAACAACTAAAGTACCATACCTGATCCCTTGTTGACTGAAATGCTATAGATTAGTAAGCATGACCAGTTTACTAGTCA
The DNA here is from genome assembly GCA_028535165.1 of Quercus tomentella. Classification (NCBI taxonomy): domain Eukaryota; kingdom Viridiplantae; phylum Streptophyta; class Magnoliopsida; order Fagales; family Fagaceae; genus Quercus; species Quercus tomentella. Next base: position 20,119,269 of record JAPQVY010000122.1, on the reverse strand, counting down.
TACATCAACCTCAATACTACATCATATTTCAATAAAATATTATTTTTTTCATATTCACATTTTTAATACCAAAATCCACCACCACCACCAATTACAACCACGCCATCACCCTTTTTTTTTTTTTTTTTTTTGATAATATCATTAACATAAAATGGCAATGCACTACATGTTAAGCGATATAAAATTTATGGGTGTACCCAACCAAAACCCAAATTAGACCCAATCACCATCCCAAAACCTAGCCACCGTCAAACCCAACCACAACCTAGCCAAAATGCAAATTAGACCCAACCATCTAGCCAAAACCCTGTCACCGTCGAACCCACCCAAACCCCAAATCGAACCCAACCACTACACCCACCGTCGAACCCAACCCAGAGAGTTAGGTGACAAGAGAGAGAGAGAGAGAACAAAGAGGGAGAAGAGTGATAGGAACCCCAAATTATGTCATATGCCTTGTAATCTCCTCTTAGTTGTAATAATCCCTTTAGTTAGTTAGTTGAGATTAGGATTAGTTAGTTAGGATTTGAGTACATGTAGCTCATTTAACACATGCCTTAATTCATATAGCACATGTTAAATTAACTAGCCAATTATCTTGAGCCATGTGGACCAATGAGATTTGAGCTAGTCTCCTACAAATACATAATTATAATTCAACATTAAGTATCATTGAAGAATATACCAACTCATTGCTTAGTGCATTTCTTCTCTCTCTCATAATATTTCTCTATGGAGGATGACCGACTCTAATTAAGTTAATTTCTTTACAATTCTCATACATTCCCCTACAATTCCTAGCCATCCCCATTAGGAACCACTAGGTTTCTTAAACCAATTGAATACTTAGTGAATTTCCTCTCTCTCTCTCTCTCTCTCTCTCTCTCTTAATATTTCTTTATAGAGGGTGACTACCTTAAATTACGTCAATTTTCCTACAATTCTCATACATTCCTTTACGATTCTTCTCCAACCCCATCAAGAAACTCTAGGTTCCTAACAAAGAGTTAGTGGGGAGAGGAGAGAGAGAGAGAAAATGGAATAAAAAATAATATTTTATTAGTAGTTGCAAGGAATAGTGTCTCGCTAGTTGTAGTGAGGTAAGATTGAATTTTAAATTTTTTGGTAGTTTATTGAGATTGATGCGTGGGTTTTTTGTGGGTTTTTAGTTACATTTTTAACCCAAGGCTCGATTGTTGAGACTGATGTGAATGCTCTTAGCTAAACTTCTACAGTCAAATGTTTAGTTAAATAACCCACAAAACTCCACTTTTACTAGTCATATATTAGCCTCAATATTACATCACATTTCAATAAAATATTATTTCTTCATATTCACATTTTTAATCCCAAAATCCACCACCACCACCAATCACAACTGCATCACCTCCCATCTTGTTTTGTTTTTTTTTTTTTTTTTTTTTTTTTTTTTTTGATAATATTGTTAACATAAAAAGGTAGTGCACTACATGTTAAGCGATACAAAATTTATGGGTGTACCCAATGTTGGTGAATAGGCATTTTAGTGGCCATGGAAGCCATACCAAAAACATTAGACAATATCACTTTAGGAACAACTAAAGTACTATACTTCATCCCTTGTTGATTTAGGTGTTGTATATTAGTAAGCATAGCTAGTTCCTACAGTGAGGTTTCCTTTTATTATTGCATACTTGTTCCAAGCATTGATTATCTATGATAACACCTTAAAATGTAAACTTGTTATAGATTTATGTAGGTGTTATCTCCTTATTACTATGCTTAATTTGTATAATTAAGCCATGATTTGCATTACTCCTTATTATTTATCTTTACATAATTTCTTGAATAAGATGTCATTCATTGTATGTAATTTTCTACTTTCAAGAAATCATGTGAAAAATATGAGTTTACAGGAGTTTGTGAGAGAATAGAGGCCAAATTAGCATTAAAAGGAGCTAAAGGACCATGCTTAAATGTCTAAGGAGGTGCAGCTGGAGTGCTTGGGTTGTCTACCCTATTTGGAAGCTTCAAATAAGGAAAGAAATCAAAGAGGTAGAATCTGAAAAGAAAAAATCAAATTTGAGTACTGATTAGTATTTTAGGCGTATCTCTCTTCTCAAAAATCCAATTGACACAAGACTGGATGGGTTGGAACCGTGACTTAAATATCTACAACTTTTTAGTTTCGAGGTTTTCGAAATTCATAATTTTTGAAGGGCGAAAATTACTTACAAGTTACTATTGTAAATCTGGACGATAATTAAAATAGTAAAAGTTTTATTTTCTTTGGACACTTTTACGTTAGGGTTTTGAAGGGGGGCTATGTAGAACGAATTTTGCAAAGAAAAATTTTTATTTTCCTTTCTCTAATGGTGGCCTAAACTCTTTCCTAGGGATAGAGGTTATGTTTCTTCTATATGGTATGAATATTCAATGTAATTCTTTCTAAAATTTTAGACAATAACATATTTGATTGTTCAATTAGATTTCTTTTGATGTACTAGTTTTTCCATAATTTTAATAAGTTCAATCATGTTTTTCTTATTGTTTAGATGAATTTCTAATAGTTTCAAATAGAAATCACGTTTTAAAGTGAACGAGTTTTTTTTTTTGAAAACTATTCTAACTGCATTATTAATCTAGATTATCATGCATTCTTAAATTGTCTCAGTTCAACCAAATCATAAGTTTTTAATTGTATAAGAACAATCAATTATGAAATATATATTTTCTTAGATCACAAAGAATTTCATATCGATATAGAGAAATACCTCGATGCCCTAGTATTTACATTATTGATTTAAATAAGCTTTTATTATTATTCTTGTTAACAATCACCAAGCAAAAGTACTTCTCTTCTTCACCCAAATTGTTGTTTAATTATATTGTCTTGAATTTACCCTACTCCTTGTGGTTCGACCTTGGTACTCCGAGAATTATATTGCTACAATCTCCTACACTTGGGAGTGAGCAAGCAATCTATGAGCATAGTAACGTGTTGTAAGTTTTGAATTTTAGCTTTTAAAAGCGCCTCCACTAGTCTTGGTGATCTCTTGTTTTTGGGTTGCTTAGGTATTTGAGTTGAAGCATGACTTGTCTTGAAGCTTCTTGGTTCCCTATCTGGCTTTTAATCCCAAAATCCACACACACCTTGCACAATCGCACACCCAGGCAGCACAAACACAACAAAACCCACAATATCCCAACTCTACCGCCACTGACTCAAATCCTGAAATCCAGCAACCATTTCCACAAAACCCAACAACCATCCCACAAAAACACAGCCACCGTTGAACCTAGCCAAAACTCGAAATCGGACCTAATTACCATTCTAAAACGCAACCACAACCCAGCCAAAATGCAAATCAAACCCAACCACCTAGCCAAAACCTAGCCACCATCGAACTTAGCCAAAACCCAAATTGGACCCAACCACCACACCCGACGTTGGACCCAACCTAGAGAGTTAGGTGACGAAAGAGAGAGGGAGCAAGAAGAGAGAGAAGAGTCAACAGTGAGAGGAGAGAGAGAAAAGAGAATAAAAAAAATAATTTTATTAGTAGTAGCGAGGAATGGTGTCTCATTAGTTGTAGTGAGGTAAGATTGAATTTTAAAATTTTTGGTACTTTGTTAAGATTGGTGCGCAAGTTTTATGTGGGTTTTTAGCTTCATTTTTAACCTTGGGCTAGTTTGTTGAGATTGATGTGAATGCTCTTAAGTTCAACCCAGTTTGTTGCCAAACTTTGTCCAAAAAAAAAAAAATTAAAAAAAAAAAACCATATGTTTCTGCTACAATTGAAAAACAAAATAAAAACTGACAAAACATCTGCTTTACTGTCACCTTTCTTTTTATTTAGCCATTGCTCTCGTTCTTTCCTTTATCAACACTTGTGTCCAAATCGTCTTTTGCATTTTATTCTTTTTCGTCATCAATGATCAATATCAAATTATCTTTCATGAGCATCTTCTTCGTATTCTTCTTCATCAGCATTTGGCTCATACTCAAATTAATCTATATAGTAGTATAAAACAATACATATTTTTTGCTATAATAGTTATTATATTGGATATGATATTAGTTTTGTGATAAAAATCTGTTTAGAAAATTCAACTACATTCACTTTCCATCTCTATAACTTTTAGGTACTTTTGTTATGATATTATGAGAAGAATCTTATTTTTCTCATCTTGCATGATTATTTATTGTTGTCATAACTTAAATAGCCCTATTTATAGCGGCAATTTTTGAAAGAAGAAAAAAAATCCAATATTTAATTGTTTGTATTAACATATTGTACCTATTTTTGTTGCAACTGCCTATTTTTTGGCATTAGAGTAACGTCCTCATCCTATGATTATTATTATTATTATTGAAGAGGATAAAATATGGGCCTGACGGGCCTATGGTAATGGGCCTGACGGATAGGAACTGTTGGGCCGGGGTAAAGATGATCCAACGCTCTTCAAAGGCCCATCGCCGAAGGGCACAGTAAGAGCCCATGTTCCGAGATCTTTATCGCTCATTGTCTAGATACGAGCTGGAATTCCAAAATGGAAAACCGAGTACAAGGGTGATTCTAGAAGACACGCACGCTGGAATAAATCTCCTCTATAAGGAAAACCTTGCTCACCACGCTCAAAAAGACTTGAAGTAGAGTCCTACATGGAAAAGACTTGGACACCAAGAAGGAAAAGCCGACTCTCTACTACTATAAAAGCCCTAATACCCTCACAAATTAAGGGACGCGTTATTCACCCTCTCTAGCACTCTAGAGTTGTGAAAATAATTCTAACTTGACCTTCGGAGAGTAGTTGGCCGGCACCACACCGGTGCTCTCTAAGGTCTTCTTTCGATTGTTTTCGTTGTGCAGGTCTGCTTCGAAGTCGCGAGTGCTGTGTGACCTATTGGTGATATTTTCGACATCATCAGTTGGCGCCGTCTGTGGGAAGGCGTAGCACGTTATCGCTTCCTAAGACAAAAAGAGTTACATGGTACTCACTCGCTCGATGGCGACCACTAACGACGTTCAAGAAGAAGAAGGCCCTACGACTGCTCTTGAGAGACAGGTCAGGACGCTCGCCACAGCCGTGGAGCGCCTCACCAAACAAAACCACGATCTAGAAGAGCAGCTGAACCAGAAAAATGCGGCGACCAATAACCAAGGAGCAGATCAAGAAGGGACCAGCGCTGAAAGAAGGAATCACGAAGGACCACAGGAGAGCAACGCCCCAAGCAGACTAGAACGACGGGACACTAGCATTCCTTCTCTGGTAGATACAGCTCCACCACCCATCATCGCGGAGATGCAGGCGATGAAGGAACAGATGGAAGTGATGATGAACGCTCTCAAGGGACGAGTGTCTAGTAATCTTGACGACCTTGTCAACCGGACTGACTCGCCATTTACGACAACCGTCAACTCCTTCCCCCTGCCAAGTAAGTTTCGCATGCCAAATATGGATAGTTATGACGGGGTCAAGGACCCTCTAGATCACCTAGAAACCTTCAAGACCCTGATGCACCTTCAGGGAGTGGCAGACGCAATTATGTGCAGGGCCTTTCCTACAACCCTAAAGGGCGCAGCGAGGATTTGGTTTAGCCGGCTAGCACCCAACTCCATCAGCACCTTCAAGGAGCTAAGCGCTCAGTTTACTACGCACTTCATTGGAGGACATCGGTATAAGAAGTCCACAGCTTGTTTAATGAATATCAAGCAGCGAGAGGACGAGACGTTAAGGGCATACATATCACGCTTCAATAAAGAGGCGCTCTCGATCGACGAAGCCGACGACAAGATACTGGTAGCAGCATTCACGAATGGGCTGAAGGGGGGTAAGTTTTTGTTCTCCCTATACAAAAACGACCCGAAAACTATGTCAGAGGTGCTTTACAGGGCCACCAAATATATGAATGCTGAAGACGCGCTGTTAGCCCGAGAAGATAGGCCCAAGAAAAGAGACAGACAAGAAGACACCCGACAGGACCAGGGGCGGAAGAAAGGCAAGATGGGAGACCAAAGGGAGGAGAGACGCCCTAAACCCATGGGCGGAAGGTTCACTAGTTTCACCCCGTTAACAACCCCGATAGACCAAGTCCTAATGCAAATTAAGGACGAAGGAGCCCTGACGTTTCCGGGAAAACTGAAGAGTGATCCCAACAAACGATCCAGGGACAAATATTGCCGCTTCCACCGTGACCATGGTCACGACACAGCCGATTGCTACGACTTGAAGCAGCAGATTGAAGCCCTTATCCGACAAGGAAAGCTGCAAAAGTTCGTCAGCAAGGAGAGAACGGATCCATCGCCGCAAGAACAACACCCCCGACGGGAGAACGAGCGACCAAGACCTCCCATAGGGGACATAAGGATGATAATTGGAGGAACAGTCGCAGCCGGGTCTTCAAAAAAGGCCCGCAAAACGTACCTCCGTATGGTGCAAAGCGTCCAGCTGACGGGCACCGTCCCGAAGATAGCAAGGCGAGGTCCCATTATCGGGTTCACAGAAGAAGACGCACAACGCCTACACCATCCACACGACGATGCCCTCGTCGTCAGCATGCGGGTAGGAGACTACAACATGCACCGAGTATTGATCGACAACGGTAGCTCAGCAGATATCTTGTACTATCCGGCGTTCCAGCAAATGAGGATTGACAGGGAGCGATTGATACCGACGAACGCCCCGCTCGTTGGTTTTGGAGGAAGCCGCGTATTCCCATTGGGCGCGGTCACGTTATCAGTGACGGTAGGCGATTACCCCCAGCAAATCACCAGGGACGTAACCTTCCTGGTGGTCGATTGTTCGTCCGCTTACAACGCTATCCTTGGACGACCCACGCTCAACTCATGGAAGGCGGTGACATCAACTTACCACCTGATGATCAAGTTTCCTACGGATTATGGAGCGGGAGAGCTCCGCGGAAGTCAAATGGCCGCCCGAGAATGCTACGTGGCTATGATGGAACTGGAAGAACAAATCCAGGCATTGAACATAGAAAAACACCGAACGGTGGCAGAACCAACAGAGAAGCTAGAGGAGATAATACTCGACAGCTCCAATCCGGAACGTACAACCAAAATCGGAACGCTCGCCAAACCCGGAATCCGTCAAGAACTCATAACTTTCTTGAGGAGCAATCTAGATGTGTTTGCCTGGAGTCATGACGACATGCCAGGAATTGATCCCTCAGTCATGGTACATAGATTGAATGTGTTGCCCTCCTTTCCACCCGTCCGGCAGAAGAAGAGAGTGTTCGCCCCAGAACGAGACCAAGCAATAGCGGAAGAAGTCCGCAAACTACAAGAGGCAAGCTTCATTAGGGAAGTCTACTATCCCGACTGGCTAGCGAATGTAGTTATGGTGAAAAAAGCGAACGGCAAGTGGCGGATGTGCGTGGATTTCACCGATCTTAACAAAGCATGTCCCAAAGATAGCTATCCCCTTCCAAGGATCGACGTCCTGGTAGACTCCACGGCTCAACACCAGTTACTAAGCTTCATGGACGCTTTCTCGGGTTATAACCAAATCCGCATGCACGAGGCAGACCAGGAGAAGACTTCGTTCGTGACCAGTCAAGGGCTCTTCTGCTACAAGGTAATGCCATTCGGCCTAAAGAATGCGGGGGCAACGTACCAAAGACTGATGAACAAGATGTTCGCGCAGCAAATCGGGAGGAATGTCCAGGTCTACGTCGATGACATGTTAGTGAAGAGCCGGAAGGAGGAAGACCACCTGAACGATCTTAGGGAAACATTCGGAACGCTTCGATCCTATAACATGAAGCTCAATCCGGGAAAGTGCGCATTCGGCGTAACAGCGGGAAAATTCCTAGGATTCATGGTATCTCAAAGGGGGATTGAGGCTAACCCGGACAAGATCCGAGCCATAATAGAGATGGCCCCCCCGCGAAATGTGAAGGAAGTACAAAGCCTTAACGGCAAGGTAGCGGCATTAAATAGATTCGTGTCGAGAGCCACGGACAAGTGTTTGCCCTTCTTTCGAACGTTAAAAAAGTCTTTCGAGTGGACGGACGAGTGTCAGCGAGCATTCGAGGAGTTGAAAGCATATCTATCTTCACCACCCCTACTTAGTCCCTCGCAACCAGGTGAAGAACTCTTCCTCTACTTGGCCGTCTCCCCTGTCGCAGTCAGCGCGGCCCTAATTAGAGAAGAGGATAGGATACAGAAGCCCGTATACTACACCAGCCGGGCGCTCCGTGGAGCTGAAGAAAGATACCCACTTATGGAGAAACTCGCTTTTGCATTAGTCACGGCGGCTCGCAAGCTCAAGCCCTACTTTCAAGCCCATACCGTGAACGTAATGACCGACAAGCCCTTGAGGAGAGCATTGAGTAATCCTGAAGCCGCAGGACGACTGACGCTGTGGGCAATAGAATTGAGCGAGTTTGATATCAAGTACCGTCCACGCGCAGCCATTAAGGGACAGGTCGTAGCCGACTTTATAGCAGAATTTACTCGTAACGAAGACAAGGGGGCAGGAGAGTCCCCTCAGTGGAGCATATATACCGACGGATCATCCAATCGGCGAGCCGGGGGAGCCGGTATCGTATTACTGTCACCAGAAGGAGACAAGATTGAATGTATGGTCCGTCTCGACTTCCCCATCACCAACAATGAAGCGGAATACGAAGCAGTAGTGACAGGCCTTGACCTAGCCAAAGCCGCCGGAGCCGAGAGTGTAGCCGTTTACTGCGACTCTCAGGTCGTAACCAATCAAGTAAACGGAGATTATGAATGCAAGGGGGAAAGGATGAAGAGATATCTTGATCAAGTAAGGGCGAGAATCGACGGGCTAGAAGCCAAGGTCATACAAATCCCAAGGGGAGAAAATGAGCTCGCTGATCGGCTAGCCAAAACCGCATCAGCAGAACACATGATGACACCGGGTAATGTACTTTCTTTTGTTCAACTTTCTCCACTAATAGACCCCGGCAACATGCAGGAGATACGCTCCGAAAGTAACTGGACTACAAAGATAATTTCATACTTGAAGGACGGGTTACTGCCAGATGATAAGGAGGCAGCAAGAAAGCTAAAGGTCCGAGCGGCAAGGTTCGTCTTAATAAAAGACATTCTGTACAAGAGAGGTTTCTCCCGTCCATATCTAAGATGCCTGGATACCGAAGAGGCAGACTACGTAATGAGGGAAGTACACGAAGGGATATGTGGGAACCATTCTGGATCGAGGTCGTTGGTGCACAAACTGGTACGGGCTGGGTATTACTGGCCGACCATGCAGAAAGATGCCGAGTCTTACGTCAAAAGCTGCGACAAATGCCAGAGATTCAGCAATGTTATTAGACAGCCAGCCGAAGAGCTAACCCCTTTGACGGCTCCATGGCCGTTCGCTCAGTGGGGACTGGATATCATGGGACCTTTCCCAACGGCGATAAGGCAGCTGAAGTTCTTGGTAGTGGGTATTGACTACTTCACAAAATGGGTAGAAGCGGAAGCCTTGGCCACCATTACAGAGAAGAACATTAGAAGTTTTGTCTGGAGGTGCATCATATGCAGGTTCGGTATTCCTAGAGTCCTTGTCTCGGATAACGGGAGACAGTTCGACAACAGCTACTTCCGAGATTTCTGCTCACAGCTAGGAATAAAAAACCACTACTCATCACCCGCCCATCCTCAGGCTAATGGCCAGGTCGAAGTCACGAACCGATCACTGCTTAAGATTATCAAGACTCGGCTCGAGGGGGCAAAGAGCATATGGCCGGAAGAATTGCCAAGCATACTATGGGCATACAGGACAACGGCGAGGACCCCAACAGGAGAGACACCATTCCGACTAACATACGGGAGCGAGGCGGTCATCCCGGCAGAAGTTGGGCTCACAAGTTACCGGGTTCACAACCATGACGAGAGCAGGAATGACGAAACAATGAGGCTACAGCTGGACCTGATAGACGAGGTGAGGTCGGCGGCGGAGCAAAGGATCGCTAGATACCAGGATCGCATGGCCAGACAGTATAATTCCCGGGTCCGACACAGAGACTTCAAAGTAGGAGACCTCGTACTTAGGAAGGTCATGGGGGCAACTAGAGACCCTACACAGGGAAAGCTTGGCCCCAATTGGGAAGGACCTTATCGAGTTACGTCATGGAAAAGAAAAGGAACCTACCACCTGGAAACGACAGACGGAGAGAAGCTACCACATCCATGGAATGCCGAACACTTGAGAAAGTACTACCAGTAATAGTAACATGGCGACCGACGACCAGCTTTTCTTAAGTTTTTAATTATTAATTTTCCTTCAGCTATTTTTTGCTACAATCTAGTCGGGCCTTTTTAAGCCCCAGGGGGCAGGCATTTTTCCCTTATGCATTTTCTTTTAAGAATAATAATCAGATACAATTTTGATTTTCTACATGGATGTGTTATTAGTCCACAAAATAGGACGGATCATCCCATAAGGATGACGACTTGAAGTCCTAAAATGGACGGATCATCCTACAAGGATGCCTCTTGATGTCCAAAATGGACGGATACTAAATAGTCCACATAGTGGACGGATACAAAATAAAGTCCACAAGGTGGACGGATCATCCCATGAGGATGACGACTTGAAGTCCAAAAATGGACGGATCATCCTACAAGGATGCCTCTTGATGTCCAAAATGGACGGATACTAAATGGTCCACATAGTGGACGGATACAAAATAAAGTCCACAAGGTGGACGGATCATCCCATGAGGATGACAACTTGAAGTCCAAAAATGGACGGATCATCCTACAAGGATGCCTCTTGATGTCCAATATGGACGGATACTAAATAGTCCACATAGTGGACGGATACAAAATAAAGTCCACAAGGTGGACGGATCATCCCATGAGGATGACGACTTCAAGTCCAAAAATGGACGGATCATCCTACAAGGATGCCTCTTAATGTCCAAAATGGACGGATACCAAATAGTCCACATAGTGGACGGATACAAAACAAAGTCCACAAGGTGGACGGATAACTCTAGGAAGATGATCACTAGAAATCCAAAATAGACGGATGGACGGGTCATTCTAAGGATAACGAGTCTAGTCCAAAGTAGGCGAATAGACGGATTACCAAAGAATATACCTATGCATGCCGGATCCAATACTAACTAGTAGCTGGACGGACGCAAATAGGTCAAATAATGACAGGGTTCAAAAAAAAAACATTTGAAATATAAAATGAAGTGAACGGATGCATTTGACAAGAAATAGGCCATTAAAAGGCAATGTTTACATATCATCAACAACGGATGAGAATTGTTCCCAAAATACAAGAAAAAGAAAAATCTGGCTACTGGGCTTTGTCCTCATTGACGACGGATTGGCAAACCGTTTCCGCATCAGGCTTAGCTTGTTCAACTTTTGCTGGTGCTGACTCCCCGTCACCAAGACCATCGACATCAGCAAAGAGGTCATCTGTATCCTCTGAAGCACCAGGCACGACGGATGTCTGAGCTGGGTCTTCAACTTTGAACTTTGAAAAATCTAAGTCCGGATAAGATTGCTTGACCTGACGGATTGCATCCATGAATCCTTGATGAAAAGAATCACCTAGCTCAGTAATTAGGGCGTCGGAGTCACGGTACTCACGAACTGCAGCGTCCTTAGCCTGACGGACTTCATTTTTCAGATCTTCTATCTCTTTGTCCTTACTCTCTATAGCCTTCTTCGCCTCGTCCGTCGCCTGTTCAAGGCTTTTCCTTGCCTTCTCCGAAAGTTCAAGCTTCTTCTCCATCCTGGGTCTCCAATTTTGCAATTGAAGAAGCTCCTCCTCCGTCCGCTCCGCTTTCGCCCGTACACGATCCAGGGCCGTCTCATGGTTGAGGCACCGTCCCATCAACCCCTTCATCATGACCATTGCCTAAAAAATGGTAACATGATAGTTATGAAACGAGCTATGGGCGAAAAAGGTGTAATTTACATTTAAATAGTAGACGGGCTGTCTTACCTGTGTAATTGCAAAAAGGCCCGTCTCACCCATGGCCTCCGTCGAATGATTCCCAAGGTCTTCATAATCCTCCGCCGATATGATGGAGGAAATCTGTTCTAAGGCGTACTTAGAATCCTCTCGAAGAAGGACGGGCGGCTTCTCTTGCTCCTGCGACGGTCCCTTCATGAGCCCCTTACCAACCCCGTGCTTGATTGGAGTTGCCGTCTTTGGAGGCTCCGCCATAAGTCCCACGACGGGTTCCAAAGAGACTTTGGCCCTCTTGGCCTGACGATCCACTTTGGGCTGAGTCTTCCTCTTGGCAGACGGATTGCTTGGGCCCGTCACAGGGGTATCAACATCGCCGGTCTTCTTTGCGGCTTTGGATCTGATCAGAGCTCTTCTCTTGGCGTCATCCATTTCTGAAATATGGACGGAGGTATTAATTATCAAAGTAAGTTGCGTCACTTGTCAAGAATAGGGTGACAAACTTACGTCTCCTAATCTTTGCCTCGTATTTGACGGCTGCAGCTGTTGGCTCTGGTCCGTCGCAATACCAATGAATGGTCTTAAGTGTCACGAGCTTCGCCCAAGTCCTTTCCTCCAGCTGGGTCTTTGTGAAGATCTTCTCAAGGAAGGCGAACTCCTTAATATCGACTTGGGGGCGTCGTCCAACTGCAAAAAAAAAAAAAAAAAAAAAAGGGAGGAGAGGACGGTTAGATTATTCCGAACAGATAATGAAATTAAGTAAAAAAAATTTTTTGGGGACGGTCCATACTAGACGGGTGTAATATGCCCCAAGTAGTGTCGACGGGCATGAAATCTGTGTCCCCTGGACGACACATCCAACCGTCACCCTCCAGGAAGAAGTAACGGCTCTTCCAATCCCTGTTTGAGTCCGGCGTATCATAGATGACTTTCAATAGCGGACTCCTGGGGACGAAGCTATATATTCCCCTAGACTTATCTATTTCGTTCGGACGGTAGCAATGAAGGAACTCCCTAACCGTCATCCTCTTGGCTCCGTCGGACATTGCGCCGTACAAGATCTCCATTGCTATGAAGACCCTCCAGGCATTGGGGGAAATCTGGTTCACGGATAATCCCAGATAGTGGAGGAGCTCACGGTGAAGCGAACTCAATGGAAACCTGAGTCCGGCCTTCAACATTTGCTCATAAACCCCGACACCGTCTACCCCTTCATAATAACATCTCTCTGATTCGTAGGGTAGACGGATGGAAATATGTTCTGGAATTTGATAGTGATCCCTAAACGTCTTAAAGTGTTGCTCTTTGATGACGGACGAGAAGTAATTCACCGTCCACTCTGGTAGCATGACGAACTCCCTGAGCCCATCAGCACCAATGACGGATCTAACAATCTGTTCCTCACTTTCACCAGAGCCTTCGTCCCGTTCCTCCATATCCTCATATGTTGAGGACGAGGAGGAGGTGGACGGGCTCCTGTCATCACGAGGACTATCTTGTTCTCTATGACCGGACGGATATACTTCCTCGTAATCCAGCCCGTCACGAACAACCGACTGATTACTGGACGCACTAGACATTTCCTACATGAAACGACAAAAACCTAAGACTCTGACGGGGTCTATATGTACATAACGGGTGTGGATGCAAAGGAAAATTAAAACAAGTTTGACTTTGAGAAAGGGCACTTACCGATGAGGAAGTATAGCACTGACGATTGAAGCAACTAGACGGTTCAACCCCTTACAAAACGTGACGGGTATTCTCTGACAGGTGTGACGGATGAGCTCTGACAGGATGATTTTTGCTGAAACTGGAGAAATGAGAAGGAAGACTCCCTTATTTATAAAGGTGATGCACGGAAGTCGAAGCGCCGCTTCGATCCGAGATAAAACCCAATCAACTTATGACACGTGTCGCCATCATTAAATGACTTTCGTACAGCCTGTCTATAGTTGGTATGGTTGACGGACTCCTTCTGTGCACCGTCACCCTTGCTTGCATGAATCCGTCAACCTATTGTCTCCATAACCTTGAAACCTCCCGTCTTATTGACCTCATTCCGTCATAAGAAATATTCGTCACACCCTTTACCTTAGGATCGTCACCCCAAGGTTCCTTTGTCCGAAAAGCCGACGGACCCTTGGGGTGAAGGGGGCAACTGAAGAGGATAAAATATGGGCCTGACGGGCCTATGGTAATGGGCCTGACGGATAGGAACTGTTGGGCCGGGGTAAAGATGATCCAACGCTCTTCAAAGGCCCATCGCCGAAGGGCACAGTAAGAGCCCATGTTCCGAGATCTTTATCGCTCATTGTCTAGATACGAGCTGGAATTCCAAAATGGAAAACCGAGTACAAGGGTGATTCTAGAAGACACGCACGCTGGAATAAATCTCCTCTATAAGGAAAACCTTGCTCACCACGCTCAAAAAGACTTGAAGTAGAGTCCTACATGGAAAAGACTTGGACACCAAGAAGGAAAAGCCGACTCTCTACTACTATAAAAGCCCTAATACCCTCACAAATTAAGGGACGCGTTATTCACCCTCTCTAGCACTCTAGAGTTGTGAAAATAATTCTAACTTGACCTTCGGAGAGTAGTTGGCCGGCACCACACCGGTGCTCTCTAAGGTCTTCTTTCGATTGTTTTCGTTGTGCAGGTCTGCTTCGAAGTCGCGAGTGCTGTGTGACCTATTGGTGATATTTTCGACATCATCAATTATTATTTTATTTTTTTTATGAGAAAGCTTCCATTAAAACCAGAAAAAAGAACTACAGCAAGGCTCAAACAGCAGCACCAAACTACAGACAATCCAAGTGCAGCAGGTTCCTCACCACAGGAGGAGAAACACCCCTCCACAATTGGCAAACATTATTACATCGAGCAAACCGGGCTAGCTCATGTGCAACCCTGTTAAAGTCCCTTTTCAGATGCCGGATCTGCCAGCTAGCAAAGCCATCAAGGAAGCTCACAATACCATTAACAATGTGACCGAAACCCCCACTGAGATCCTTGGACAGAATGTGCTGAACAATGGACAAAGAATCCGATTCAATAATGATCTGACGAAGGTCCAATTCCTTTGCAAGGAGGATTCCAGCCTCAATTGCCAAAGCCTCAGTCTCATCCACTGTAAAACAGCCAGGAAGTACACGGCAAAGAGCAGCAACTGCCTGTCCTCTACAGTCCCTTATAATAACACCTATACTAGACAGCCTCCCATCGTCAGCTGTTGCTCCATCAGTATTTATTTTGAAAACTCCATCAGGAGGTTTTTTCCAGCTAACCTCACAAGACGCAGGACCCAAGGAGCAGAATTTTGCAACTTCTTTGAAATCATCAATCAAACTAATGGCAAAATTCCAAATCTGCTCAGCCCCCTGACTGACCGACTCAAACACCCTCAAATTTCTGTTATGCCAAATAGCCCATGCAACCACAACCAAAATCTCTAAATCTTTAGGATTACCTGCATCTAACAACTTCATAGCTAAATCAGAGAAATCCAAGGATTCAGCCCCAATAACAATTGGACAATCTTTCCACAAGCTCCATATTTCCTTCACAGCACTACGGCTACAAAGAGCATGCAAAATAGTTTCATCCTCCAAACCACACACAGGACACAGCCCGTCCGTGCTCACCCCTCTCTTCCTTAAATTTGACATTGTTGGCAAGGCATTAACACAAGCTTTCCAAGTGAAGATTCTTATTTTTGGGGGGATTTTAAGTAGCCATATCTGCTTCCAAAGGGGAGTTCTGGGATCACCGTGAGAACACTCACCCCTATCTGATGGGTTTATCACAGAGAGTGTCACATAATACGCACTTTTCACTGAAAATTCCCTCCTTTTGTTTCCCACCCAAATTATTTTGTCCTCAGGAAGACTATAGCTTAGCGGAATATTGAGGATTGTTTCAACCTCAAAAGGGAGAAATAAGGATTTCAAGGTATCAACCTTCCATCTTATAGTATCCTCATCAATTAAAGCCGAAACCATAGGAAAATCATCAAAAGGTCGAGGAGGAGAAATTACCTTATAAGTTGTTGGAGTGGGGAGCCACTTGTCCTCCCAAATGTGGATGAGCCTCCCATTGCCTACTCTCCAACGAGAACCTTTTTGAACCACTTCAAGACCTTTAAATATGCTCCTCCATGTGTATGAAGGGCTGCAGCCCAGTTTTGAGTTCAGAATGTCTCCGTTAGGATAGTTCTAGCTTTATAGACTTTGGCACAAAGGGAATCCGAGTTCGACAAGAGTCTCCAACCCTGCTTAGCAAGCATTGCTAGATTAAAGGCTTGGAAGTTACGGAAGCCCAAACCACCATCTGACTTTGCTTTACACATTTTCTCCCAGCTCACCCAAGCAATTTTTTTCTCTTCTTTTCTTTGCCCCCACCAGAAATTTCTTATCATCCCTTCAATATCTTCACACAACCCTTTCGGGATTAGGAAGCAACTCATAGTGTAGGTGGGAACCGCTTGCGCCATGGCCTTTATCAAAATCTCCTTTCCTCCTATGGACAACAACTTCCCTTTCCACCCCGCCAATTTCCTTCTGACCTTTTCCTTCACTTCTGCGAATACTTCGGTCTTGGATCTTCCAATGATGGATGGAAGCCCCAAATATTTGCCATGCCTTGTGTCTTGCATCGGGCCAAGGATGTCCAACACTTCACACCTTCTTTCCTGGGGAGTATTATGACTGAAAAAAACAGAGGACTTCTCCACATTTACTTTCTGACCAGAGGCAGCTTCATAAAGCTCAAGGATCTCAATGAGTTTATGGCATTCTTGCTCGGAAGCTTTGCAAAACAAGAGACTGTCGTCCGCAAAAAATAGATGAGTAACCATAGGACATCCCCTACAAATAGAGATTCCACTCAGCATCTGATTCCTTGCTGCCTCCATAATTAGAGAAGAAAAACCATCTACACATAATAAGAATAGGTAAGGAGATAAGGGGTCTCCTTATCGGAGACCTCTTGTAGGGAAAATACATCCATAGACCGCTCCATTAATAATCACAGAATAAGAAACAGTGGTAATACACTTCATAATTAATTGGATCCATTTTTCATGGAATCCCATTTTTTCCATAACTCCTTCAATAAAACCCCACTTAACACGATCATAGGCCTTACTCATATCAAGCTTGACTGCCATAAAATTTTCCTTCCCCTCCTTTTTATGTTCTAGGTAGTGCATTAATTCATAGGCAACTAGTACATTATCAGTGATGAGCCTCTCCGAAAGAAAGGCACTTTGGTTTTCCAATATAATCTGAGGAAGGATGTTTTTTAGGCGATTAGCAATAACTTTAGAAACCAGCTTATAAACTACATTGCATAAGCTTGTCGGCCTAAAATCAAACATTTTGGATGGACTATTAATTTTTGGAATCAAAGTGATGTTGGTCCTATTTATATCAACAATTGACATATCAGAATTTAGCACATTCAACACCATACATATAATATCATCCCCAACCACATCCAAATATTTTTTAAAGAAAATAGCTGACATACCATCTGGGCCTGGAGCTTTTGTAGGGTGCATTTGTTTCAGAGTGGTCACCACTTCTTCCTTTGTAAAGGCAGCAATCAAACCCTGATTCATCTCATCTGTTACTTTGGTGGGAATTGTATCAGTAACCTCAGAAATTCGACAAGGGTTTGAAGTAGTGAACAACGACTCAAAATAAGCTATAGCTGTCGCCGCAATGCTCTCATTTGTATCACACCAATTCCCATTCTCATCCCAGAAACGACTAATAGTATTTTTCTTCCTCCTTTGCGAGGCCTTTGAATGGAAAAACTTTGTGTTGCGATCCCCTTGGCCGTACCAAAGAACTCTAGACCTCTGGTGCCATAAAGTCTCCTCACTATCAAGAAGATCATTAATCTCCTTTCTTAGACTATTTATCTCCTTCCCCATAGTTCTGTCTTTATCTTGGATGGTCAGATCATTGAGGGATTTCCTTTTACTCTGAATTTGATTCGGCATGTAACCAAAAACCGACTTATTCCATCTCGCCAAATCAGCTGCACAATTTTGAAGACCTGAAGATATGCTTTCAGGTGTACCCCGATGCAAACACCCCTCCCAAGCGTTCTTGATAATTCCCTACACTCCTCTTTTTTTGTCCACATTTCCTCAAAATGGAACCTACGCTTCCTAGAGGGCTGCACAGCTATGGAATCGGCTATCAATAACGCACAATGGTCGGAAGTCGAATCAACCAAATGGAGGACTCTTGTTCCGCTAAAGTAGTTAATCCAATCATTAGTGGCAAAAGCCCTATCTAACCTCAGATATATGCGGTTATCCCCTTCTTGCATGTTACACCACGTAAAATCAGGACCGCCATACCCCAAGTCTTTAAAACTACATGCATTAACCACCTCCCGAAAACCATCCATTTGCCTTTGAGGCCGTGGAGCCCCCCCCCCCCCCCCCCCAATCTTTTCCCCCCTAGACAGAATCTCATTGAAATCACCAAAACACAACCAAGGGAGCTGAAATTTCCTATTCAAAGCTGCAAGTTCATCCCAAGATTCCTGCCTTCTGTCAGTCTCTGGATTCTCGTAGAAACCAGTAATTCTCCACTCAAAACCCGAGTCTTGTTCTGAGATAATCGCATCAATATAGCTTCTTGAATAACCCTTAATTTCCAAATCAACTTCTCTTTTCCACAACATTGCTAAACCTCCTCCCCTGCCCTTTCTAGGCACTATCAGCCCATTAACAAAATTTATTTTTTCCATAATTTTTTCCATAGCCTTCTTTTTAATTTTTTTTTCCAAAAGGAAAATAATTTTGGGATTCCATCGTTGGACTAATTCACCCAACACACGAACTGTCCGGAGGTTCCCAAGCCCCCGGCAGTTCCACCCTAAGGAAATCATTATTCTCGGCAGTGCTGCCTAGCAACCACCGCCATTTCCTCAAAGAAATTTTCACAGAAAAATACATTATTCTTACCTTCCTCATCACAACTTCTCTTTTGGGGTCGACCTTCACATTCTGCCAGCATTTTTGTATCCTCACGCCTCTTAATGCCTACTGCTATCTCCAGAGGCTTCATACCAGCTCCTTGGGCCTTTCCCACCTCCCTAGCCACCTTTTTTAAATTTCCTTTACCCGTCCCACAGTTCCCTTTGTTTGGGCCTGCCTGCACTTCTCTTCCTTCATTATTTGCTTTAATTATCTTGGGCTTAAGTGGACTAAAAGTCTCTTGCTCCTTCATATTTATCTTGGGCTTAAGTGGACTAGTAGCCTTTTGCTCCTTCATATTGGGCTTCACGGACAGGCCCACCCTTGAAGACTTATCCTCGTTGGTTTTGGACAGGTCTCTAACCGGATGGCTTTTAGTCAGCCTTTAGGTGCTACGTGGCTCCTTCCCCTTGCTTTCTTCTTGCTTCTCAGCACCTAAAATGGAGTAATTCTTAGGTACTCCCGGAGCACGGAGAATAGTGCTCCCTCCTCTCACATTCATGGTGGGGTCCGCTCATTAAATTCATGGTAGGGTCCACCATGAATGTGAGAAGAGGGAGCACCATTTCACTATACTCCGGGACTATCTAAGAATTTTCCCCTAAAATGTCCCATCCACTCTGATAGCTTGCTGCACCCATCTTTGACCGTGCATCATGTCCTTTCTTTTCCAAAATTTCAAACTTTTCCCTCCCTTCGAGGTTGACTCTTCCGCCCAAGCTTCTACTCCTCTCATTGTCACTTTGAACGGAAACCACCATCTCCCCCGCCGTGGCTTGAGGCATCTTCCCTAACTCTCCACCATTTTTTGGTTCATGACTACCACTACCCGAGCCTCTAGATCCACTATTTTTTGTTTCGTGACTGCCACTACCCAAGCCTCTAGATCCCTTATTTGTTCCTTTTGAAGTGCTCCCAGCCCTCAACCATTCACCATATTGCCTCTCCATTGATTGCTTCTCCATCCCCATGCCACAATGCTTCTCATCATGTCCTATTTTTCCACAGGAAAAGCAAAACGTGGGCAATCGCTCATATTTAAAGGAAACCCAGCATCTATCCCCGGCCATATTTGTAACATATCCACCTCTCCTCAAAGGCTTCTCAATGGGTAAGTCAATCCTTACATGCATGAACTTAGCTTGGTCTGCTTGCCATGACCGTTTATCCACCTCAATAACTCTTCCTATCTTGCTGCCGATATCATGTCCAGCTTCCTCAGTCATGTATTCGAATGGTAAGCCCCAGACTTGAATCCAAAATGGGGCGTGAGTGAAGACCAAATTGGCTGAGGATAAGCCCCTCCTCCAATGACACAAAAGCAAGAGGTTATTCTCAAAGTTCCACGGCCTGCTTCACTCCACCCACTCTAACTGATACATTGAGCTGAACTTAAACTGCAAAACATTGTTTCTGACCTCAACTATTTGAAGATCCAAACCCATCTTCCATGTTGATCTCAGAGTGTTCTTTAGGGCTCTCTGATTTTGATTACAATCTACCAATAATTTCCCAAACAAACTCAGTGCACATTCCTCCAGCAAGTCCCGTGAGCTGTTTGAGGAAATGAAGATATCCTCCTCTTCTTCTTTAGTAAGCTATAAGTTTTTAAGGCTATCAACGATTGTGTGCTCCATGTCAAGACAAAGATTAAGTTGAGAAAGGGAGAAGAGAAACTAGAGAAAGCAAAAAGAAACAAGGGAAAGAAAGGACCCTTAAGCTCTGACACCTAAGGGAGGAAAGTCTCGCTCCATGACGAGAGAGAAAAAGCTCCTACAGGGGAGAGAGGCTTCCTATGATTATTTTTGTTGCAACACTTACATTATTACTTATGCTATCGTAGATCCCAACGATTTTATAATCGTGCATGGTCCATCTACCATTGGGGGGACAAATCCTTCCTTTGCAACAAACCTTAAGGTTCTCTTAGACCCAATATGTCTCTTTTCTTTCACGTTGAAGCTATCACTTCTTCTTCTTTTTCTTTTTAAGAAACAAAAAAAAAAAAAAAAAATACTAACTCTACTAGTATTCTTATACCCTTTTTCTTTTCTTTTTTGGGTGGGACTTGGGAGGGGGCCAATCTTTTGACTCAATCGATTGGAAGCCTCCAGATTCCAAGAATGGTTGAAGTAGTATACATAAATTTTTCTAAATCATCCCTAGATTTCATTAATTGAGCATACTCATACAAATCTAATGATAAAAATTTTAAAAATAATTTATTTCAAACCAACAGTCCTACAGCTACAAGCTACATGTACCATTTAATCTTCATTTATCAAAAGCACAGTAACAAAAGAAGTTCAACTGCTTCATAAATAATTATAATAATTCAAAGGATGACCAATTTAGCTGTTGGAGGCATCTCTTTGTGGAGCTGTGCAGCACGTTCTCTAATCATCTCGATTTCCTCTGGCTCCCATATCTCACAATCTCTCCATCCCCTTGAACTGAAATATCTACAATAGCTACGTATGGTCATTCTTTGCAACACAACAGCGGCCTTTATAAGATACACAGCCAGCTCCATGTCAAATGTCTGACCAAGAAACCCACTCAGCTCAACCTCTTTAAGGAATTGGCATCGACTTTCTGGGCTCTTCCTCGTTTCATCTGAACGAAATTCAAGATCCATACGGCGAAAGTCAAACTGCAATAAAGGGAATTTCAATAGCCAATTTAAATGTCATTAAACTCTTAAGAAAGTCCTGCTTTGTATCAGTAAGACATTTCAATTTAAGTGATTAAGAGTCGACAGAAGTTACAGATCAAGAAAAAAAAATCCCCAGACTCCTAGAGACTATGTTAAATTTTCTGAACCACCCCAACAATTTCAAAAAAAAAAAAAAAATTCTGTACAGGAGTTGAAAACTAAAGAGCAGCAAAAAAAAAAGAAATATATATATATATATTAAACCTAGGGAAAGTTAAAGGGTACCCTAAGAATACTAGTTTAGTCAATAGTTTTAGAAACTTTTTATGAGAGAAAAAGGTTTTTTTTTTTTTTTACAGCTTTTTATATTGCTTATGAAAATAGTATCAAAACTTTCCTAAAGTGGTTAATTAACAAATTTCCTAAAACTAAACACACCCGTTAACTGGACCCTTAAACTTATGGCCTAAACTTCAATGACCATCTTTAAGACCATGTAAACCTTGTCCCTATGCTATATCCACTTGAAAGCCCCACACCATAAAATTTCACAAATCCTGAAACTATATATTTTACACATACAATAGTGGCTACATCCGTTTCCCATGGCTGCCTTATTTTAATTTAAAAACAAGAAAATCCATACAAATCAGAACATGGCAAAAAATCACTAAACAAACACGCAGAAAACAAAGATGTTCTGAAGAGAAAATTATCAAGAAAAGCTCTGAATCATATTTAGTTCAGCAAGCAACAAGCTACAAACGTACCCAGGTAGAATTCATACATTAAACAAGAACAAATAGAACCATCAACAAGTAATTAAAGTCCCATTTCAAAATAGCCATTATAATGCCAAAACTCTCATTATATCAAGAGATACGAGTACCTACATGCATCCCTAATCTCTGCAATAATGGACATGCCCTTAGCAGAGAAGGAAATCCAATGTAACCACTCCAAAAAAATGTCTTGACCGTCAACACCAAAACTATAAGTTTAGAAAAAGTCGGAAACACTCTTGATTTTATCTGCTAATAAAAACCAATGAGTAGTGCATCAACAAGTAATATAAGACATTAGACAAGAAAGGAAATATGTAAAAATGTTTTATGTTATGTTTGCTAACCTCAAGATATTCTTCGGTTTCGTTCCACACATTCTTGCAAAACAAGGCTAAAGTTTCAAGCGAAACAACTTGGCTAAGAGTAGAAGCTATTGTATCATTAATCATTACATCACTGGCAAAAAACTGGATCTCCCGTAGCATTGGAACATTCCTAAGGAACAGATTTATTGGTTTGCCTTCATATATAAATATCACAAGATTCATTGCACATATCTCAATACTCTCCAACTGATCGCAAATACTCAACTTTAAATGTTTCAAAGGTAGATTTGGACCAACAACTCTTGCATTAACCAGCTCCTTGGCTTCTACAACACTAACATGCTCAAGATGCAAACAATTCAAAAAAATGTTGTTGAAGACAATGTCAGTTAAAACTACATGATCCAAAGAAAGAGTTATAAGAGATCTGAAACTATCAAACCCAGGAGAATACACTCGGCACGCATTTAAAGCCAAGTGTTTTATGGATGACGCTTCTGTACAATCCAGAGAAGGAAGAATTTTTATCTTCCAACTTTAGCTCAAGCCTTTGAACTTTTTTCCCTACAGCAAAAGAAATCCATTGATTGATATGACAAGCAGCCCTTTTATTTAGGGCATAACAAACACTAAATTCTGTTACCACAGAACCATAATGGGAGTCTAGAACTCTGTCCACCCATGTTACAAAGGCGAGTCTTTGTAGACTTTTTTTATTCCCAATAGAGGAAGGCAACTTGTTTGAACCATCAAACTTCAAAATAACAGTAGACCTCCAAATATGCCTCCACCTTTTTGAAAGAATACTGATATTCAAAGCTTCTTTCATTGGCAATAATGACACAATATCAATGAGGATTTCATCTGGCAAGTCACTGATCCAGTCCTTTGAGGAGGGATCTTGACGTTGACACTACAGAGAACAGGGTGAGAAATTATTTTAGGGCAATATATTGCACAATTCTCTGGCTTCAATCCTACTTATCTGTAACTCCAAGCATATAGAAAAATTTATGATAAGCAGCTAACCTTATTGTTAGCAGTTCTGGGCACGTAGCTAAAATCAAAATGTTTAGTATTGAGTTGCATTATCTAAAACTAATGTGAGTTTTATTTAATTTAAACTAATGTAAGCTTTCAAAAGTTTAAACTAATGTGAGTTTTTTTTTTTTTTTTTCTTTTTCTTAACCCTGTTATAACTCCTAAGACATAAAAATACCAAATTTATTTTTTAAGAAACTCGAGTGATCAGCCACATAATTACATATTGTCTTTGATGAATCACATGATTATGTATCTGCACTAAAAGGCACTAAGACTGTATAGTCCGTTTTCTGAGACAACTAAGCAGTCTTAATCCCAATTTTCCACTAATTGTTTTTGTGAAGCCTCTAAATGTCCTCAGTTGTAGAAATTTATTTTGAAACACACATCCTAAAGAAGGGGGGGAAAAGTCAAGAACAACTTACCTTTTTTTTTTTCCTACTGATCCCAACACGTTTATTTTGCATAAGATTGAGCAATAGTCTGGGGAAAAAAATAATCAAGATCAACAAAATAATAAGAAGAACAAACCAAGGATCAAAGTAAATAAGAACAATAATAATAATAATAATAAAGACTTCACAGCACAGATGTACATGTAATTTTAAAAACTCAAGCATCACATACAATATTAAGCCATAAAGGCTGTGATTTTAAAACAAAACTTAAGCAACTAAAGCACATTCCACATGATTTGAAAGCAAGAATCAAATTGTCCGTTTGTTATTGTCGTTTATTTTTCAGTGTTTAAATAACATTACATCTATATTTACAAACATGTATTTTCAAAAAATACAAATAAAGTTGCTGAAAATCTCTTACCAAATGAGCCTTAATGTCCAACAAATTAAGCAACAATTAAAGTACAATAAATTATGAAGGTTGTTGCTTTGTTTATGCGAATTCAACAACAAAGTGTGGATTATAAATTTACTTTGTTAAACTAAGCATATTGAGTGTGCAGGCCCGATCTGGTGCAAAATTCCCACTCCTTTTCTTATTATTCTTCATGTCCTCCACAGCCGACATACAGATAAATATAAATACAAATACAAATACACACCAGGGTTTGCTTTTATACACATACAACAATAGCGTTTACTGATATGAATAATAATAAAAATATTAAGCAAACCCAAATACGCCGCTAGATGATCTCGGGCCAGGTCTCAAACGGTTTTCGGGTTGGGATCATTTATTTATCAACTCTTCAGAACCCCCCCAAAACTTAATTCAAAATTAAAAAAAGAGCCCAATTCTAACAGTGGCTTTGAGTGTCTGAGAGAGAGAGAAAAAGGGGGGGCTTTTGAGTCGAGGGTGGAACTCTTCTTGTCATACTACTTTGGTATTAATTTCTCAAAAAAATAAATAAATAAAAACCTTGGTATTAATTATGAAATAGGAAAATGTTAATAGATGTCCTCAAATACCTAGAGGCATTGATTATTATTATTATTATTATTTTTATGTACAAGGAACATTGATTTATGTTCAGGAGCGGACGCCATCGGTTGAAACATTCTAAAAAAAAAAACATTGATTTATGAACTATTTTAAGAAACTTTTTATGGTGTGTGTATATATATATATATACACATACATACAATTAATTGTTTGACAGTGTTGAGGTAAAAATTTTCGGACCTTAATTTCATTAGCCCACTCACAAAATACCCACATGAGCCCACATATTATTTTAAAACCCACATAAATATTCCCAGTATATATTGCCCAAGTATTTTCCATGTTATTGGGCCTTCACAAATACTTCATACACAAAGCTCATAAATTGCCTTGGGTCCTCTCACAAATATTACCCATTATAGCCCACATGTTATCCAACTTGGGTTTTCACAAAAATACTCACCATATTGGGCCACAAAATTACACCATCTCTATAAAAAGCCCAAAAGCATTTACTTTGTGGGAAATTCCAAAAAAGCCCGTTGCTACACGGCACCCTAAAGCCCATTGCTATACGGCACTCTTACAAAGCCCGTTGCTACACGGCACTCTTACAAAACTCGTTGCTACACGGCACCCTAAAGTTCGTTGCTACACGACACTCTTAGAAAGTCCGTTGCTATACGGTACCCTAAAGCCCATTGCTACGCGGCACCCTAAAACCCATTGGTACACAGCACTCTTACAAAGTCCGTTGCTACACGGCACCCTTACATAGCCCGTTGCTACACAACAATATTTTTACAAAATCCTACAAAGCCCAAATACTAATTTGGCAACTATCTCTAAAAGCCCAAATAATAATTTGGCTCTATTTTCATAAAACCCAAATATTAATTTGGCACTTATCTTACAAAGCCCAAATACTAATTTGGCAACTATCTCTAAAAGCCTAAATAATAATTTGACACTATTTTCATAAAGCCCAAATATTAATTTGACACTTATCTTGCAAAGTCCAAATACTAATTTGGCAATTATCTCTAAAAGCCCAAATAATAATTTGGCACTATTTTATAAAGCCCAAATAATAATTTGGCAACTATTCCTACAAAAACCCAGATGCTATTTTGGCACATATTTACAAAATGCAAATATCATTTTGACACTTGTTTTACATATACCAAATCCCACACTCATGGGAAATATAAATATTCATCCCTCAAGAAATACCTCTCTTACAAGATTTATAAAAGCCCATGAATATCACCCATGGCAAAACTATTCATTTTGTAGGGACAACCAAGCCCAAGGAAGCTTAACTACTATTGAGGTACAAATTTTCGGGCCTTAATTTTATTAGCCCACTCACAAAAATACCCACATGGGCCCATATGTTATTCTAAACCCACATAAATATTCCCCATATATATTACCCAAATATTCTCCATGTTATTGGGCCTTCACAAATACTCCACACACAAGCCCATAAATTGCCTTGGGCCCTCTCACAAATATTACACATTATATCCCACATATTATCCAACTTGGATTTTCACATAAAATACTCACCATACCATCACCATATTAGGCCGCAAAATTATGCCACCTCTATAAAAAGCCTAACATCATTTAGCTTGTGGGCAAAACCCAAAGAAAGCCCAAACTCTCTAAAACCCGTTGCTACACGACACTTCAAAGCACTTCAAAGCCCACTACGATGTGGCAACTTCAAAGCCCACTATGATGTGGCAAATTCGAAGCCCACTACGATGTGGCAACTTCCAAGCCCACTACAACGTGGCAAATACAAAACCCGCTATGATGCGGCATCTCTAAAGCCCACTACAATGCGGCATCTCTCCTAAGCCTGTTGCTACACGGCAATATTTTTGCAAAATCCTACGAAGCCCAAATGCGTTGGCACTATTTTTACAAAGCCCAAATGATAATTTGACATTATTTTCATAAAGCCCAAATGCTAATTTGACACTATTTTTACAAAGCCCAAATGCTAATTTGACATTATTTTCATAAAGCCCAAATGCTAATTTGACACTATTTTTACAAAGCCCAAATGCTAATTTGGCACATTTTTACAAAGCCCAATGATAATTTGGCACTATTTTCATAAAGCCCAAATGCTATTTTGGCACATGCTTACAAAACTCAAATATTATTCTTAACACTTGTTTTATATATACTAAGTCCCTCACTCATGGGAAATATAATTACTCATCTCTCAAAAATATTTCTTTTACAAAACTCATGGGAATTATGCTTATTTTCCCATAATCAACTAACTACAAAAGCCCATGTATGTTACTCATGGCAAAACCATTCATTTTTGTAGGGATGACCAAGCCCAAAGGAGCTCAACTACAAAACCCAGCTGGGTCAGGACAGCTCACACACAAATTCCAACAACTGAAGCTCACGTGAGATAACCAGCCAAATTTCAACACAACTTAAACAGCTAGAGCCCCTTCCCATCAAGTCTCAACTTGTCCAATCAGATCAGAAGAGGACACGTGTCTATCAGGGGTTAAACACTTCCTCCACAAGCTGAAATCCCATCATCTCTTATGTGACATAAAGCTGAAACTGATGTGACAGAAAGATGGGAAGCTTCAGCCAGCTGTCCTTTCCTTCTCCAGCCCATCTAGTCAAGAGCAGCCATGACAAGGCCCTTAAAGCTCCTGAAGCAACATGAAATCAATTCATTTTCATACTAAAAACGTGTATTCTCTAGTTCATGGACCAAGCACATGAACCCCAAATAGGGAAACTTAGGGAAATGTGGTTTGGAGGGCACCAAGGGAATCCCAGCAAAGTTCCCAATAAGGGCTCCAAGGTTGACACCTGGCTTGGGGTGGTCCAATTTGCCCTAAGGAACTCTGATTCTAGTAGCAGCATAACCAAGATCATTAGCCTAAAGCATGCTCTAATCCCATCAGCCAAGACTAATCAGCATTCAATGCTAAGCCATAATCCCAGCTGTTATTACCCAAAACAGCAAGAACCTTCTAAAAGTTGAGCTTACTACTCTTAGCTAAAATCCTAAGAACTTTTTTCTAAGGATTTTCTAAAGATTGAGAAAGATTTAGCAAAGATTATTTGCTAATCACCCCATAAAAACCCTGATATAAATGGAACTCTCCATTAATGCTGGGACAACACACTAACACACCAAGATACACTCAGACATACACCAGAAAAGATTCTTCCTTAACCTCTCTGCTTAAGCTTTCTCTAAGCTCTGAAAAAGTCACTGAGTTCTTAGTTTTAAGCTTAGGAACTAAGTTCCCCAGCTCCTAGCTCACAAACACTTCTCATAGCTCTACTCATAAACACTTATCTACCTCCAGTAGAAAGCTCCAACAGCCTTACTATACACTCTCACTCATTACTCATACTACTCACAAATGACTCTCTCCACTCACTACATATACTATATTCATGAGCATGCCATGGCACCATAATGATCTTGTTGCGCTAGCTAGGATCTCTTTCTCTCCCTTCATCTCACACTAAGTTTTCTCCATTATTTGTTATTATGGAACTCATGATATTTACTTATTCATTTACTATTAATGATTATGATGTAACTGTTACTATAGAATTTTTTCCTCATATTGTTGTATTAGAAGACTCCTCTCCAGAGCTAACCGATGATGAGTCTGAAAGTGTAGATATTTTTCTTAATTTGTGAAGTAGCTAACAGCTGGAAGTTTATCCTATTTTATCCTACTTTACCGCTGGGCTATTTTCTACAGAAAACCTTACGGCTGGGTCATTTTCTGCAGAAACATTTTACTGCTGGGTCATTTTTTACAGTATGCTTTTTTTTTTTTTTAACCGTGCTAACGTAATTGCTGTAGGGATTGTTTATGGGCTACTCTTGTCAGTTCCAATTTAGGCCCAAGGCATAAAATATAGTGGATTCCTTGGATCTTCATCAATAGCCTTTGAGCCATACATCAAGCCCATCGTCGAGTTTCGGTTTAGACCCCCCGACCCAACATAAATCTTATTTGTCGAAAAGGAAACTTTTTCGCCCTCGACATTTTGACGACTCCACTGGGGAGTCTACTGAAACCAAGAGTTCATTATGCCTCCTAGGTTGTGGAATAGTCGGCAAGAGGGGAATAGAAACACCAGTCCCCCAGCAGCGCAAAGCCATCACAGCCAAGCTCCACAAGGAGAACAAGCTAACCAACATGAGGTCTACTAGGAAGATTCTGACCGTCGATTCTCTTTCCTCTTGAAGACATTACAAGGAATGCAACAAGCTCAGTTCGAACTTGCTGAATCTTTAAAGGTCTTGAGGGAGACTCAAGGGCCAACACCCTAGTCGTTACATGAAGGACCAGATCCTAGAACACAGCAGGAGAGAGGATCAGCTGCTGGGAATCCTTAATCTGGTGAGCAAAATGCCTTTGTTCCTCAGTTTGTTACATTATCTGATCTCACTACTCTGCTGGAAAGGGAAAGGCTTAGCCAGGCAAAGGAACCAAGGCACTTTGTTCGTAGGCCACCCTATCTAGCTGAATTACTAAGCAAGCCTTACCCGGAGAATTATGAGACTCCCACCTTCGCTCTTTATGATGGGAGGAAAGGAAATGCGATTGAGCATGTCAACAAGTTTCTTGATTCTATGGGTCCTTTTGCATGAAATGGTGATCTTTGCTTAAGGTAATTCTCAAAATCTCTTACCAATCGTGCTTACACATGGCACTCCACTCTACAGCCATGTTCCATTGCTACATGGGATGACATGGTTGAAAATTTCTGCTCAAATTATTTTCATGGGGAGGAAAAGGTTACCATCCTCACTCTTCACAATACCAAGCAAAAGTCCTCCGAAGAACTCCTTGACTTCATCCGGCGGTTCAGAGATGCTGTTCTTGATTGTTATGGGCAGTTCAAAGAGTAAGAGTTGGTTGAGATCTGCATTGATAACATGTCTCATGAGTACCGAGCCCATTTAGAGAATTTTGATATTATTCAGTTTGCCCAGCTGCTCTAGAAGGCTCATAAGACAGCTGTATCAGTCAAGCCTTCCACAGCTGAAAAGTCCAAACCAAAAAAGAAAAATTCTCCTCAAGCTCTTGTAGTCTCCACCAATGAACCAGCAGTTGGGGAGAAGCAAAAAAGAGAAGAGGAGGAAGAGTACCCTCTCATACCATGCACCGATGAAAAAATGAATGTTGTCATTGACAAATGGGTGGCTGATGGAATGCTTAGGCCCTTCAAGCCTATCCGAGAGCCTACTCTAGAAGATATGCGAAAGCCCCTCTATTGTCGGTATCATCGATATGTGAGTCATGGAACTAGAAATTGTAGAGTGGTCCAAGGAACATTTCACAAGAAAATTTCAGATGGCACTTTAAACCTCACTCGTGAGCAAGAGGTCCAACGGAACCCATTGTCTCAACATCACAGAGGGAAAGCCATAACCGCAGTACTTTTTCATAATGGGGCTGATGAGAGTGAGACTGTCAGTGGTACAAGCATACCTCCAGCAGCTATCTCTGCTCTTCAAAGAAGCCCTACCTTTCGGACTTTGTTCAATCAGTTGGGGCTCAAAGAGGAGTCAAGGAGAGCAGCAACTGAAGCTCTTGTATCCATCGCTGCTAGCTTTGGAACACACTGTCTCACAATTGAAGCTCATGCCAGCCGTGCCTTCCTAGAGACTACTAATGTCATCACCTTCACCAATGAGGATATGGAGGTACAACACCCTGATCATAGTAAACCATTGTATATTGCTGCTCAGATTAATGATGTTCACATAAGAAGAGCACTAGTCGACATTGGTGCATCACTTAATCTTATTCCAACTAGCACACTCAAAGCAGCTGGGATCCCATTCAGCAGAATAGCTGGGGATCCTATTGAGGTTTTTGGCTTTGCTGGAATTCATGAGTGCACTATCGGAAGTATGCAGTAAGTTCTTAAAGTGGGGCTCATTGTTGCTCTCACCAGATTTCATGTTATCGATTCACCCGTTTCTTATCATGCTCTACTTGAGAGGCCATGGCTCCACAAACACAAGCTTGTGCCATCTACTTACCACCAATGTGTCAAGGGGAGGTTTAATGGTAAGCCCATACGCATCCCTGCTAATCCTACACCATTTGATCTATCCGAAGCACACTACTTTGAGACTACTTTCTATGATGAGCTCACCCCAAGTGGGGAAGATTCTACTTCAAGGCTCGTTGAGATCCCTTTACCCAGCTGGCAAGACATTGAGAATAATCCATAATTAGACATGAGGTCTTTCCTTGATCAAAGGAAAAAGAAAAGAGAACGTGGGGAAACTAGCGGTGTCTCACAACCACATTGTGTACAAGTCCAATTGTCGGATGGTCGTTTAGGGTATCGTTTATGATAGTACGCGGGGCCTAGCTGTCTCAAACAGAAGGGCCCCGGACCAAATGAAGCAAGCACTACACTAACTTGTTGTTATACTCAGGAAGCAAAAACCCCAGCGGTAGAAGAAAATCTGCCCAGCAGTCTGGCAGAACTGTCTGAAGAGCCTCCAGCGGTAACCAATTTTTCACCTAACGTGGAGCTGGAAACCATTAATCTCAGTGATGATCCTAATGTCTAGCGACCAACTTTAGTGAATGCAACCTTGCTACCGCTGGAAAAGGCTCAGCTTATTTCACTATTAAAAGAGTACATTGATGTCTTCACTTGGAAGTACCATGAGATGCCTGGTTTGGATCCTAACCTAGTAGCACATGCTCTCAACGTGGAACCAGGGGCAAAGCCAGTAGTACAGCCCATGCAAATTTTCCATCTTGATGTTGAAGCTCAAATTATCCAAGAAATCCAGAAACTTCTCACAGTTGGGTTTATTAAGCCTATCATGCACCTAAGGTGGCTTTCAAACATAGTACCAGTCAAGAAGAAGAATGGGCAAATACGATGTTGTGTTGACTTCTGGGACCTTAACAAAGCATGTCCTAAAGATGAATTTCCACTTCCCAACATAGACATGCTCATTGATTCAGCTGCTGGGCATGCTATGTTTTCATTCATGGATGGCTTTAGCGGCTATAATCAGATCAGAATGTCATCCAGAGATGCAGCCAAGACAACCTTTCGAACTCCTATTGGCAACTTTTATTACACCGTCATGCCCTTTGGTCTTAAAAATGCCAGAACCACATATCAAAGGGCTATAACCGCAATCTTTCATGACATGATGCATAAAGAGATTGAGGATTATGTGGATGACATTGTCGTGAAGTTAAAGACAAGAGGAGATCATCTTACTATCTTACGAAACGTCTTTGAAAGGTGCCGACTCTACAAGCTTCGCATGAATCCACTCAAATGTGCCTTTGGAGTTACGACTGGGAAATTTCTGGGATTTCTTGTCTACCAAAGAGGCATAGATGTTGATCCTAACAAAGTGCAAGCCATTGCCACCATGAAGCCACCTACAACACTCATACAGCTCAAAAGTTTCCTTGGTAAACTCTCATACATCCGGCGGTTTATTCCTGGTCTCGTTGCCCTTACAACTGCCTTTACACCACTGCTAAAGAAAGGAAAACCCTTCCACTGGGATTCCAGATGCCAGCAGACATTCCTCCAGCTGCAGCAGCTCATGACCAGACTGCCAACTGTATGTGCATCCATACCAAGAAAACCACTCAAGCTGTATTTGGCAACCAATAACGAAGCAATAGGGGCACTCATAGCCCAAGATGATCAAGAAGGGGTTGAGCGACCAGTTTATTATGTTAGCAAAAAATTAAAGGATGCTGAAACCCGCTATCCAAGGGCTGAAAGGGCTTGTCTTGCTCTGATATATGCTGCCCAGCGACTGCGTCATTATTTGCTAGCTCATACGGTACAGCTCTTAACAAAATCTCATCCAATCCACTCACTCTTGAGACGACCGATTCTTTCCGGAAGACTAGCACAATGGCTCTTGCAATTATCTAAGTTTGAGATCATAGCAATCACCCCAACAGCTGTAAAGGGTTAAGCCATCGCTGATTTGCTGTCAAATTTTCCTGGTGAAGACAGTTGGGACACTATTGATGATGTACCTAGAGACCTGCCAGCAGTTGCACTGATGGAAACAGTTGGGGCTGTCTAGAATTTACATTTCGATGGATCCTCTACCACTTTTGAAGGAGGGCTGGAATAGTCCTATCCAAAAGTACCGAAGAAACAATGCGTATGTCATTCAAGCTTGATTTTCCATGCACTAGCAATATGGCTGAATATGAAGCATATCTCACAGGCCTAGCAGTAGCTCGTGAAATGGGTATCAAACATCTTCGAGTAGTCAGAGATTCAAATTTGGTTGTTTGCCAAGCTAGAGGAGATTTTGCACTCAAGGAACCATCTTTAGCTCTATATAGAGCTATGGCTCAAAGGTTGAAGGATTCTTTTGAAGAATTCAATATTGAACACTTTTTAAGGTCCAACAATCGCTTTGCCGACGCTCTAGCCACATTGGGATCAAAAATCAAGTTTGAAGGTACAATTACAAATGTTACTATTATGAAAAGACCAATCCCAATGGTACAAATGTTGAAGGAAGAGTTCTCTGATCAACCGCTGGGACATACAGATTAGTGGTCTTCCATTAAATAAGCACTATTATCACCGGATGAGAAGGATCATTTGAAGGTACTCAAAGATTATGCTCTAATGGCAGGGGAATTGTACAAAAAGCTACCTGGAGGAGTTCTAGCTAGATGCTTGAGCCCTGGTGAGTCCACTAAGCGATTAAAAGAAGTTCATGAAAAATCTTGTGGCCTCAATGATTCTGTCAGTCTCTACAGATGCCTCCAGCGGTTAGGCTATTACTGGCCAGAAATGGGCAAACAGGCTACCACTGTCCAAGAGCAATGCACCAATTGCCAAAATATTTTTGATTAGATGGAATCATGTGCAGTCCTTACTACCAGTGATTGGCGTGTACCCTTCTTGGAGTATCTCATAGAAGGCATCTTGCCCGATAATCGTGAAGAGGCCCACCGCTTGAAAAAATTGGCTACTCGTTATTTTGTGGAAGGAGGTATTCTTTTCAGGAAAAGATTCAATGGGGAACCTTTGAGATGCCTAGGGACCCCTAAAGCACAATCAGTCATGCAAGAGGTACATGCGGGAGAGTGTGGTGACCATCAAGGCAAAAGGCGACTTCTCCAGCAACTGCTCAATCTGGGGTATTTCTGGCCCACAATGAAACAAGATGTAGCTGAATGTGTGAAGACATGCCATACTTGCCAAGTCCATGGGAATCTCATACATACTCACCCCACCAATCTCCAAAACATGATGACTCCTTAGCCATTCCATACTTGGGGGCTCAATTTAATAGGCCCCATCAACCTACCATCCAAGGGTCATATTTGGATACTAGTGGCCACCGAATACTTTACAAAATGGGTTGAGGCCATTTCTCTAAAGAAAGCTACAAGCTCAGTTGTTGCCAATTTCATCCGAGAGCACATAATCTGCAGGTTTGGTATTCCTCACAAGATTGTTACTGATAATGGCACTCCTTTTGTCAACAAGGATGTCCGAAAATTACTTGACCATCGCCACATCAAGCACCGCAAGTCCACTCCTTATTATCCACAAGGCAATGGTCAAGCGAAAGCCACTAACTGAGTGCTATTGAGAATTCTCAGCAAGATGGTGCATGAATATGAGGGTGGCTGGACAGAACACTTGCTGGAAACCCTGTGGGCATACCGAAACTTAAGCAAAACAGCCACCGGACTATCACCGTTCTCTCTTATATATGGTACCGAGGCTATATCTCCAGTCGAGCTATTGGTTCCCACACCAAGGGTCGTTCATGGACAAGAAGCAGACGTAGATGCTGCCACTTGTGCAAAAATCAGAGCTATAGACCTTGAAACCTTGGAGGAGACGCGAAATCTTGCCTATAACCGCACCCAGCGGTACCAGCAGCAGATGGCCAATGCTTAGAACAAGGCCATGAAATCCAGGGTTTTTGTCAAGGGACAAATGGTTTTAAAAGCAGTAGATCATATCAAGAGGAATCTCTCAGCACCCTCTAAGTTTGCCCCAAGTTGGGAAGGACCCTATCTCATAAGGGAAGCTAGTGCCAGTAGTTATTATCGTCTAGCTACGGCAGAAGGTGAAAGTCTCACGGAACCTATCAATGGCAAATGGTTTAAGTTGTACTACGCTTAACTCAACTTTCAAGTATGTACCAAGTAACTCTCCTTTGTATGGTTTTGAACCACTACTATGTGAATAAGAATTAAGCATTGCCTTTTGCCTCAAATATGAACTTCTTAAATTTACAAGTACCCTAATATTACTTTCCATGCACACACACATACACTCTAAACTGTGAATAAAGTTACAACCCTAACAGTTGGGTATTCTGAACCAAAATAGTCATGAGCACAACAAATATTTGCAAAACTATGTATATGATTTCCATGACTATATTTTAGCTTGAATATACTATTCTTTGATAAATAAAGCATTTTTCACAAAATAAATTCATATACTTGTGGATAAATAAAAATACAGCTTATACAGCTGGGGAAATATCAAACTACCACATAAGGTTCGTATGGCTGGTGCACCTCTGCATAAAACACAACCTACGCAACTAAATAAACCCAAAGTACATAACTGGTTTCATTACATCACCATGTAAAAAATAACTGTCCAAAATACCAAGCTATTGATAAAATAAATAAATAAATAAAATAAAATAAAAAAGCTAGTCAAATAAGCCATCGCCAAAGGTGTCCACTGAGGAAGAAGCACCTCCAGCTGATGATGACTGCATCAATGCATCTCTCTGATTCAGCAAAAGTGAAAGCTCAGCTCTCTTCGCTGCTATTTCTCTCTCAAGGTCGGCTATTTTCCTTGTGAACTCATCATCTCGGGTAATGCAAGTCTCGACAGCAGCCCGAATCTTATCAAGAATGAACTGGACTCCAAACTTCATAAACAATAAGTCTTTAAGAGCATTTTTCCACTTAAGTGCTTTCTCCAAGTTTGAGCTCTCAAGCTTTGTTCACTGCATATCCAACAGCACCGCAACAAGCAATTGTAGTTCGGATTTCCTCAATGAAACACCCAGCTTGCATCCAGCCATAAAATGTGGGTGTTTCCTTATAATTTCTTCCAGTAGTGGCTAACCTTCAGCAGGAATTTCAAACCACTGGAACATCACGGTATCATTTGAAAGGGGAAAGAAATCAGTTGCCACTTTTTCATTCTCTTCGTCTTCTGCGAATTTCTCCAAGAATTCTTCAAGGCTCATTCCCTTAGTAGCACCACCAGTAGACTCTACAAAAGAAAAGAGGCATGGTTATGTCCCCAGCAGTAACAAAAAAGCATTCATACAGCCAAGTGTTATTGAACAAGAAGCTTGCTTTACTATTTACATGAACAACTCAAATACATCATACCTGGAGGTTCTTTGCTCTGGTGAACGTCATGAACAGTCAAAGAAACAACATGTCTTTGGTTGGGCACACCAGCAGCAGCTTCTCCAGCAGTAACAGTAACATCGGGGTCCTTCCCAACAGACTTCTCGCTGGATGCCCCAGCAGCAGCTCCTACAGCAGTGACAGTAGCAGTAGGGCTCTCACCAGCCATCTTAATATCATCATTAGTTGGACCTAGAGAACAAAGGACGTTAGTAGAGGAAACGCGAGAAGAAACCGAAGCGAGGAACAGTAGTTTACCAAAGTCAGCAGCCGTACCCTCAAAATCATGCCCCTCTGATTGCATTTCTTCACACTCACCAGACTGTTGCAGCCATGAAAACACATGGTTAGCACCAAAATTGAAGGCAAAGAAGAAAAGAAAAAGCGAAAAAAGATAGAGAGGGTGTGAGGAGATAAGGGTTTTGTAAGGATACCTCTTCTAAAGTCTCAAGTATCTATACTCTGCCAGCACTAGTTTTTCTTCTGTATTACTTCAATGGTGAGGACGAACTGGTAGATGCAGTAGCTGGGACAATGGACTTAGTGGCTGGAGCTATACCATAACCAGTTTGGGCAACAGTTAGAGGCTCAAGGCTCCCAACCTTAGACTTCTTAGCACTTGCTCTTTGTCGTCTTACTTTCTTGGGCTTGTCTTCAAATGGGGTTATTTGCCACAAGACCTTTTGGGCGCACCAGTGGCTGGGTTAAACTCGGGGGCTTTTGCTATGACATTCTTTTCACTCCATTCCATGGGAACATCACCCCCATGAACCACCCAGCCATTAAGATTAGCCTTCCACTCAGCAAACCCCAGGTTCTGTTTGGTAGCCCAAGCTGAAACTGCCCTCATGTTAGGAATAAGTTGGGTGTTTGAAGAAAGTTCCCTTAAAGGGGGACCGATTACCACTTCATCAACTTCTCAACTGTTCACATAACCTTAAAAGGTACTCATCAATCTTTTCCAATACAACTTCATGCTTAGGGTAGCATATCCCTCACAGTGTCTACTTGGGATCAAAACTCTCTCTACCTTGTTAGCCCAATACTTTAGGGTTGTACCATGCACTAGCGGCTGCATTGCATCACTCAAAGCACAAACTGTAGTGTTAATATCTGGAACATCTTGGTCAAATCCAAACTATCTCATAACCCTATGCGGATTGTACTATGTTAAGCTAAACCCATCACCTCTCGGATATGGAATAAATGAAGGCGATGTGATAAGCAGGAAATTGGGGATTTTCTCATGCTTATTCAACCCAAACTCCTAGGATCTGGGCCTGGCATTCGGGAAAGGATTTGGGCACCAAAAACCAGCTGCAACATATGAATAAGGCTTCCAAGCAAAATGCCCTCCATCATCCAGCAGAGTAATGGAAGGGAGATTCCACACTTTCAATCCCATCCATTGCATCAGCAAGGGTAGACCATCTTCAAACCCAAGGAATTGAAGCTCACCATCAGGACCAACAAGTCCGACTACCCAGTTGGTCACTTTCACATCACCAACGTCTTTAACAACATCAACATAATCTTTCGAGTGCTCCCATATAAAGGTTTGCAACAATACTACATTAATGCTAGACTCAATAATGTGATAGTATGATCCCTCAAGCTCATGACTACGTAATCTATCAAGCTCAGAATATAAATTGCCTAAACACAGAGTACCTAAAGGTAATGACAACCTCTACATAATACTACGGCTAAGGGAAAAGTAAAAGGCTTCATGAACTGAACTGGGGCAGAGTTGAATACACACTTGCTCATCCGAAAGGCTAAAAATGTGGCTCTTCTGATATCAACATTCTCAGACTCTCTAAATTCAAAAATCCAAAAAGAAAACCTAGCTCTATTAACTCCCCATGATGCAGAGGTACCCCCGAAAGTCTCCAACAGTTCTCCAGCAATCTTAGACTCCTCATCAGACAGCTTAAGCTCCAAAAGGTTGATGTTTCCCATGCTGGGCAACAAACAGATCCTTTCCACGTCTTCAAGGGTGACAGTAGTCTCACCCCAAGGAAAAAAGAAAGTATGCGTATCAATGTGCCAACGTCGCACCATAAAGCGGAGTGCCCTCACATCTCTGTACATGTTCCACCCACAAGATAGGACCACAGCTTCAAATATTTTGGCATCCCTCAAAATTTGACAAAACCCCTCATCAGCAACTTATTGCTCCACCCAGTCAGTCCAACCGCTAGTTGTACCACAAGGACATAGGAACTGAATTGGGGCTAGTAGAAGTTCCTTCCACTGGAATTGTAGGTTAAGAATGCCCGAAGCAGCTAGGACCCACGCTGTCTCGTGACTGAGGGCTTCACCTTTCAAAATCCATTTCTTTGGCACCCCAGGTAGGCTAACCTTAGAGGCCCCAACTGTTGGGAACAGAGAGGATGAACAGTACCACAGGTACTGCAAAGGCAACAAGGACTCCCTTGGCCCAACCTCCTCAGCCACGGCCCCAGCAGTAGCCTCACCTTCTGGCACAGCCACCCCAGCAGTGCTGACACTACTAGAACCCAGCGGTTCTTCTCCTTCAGCCATGATTCACAGAATCAGAAATATTGCTTCTCAAAGAAAAGAGAAAAAGAGCAGAAGAATACCCACAGCCACAACAGGAAGCAAGAAAAATTGTGGGTCTTTTTCTCACTTGGTCGAAATCAAAAAGGAAAGGGAGAAATAATGCAGCTTCTCACCAAACCCTAGCCGCTGCCCTCTGTATCTCTCACTCTTGGTTGGAGACAATGGAGAGGAATATAAAAAAGCTTTATTTATCTCTCTATTTTGCTGAAAAAACTCAGTCACTCTCTCCACTTTGGTTGAAGCCGGTGTTACTCTCTCACCCTTGGCCGAAAATAGGAAAAGGAAGAAGAAAAGATGCTCTCT
Source organism: Quercus tomentella (assembly GCA_028535165.1). Classification (NCBI taxonomy): domain Eukaryota; kingdom Viridiplantae; phylum Streptophyta; class Magnoliopsida; order Fagales; family Fagaceae; genus Quercus; species Quercus tomentella. Next base: position 20,079,787 of record JAPQVY010000122.1, on the reverse strand, counting down.
CTGCTTTTCTCCCTCTATTTTTTGGTCCAAGCAAAAAAATAAAAGAAGAAATAACCAAGGCCAACTTTTTACTGGTAAACGTGAAAGTGGTGGGCGACAAGACATGGGGGAAGAGACCAGCATTTAATGCCATAAACCTGGGGAATAACTGAAGACCCACTAAGTGCTGAACGTGGGAAAGTGCTGGACGTGGGAAGGTTGCAGAAGCCCACTATTTACAACTGCCACCAAAATTTCAAACTCGCACGTGTGACCAAGCAGAAATTGCTCACACGTGACTCGGGGGGCTAAATGTTGAGGTACAAATTTTCGGGCCTTAATTTTATTAGCCCACTCACAAAAATACCCACATGGGCCTACACATTATTCTGAACCCACATAAATATTCCCCATATATATTTCCCAAATATTCTCCATGTTATTGGGTCTTCACAAATACTCCACACACAAGCCCATAAATTGCCTTGGGCCCTCTCACAAATATTACCCATTATATCCCACATATTATTCAACTTGGATTTTCACACAAAATACTCAACATACCATCGCCATATTAGGCCACAAAATTATGCCACCTCTATAAAAAGCCCAACATCATTTAGCTTGTGGGCAAAACCCAAAGAAAGCCCAAACTCTCTAAAGCTCGTTACTACACGGCACTTCAAAGCTCACTACGAGGTGGCAACTTCAAAGCTCACTACGACGTGACAAATTCAACTACGATGTGGCAACTTCAAAGCCCACTACGACGTGGCAAATTCGAAGCCCACTGCGATGTGGCAACTTCAAAGCCCACTATGACGTGGATAATACAAAGCCCGCTACGATGCAGCATCTTTAAAGCCCACTACGATGTGGCATCTCTACTAAGCCCGTTGCTACACGGCAATATTTTTGCAAAATCCTATGAAACCCAAATGCTAATTTGGCATTATTTTTACAAAGCCCAAATGATAATTTGGCACTATTTTCATAAAGCCCAAATGCTAATTTGACACTATTTTTACAAAGCCCAAATGATAATTTGACACTATTTTCATAAAACCCAAATGCTAATTTGACACTATTTTTACGAAGCCCAAATGATAATTTGGCACTATTTTCATAAAGCCCAAATACTATTTTGGCACATGCTTACAAAACTCAAATATTATTCTTAACACTTGTTTTACATATACTAAATCCCTCACTCATGGGAAATATAATTACTCATCTCTCAAAAATATTTCTTTTACAAAACTCATGGGAATTATGCTTATTTTCCCATAATCAACTAACTACAAAAGCCAATGTATGTTACACATGGCAAAACCATTCATTTTTGTAGGGATGACCAAGCCCAAAGGAGCTCAACTACAAAGCCTAGCTGGGTCAGGACAGCTCACACACAAATTCCAGCAACTGAAGCTCACGTGAGCTGACCAACTGAATTTCAGCACAACTTAAACAGCTGGAGCCCCTTTCCATCAAGTCCCAACTTGTCCAATTAAATCAGAAGAGGACACGTGTCCATTAGGGGTTAAACCCTTCCTTCATAAGCTGAAATCCCATCATCTTTTATGTGACATAAAGCTGAAACTGATGTGACAGAAAGCTAGGAAGCTTCAGCCAGCTGTCCTTTCTTTCTTCTCCAGCCCATCCAATCAAGATTAGCCATGACAAGGCCTTTAAAGCTCCTGAAGCAACATGAAATCAGTTTATTTTCATACTAAAAACGTGTATTCTCTAGTTCATGGACCAAGCACATGAACCCCAAATGGGGAAACTTAGGGAAATGTGGTTTGGAGGGCACTAAGGGGATCCTAGCAGAGTTCCCAACAAAGGTTCCAAGGTTGACACCTGGCTTGGGGTGGTCCAATTTGCCCTAGGGAACTCTGATTCTAACAGCAGCATAACCAAGATCATTAGCCTAAAGCATGCTTTAATCCCATCAGCCAAGGCTAATCAGCATTCAATGCTAAGCCAGAATCCCAGCTGTTATTACCCAAAACAGCTAGAACCTTTTGAAAGTTGAGCTTACTACTCTTAGCTAAAATCCTAAGAATGATTCTCTAAAGATTTTCTAAAGATTGAGAAAGATTTAACAAAGATTATTTGCTAATCACCCCATAAAAACCCTGATATAAACGGAACTCTCCATTAATGCTGGGACAACACACTAACACACCAAGATACACTCAGGCATACACCAGAAAAGATTCTTCCTTAACCTCTCTGCTTAAGCTTTCTCTAAGCTCTAAAAAAGTCATTGAGTTCTTAGTTTCAAGCTTAGGAACTAAGTTCCCTAGCTCCTAGCTCACAAACATTTCTCATAGCTCTACTCATAAACACTTATCTACCCCTAGTAGAAAGCTCCAACATCCTTACTATACACTCTCACTCGTTACTCATACTCTCATAAATGACTCTCTCCACTTACTACATATACTGTATTCACGAGCATGCTATGGCACCATAATGATCATGCTGCGCTAGCTAGGATCTCTCTCTCTCTTCATCTCACACTAAGTTTTCTCCATTATTTGTTATTATGGAACCCATGATATTTACTTATTCATTTACTATTAATGGTTATGATGTAACTGTTACTATAAAATTTTTCCCTCATATTGTTGTATTAGAAGACTCCTTTCCAGAGCTAACGGATGATGAGTCTGAAAGCGTAGATATTTTCCTTAATCTGTGAAGTAGCTAACAGCTAGAAGTTTATCTTGTTTTATCCTACTTTACCGTTGGGCTATTTTCTGCAGAAAAACCTTACAGCTGGGTCATTTTCTGCAGAAACATTTTACTGCTGGGTCATTTCTTACAGTATGCTTTTTTTTTTTTTTTACCGTGTTGATGTAACTACTGTAGGGATTGTTTATGGGCTACTCTTGTCAGTTCCAATCTAGCCCCAATGCATAAAATATAGTGGATTCCTTGGATCTTCACCGATAGCCTTTGGGCCGTGCATCAAGCCTATCGTTGAGTTTCGGTTTAGACCCTCCGACCTAACATAAATCTTATTTGTCGGAAAGGAAACTTTTTTGCCCCCGACAACTACAAAGCCCAGCTGGACCAGCCTAGCTCACACACAAATGCCAGTAGCAAAAGGTCACGTGAGCTGACCAGCCAAAATCCAGCACAATTAAACAGCTGGAGCTCTTTTCCATCAAGTCCCAACTTTTCTAAATCAGATCAGAAGAGGACACGTGTCCATCAGGGGTTAAACCCTTCTTCCACAAGCTGAAATTCCATCATTTCTCATGTGACATAAAGCTGAAGTGATGTGACAGAAAGCTGGGAAACTTCAGTTAGCTGTCACTTCTTTCTTCTCTAGCACAGTCAGTCAAGAACCAAGAGCAGCCATAACCAGGCCCTCAAAGCTCCTGAAACCACTTGAAATCAGTTTATTTTCATACTAAAAACGTGTATTCTCTGGTTCATGAACCAAGAACATGAAACCCAAATGGGGAAATTTAGGGAAATGTGGTTTGGAGGGCATCAAGGGGATCCCAGCAGAGTTCCCAACAAGGGCTCCAAGGTTGACACCTGGCTTGGGGTGATCTAATCTGCCTTAGGGAGCTTTGATTCTAGTTGCAGTATAACCAAGATCATTAGCCTTAAGCATGCTCTAATCCCATCAGTCAAAGCCAATCAACATTCAATACTAAGTCAGAATCCCAGCTGTTATCACCCAAAATAGCAACAACCTTCTAAAAGCTAAAATTACCACTATTAGCTATAATCTCAGGAACGATTCTCTAAGGATTTTCTGAGGATTGGGAAAGATTCAGTAGAGATTATTTGTTAATCACCGCCTAAAAACCCAGATATAAATGAAACTCTCCATTAATGCTTAACAAACACACTAAGGAGACCAAGATACACTAAAACATACACAAGGGAAGACTTTTCCTTAACCTCTCTGCTTGAGCCTCCTCTAAGCTCTGAAAAAGTTACTGAGTTCTTAGTTTCAAGCCTAGAAACTAAGTCCCTAGCTCCTAGCTTAAAAACACTTCTCATAGCTCTCTTCATAAACATTTATCTACCCCAGCAGAAAGCTCAAACAGCCTTACTATACACTCTCACTTGTTACTCATACTACTCACAAATGACTCTCTCTACTCATTATTCACTATATATTCATGAGCATGTCTTGGCACCATAATGATCTTGTTGTGCTAGCTGGGATCTCTCTCTCCCCCTTCATTTCATACTAAGTTTTCCTCATTATTTGTCATAATGGAACCCATGATATTTACTTATTCATTTACTATTAATGGTTATGATGTAACTGTTATTATAGAACTCTTCCTTCATATCATTGTATTAGAAGACTCTTCTCCAGAGCTAACAGATGATGAGTCTGAAAGAGTAGATATTTCCTTTAATTTGTGAAATAGCTAACAGTTGGAGGTTTATCCTGTTTTATCTCTTTTACTGCTAGGACACTTTACTGCTAGGCCATTTTCTGCAGAAACATTTTATTGCTAGGCCATTTTTTGCAGAAACACTTTACTGTTGGGCCATTTTCTGCAGAAACATTTTACTGCTGGGCCATTTTTTGCAGGAACACTTTACTATTGGGCCATTTTCTGTAGAAACACTTTACTACTGGGTTATTTCTTACAGTATGCTTTTTAACCAAACTGACGTGTTTGCTGTAGGGATTGTATGTGGGCCACTCATTCTTGTCAGTCCCAATCTTGGCCCAAGGCATAAAATATAGTGGACTCCTTGGATCTTCACCGATAGCCTTTGGGCTGTGCATCAAGCCCATCGTTGAGTTTCGGTTTAGATCCCCTACCCAACATACATCTTATTTGTCGGAAAGGAAACTTTTTCGCCCATGATAGACGGTTTATTATATTTCTCATGAAAGTGTGGTCAAAACTTTCTTAGAATGATCTATTAACAATTGCCTTAAGAGCACTCCATGACCCAAATTAAAAATGTGTAATAACAAGTTTATGACAATGTGTCATTAATAACAGGACAATATTTTTACAAGATTTATCATCTCTCTCTTCTTTTTTTTTTCTTTTTTCTTTTTTTTGAAGAAACAAACTAACTTCTAAACACACACACACTTAATTACACTTTCTTACTAAACTCAAACACATTACTTAGTTCTATGGTATATATGTAGGTTTCACATGGCTAAATGGTTGAAAACTTTTGTTAATGAATATGAGATATAAGTTTGAATCTTGTCCAGACAAAAAGGAAATTAATTGGTATCTTAATATGATGGTAAAAAGTAAATTATCATGATGCAAATATTAAAGAGTTCAAATCATACTGTATCTATGTAATAGTAACAATTATAATCCTTTGGCATATATAATAGCCAAGGGAGATTGGCCCATTTCCTATTGACAAGATGAGGTGTCAAGCCCAGTAAATGTGAGACAAACCTTGGATCACATAAGATAATCTAATACCCGACCACCGCGCACCTTTGGTGGAGTAGTCACTCCATAAGTATAAATGCTTGTGGGATGTAAGGGGCAAGGGTCGAGGTTCAAGTCTCCAGGAGGGAGTTTCACACACACATACACTTAGATTAGGTAAGAATAGAAATTCTATCTTGTATAAAAAAAAATTAAAAAAGATAATCTAATACCTTTTCGCGGAGGTATGTTTAAAGCGACCCCACCATCCAAGTTGTAGTACCATCTCGAGGCATTTCTTGTGAGAGACATAGGGAAGGCACACAAAGCTTGCTTCTCATCCAATCCCTTCATTCCAATTAAGCTCAAATATTATTGAATATGTTGCCTTGGATTACCACTTCCATCAAACTTTTCAGCATAGAAAATCTTGAACTTGGGAGGCAACGACACCAATGTGGTTGAGCCTAATCCACCCATAGTATACAAGAAATCATCCATCCCTTGAGTCTTGCGAAACGTTTATTGCATCTTTTCCTTCATCATGTCGGTCTCAACAGCTATCTTGTCAATCTTCCCATTCTTGTCATGATTAATTTCCTTCTTCCCTCTTCTAAACAACTTAGGCGAGTTCCCATTTGTGTTAGCATCTCTCTTTGCTAAGCCAATATTTGGGTAATCTTCTCAATTGTATCATTAGGAGCTCTAGCCATGTCTTCTAATACAACAGTGTCAACTTCCTTAAGAGGATGAGAGAGTTCGTTGAAGGCGAGATCCAGATTGAAGCACCACCACCGCATGGGTTCCGATCTGAGAGAGACAAGAGTCCTTAACGGTGTTGATGGCATCAATCTTGCGGTGGGAATCGGGATGAACCTTGCATGGTGGTGTTGCTGATGTTGGTGACCAAGATCATGGATTTTGCAGTGGCTGATGTTTGGTTAGAGAGAGAGTGTTCTGAGAGAGAACTCAGAAGATAGAAAGAAAGAAGAGAAATGGTGTTTGATCTGTTAGGGACAAAATTGTCTTTTGAGGACTAAATTGGTGGGTTTTAAAATATTTTGGACCTAGTTGGTATTATCACAAACCTCAAGGTAGGTTTGTGAAATTTATCCTTAACTTTTGTATTGACCAATTTACCCCTAAACTTTAAACAACTACTAAATCAATACTTCAATTAGTTTACCATTAATGAACTAACAGAATGGTCACGTGACTTTGTTTTTTAAAGTCTGCACGAGTCCCACCTGACCATTTCGTTAGTGCATTAACAACAAATTAATTAGAATATTGATTTGGCAGTTGTAAAGTTTAGGCAGTAAATTGGACAATATAAAAGTTCACATGTGTCTTAGTCACTAGTTCAAAGTTTAGGGAGTGTACAAATATTTTCCTCTCAAAATTGACTGAAGGTTGAAAATAAGAGGGACCAAAATTAATAGCTACCAAAAGGACTAAATTAAGAAGACCGAGAATGGTATTTTGGGGATTTTGTTTTTTATTGGCATTATGTCATCACAAACGTTTTTAGCGCAACAACTGTTAAAGGGCAATATAATTACATTTAAAAAAAAAAAAAAGATTTAAAAGGTATTATAGTGTAAGGATATGGTTAAGCGGGCAATACAAAAGAACGAAACAGAGAGAGAGTGAAGGGAGAGGACCAAATTAATTCAAAGTGGTGAAATGGCCGCAGGCCTCTCCTCTCGCGCGCTCTTCTTATCCATTAACAACAACAACAACAATCATCAACACCATTGCTCCCAAACCTTTCGCTTTAGTTTCGAAGAAAGAAGAAGAAGAAGAAGAGTGAGTCGTAGTAGTAGTAGAAGCTTCTCTTCGCTTCCACTCTCTCTCTCCACCAGCAACAGAGTCTCTTCTCCTTCTTCTCGGCCAGTTCTTTGCCAGTCCTCCTCCACCGACCTTGATGTCGCCGTCCAAGCCGGGCAAGATCGTCTTCTCAAGGTAAGGTCAAACTTTTACTTTTTTTTTTCTTTTTCTTTTTTTGTTTCGATAGGATTGGGAGTATTTGCTTTGCTACTTCATTTTTGTTTTGGTTTTGAAATTGCAGGTTCCAGTGTCTAGAATAAGGAATTTCTGCATCATTGCGCATATTGACCATGGAAAATCAACTTTGGCGGATAAACTGCTTCAAATTACTGGAACTGTGCTGAAGCGAGAGATGAAGGAACAGTTTCTTGATAACATGGATTTGGAAAGAGAGAGAGGCATCACTATCAAACTACAGGTATATTGATTCATTTCTCAGTTTCTTTATTCTATTCTTTGTCAACTTTACCTAATTCACTGTTACCTTAGGTTTGTTGATTAGTTCTTGAAGGTTTATTAGATTTAGGTTTGTTGATTAGTTCTTGAAGGTTTATTAGATTTAGGTTTGTTGATTAGTTCTTGAAGGTTTATTAGATGCGATAAATTATTGCCAATTGTCCATAAAGTTTACACTCTAACAAGTCGAGTGTTGACAAGTTTCAAATTTAGGACCACTTGTTTTAATACCATGATAAATTACCGATTGTCTCAAAAGTTCAGGCCGTTAGCAAGTTGTGAATTTAATTATATAACCATTATTCTAACAAGTTGTAATTTGAGTTTGATCGCTGTTTCGTATAGAAAGTATGTGAAAGGAAGGGAAAGAAAGAGATTATATATCTTTAGTGTTAGGCATGTGAGACATTGTATCATTAAATGTGGTGAGGCACATCATTCAATGATGCATTTTGAGATCTATTTATAATCGACACCTTTAGTGTTTTGTGATCTATTTTTGGTTTCTTTGATATATCTTTAGCGTTTGAGAAATTGATTTAAGTTGTTTATCTATTTGTGACAGGCAGCTCGAATGCGTTATGTGTTTAAAGGTGAACCATATTGCCTGAATCTAATTGATACTCCAGGGCATGTGGACTTCTCTTATGAGGTATGCCAATGTTGCAAACTAGTTGGTCAATATATGGTGATCTTACTCACTTTAATATTGCAATGATTTATCTTTAAGTATTTCCTGTCTATTAGCCTGCTAATTTCTATTACACTTATCATTGGACATTTTACCTTTGTGCTCTGACATTTTTCTCCAATGCTTGACTTGGTAGTATAAGAATGTAATACCCCATGTTTTAGACTAAGGGCATAGACATACTAAATTCAATTCACAAAAGTCTACATTCTTGGTCTTGTAAGTACTGTGTATCAATGCCCTTATGTGTCCTTATTTTACTAATCTTTAGTATTCATCCAAAGTTGTAGATCATGCTGCTTCCGGTGTATGGCTATTTTTCTTCTTGTATCTCAATTTCATTGTAGCCAGATTGTGATGTAGTGTGTCATTGTTCAGGAATCCCTTTGCTTTAACATGAAAGAATTAAATTTTTCCTGTACTCTTTTGCTTTATCAATGACTTTTGTGCACAGTTGTTGCTTCTCTTACATCTCTTCATATTACTTATTGTCTTGCCTTTGCCTATGTTAGAGACTTACAGTTACTCATTATTATATTTATATTGACTTGTTTATCTTATATTAGCTAAAGGGTATTCTTGTAATAATGTCATATCATCCTTAACATAAATATCTGCTATGGTGAGGGACTAATCAATCAAGTGCTAAACCTATTTTCTTCAAATCTTTTTTTGCCCACTCTTCTCTCCCTCTTTCTTTGCGCCTAACCTTAGTCTTCCATAATTTACAACTTAACTGCCTACTTGAGTGATGAATCAAATAATTAAGCATAGATTTTCAGTGGTTTCGACAGTCACTCGTTATCTCCATTCTCTGATGTGTTTCAGTCAGAAATTTAGTAGCATTGCATAGAATTAAATGAATGTTTTGGATTTTTGTTTTATTCATTTATCTACATCTAGGTTTCTCGATCTCTTGCTGCATGTGAGGGAGCTCTCCTTGTTGTAGATGCTTCTCAGGTGAATCTTTATCCACTTACATTAGTTGTTTTAACTTAATCATTCATAACATTAAACATGCCACATATAATGTGGTATGATGAAACTTGAAATTAGCTATTTTTCTTCTAAAACTCTTTTGTTACTACATCCTCCACTGCTAGAATTATTGATTATGTTTATTATGTTGTAGGGAGTTGAAGCACAAACACTTGCTAATGTTTACTTGGCCTTGGAAAACAACCTAGAGATCATCCCTGTAAGTAGGTAGTTGTTCTCACTTTTATTTTATTATTTAGTTTTTGTTGATCTTGGTGAGATTTTTTATTTTAGCAAATTTTTGTAATTTTTTTCACATTAATGAATTATAGTTGCTTTAATTGTGAGTCAGTCATAAGCAGTTGGAAAGGCTTTTAAGCTCTTTGCATGCAGTGGTGATAATTCTTGAAAGCATATTCATGGGATTGGCTTTAGTGGCACTTTTAGTTTGAGACTACTTAGAAAATATATAGAGATGAGTGAAATGTAGTTGCTTTAATTGTGAGTCATTTATAAAAAGTAGGAAAGGCTTTTAAACTCCTTGAGTGCAGTGATGATACCTCTTAAAAGCATATCATGGGATTGGCTTATGTGGAACTTTTAGTTTGACATTGCTTAGACAATTTATGTATTTAATCACCCTATTTGAAGTAGAACAAAAGGGTCATGGGGTTGTTTTGGGAATTAAAAAATGATTTGATGAGAGTTTTGATGGCTATTTGGTAGAAGAAAGTGTGTGGGATTTAGGGTTTCAATAGGTAAAAGAAAAGGGTTTGATTTGGGGTTGCAAGGAAGAATGAAAAAAGAAGGTTTTATGGTGTTTTGGTGGGCCCCACGCATTTGTGGGACCCACATGTTGTGAGAGGGGTGCTCCATGAGATTGTCTCATAAGATAATTTTTGGGTGTTTAGAGGCCATGAATAGTACCACATGAAGAGAAGAAGAAAAGAGAGAAAAGAAAGGGAGAAAAAAACACACGTAGGCCAATATGCCTCAATGCTCAAAGCACTCAATATTTTCATTAATAAAATCCCTCTATTTATTACACTGTGTACAAATATATGTAAGGACTCTTTCTTGTACTAGTATTATTAGGACTCCTCACTTGACTAGGAAACTAAAAACCTACTAAAAGACTAATTGACTAACTTGAACTCAAAGAAAACAAAACCCAAGATACTTAGGATCTCCAAAAAATTATAGACTCAATTAAACTACTAAAATACCTTTAATTCGCAGGGATTTTTTTCCCTTGAATACAAAATTGACCATAAATTTTAAAATAAAAACCCAGATTATTTTTTTGGATCGGTAAACAAAACTTTATTGAAAAATAAAAAATAAAGGTACAACAAAATAGTTACCTGGGTACACATGGAGTGTGTACAAAGGAAAACAAAACTCTATACAAAACTACATAAATCTCGAAATTCCAACAAAGAAGAAAAGGAAAGAGCACTAAAAGCAGTTATCCACTCAAATAGAGATAGAATGAAACTGCACTTGAACTCAATGATAGACCGCTCCTCCCCTTCAAAATTTCTGTTGTTCCGCTCCCTCCATATAGTCCATATAATACAATGCGGAATAGCACCCCAAATAGAAGCTGCTGAATGCCGCCGAAACCCTCCATGCCAACAAGCTAGCAACTCAACCACCCGGTTAGGCATAACCCAAGGAACACCACCAAGTTGAACACAAACGACCATAAATTATAAGCATAAGAACAATGAAAAAGTAGGTGATCCACCGATTCCCCATCACTCTTACACATGCAACATCTGTTGACAATTTTTTTTTTTTTGATAAGTAAGAAAGATATATATAAAAAGCTACCTCATGAAAACACAAGGCAGAATAGAGAATACAGAGAAGGAAACAAACAAAAAGAGAGGAGAAGAAGAAAAAAGAAAACAAACGGAGACAACAAAAAGCAAATTAATTACAGAGAAGAGAACTAAGGAACATAGGGATAGAATCACTAGAGGTGAGTCCCCAAGCCCTAGACCAATCAAAAAGAGAGCCACTAAAGTAAGCGAGCAGCTGGTCATCAGACTTGTCCCTATCCTCAAAAGTACGCCAATTACGCTCCCTCCAAATACACCACATTAGGCACAACGGAGCTAGATTCCAAATGCCAGAAGAATGCTTTCCAAACCAATTCCACCAACCTAAAAGCATATCTGCAACCGATCTTGGCAAAACCCAAGAAATCCCAAAGGATCTAAAAACCATGCTCCACAACAGATAAGCTTTGTCACAATGGAGAAGCAAATGATTCACCGACTCCCCATTACAACGGCACAAAATGCACCAATCTACAAAATCGAATCCTCTATACCGCAAAATATCCCCTGTAAGAATCTTCTCCCAAGCCGCAGTCCCTGTTGACAATACAAATATTCCTCTTCCTTAAATTATCTAGTGCGAGGATCTTTCCCTTAGCAGCTGTCCAAGTGAAAAAAGAGACCAAAGGAGCTTTCACCTTCCAAATACTTTTGCAAGGGAGTAGGTTGCTACCGTTACCCATTAAAGTTTATAGTTCGACTTAACTTCAAAGGAACCACTCCGGGCAGCAAACCATGCTACTTTATCTTCCTCACTCTAACCCCCCTCAATAGAATAAAGAAGAGCAAAGAAAGAATTCAAGCTCTCCAATTCCCAATCTTGAAGCAGTCTAATAAAAAGGACATCCCAATGAACAAACCCATTTTGCCAACACAAATGCTCAGCCACAAATGCCTCCTTGTTCTGAGCAATGCTATACAACAACGGGAATAACTCCTTAAGAGGTAACTCCCCACATACACATCATCCCAAAAACGAATTTGGAAACCCTTCCCCACCTCAAAGCAGAGATTTTGGGAAAACTTCCCCCAACCACCTCTAATGTGCTTCCACAAAGAAAACCCATGAGGTTTATTAGATACTTCAGAACACCATTAACCCCTAATACATGTATATTTATTAGCTATCACAACTGTCCACATAGCATTTGTCTCCACAGCAAACCGCCATAACCACTTACCCAATAAGGCAGTGTTAAAGTGGCTCAAACTTCTGATACCCAAACTGGCTGCTTGTAGAGGCTGACATACAGTCTTCCAATTAACCAAATGCATTTTAACTTCATCACCCAAACCACCCCAAATTTAGCATTGTTTCAACCCTAAGACACAAGTAACTAGAGCTTTAAAACACAACTTTTATTTCAGTTGGACTTCACATGTGGGCTCCATTAAATAAATCTTGAATAGTGAATTTGCAAAGTAGTAACAAATTAATCTTCCATGGCTGCATCCCTATTCCTAATATTGAACTTTTTTATTTTTGCAAGAAAAAAAAAAATTCAAAATATGCTGCTGGAAACATGTATGCCAGGCCAGCTGCTTGTTTATTGGTTTCCTCGTATTGCCAACTGCCCCTTTACATAGATGCGCTGTTTAGATTACTAAGGTCCAATCCTAAAATACCACTTCTCTTAACTGCCTTTGGGCCTTAAAAGAGAGCATGCTCCAGCCATGTTTTGGACCTTATGGCTGCTTTGGCTGCTGCATTTTTTTTTTTATAACGAATAGCGTTACATTAAATACCAAAAAAGAGTATACATGAAGTATACAAAGATAAAAATTAAAATAAAGCATGAAAAAGAAACATAGAATGGGATGTAGGTGTGTTGTAAGAGTGGTTATGTAAAATAAATAAAGTGGTTTTTTGTGATGCAAAATGCATTTTTTTTATGCATAAGTGGATGAATGCTCTAAAGCATAAGGATTCTAGGAACTCCATTAAAGAGTATTGTATAGGAGTAGAACAGTATGATGCCCATCCAAAGAGCGTCTTCAAAAAGAGAAACTTGAGATTTGGAAAAGATAGTTCCTTTCCCTAAAACGTGCATCGATTTTGTTCCATCCGGTTGCGCCACATTACACAAACTGGAACTGCCCTTTAGAGTTTCACACTTCTGCTGCTGCATTATAAGCCTCTGAAGAGGAGTATTGGTTGAGAATATAAATGTAAATCGGATTTATAATGCTTAAATGGGTTATTCATCAATCATCATCACATACTTAATAGTAAATCTCTCAAATGGCCTGTAACAGTTCGTGCTGGGCATAAATTTTGACCTAATCGGTAAATCTTCTAAAATGGTTTTGGTGGCCATTAATATCATTGTGTGCCCATACTATCAGAAATAGCCTACTGTTTAGTGCTGGGGAACAAAAGCGTGGAACTATATTTGACTGTGGGGGATTGTCAGTTAGAATGTCTAATGAAATAGTACCATGCCAATCATCTAAACTTCTTCAGATTTTTTTTGGCCCTTGCATGTCACAACTCACTTGTACTGATGCCATAGAGAAATTCTTCTCAGTGGCTAGTGCTAATACTCATGACATGCCACAGAAGCTCCAAAAAAACATGTCCATGTAACTCTACATGAATTTTTAAAAGTTTGGGATTACTTGCAAACTTCTTGATATTGTTTTTTTTCTTCATTTGTTGATGTTTGTTTCATTTCATAATCCTCAGTCATGACAATGCATAGACAGGTGAAATTATATTTTTGTGTGATATTATCATTGACAGACCATTCTGTTACAGGTTTTGAACAAAATAGATCTTCCAGGTGCTGAACCAGATCTTGTTGTTCGGGAGATTGAAGAGGTTGGTAAAATGAAAGATTCTATGTCTAACGGGTGTGTCGCATGTATTGATGCTTGTAATTTTATTGGGTGGCTGGGATGATGGAAAAGAGAATCATATACTATATAGTTAAAGTTAGGTCTTGGAAGCTGTGCTTTTGTTAAATGGATATCCTCCCCTTTAGCTTGGATAGTCCTCACTGCAATATAAATACGTTAAAATCATCAAGCTAATTCTACTTGAGATGAAATTCTAATATCAAATTTCAGTAAGTTGAAATTACCATTTTGACCAAATTCTATTATTAAAAGTTTGAAAAAATTGACCTGTTAGGGTGCAGCCTAGTGGTGGGAAGCTTGGGATGAGCTGAAGACCCAGACATCCTTGGTTCAAATCCCCACTAAGAGTTCTACTGATTTCCTGATACATAGTTTTGGTAGGTGGGGTTATGTATCCAGGGTTGGCTCCAAATGGCCTTTGCCTTGGTGAGGTTCCAAGTCATAAAAAAATTGTTCGAAAATTTTTTTTATTCATTAATTTAAGTTATTTTATTCATCTACGATAATTTTTAGTTCTAATAAAAAAATAATCTTACATGATAAGCAGTAGTCATATAACTTAAGGTGATTTTTTTATTTTATTGTTTATTTTCACTAATATTTATGATCTTACTTTACATATGAATTTTAATTAATCTATGTATTGCAGGAGCATACTGCAATTTGTATAATTTTTTAGGCCTATTGTCTATAAAATTTGGCTTTGCTAGTTAATTGAAGGGGAGTGAACCCTCCTAAATTGCCCATTTCAGTAGGACAAAAGGTCAAATATGAACCAAACTCAATTCCACCTCTGGCTTTTTTTTTTTTTTTTTAACCAATGCATCTAGCATTTAGTTTTTTTTTTTTTTGATCACTAGTATGGCATCTAGATTTTGTTTTGATCAGTCATATAGCATTTAGATATACATGGAAGAGTAGTATAACCAAGACCAACTGTTCATAATGGGCTACCACTTGCAAGAACTTTATTTATTGGGTTGAGATATTTTTTTCTTCCTTCAAATATAGTTCAGGTTCTATTTAAAAAAAAAACAAAAAAAAAAAAAAAAAAAAAAAAAAAATTCTATATCCATCCATGAAAATTTAGAATATTCTACATTTTTTTCCTTTTGTCCACTTCCCGTTAAGTTTTTTGCTGAGATGTCTAATGAAAGAGACAAAAATAGAATTTGGACAATATTTTAGGGACAAAAATAGAACATAAACTATATTCTTTTCATTCGTAAAATATAGGCTAAGTGCTATATCGGTCCCTAAAAGATGCATTCTGTCAGACACACCAACAAAAAACTTAATGAAAGTGGATGAAAGAACAAAATGGGGAACATTTTAAATTTTCAGAGACTGAAATAGAAAATTTTAAAATTTAGGGAAGAAAATAGAACATGGACTTTCAGAGATGAAAAGAATATTTTTGGCTATTTATTTTCATTGGTCATTTTACCACTACATCATTCTCCACTAGAAATTCTGTTTCACTTAGAAAATACTTGCACATCACGGTGAGTAGTTAGCAAAACAGGGAATCAGCATGGTTCGCAATCTTGAAAAAGGTGAATAAAGTGAAAAATGTAGAGCGTTATGGCTTAAGGAAGGGGATAGGAATACAAATAAGGACTGAAGGTTATGTAGGGAGAAGACATAGGAGGAAGATATAGGAAGAAGCATATCTGTTCCACATAGTAAATACTTGCACATCATGGTGAGCAATTAGCACAACAGGGAATCAGCATGGTTTGCAATCTTGAAAATGGTGAATGGAGTGAAAAATCTAGAGCATTATGGCTAAGGAAAGGGATAGGAATACAAATAAGACTGAACGTTATATGGGGTGAAGACATAGGAGGAAGACTGGAAGAGATAGGAAGAAGCATAATCTTGTGGAGAGAGGGAAGCAGAGGTGGGTGAAAATAGAGATGGAGACATGGTGAGAAAAGAAGACAGATAATGCTCTGCCAAATTTTTTAACATTAATTCATATCCATGGTCTTGATTTTGTTTTGTACAAAGGAGGTTAATGCACTGGCATCTCAAAACCCAGGAAATGTTTCGAACTCATGTGAAACTAGCATCTTCCTTTGAATGATCTTTGGTGTGGGGGTATCCTTTAAGGATAGTGTTTGCTAATTTTTCCAATAGAGCTAAGAATGAGAATGCAATGGTGACTGAAAAATTACCCCTCTTTTACACTGATGAAAAGAATTGACCCTTTTTTTGTATGCTTGTCTTGTTGATGGAGTGAAATAGTTGAACTTTTGAACGAGTGGAATGTTCCACTTGTGAGCCTAAGGCAGCGTTTCTTTAATAGGTAGTTCTATCTCTTTCAATCTATTTAATATATATTGCTCCCTGGCCCGCTTAAAAAAAATCAATACTAATATTCTTTAGTTTTATTGTTATTGTTGTTGTTATTATTATTATTATTATTATTATTATGAAGAAACGCTACTAGAAGTTATGTTAAAACTTTGGCCCCTCCTTAATAATAACTTGATTTTTTTTTGTTCTTTTTTGTTTCATGAATTTATTTTATGTATTTTTTATATTAAGTTTTTTTTTTAACATACTTCAATATACTATAGTCTCTTTTACATATCCAAATTCATTCAAAAAACAAAGAAAATCTTTCCTATTTTATAAATGTCGGGAAACACTATCCGGATGTGATCCAATGGTTGTTGCCTCGGCCGATTTTAGACTACTATCCAATTCTTTTGGAGGCAGGGGGAATGGCAAGGGGGAAAAGCCCATTCAGGTTTGAGGATATGTGGTTGAAGACAGATGGGTTTGTTGATAGAATTCAGTCATGGTGGAATCAGTGTTCATTCTATGGTACTCCTAATTTTGTGTTAGCCAAGAAGTTGAAGGCGTTGAAAGAAGATACCATACTGTGGAATTGTAGGGAGTTTGGGAATGTAGGCATAAATAAGAAAAAAATTGCTAGAGGAATTGAAGAGGTTGGATGCTAAAGAAGGGGTGTGGGACTCTTAGACGTGGAGAAGTGCGAAAGAGAAGAATTGAGGTCCCAAGTAGTGCGACTCGTATCCTTGGAAGAGATTTCTTGGAGATAGAAAATTAGAAATCGAGGATGTTATGCATTAAGGAAGGCGACTATCATACAAAGTTTTTCCACAAGATGGCAAACCTTCACAGAAGGTACAATCATTTGGGTATTTTGGAGGTGGATGGGGTGTGTATGAGGAGAAATCTGAAGTGGCTTCTCTGATAGTACAGTTTTATCAAAAACTATACTAGGAGACTAAGGTATGGTGACCTATGGTGGAGGGTTTAGATTTTGAGCAAATAGGGAAGCTGGATAGGGGATGGCTTGAAAGGCATCCCTTTGTTCGTTAGTTCTCTGCTTTTTTGTAATTAACTTTATGTTTTCTGTATTTCTTTTCTCTTTTTGTACTTTTTGACTACTTTGTGCTATCCATGCATTTTGTAGTATTTTCAATATACTTTTTCTTACCTATCAAAAAAGAAAAAAAAAAAAGATCGGTGAAATAGCCTAGCTATAGGCTAAAAATCATAGTTATCTTTCAAGAGTGATAAAAAAAACTAGTAAGACCCTAAATTCTTTGTCTCTAGGACAGGACACTAAAAATACTAAAAGTTACTGACTTATTGTTTAAGGTATATTATTTTAAATACACACACACTATCATCTCTTTTATATGCCAAATTTTTTTTAAAAAAGAAAGAAAATATTTTGTATTTTATAAATGTCTTTTAAGGTTCAAAACCTATTGAAAGAATATGAAGACTAGAGAAAATAATGAAGCTAGAATTTTAATAGAAGGGAAAATATTATAGTTATCTTTCAAAGTGATATAAAAAAAACTAATATGACCCTAAACTTTTGGACTTTAGGTGTCATGTGCTGACTCATCATTGGCATGATATTGTCCGCATTGGATTGTCCCTCACCAATTAGAGTCCAAGGTAGGACCTCCCCCTACCTTGCTGATGTGGGACTCAACCAAGATTTGGTTCTACCTTACCTCACCTCACTAAAGAGGTCTTTTGGCCTTTTGGATCACCACAATCCACTCCCTTTAATTGCCACATGTCCCCATGTGGGATCTACCCACCATCCCGTCCGCATAGGGGATAGCTTTGATACCATTCTGTCATGCCCTTACTCATCATTGGCATGATATTGCCTCTTTGTTGAGTGACACAGCCTTATCCCTCAGGGTTTTAAAAGGCCTCAATAGTAATTAGAGTCCAAAGCCAAAAGACCTCTTAAGTGGTGTGAGGTGAGGGAGAGCCAAATCTTGGTTGAGTCCCACATCACCTAGGTAGGGGGAGGTCCTACACCTTATATGGAAGCCTTGGACTCTAATTGGTATTGAGACCTTTTAACACCTTGAGGGATGAAGCTATGTGTCACTCAACAAAGAGGAGAATATCATGCCAATGATGAGTTGGGGCATGGCAGAATGTTGAGGCCTTTTAAAACCTTGAGGGATGAGGTTGTGTCATTCCCAAAGAGGGCAATGTTATGCCAATGATGAGTTGGGGTGTGACATTAGGACTCTAAAAACACTGATTGTTATCCTTCATAAGTAGAGTTTTGACTTTGAAAAAGAAAAAATAATCAAAAAATGGCTTAGTCATTCAAAAAATCCTTCACAAATTAAGAAAATATAATGAATATGTTATTATTTTGTGGGTTTTCTTACATTAAGTATTAATTAATAACCACATGTTTGTATATAACCTTTGCCCCCATATGTGGAATTTATTGATTCAGTACACTTTTGGTGGGTTTATTTATTTATTTATATTTTTTTAAGTCAGAGGAGCATCTCTCTGTATACTTCTTGTATACTTGGATGAACCCCTTCAGTATCTTTTTTCCATGAATTTACATATCAAGTTAAAAAAATGGCCAATCGTTACTGCTATAGCCTCATTGCAGTATTCCTGCCCAAAGGTTTACAATTAGAAAGACATCATTTCTAGTGGGTCAATTTCTTAACTGGTTCTAAGTCAACACATTTTCAATGTAGGTTGTTGGGTTAGACTGTAGCAATGCCATACGCTGTTCTGCTAAGGTCAGTTTTGATCATTTTTTCTTTTTGTTGAACACATGGCATGCATCTTTACTCATCCAAACGTATAGTAAAGAGTCTATATATATATATATATATATATATTTGGTGTTCCTTCTCTTATGTAGGAGGGAATAGGTATAACTGAAATTCTTGATGCGATTGTTGAACGGATTCCCCCACCCAAGGATACTGCTGAAAGGCCATTGAGGGCTTTAATATTTGATAGGTATATATTTGACTTGACCACATAGTTTTGTTGGAAATCAACTTGATGTTTCATTATGCTCTTGTTTTTCGTTTCTTATACCTATGTTCATACTTGCCTTCATTGTTTGTGTGCCTGAATGTTCCCTGTACATTCTTCTTCCTTCACTTGTTATTATTACTTTTACACTATTTTGAATGCTAGCACAGGAATATTTTGCAAACTAATATTATACAAGTTAAAATAAGTTTACGTTCTTGAAGTCATTGAACTTAATATGCTTGATAAACTATTTTAGTCACAGGTTTTAAAACTGTAACATCTTTCAAAGTAAGGGAAACTGTATAGAGTTACATGACAACTCTCCCCCCCCCCCCCCCCCCCCCCTCCCCCACCCCCACCCAAATAGTAGTACAATACTTGAATAATAATATCAGAAAACTATTCTTGGAGGGAGCCTAATAATTGTACATTTGAGGATTTGCAGAGCTTGGGGGATCAGCTTCTAGCCTCTTTTGTAGGCCCTTTATTTGATTGGTCTCAAGCTTGGGGATTTACATCTAGTGATTTAAAACAAGTCTATCACCTGCCTAGGTATTACCAGTTACCCATAACACTCTAAAGGCTGTAAAAGCAAGAGATCACAACTCTTGAGCTGTAGGACAGTGAAGTAGCAAATGCTCAACTGTTGATGATTGTTTGGCAAAAAAACAAATATAATATATATATATATATATATATATATATATATATATATTTTTGTGGAGAAGCAATTTAAGGTTTCAATTGGGTTGGGTTTCTATTGGCTATTAATTTTTGAGATAGGTGGGACCTTAGGCCTAGGCCTAGAGTTGAGCCTATCTTTGACACAAGTTTTGTCACATGGACTTTGCCAAAATTTACAACCTAACTCAATTGTCATTATTGTGTCAATTAACCACAAAGATAAAGTTGGACCAGCTGGTTTCCATCAATTTCTATAATTTCTTCTCCATTTTACATGGTAGTAGCGAAGAAGCAGAGGTACTTGGTAGCAAACCTTTGCAGTAGGACTTAATAATGCCCTATTTTTTGGAGTTTCAATTAGTGGACAGGCTTAATGCAATTTGGGACTATATTTACAGTTTAATGCTGCTGGAGTCTGGTGGTGGTTGGAAACCCCAAAAAGCTGCACATGTTTCTTAATTTTTAAATTTTATTGGAGTTTTCCCCTTATAACAATTACTGCCATTAGTATTTTCTCTTAATGTGTCCACATGTGTGTTAGTCCTGTCTCCCTATTTGATTAAAAACCATTGTATTATGATTAGACATGTCAACTGGTGTTTCACCCAGGACTGCTTTTTGAGAAAATTTTTGGTCATGCCCGGAGCCCCTCTAAACGTGTGTCTGATATAGAAAACAATAACATCATATGATGATCCAGACATACACAAATGTGATGTAATACATTCACAAAGAAGAGATCTTTTGACCGGTTACGTGACCATTGATAGGTGGGACTATAGAGTGGGGATCTATGCTCCCAATTTCTGATAGCTGGCATGATTTGCAGCTGTCACTGATATGTCAATTTTCTTTGGATTTTCAGAGATAGTTGGGATGAGAAAATGGGGGACATGGCCCTAAAGAGGGCCCATTAGAGTGGAAGAATCCATGTAGCTGACCCCAGTTAGTTGGGGTGATTAAAATTTTGCAACCAATGGCTTTGAATCTTTGGTGAACTCACCAAAGTTGTAAACATGAGAATTTGAACTAGAATTGCCTTAGAATTAAGAATCAAAGCTGGAATTACGGAGAACAACTGGTGAAACAGAGTTTCTGTCCAGGTCTGAAACTAAGTTAAGTTACATAAAAAAAACTGATTCTACTCTTACATAACAAGCCTATTTATAATCTTTAACTATTAGGAAATAAACTAGCTGATTGTTACTGTTAAATCACTGATTGTCCCAAAGGTTTAAGCTATTAGGATATGGTAAATTCAATCATTAAACCACGCAATTCTAACAATTACATCTAGGCAGGCTATCACAAAATAAGTCAAAGCTGAAATTAATGAGAATATATGGCAGATCTGAGATGTCAAAATAAGGGGGCTGGCTGGCTGCTCTAGGAGGTCAGAAAGAGTGGCTGGCTGTTTGGCTTTTAGAGGGTGGCTGATTGTCAGTCTTAAGAGTAGAGGGGTTGGTTGGCTGGCCTAAGGGTAGAGGGTGGCTACATCAACATGGGTGCACATCTATAGAATAATGATATGCATCACCAAACTGGTCTCTTTGTTTCTACTGTCTTGAACATTTTAATCTCAAAACATAGGTGCACATCTCCAGAATAATGATATACATGTTTCACATATTCTATCATGTCATTATATTCTTCGTATTAATACTATCATCCATCTATTTTTGAAATAGACAGCAGTTCTGCCCTAATGCATGTAGTTGCCTTAAATGTTCTGAAAAAATCTTCTTCTTTTTGTCAATTAATTGCCTTTGTGGTTATAGTACTTACATATGGCATTGAACTTCATCCTAAGTCATATATTTTGCTTCCTTGAATCTATATGCAGTTACTATGATCCATATAGGGGTGTTATAGTATATTTTCGGGTCATCGATGGGACCATAAAGAAAGGTGACAGAATTTATTTTATGGCCAGTGGGAAGGTGAAATACTTGTTCTAGTCTTCTATCCCCCAATTTTTATATTGATGGGATTATCTTCTGATTTGAGACCTTTATTCATTGTTTTGTACACTACTTGTTGCTTTAATGCCATACTTGACTCAAAATTTATTCAAAGTAGTGCTAATTTTTATAACATTTATTCATGAAACGACAGGATTATTCTGCTGATGAAGTTGGAGTTTTGTCTCCTAATCAGTTGCAAGTTAAAGAACTGTTTGCTGGTGAGGTAAATTAATACATCTCAATAATTTGGTTATAGTATGATATGTATCTGCATGGCTTCAAGTAATTTGTTCTTGTTGCTACTGCTCTTTCTCTCTCATATCCTCGCATGAGCACGCATGTGCGTAAGAGCACACACACACAGTGACATGGAGCTGATATGGGTACTAAACTATATGAATAGGCAGTCCCATTTTGGTGTGCAAATGAAATTAGGTCAGTAGTGGAATTATATGGTTGTCCAAAGAAGTCTTCCTCTTTAGATTTCCAATTTCATATTTATAGATTAAACACGATTCTTACCTAATACACCTACACCTCCTGTTTATGAAGCAGAACTTGTGATAAACAAACAGGCAAAAGAAGTTTAATTTTTCTAGCTAAAAGAGTCAATTTTTATTTCGATCAAAGCCTAAGTTTCTTACTTATATTAAAAAATAAAATAAAAATCAAATCCTAAGTTTCTTTGAGGAAAAAACCTCTGTGGGGCGGGATTGTGGAGGCATATTAGAAGGGGTTGGCAAATTTTTGTGCAGTTCAAAATTCCATGGTCTATTAGAATCCCCTCCTCTCCAATATGTGGCCTTTAAATCTTAATCAGAGCTAACATCACTCTCTCTCTCTCCCTCCCTTTTACCACTATTCTGTGGTCTTTTTCAAATTGCAGTTAAAAAACATGCTATGGTGAGTGACTTTTTGATATTAGGGATGGAGTAGTGCATTGGACCAGTCTTTGTGAGGCCAGTGCAGGATTGAGATTGGAATCTTTTAACAAGTCGTTTGACCTACTTTATACTGAACAGATTCAGTTTGAAACAAAGGATAAAGCATGTTGGATTCTAAATATTGTATGTTGATAGCGTGGGCAAAACTTGGAGTGATGGTGGTTAGGGTTGCTGTGATCTCTTGTGCGACAATGATGGTGACTTCAATAGAAAACATCTTATTTTCTTTCTTTCAAAAACACAATGGAAATTTTTTTTTGGGGAGGTTTTGGATATTTGGGTACAAGTTATGGTGGTCGAGTTGTTGTGATTGGTGGATTTTTGGAGTCAACAGGAAAACTATGTCAAATTTTGCTACGATACCAAAATTGATGCAAAATAATGAGTTCTGATACAAAAATTGATGCACATATTCTCAAAGGAACTGAGAATCAACAAAGATATACAAATAAAATAAACCTAGAACCAACATTTAGGATTGGTTGGAATTAGCACTAAGCAAGAGAAACAAGACCTAGGAATCAACACTTGGTTGGTTCGAGTAAGCACCAGATCATAGAAAAATTTTCAACTGAAATTTATTTATCATGAGCTTGTCTTCATAGGAGTACAGTAGCAGGTTTATATAGACTACTAGGACTAAACCCTAATCCTAATTGACTTGGGTCAAAGCCCAATTATTGAATTATGAAAATAACCTTGACTCTGGGAAATAAAATAAAATACTAATTAGCTAATAGATGTAGAGTAAAATCCAATGTACCAATAGTAAAGATACAATTGACATCTAAAATTAAATAAACTAAATTAAAATAGAATTTTCTTCGCGCTCCCTGCATCATAGACACTTTAACCTTCTTGTCTAGAGTTTTATCAAAGCAATAATCCTTGGTTTCACATTTTCTAATGAAAAAATTGTTGCCAATGCTGAGGAAAGACATTGATAAATCTGTATAACTATGTCTCATTCTACCTTTTCAGGTAGGCTATCTTTCAGCTTCTATAAGATCAGTTGCAGATGCTAGGGTGGGTGACACAATTACACACTACGGTAGAAAGGCAGGAAACTCACTTCCTGGATACGAGGAAGCCACTCCAATGGTGTTCTGTGGCCTGTTTCCTGTTGATGCAGACCAGTATTGATCTATTGCTTGTTCTTGTTGGTTTTCTGAATTCTAGAATGGAACTTTTGTGCCCCCTTGGCTCTGGATTCATTCTATTTCTTCCTATGTTGCCAGGTTCCCTGAGTTGCGGGATGCACTTGAGAAACTGCAACTCAACGATGCTGCGTTGAAGGTGCAGTAGTATATGACCATTGTGCCATATAAACTAAGCACCTCTTTTTTAAGTTTCCAGCCATGAAATGCATCTAATAATCATGTAAAAGCTTATGTTGAAGTTTAGTAGGCAAGATTGATGTGAAAAGACTCAAATTTCCAATACTCTTGTCTAATTTATCCTTGTTAAAAATGATTACCTACAAAAAAGAAGAAGGTTAAGTGTTAGAATTGTGTGGTTAAATGATTAAATTTACCCTATCCCAATAGCTTAAACTTTTGGGACAATTGGTAGTTTAACTATAAGCATTTCTAAAGAATTTAATTTTAATTTTGTGATTAAAAAATATACATTTTTCTTTAAGGCATTAAGTCCTTATCTTATACAAAATGAGTCTTATAAGATAAAAGATTGGCCCTAGACGCTCTAAGGGTAACTTTTGGTCCAAACATCCCTCTATATAAAATCAAATGTTGATACATACATATGTAAATTTGGTTGGAAACGCTTGAATTGTCAGGATGATTTAAAGGACTTGACATCTTGCTTGCACACTTACTAATCAAAGTGAAGTACCCATGTTGGATATTCTAGAATGGCATTTCACTTTTACAATTTCAACAAACATTTCAATAAATGTTTGGTTTTATAAATTGGGTCACGATAAAAGGGAAATTGACATTTGAGTGGAGTTTTAACATGTTCTAGCGAACAACGTGACTCATGCTTTTTCGAAGGATGTGCTCTCTTGAAACACATGGTTTAATTGAAAAGATTGAAAATTAAGTTTCATTTTGCACTTTTTTCCTGCTTTTTCTTGCCCTCTATAAAAGAACTTAATAAAATTTTCTTAAATGTCCTCGGTCAATCTTTATGGTTAAGTCTAAGGTGGCTTATTGTTTGAAATTTAATTGATTGCCATGCCAAGGGATAAGTTTTACATGATTATCAAACTACAAAACATAAATTCTTTATTTGCTATCTGGCTCAAGTTTCTGCAATATGACTACCCCATATATGTTAAGTTGTTATACCTCAAGCGTTTGACATTGACAGAGAGTGAGCTAACATTGATAAACTGAATTTAAGCTGCTTTCCTTGATTTGATAACATTTATGCAGTTTGAGCCAGAGACCTCAAGTGCCATGGGTTTTGGCTTCAGATGTGGGTTCTTGGGTCTTCTCCACATGGAAATAGTTCAGGTATGCTTTCTTTTCTATGAAGCATCTACCATTTTCTCCAGTGATCTTTCACCAGTAATTTAAAATGTGTCTGAACCTTTCAAGTCTTGTATATGCCCTTACAAATTTTTCTGTCTTTACAGGAGAGGCTCGAGAGGGAATACAATCTGAGCCTGATCACTACAGCGCCAAGTGTTGTATATAGAGTGACTTGTGTAAATGGTGATACTGTAATTTCTTCTCGATCCTAAACTCATTGCATTTGTTTTTATTTACATATTTCAAGAATATGAGATGAATGTTTATATTTATCTATTACTAACTGCCATCTATGCGTAGGATACAAGCTCTTAGGGACAGGAAAACTTTAAATTTTCATTAGGACAAAGTTTGGCTTCAAACTTGTTTGAAGCCATCTTCCAATTCATTATGTAACAATTTATAAGACTATCCATGTGTATTATTTAAACAAGTCACATGACTCATTAAAAAAGTCATATGACTAAAACTACACATGGATAGTCTCTTCAATCGCCACATTATGGGTTGAAGCAAATTAAAATTTTTCCTTTTGATTAAGTGGCAACATATTTCTCATTTTCTTATCAAAATTAACTCTGCATCAATGATTTGTAAGAATGATGCATTTTTAAGGTTTTAGTATGGTTGTCATGTTCTCACACCTTAGCCTACACTAACCATAACGATATATTCATTTGGCTTGGGAATTCAAGAGCAATAGGTAAGTTTATTGGCAAACTAACTCTTCAGCCAACAAGTTTTCCTTTCCTTTTTCTCCATGCTAGTATGGAAAAATACCATTAGATAGGTAAGTGAGGACAATTTTAGTGGGATGCACTTTTGGCGTAATCTTCAATTTAAAATATATATTGGGGATTTGTTACACTGTCACAAATATTTATCTTGTGTCTTTGTTAATAAGTAATTTTCATAACATTACTGACAGGGGAAAAATTGGAGAATTTTCTATGTTTGTTTGTGGTGGGTTAGATAGGAAAAATTGGAGAATTTTTCTATGTTTGCTTGTGGTTGTTTATGGTTTAGGAGGATTTATGGATCTAGATTTTAGACTTTAGAACCTTTTAAAAGAAGGGTGTTGTAGGAGAGGGCAAAGATTAGATTGAGGTATGAAAAGAGGGAAGAGGAAACAATATCAAATTTCTCCACAATATGTTAATAGTGTGGTTGTGGTGGGTTTAGGTTTTAGAAGATTTGGGGATATTGGGTTTAGAACCCCTTGAGAAGAATGATTAGGGTTCAAAACACAATATTTAATTGATGGTTGAAAAAAGAAGTATATGAAATAAAAAAGTTACCTATCAAAAAAGAGAAGTAAATGAAATGAAATAGAATGTTTTCTAAAATCTGTGAATATTATGTTAATAGTACACGGTGAGTAGTGCCGCTGAACACTAATGTTAAAAGTAATTCATTTATAGTACCAATGAACAGTAACTGAAAGAAAGGTTAGAGGAAGAGAAGAAAGAAAGAAGAGAACGGGAGGAAAAAATAACCCTAATGCAACGTGCTATAATACTCAAAACACTCAATAATTTTATCAATCAACTCTCATTTGTTTGAGTACAATAAAGCACTTACATAGACCCTATTCTTAACTTCTAGGAGGACTAGGACTTCTACTTTAACTAGTAAACCAATACTATTTGAATTAAACCACAGCCCATACATAAAGACCCATAAACAAAATAAGACTTACTAATAAAAGAAAACTCACGGCCCATACCCAACATTGTTAGATTACTAAAATACCCTTAACTCTAGAATAGCAAATACAATATAAAAACCTAATTAACTACCATAGACACTTATTCTTGGGCTTTTCCTTAACCTTAGGATTCTAAAGAGGATAATTTTTCTTGAACCATGCTATGGTTGCACCATCAGGGGGCATTTGGCTAGTGCTTAGTCGACATCAGTGGACATTTGGCTAGTGCTTATTTCATAGAAATTTACAGAAGAAAAAAGGTATTGAGCTTGAGGGAAACATAGGGGCTGAACTGGGACCTGATATAAAGGATTCAGGGTCTTGATCAGCAGTGGTTTCAGCAGATATTTTGCCAAGAATAATAGCTGACAACTTATCTAGTGTTTCTTTAATAGGTGATAATTATTTGAGCATTGCTTCTATGATTTCACCTTCTCACTTAATTGATTCAAAATCTTCTTTGTTCCTTCATATTCTTGAGAAAAAGCCTTAAACACTCTAATTCCACATTAGTCATCATTATCTTTGATGAGAAAATTTGTTGAGAAGTTGGTGAAAGTAAAATTTCAACAAAGAACTTGTAGTAATATTTCAACTCTAATACCAAATTAATGTAGGGAAAATTGGAGACGTCTACATGTGCCTGTGGTCAATTATGGTTTAAGATGATTTGTGGATTTAAGGTTTAGTACCTTTTAAAAGTAGGGTTTCATAGTGAAGGGACATTATTTGATTTATGGTTGAAATGATGGAAAGAGAAATGGAAACTGAATTTCTCCACAACCTATGAACAATGTGTATGAACTGTGTGGGTGAGCAATACCCGTGAACACTTTTACAAGAGAGAGAAGAAGAAAAAGAATAAAAGAGAGAAAATAAGAGAGGAAGAAGAACAATAGGGCCAACATGCCTCAATAATCAAAACACTTGATATTTTATTAATCAACTCCTCCTTGTTTGAGTACAACAACATATTGATTTACCCTATATCTTAACTTCTCCTAGACTCCTACTTTTACTAGAAAACCAAACCCTAATGGACACAAACCGAAGCTCACACATAAAATCCCAACTAAATAAGACTTAATCATAAAATAAAACCCAAGGCCCTCAAGTATGGCCATTGGCCTGCACCCAACAATTGCAGAATTACTAAATACCCTTGACTCTAGAATAACCAAATATATAAAATATAAAAACCTAATTAACTATAACAGACACTTACTCTTGAGTTTTGTCTTAACCTTAGGCTTCCAAAGAGGGCATTGTTTCTCTAACCACGCTTTAGTTACACCATCACCATCATCTATTACTTCACAGCAATGCTGACATCCTTTTATTTCTTTTAATTGATCTGATGTCCATATTTTCTGAATGTATATTGATGATGTTATATTCCCTATTTGCAAATAAACCTCTTTTATTTAAACTAGATTTCATGTTGACCTCATTGCTAATTTCAATCTCAATATTCTTAAAGGTTGAATGCTCAAACCCATCTATACTTCCTGAACCTGGAAAGAGGAGGTTGATTGAGGAGCCATTTGTTAAGGTTATTTCTTGTACCTTAAGATATTTATTGCAACTTGAGATATTTATTGCTTTCGTTAGAACTATGGTTAAATGCTTAAATTCACAATTTCCTAGTAGCTTAAACTTTTTGGGAGAATCGGTAATTTAACATGGTATCAGAGTACGAGATCTTGAGTTTGATCCCTGATTCTACTCTACCTCCTATTTAAAATATTAAAAATACCACATGTTTGGCCCCACTACCATTTCCTAATAACTTAAGTTTTTGGGAGAATCGGTAATTTAATAGCTTCATTTAAATGTTAAATTAATCAAAGATAAAAATGTATTCGATTTTTGGCTTGAAAAATTATGTGTTATTTCAGTTTGAAGTAATACTTACAGATTGAGATGCTTACGCCAAAAGACTATATTGGTCCACTTATGGAGCTGGCTCAAGACAGAAGGGGAGAGTTTAAAGAAATGAAATATATTACTGAGAATAGAGCATCACTAACCTATGAGTTACCTCTAGCAGAGGTAATGTTTTGCATTATTGTATTCAAGTTGCCTTGATCAACTCCCTTGTAGATCTCTGTTTAGCTAATGTTTTCTTTTCTTATAGCATCCTGATCCATTTTATTCTTGTTTTACCTTATCTGTTTTGTAATCTTTATATTACAGATGGTAGGTGATTTCTTTGACCAGCTGAAGTCGAGAAGTAAGGGTTATGCCAGCATGGAATACACATTTGTTGGGTAAATGGATATAATTTTTGTCTTCTCTATTATATGGAATTGATAGTATAGATTTTTTATTTTTTATTTTTTGGGCGAAATGAATAAAAAATTTCATTCTAAAAAATTGAAGGTTCTCAACTTCCCTTTTCTGGCTTAATGGATGATCTATGTATTTTAACATTTTGCAAGGGAGATGCTTTTTTATCTTCTCAATAACTTATCATTTATTCTAACCTTTTGATTTACAGGTACAAGGAAAGTGAATTATTAAAACTTGACATTCAGATTAATGGTGATAATGTGGAACCATTGGCTACTATCGTGCACAGGGATAAGGTGATTCTAGTTTTGTTTAAATCATGGTAGTTATATATAGATTCTTAGGAAAAGTGTATATATATAGTACGTACATCTTTGTGTGTGTGAGAGAGAGAGAGAGAGATGTTACTTATATTGTTGTGTCCAACATGTATGTTCTGAGCTGGACACTTTACTACGTGTTTGTCAAAATTTAACATTGAGAAAGGTGTTATGAAATCAACTCTAGCTGCCTTTTTTCAGGCATATGCTGTGGGAAGAGCTTTGACTCAAAAGCTGAAGGAGCTTATACCTAGACAAATGTTTAAAGTACCCATCCAAGTAAGATATTCTCTTTTTTTAGTTTATGCAACATTAATTCTAAGTAGTGCAAAAGCCTCGGTGTGATAATGTTTACTGCTTTATTATTGCAACAATTGCTTAAATGCCATCCTCAAAGTGCAACATGAACCTCCCACCAAAAATGCCTTCTACATTCTTTTTCCTTTTTTGCAAACATGGATTGGAAATTTTTGATAGCAAATGAGCTCTAGCTAATGGCACTTAATTCTCTCACAACAATGGGAGTGCATTGTAACTTACCAAATTTGAATTTGTGCTTTGGAGTTTGGATTCTAACTTCTCCCGTAAACATTCCCAAACCATCTAGTTAACAAAAAAAGTCAATAATAAAACTTGACCCAAATTATTACTCGTGCAGTAGAAATTTTGCTATAGCTTATTTTGAGAAACATTGAGACTTCCAAATCTACCTCTTAACATTGTGATGGATGTCTTCTCTCACTGGATAGGGATGCATGGAAGGCATCTTGAACTACTAATAGACTTTCTTATTACTTATTTTTTATAAAAAAAAAACAAAAAACCCAATCGATCCTGAGGATCTTGAATTAAACTAAACCAGCAGCTTACTCAAGAAAGAAAACCTAAAGTTAGAGTTGATATCAGCTAGACTAGGCAATCCAGCGTCTCAAGTTTGCCCCTTATCAAGCTTCTGAGACATCTTATCTTTTGCTTTTTCTTGAACTTCTTGTTGGCATCTAGGCTGAGAGTAATTTAAAATTATCTTATTTGGTCACTCTATTTTGCCCCCAAATAACAGATACATTTTATATGTAACCACTAAATTAAAATTGAGGAATATGAGATTTGTGATTTGAAAATCATGAACTTTACTACTAGACTGATTGCCAGGAATTCACTTATGTACCATTTTTGGCTCCTAGTTTTCTACAAGTTCATGGAGAAGATTGGCTACATCTGCTTCAGCAATGAAGTTGCACCAAAACCATGATTACTTAGGGTATGTTTGGTAGATTGTAATAGATACTGTAATGTAATAATTATTCTTATGGTTTAGTTATTTTTTAGTTTGGTTATGTTTTTATTACAAGGAATAATCATTCCTTATGAATAGTTATTCTTCAAAATGAAGAATAAGTATTCCTCTTTAAAAGGTTGTATTAGCTATTCCTTAGTAAGTACAATAATATTAAAACTTAATATATTTCCAAATAAACAAACTTTCCATATACATCTAATAATTATAAAAATAAAAAATCATAAAAAATAACACATATCTCTCTTAAATTTAAAAATAACAATTTTTAAGGAGATATAATTGTATGAGTAAGAAAATTCTTAAAATAAATGTTAAGTTTTATTCTAATGTTATAACTTACAACCAAACTAATGAATAGGTTTAGTTATTATATTACAACACATTTTATTCCTAGTAATAAAGATTACAATTCCTGTCGTAATTCCCATTCAGTGTACCAAGCTTACCCTTAATATATATGTGTGTGTATGTGTGGAGGACATACCACAATCTATAGTTGGTGTCTTTGTATTATGAAGTTTCCTACAATTGACTTGAATTGTTATAGCTCCAAATACATTTGAATTCACTCAGTACCCTGGTTGTCTTAGTGTCTTAAACCACTAAAATATTTTCTTACTTTTGTTCAATTTTCCCCCCTCACTGATATCCTATTCTAGTATCATCTATATACACACAACACATAATTCTGGGCTTCACTTTGTTAACTCTTATTAGCCAGTAATGCTAACTTGGTTGCAACATTTATGTCCTATATCCATTACAGGCTTGCATAGGTTCAAAAGTGATTGCTAGTGAATCTTTATCAGCAATTAGGAAGGATGTTTTATCTAAATGCTATGGTAAGATGTTCTTTCTTTTAAGAATGTTTGGATATATTTGAAGTCTAGTCTTCTCACTCATGTAGGATCTTCTGTGTATTTACTTTGCTCAAACATCTCTTAAGGAAGTAGATAAATGTTTATCATAGGATATACAGCTGCCAGATTGTAATTATGAATCGAAACCTCTGGCCAGCATCTTGGGGCCATCCCCAAGGGATTTTTCCTTATAATCCGTCCCACACACACCCGTGGGAATAGTCAAGTGCTTGAAGAGCTTTGAACACCCTTGGTAGTAGCGGGAAAATAAGGATTGTAATTCTGGAGGAGCACAATTCCTTTCTCTTTCCTTCATCTATCAGCTTTGTATATATTCTGTAATGCAAGGACTTACAAAACCTTTTTTCTCTAATAAATAGAAAATGTTAATTTTTACTTTTTCTGAGTTAACATTTCCTTCCTTTTGTCCCTCATGTGACTGGTGTTGATAACTAAATAACATGAATGTTTTTCATTCTTGTTCATTCTTGTAGGTGGGGATATTTCAAGGAAGAAGAAACTGCTTAAAAAACAGGTGCTGCACTTGCCAAAATTTATTGGATTTGTTAACAAATTATATTTTGTATTGATGTTGCAAGGATGCAAGTACAGCAGAAAAGCATATAATCTTATTAATTGGTGGTCATTTGATGAAGTGCTAACTACGAACCTCTGCTCGGGGCTACACTTGAATAATTAATATTTTAGATTTTGGTTGAAGAGTCAATTACTCAAAGTGGGAAACCTTTTTTTAAAAGATGAAATAATATGTTCAAAGACCCGGGTATGCTCCATGGATGTGCTTCGAATTATGTCGGCTCCTTGACCTGAAAGTACTGAAATATAAGACATAGGTATATATAAGAATATTGGTAGCATGTTTCATTAACTATGAATCCCAATCTAGGAGGCATGTTGCATCTCCTATTGTTCCTCTAGCATTTTGCTCCAGTCTTTTCAGAACTGCTTTCTGCATGAAATCTTCATTTGTATTTCTTGTAATGCTGTTCTTTCCACAATTTCCATGGTCAGACTTTGATTGGCAACCATGATTCTGTGAGTTCTAGATCAAATAGATAGGCTTTTAATGAGTTCAGAGCTGCGTCAATCTGAGATCTCAAAGTGTCAATCAAGACAAGTAAATTGTGATTACTATATACTTGCTGCAACAAAGAAAGAATGTAGAAAAGAAAATTTATTGAAAATTATAGCAATATAATGGAAAAAAGTCACTTACATCCTAGAATTGCCTTCAGAATTAGCAGTACAGTTGTAGGGTTGATATAGTCCCTGGGTTACCCATTGTGATGATGATGTGTATGTCTTTCATTTCTAGATTCGTCCTGTTATGTCTAGCTGAGAAGCATATATGAGGTGAAATATGCCCTATGTGGAAGGTTGATTATAGTACTAGCTTAAAGATTGGAGGTTACGCTGTTAAAAATGCTCACTTGCTTTACTTTACAGTCTCAACATTTAGTGCCAATAGGAGATGGTTATTCAAGAAATTGATCTGCTTTGTAATTGTTTCCTTATGGACATGTTCACCTTGATTTTATTTTATTTATCTTTCTAGGGGTTAGTGGTGTGTAGATATGCGTACTAACATGTACTAAGACTGGCTAAACTGGTCTTGAAGACCATTGTATTTCAGAGGATTCCTATCTAGATAAATTTTGTTTGAAAGGACCATGGAATGTCGTGTTTGAAGAAAATTTAAAGAAAAATTAAAACCTAGGTGCTTTAATATGTGCAAACAAATATGTGCTTTAGGTACAACTCATCTTACATTGTCAGACAACACGGGAAGAGTTACCACTATTGGTAGTTCAATATTGGAAATTTGCAATGTCACTAGCATCTGTCTATGTTATTGTGGAATGGGAGGAGTATTCGTTATCTAATAGATCAGAGGAAACAAATTCTTTCAAATTTGTTAGTAAATTGTAACTGTACATATTAAAAGTTTCCAATACAGTTTTATTGTTTGTATTCAACTGTAGCAAAGCGAAAGGTCTTTTAGTTTGTAGTAGTTTGACTTGAGCTTTGTATATTTAACTGACTATTCCTATAATGTAAAATCCGTGATTTGCAGTTAGTATTGTGCATAAGTGTTTCCTTTTTTTTTTTTTTACCAGGCTGAGGGAAAGAAAAGAATGAAGGCAATTGGTAAAGTTGATGTACCTCAAGAAGCCTTCATGGCTGTCTTAAAACTTGAAAAGGAGGTATTGTGATCATAATTCTTTGTAGCAAGAAATGATGTGAAATTACAGTTATTGTGGGAAATATGAGAAGCTTTTGCAATATTTTCATCTTTGTTTTCGTGCTGTTAGTTTAGGTCCTCATTATGATGTTTTGTTTTAACTTTTTTTTGGGGGTAAGTATTAAGTTTTTTAATTTTAAATCCAGTTATGATGAAATGCATGTGGGAAAGAAACACTGCCCTTTTAAGAATTTTCTTCACCATTGAGACCAACGATGGCTTATCAATCTAGTACTTTATATTTGTCTTGTGTATGGATGAGGGGTCCAGTCAAGGACGTCAATACTGTACCGGCCATAAAACCTATATTGGTACTCCAAAATGTTTTGGATAAAATACCAGTTTATACTCTCTACTAGAGATTTTTCGGGTGTTTTGATTGGAATCGATATCTAGGCAAGTACAATAAAAAATAGTTAAAAAATATTTAAAATGTAAAAAATATAGTTATTTAAGCTAATATTTTGGCTTATTAAATATGTGGATTTTAAATCTCTCTCTCTCTCTCTCACACACACACAACCTTGAAATGATACACTAGTATTAACTGGTACTGAAATATTTCATTTCTCTATCCAAATCGAAACAACTTTTAGTACAAAATTGATTGTCTTTGCTCCAATATAAATTAGGAAACATTTGGGTTAGACCAAAAATACAGGACAAATTAGAGAACATAATTAATTTCAATTTTTTTGGCCAACTCATCAATTTGTAGGCATATAAATTATGACAATTCATAGATTAACTAATGTGACCCCAAGTTAGAATCCAACATGTTAGTTAGGAGTCTCGTAACTCGGTACTATTGCCTCTTGTCCTTTATAAAGTGAATCAAGGTTTAAATATCTGCTCTCTTAACTATCAATTTTTTTTTTTTTAAAAAGTATTCATATTAAAATTGTTGAAATAGAATTCTGATACAACGTTAAAAAAATGTGAAACATAACTTTGATTATGTTTAAAAATGTAAGATATAATTCCTATATGTGAAACATAACTTTGATTACCTTTTTAAAGGTAAGATATAGCTCTTATACCATGTTATAATTGATGAAGCGTGAAATATAATGTTATAATTGTTGAACTATAGCTCTAACACTATATTAGAATTTAAGCTAAACTACACTTTACTACCTCCAAATTTGAGGTTACTTTTACATAGGTTTCTCGATATTCAAAACTTTCAATGTACACTATAGACTATTACTATGATATCAATATGCACCTTTTATAATATGTCGTCTTTTGCCATTAACCTGGTTTAAAACAAAAGGACAGGAAAACAAAATTTGTGTCCCAAACAATGTTGTCAGGGTGGGTTGACAGTAAGATTTTAATGGATGATGAAGGGACACATTGTTATTATTGTTGTAGTACTTGAGGGTGTAAATTGTAAATTTTCAATAAGGGTGTAAATGGATTTTAGCCTAGAATCTATGTTGACATTGGAATTAAGATTTGAGAGTGAATAAGAGGGAGAGAGAAAGTAGAAGCACAAAGTGATCAACATGGTATAACTTGATAGCCTACGTCAATAGTAGATAACCTTAGAGTTGCTATATCTTTAATGTTTTGAATTGTTTGTTATAATGAACCCATTGAAAGGTAAATAATAGACTAAACTATGAACTAAACATAGGATTACTTTATTTGTATTACAAGTAATTGCAAGTAGGATTATAATTAACTAACGGATGTCCTGCACGATGTGCGTGTTCATTAGTAGTTATTTTATAATACTCATATGTGTTATAATATTTGGAAAATTAATTTCGATTATGTATTATATGTCACTAAAACAATGAAGAAAAAAATTGTAATATATACAATATATCCATATATAAGTAACCATAATTAATTAAACCCTAAAAATGCCATTACATGCACATGCCTATTTTTTTTATCAAGTGTATATGTATATTTGGTTCTTATATTTGACGTTTTCAATATAAAAATTCTTATTATTATTATTATTATTATTTAGGATTATTTTTTTTATAAAGAAAACACATGAACTTTTGAAGGTTGAACATTTAAGATTTAAGGTTTATAATTTTTAATTTGCAAAACTAAATATACATATCAAGAGATTAAAAATATAACAACAATTGAATAGAAAAATATAAATTATACTATTTCATATCCTAAGTTTAATTTTAGATACATATGAGTATCCCAGTCACTTACAAAGATTAAGCACTTCCCAAAAATATAAATAAAAACAAATAACACGTATAAATGCTCTATGTCTTTCATAAACATACCGTTTAGAAACCCTAAATGTTGCTGAAGCACTGTATCAAGCTTTGATAGTGTTGTTGACAGGTTTTTAAATTATATGCACCTAAAACGAAAGCCAATGTCATTCTCTTCTTGGCATTGATTCTCTCTCTCTCTCTCTCTCTCTCTCTCTCTCTCTCCTACTTTTCTTTTGGCCCTTCAATATTTTGTGAATCTGGAATATATAAAATAGCAGGTGTTATAAAATGAAAAACTAACATTGAATGGATTAATGAAATTTAAAGTGGAAGAGTTCAAGAAGTTGGAAAAGGGGGTAGAACCAAATCTCTTAATTTTCTGCATTTATGGCTTAATCTGGTCATTGATAAGAAGATGGGGTGAAGTGAAAGACTAAATGAAATACTACTCATACAACGTGCCACATGGCAAAACTTCATGCTCTCTTGCGTGAGATCTCTATTTATATATATATATATAGAGAGAGAGAGAGAGAGAGAGAGAGAGAGAGAGATTGATTTGCTTGTAATAAAAGTAGTAAAAAAGAGTAACTGTATTATTGGTGTGGGGGTACGAGGATCCAAACAACTGATGAAATTCTTGAGGAGGTAAACCTTGGGAAACATTGGTGGGTTGTCCTCGGAAAGTATACACTTAACTCATACTTAAGTTGAACAATCGCAACTGGCGAGGGTGCCGAGGACATTTGCCTAACCTCGGAAGATCGAGGGTCAGAGTTGAGGGGAGCATGGCGCAATTCGAGGGGGGACAAAGATAATTTGGCATTGAACAAGGAAGAGAAGAAAACGGAAGGACAAAGTGGCCATCTCTTCCGCATTAAATGCACTACAATCACTTAGCTTGCCGCATTAATGAGAAAATGACTATGAATAGTGTTCCCACAGCTCATACATTAGTGTAAAAACCTTCTAGCAAGATCTTGATGGGACAAGTATCAGGAAAGTCTAATCATGACCCTCAAAATGTAAGGTCCAGATGCATCTTTGCTAAACTATATAAAGCCAAGTACCTGGATCAAGAGGAGGGCTGATTTTTTAGTAGAAAAGAGAAAGAAATCATCCAATTGTAACCTCTACCTCGGACCAAACTCGAGGACAAACACTTTTCCATTTCAAGGCTATTTCCAGTTGAACATTAATCACTACACACATAGTTTGATCTAACTTTCGTCCTTTGTCTTATAACGGGCACTTAAAGGTTGACCTTGCATTCTACCTCTATAAATTAATTGTGTGAGCGAATAGTAACACGATTAAAACCAACTTGATTTATCTGTTTCACTTTTTGCCTACAATAATTGGGTTTGCGAATCTTTCATTTTGCCAATTTCTTTATTTAACATATCTTCTCTTAATAGGATCTTAATTAATATTCTCAACTTTCTCAAACAATTCCATCACTTCCTTGACTTTAACTTTTTGAAAATATCATCCTCAACCTTCAATTTCATCAACCCGCTATAAAAAGCTGATCTTGTTCACTATCTCAAATAATTTCTTTAAAATTGGCTTCTAATGGGGACTAAGTTAAAGATGTTTGTCCACGATGATCGTTCACAGTCACTGCGTCCACAACTTGACCACGTCCAGGAAACCTTAAGAAGAGGATAACAAGAACATTGTACTTAGGAAACAATACAAAGTCCCTTTGGAATAGGACTAGGTAGGTTGTCCACAGTGCAAACATAAGGACAACCAAATAACACTTGGTGAAATCTACAAGAGGACTTCTCATAAACTTCCTTATGATCTGACCATGATGTACTACTCTCAAAACATTGAAGGAGTTCCTTGTAATTCACCCCACATACTCCATCTACCCATTTTCTCCACTGACTACTCACATCACCCACAATGGTGATGGATCCGAACAAGTAGACCCACTTCTAACTCTCTATAAAAAGAACAAGTCCTATTCACCCAAGGTAAAATCTAACTATTCACTATTTTCCATCCTTGTGTCTTAGAGAGAAAACTAACTTAATCTTTGGAGGGTTCTTGGCCGGGTCACACTGGTTACCTTTGATAGTTATTTCTTTCTTTTTAGGACTCACAGTCATCACCATAGCCTGATGCATTCTAGCCTACTAATTTTCGTGTGTCATCAGATTCAATTTTAGAATTTTCAATTTTTGGTGAATTGATGTAGGGGCGGTAATTCATGTTTGCATGTCGAGTTTGTGTATCGAGTTTGTGTCATGTCAACTCATGAGTATCAGATTATATGGGTCAATACTAACTTGACATGTTTATTAAACGGGTAACACAACTCATTTATGAAACGGGTTAGTCGTGTCGACTTGTTTATCAAATTTTATCACCAAAAAAAAAAAAAAATTATGAAAAAACAAACAAATAAATATTTTTAATATAAAATTCAGAATTAACGAGTAACTACATCACATATAATTATTTAAAACTAAAGCATATCTCAATATTACAAATAATCAATCACAATATGTCAAAGAAAATAAATCATAACAACTAATAAGTTTATATTCCTAGGGTTTGAAGGGTATATTGGTAAAATATCATTTAATTAAACGGGTCAAACGAGTTCTATGGGCTGAATACTAACCTAACTCGTTTATTAAACGAATAAGTCGTATCAACCCGAATATGATACTAACTTATTAAGTCTCAACCCATAACTTGATATATATATATATATATATATATATATATATATATATGTTGATGGCCATTTTGGAAGCCCAAGTGGAAAAGAGAAGCCCAGCAACGCGGACAGAGAAGAGTTGGTAAATGGATAGAAAACCCATTAAGCCCAAGCAGCAGGAATAATGGATCACAGACCCATGAGATAAACAAATAGGCCTTAAGGAGGTAAATGGACTTAAAGGAGCCCGAAAAGAGAGAAAAAGCAAACCATGGGCAGTATATGATGTGGAAAAGTGAGAATGGGCCGCGGCAGATTCAAAGTAATGAAAGCAAAAAAAGTAAGGGGTTAATGGCAAGACCATGAGCCCCAAGGATGAGGGATAATGCAATTGGGCCGGGGAAGCCCAAAGAACTCAGTAAAAGCCCATGTGAATGCAAAGTTAAGAAAAGGGCCAAGGAAGCCCAAGGAAAGCAAATGGGCCAAGGACGCCCAAGAGAAAACAAATGGGACACAGGAGCCCGCTAGTGATGTAATAAAAGAACCAATGACCGTACTGAGCCATTGGGAGAAGAATAAACGGCAGACCCAAAGAGGCCCGGTAGGATTGAGGCAAACAATTTGGCAGTAGGAATGATAGAGTGGTATGGCAGGAGATGGTAGCAAGAAAAAGGGTGGGCTGAAGAAAGGCAAAGCCCACTTTCAAGCAAGGCCTAGCCTTTAAGTGGGGCAAGCCATAAAGGAAAGGGGTACTAGAAAATAGTCAAAAATGGACGGCAGATTGTGCAGGCTAACCACGGCAAACGAATGAGCAGTAGGCAGATTTTGGACAGACATGGAAGAAAGGCACGTGCAAGGCCTAGACCTCATCAGCCTGTATCCAGCCAATACAGGACACGGTGA
Source organism: Quercus tomentella (assembly GCA_028535165.1). Classification (NCBI taxonomy): domain Eukaryota; kingdom Viridiplantae; phylum Streptophyta; class Magnoliopsida; order Fagales; family Fagaceae; genus Quercus; species Quercus tomentella. Next base: position 20,039,821 of record JAPQVY010000122.1, on the reverse strand, counting down.
GGTCATGGGTCAGAGGTAAGAGGGCATAGTTTGGCGGTGGGAAGAGGGGAAAAACCTATTTTGAGGTTCCTACTCGGGCTCTTTTGGGGAAAGTGTCCTACTGGGATGACATACCACCCAAAAGAAGCAAAACTGAGTTGGAACCACTAGGTGCATGCCATGAGGGATAGGGAGAGAGAAGGCACCCACACCATAGCAGGGAAGGGTGCCACGGCAGACAAACAAACAAAATAGTTTTCTTTTGTCTGGCGATGGGGAGTGGCACACAGACGGACCAGTGGTGGTCGGCAAGTACACCTAGACCAGACAAAGGTGGTTAAAGGCTAAAATAGTAAAACTTGATCATGGCAGGCACTATAAAAAGAGGCCCTTGCCGTGTACAGAAAGGGGGGAGGACACAAGCACCACGGTATTAAGAATTTGAAAACCAGGAAATAGAAAACAAGTATTAAGAAAAAGAGGAAGAAAGAAAAAAGATAAGAAAGGGGAATATTAGAAAGAAAGAAAAAGATAGAGAGTTAGAGCGGCAGGCATGCACCAATAGGTTGATTCCCTCTCTCCCTCTCAAAGTCCTGCTCTCTGCCGGAAACAAAGGGTTCTCTTGTGCACCAACCATTCAGGTCCGTTTCCCTCAAAGTGATTAATTTTTATGGCAGGATTTCCCTGGGAGATTATTCACTTTGAGAAGAGGCGTTCTCTCCTCTCTGGTTTTGGTCCTGCGAATCAGATTTGATTTGACTTCTTTCTTCTTTTAATTAACCCATATACTACCCACTTATTCCCTTTACTTTCTTTATAAAAGTAATTGTTGTTAAGTTGTGATTATCTTTTCTTGATTAAGGATTATCTATTCACTTTAATTAAGAATCAAAGTTCTTTCTTTTGTCTTATTATTACCATATTTGCCTGCCACGACTCATCTAAAACAAATCTGCCCGCCGTAAGAGCATTCTTGGCGAACGAGGTATAGTTTGCGCACAAGCCGGACCAAATTGAGTTGCAGTTGGATCGGTCTTAACTCCTTTACTCAGAATATTTGGGCTCAGTACCGCAGGAGGCTGCCCAGCCCGACATAACCAAAAAGGCCCACTACAATATATATATATATATATATATATATATATATATATATTTTTTTTTTTTTCTTTTTTTTCTTTTCTTACAACTATAACTTGTATAAAATAATATCTCATCATAATCACAAGGAAAGAAAAAAATGACCATCCTACTCAAAGAAATTCTAGGCTTACCCTTTTGAATTATTAAATATTACACCTTAAGTTTAACTGAAATTCATTTAAGTTCTCTAAGTTTCAAATTCATTCAATTCAGTTATTCATTCCAATTTTGTTAGATACCGAACAAAATAGAAAATGATCTTAGAAGGGATATAATGAAATTCTTTTATTGGTTTCTTCTGAAGGACCTTCTATTTTGATTAATGGGGACAACAAACAAAACAATTTTATTTTATTATAATAATATTATAACAAATATAATTTGTGGGAGGGTTTCTCGTCTCAGCCCCCAATTAGCAGGTATTGTCCGCTTTGGCTATGCCTCACGGTTTTGCTCAATCCCACATCGGGAAAAGACGCCTCCCACATGTGCCTTATAAGCTTGAGCCCAAGACACACGTGTACCACTACTACACATGTGTAATAGTGGTACACATGTGTCTTGGGCTCAAGCTAATAAGGCACATGTGGGAGGCGTCTCTCCCCGATGTGGGATTGAGCAAAACCGTGAGGCATAGCCAAAGCGGACAATACCTGCTAATTGGGGGCTGAGACGAGAAACCCTCCCACAAATTATATTTGTTATAATATTATTATAACTAATACTAAATTAAATAAATTAATAAATAAATAGAGTACTCCTATTTGAAATGCCTTGTGATCTTCAACCAAATATGTGCCTCAATTCCAATATTCAGCGGCTTGATCGAACCAAGCCTCCGCAATTTCAAAATTTTCCTATCACATGGCCTGTTCTCCCCGGTCAAAATAGGCAGGGAAATTCCTTTAGAAGTTGTCATTAAAAAAAAAATATTATTCTCACATAAAAAAAATCTATAAAATTAATAAAAATATTTTATAAATTTTTATGAGAGAATATTTTTGAAACATTTTTTTTCCATTAGTTAATTGTATACTAAATGGAAAATTTTAATGGAATTGGATGAAAATGCTTTAATTGAATAAATTTAAAACTTAGAGGACTCAATTGAATAAAAGTAAAGTTAGAGGACTGAAATAAATTTCAGTCAAATTTAAAGTGTTCAATTTGCATTTTATCCTATTTTCTAATATATATTAAAAAAAATTATAGTAAATTTACTATTATGTAAAGATTCAATTTTGACTAATATACTCTTAAAAACTCTCCAAAGCAAGGAAATAAAACATTAATATAGAAATTTTCAAAAATTACAAAAATTTAAAGACATTGAGGATGGTGGTTGATGAGGGAGAACTAGGAGATGATGAGGTAAAGGGGGAAAGAGTAAGAATTGAAACTCAAGCTATGTGCATAATTGTTTTTTTATCTTAAATTGATTTTTAATTAATTTATATCGTGTGTTATAAGATATATACAAAAAATTTATAAGTTTTATAAAAAATTATAGGTATACTTAAAGAAAAGGCATACTTATCATATATTTAGAATATATTCAATATGCACTAATTTAATTATCAAATAATATATTAATATTCAATAAAACAAACTAAATTAGTTAATATAAAACATATATATTTATAACGTCCCCATTTATATCTGTCTAACTCAAAAGTAACAATTCATGATATATAAAGCCAAAATAATAATTCGTCTCATTTTATTAATCATTTTGCTCAATTAATTTCATCTCTCTATAATCCAAGTCAATATTATCATAATTTTTCATCATCTTCTAAAATCATTTTCTCATTGACATTTTCTTCATTGACTAACATTTATTATCTATTATTGTTCATCTATTTCAATAACATTTTCTTTATATTTGTTGTTGGCATTTAAGTTACTTGGAATATACATGTGGGGGGGGGGGGGGGGGGGGGTGGGGGGGTGTTGTTTAATACATAATATATGAAATAAATTTGTAAATGTGAAAGTAAAGTGTCAAGTGGGTGATCCAAATTTTGCAAGGGTGAGTAGGAAAAAAACTCATAGACATGCTATTTTAATGGCTTCATCCAAGTAATCCAATAATTATTGTCATTTTTGGACTCAAGCCCAAGTACAAATTTTAATAAATGAAAAAAAAAACCAAAATTAAACCCATATGTCTATGTATCATCTAATACATACAATACGACATGAGCATGGTTGATATGTATATATGATATAATGCTTAATAGTCATGTGAGTATCCACGTATAGTTTTAATTACATATCTTACTTAATAGTCATGTGATTTGCTAATAGGGAGACAACATATGTCTACTTATTAAATGAGTTATGTGACTCTCAAAAAAAAAAAAATACTAAATGAGTTATGTGTATTGCACATGATATGAACACATATCATCTTTCTATTATTGGTTGTAGCAAGTTTGTAACCAAAATTTGTTCTTTAATAAATCATATGATTTAATATAGGTAAATTTTTTATGAACCAATTAACCACACAATGGATTAGTGAAAAATCATCCATTCGACGAGATATATATATATATATATATATATATATATATATAAATATTTTTTTTTACACAACCAAATCATCATTGTTGATAAAATTTGAAATTGTGTAGTAAAAAGAAGATCGATTCTGAAAATTCCTATTATCAGCATCCTAAAAAGTTTGGAAAGTATTATAATTTCATCAACCGAATTCAAATTTGGAACTGGCTTGAGTCTAATTGCCACATGTCTACATCTCAAGTCCAATGCTCCTGTGAACACTAAACCCAACCTTTGCTTATTAAATTTACAATTTTCTTCACAAAAGTCTCACCATTCAAAAAGTTAGTAGTCATTAACTCATTATTTTCCATGAAAAAATTGGAACCCATGTACTTCATGAGGTAGTTCGGAAATCTCTTGGTTTATGGAATTGATGGAATATTCCATATAAATAATACTAGTCGCTAACCCATGCGATGCATGGGATAGTTAAATAGAAATTAAAAATATTTATTTTGTTCAAGGTATTGACTTGAAAATATATGAAAATAAAAACAATTTATTCAAAATAAAAGTTAACATAAAAATAAAAATAAACAAAAAACTTGTAGAAACCTAAAACAACATAATTTCTATGCTTCCAGCCAACAAAAAATTATGTTCCCCACCATTAAACAATATTCTCAATTTTGCAAATATTCTTAAACCTACCAATTTCATTGAAGAAACCACAGTACACTCTCAATAGTTCCATCACTATAAACAATTCAACAAACTGAGCTATACAAAATCTTGGTAACAAAAAATTCATAAATGATGTAATGGCATATTACCGGAGGTAAAAAACAACAAATTATTTGGTTCTTCCATTGACATTATTTAGAAACACCCTACCCTGTGGTCAAGTTTGAGACTTCCCCTAAAGTATTTCAAATTATTACCATTCTTCTACATCTTAGCCAATAATTTTTTGAATCAAATTATAAGTTAGTGTTTTTTTTAAGTAAATAATTTTATTAGAAAAGGAAAAGAGAGGAAAAATTAAAAGATGTATACACTCCCATTTCAAAGAATACAAATCAAAGGGAAATAGAGTTTTTTTTTTTTTTTTTTTGGGGGGGGGGGGGGGGGGGGATAATTCAAAGGGAAATAGAGTTGGCTCACTACACCTTGGCTACTCTATGGTGATGAAAACATCGTAAAACTTCATACTTGGAGCTTGAGCTCTAACATTAAAAAACTTGAGCATTCTAGCATAACTTCTACTTCTAAAAACTTAAATACTATTGGTGGTAGACTAAAATAAAAATTTCAGCTTACAGAGATTTACAAATGATGTGAACTTTACATTAGAATCTCTGTTTTCCCCAAAAGAAAATACATCTTTTCTAAGCACAACTCATTTTGGCATAAAAGTAAACCACAATCAAGTGAACAAATCAGAAGTTCTCAAAACTTTAAATCAAGGCAGTTAAAAACTAAAAACAGAGTTCAGAAAATATCAAATCATTTCATTAAGCAAAACATTGAAGCCAACCACACAAATACAGAAACCTAGTCAAAGAATACAAAACCGATAGAACAATATGAAACACGTAGCATTAATTTCAACGAAGCTTAAATACATACATAGTATGTACACATATACACACAAACATAACATAGATATACATACATTCCAAAGCAAAATCAACTCAACAGATCAAATGAGTAGTGAAGACCAAACGGTTCATCGAAAAAAATCCAACAAAAAAAAATGATCAAATCATAATCGAGCAGATCAGTAACTGAACAAAATTTACAAAACCCTAGTTAAATTTCTAGTCCACTGAAAATCCATAGAGGTTTTACTCAAATCAACAAATACTTTTACAGATCTGAACACACACACACACACACACACACACACACACACACACACACACACACGAAGTCGAAGTACTCGCATTAATCGATTGCTAATTAATCGAATCAAACCCTAGGTTTGATAAAGAAAAAAAAATCAACTTTATGTGATTTTGATCGAAAATCTCAAAAAGTAAGAAATAGAAGAAGAAGAAAACGAACCCTAATTTTCTGAAACAAAGTTCTAATTCAACTATTTGATGCAATTTGTATATTTTTTAATGAAAAAAACAGAAAATTTCAGATCCAATGTGAAATCGTATAGATTACCTGAAAATACGCTGAAATCGGCGAAGAGCAAGCAAAGCAAGAGCGAATGAGTGAATGAGGATGGCTTGTAAGGGAGAGGTTTGAGGAATAAAGAGAGAAAGCGGAAACGGCAGGACCCAAGACAAAGCGGAGAGAGAGAGAGAGAGGTCAGGTTAGGGTTTTGGGTTTTAAGAATGCGTATATATATAGATTATAAACTCCTTTTTAAAAAATAAAATAAAATAAACAAACAAAACCGATTAAGTTTTCCGTTTCCTTCATTGAGTAGGAAACCTTGTAAAAAGCCTTTTAGGACTCTATTTTGTTATATATACGTGATTAACCCAAACTCACATACCAATAACCGAAACAGAAAAAAACCCAAAACCTCTCTGAATCTCAGTGTCACTACTTTACAGCATAATGGAAGAAGTTGAAGAAAAGAACAAGTTTGAATTGGAGGGTCCTTCTGAGAAATACGAGCAAGTAAACTCAGGGGAAGAAACTTTGATGGAGAAAGAGAGTATGGAATTCAAGAAAGAAGGGTTTGTGATAGCGAAGAGTTTCAGGAAGGCTGAGACAAACCCATATGGTGGATTGACTAAGCTAGAACGTTTGTTGAGAGAAAAAGCACTCAAGAAGCCTATGTTAAAGTTGGTGGATAAATCCAAGAAAGAAGGTGTCAAGGGAGAAAAGTTGATGGGTTCTGCTATGGAAGGCCAAATATATTTTAGAGGAAAAAGAAGAAACAAACTACATGGAACCAAGAGTGATGAGATTGGAGAATCGAGTGTGAAATTCATAGATTATGAAAGAGAACCCAGAAGAGAAACAGAGGATTTTGGATCAAAGAAAAAGATGAATAACTCTATGGACTGGTACCTAAATAGAACCTACACATATGAAGGTGACAGTGACTTGCCTGAAATATTCAAGGAGCTCATCGAGTATGTTGAGGGTAAGAACACTAAATTGGTTATGCAAAAGAGATTGTCCTATGATGATTTATCCATGAGCTGTTACAAAAGCTTCTCGATTCAAGTAGAGGAGTCTTTCTTAACAAAGGAAGAGAAGGAGGCATTGAACTATGGAGAAGAGATAGAGGTGGTGTTTATCGAGCCAATCATATCGGTGAGTCATGTAACTTTGAGGAAGCATCCAGGGATAACTTTTAGATGGGGCATGAACCGGAACAAGTTAGCGATTGAGGATGAACTGAGAGCAGAGACAACTTATCTATTGATCTTGCAATGGAACAGGGTTGCGAGTGAGAATGATCTGAGAGTGGGAACACAAGTGCAACTATGGTCGTTCCGGATCCATGAGAAGCTGTGTTTCGTGCTTGTTAAGGTCGCGATAGATGTTGAGGTTGAAGATGATGATTGGTTGGACATAGATGCTATTTAATTTTCTAGAAGAGTGGTAACATGCATGGTTTTGAGTTGTTAGTTCATCTTGAAGATTATTGACTTCATTATTTTTTTCCCTTTCTAGAACGTAGGTACTGTTTAATTTTCTGACTCCATTTCATGGAAATTAATTTCGACGAATTGTATGAATTCTTCTTTTGGTGGTAATCTAGCATTCTTGTTATAGATTCTTATAATTCGATTTTGTATAACTTGAATGAAGTGATTCTAGTTCTGATGATCAATATGCACGTTTCATAGTTTTATTAAACTTAAAATTTAATTAGGATATATGCTATATCTTTTAGGACTGCTCCCAATTAATAGTTCACATCAATACTTTCCTACTTTACACCTCTTTAATTAGTTTCTTTTCACCTTCTTCTCAGAAAAATAAAAGTCTAATATTTTCTCAAAAAATATCTATGATTGTAAATGGAGATTAAATTCTATAAGAATTTATACTCTTTAATAGATAATGTCGTTGGATTGCAACAAACAATATACATTCTTTCAATAGATGATGCGACTATATTATTTATTTATTTATGTTGTGAATTACAAACTCATGCTTTTGGATTATAGCAGCTATTGTGATCGATCAAGTTGCTAGATCGTAGCAGCTATTGTTGTTGGATAATATTAGTGATTTTGGGGACAAAATGGGCTTCCGCCCTTTTTGGGCAAATTAATTAGCCTTTTGCCCTTCTTCCCAAACTAAATAGGGAAATGCCCCTCTTTTGAAAATCGAGTTTCTCAAAATCGAGTTTAAAAAAAAAATATTCTGGAGCCCTATAGTGACGTTTTCAAGGACCTATAGTGACGTTTATAAGGATCTATAGTGGCGTTTTGTAACTTGATATCCATGAAATCGAGTTATAGACAATAAAATTGCCCATAACTCGATTTCATGGATATCAAGTTACAAAACGCCACTATAGATCCTTATAAACGTCATTATAGGTCCTTGAAAATGCCACTATAGGGCTTAAATCGATTTTGAAAAACTCGATTTTCAAAAGAGGGGTATTTCCCTATTTAGTTTGGGAAGAAGGGCAAAAGGCTAATTAATTTGCCCGAAAAGGGCAGAAGCCCATTTTGTCCGTGATTTTGGGGATGTTTAGTTTGGGATAGTGGAGTGGGAAAGCGAATGTCCATGATGGCATTGTTCATGATGATAGTGGCCACTGGCCATGTACCTAGCTAAGGTCATACTTACTCCAACTTAGGCGGACCAATGGTGTGTTGCGCTTAGAGGTCTTGTAAATGATAGTCGAGTGTTCCTTGTCAACGAGGATGGAGCAAGAACTTAAAGTTAGGTGGTGACTTTGTTGCTGGTTGTGTGCTGTGGTTCTGTCCTCTAATTCTACTCCTTATCTGCTAAGAGGTTTTTATTTATTTATTTATTTACAAAATTAATTTGTTTCAATTTTTTTAAAGATCAGGTTGTTTGTTTTTGATAAAATTGATTGATTAAGCTTAATTGTTTTTAACTTTACTATTGGTAATTTTTGTTGTTGGAGTAATTTTTTTGAGCTTGTATATATTGTTTTAGATTTATAATTTTTTTATGGCCTTTAAAATGAGGAAAATGTTTGAGTTTATAAACTTTTTTACAAATTGCTAATGTGATGAGTGGTTATGAGTAGGTAAAAAAAGTGATGCAAGTGTCAAGGCTCAAATGCAAACTAATAAGAATTTACTACCTTAACAGTTTGTAATAATATTGTATAAAAGTTTGTGACTATAACATTACTCTTAAAAGAATCAATGTTATTGTTAGGGGGGGGAGATTAATTTTGATATTAGGTGAGTTTGTGATGTTGTTTGAAACATTGTAAGTTGTTTAGGTGAGAAAGTAGATATTGACATTGTTATTTACTTTGAGTTTTTTATACATTATATCATCTCTCTTCTCTCTTCCCTCACTACAACAAAGATGACTCTTTTAAGGGTCAAAATTCTTGAAAAATATATTAAAAAATCTCGAAAAAAATTATTTTAAGAGTCTAATCCACCCTTGATAATCTTCGAAACTTATATTATTGAAAATGAAATTTTGAAGGCCTTCGTGGCCCTCAAAACAAGTGTTCTATCTTATTTTGAGGGTCAAGAGACCCTTAAATAACCTTATTACCAAGGGTTAAAAGATTTACATATACAACTATTGAAAAATAAGGTTATTTAAGAGTCTCTTGACCCTCAAAATAAGATTTTCTTTTATTAAAAAAAAAAAAAACCACAATCATGCACAAAAACCACATACTACAACCAAATACATCAAAAGTCCAATGTATACAACCAAATACATAAAGTCCAATGTATTATAACCAAATACAAATATAGAAGATAAATCCAGTTAGCTAAAAAACTGAATTAACAATTTTCTAAGCCACAATTTACCATCCTTATTATAAACACAAGATATTGCCCCAAGTGCTTTGGTTTGACCCAAGTGTTTTGGTTCGAACAGTCACATCAGGGTCTGAAGTAAAATTAGAAAGGAGAGGTTCTAAACCATTTGCTTCCATGACTAGTTGTTGACTATGGGGATTGTTCTGGACAATAGTTGTTACAACTTCTGCAGCCTTTGCCTGAAGATTTGAGTGGGACTATTAGCCAAAAGAGTATTAGCCAAGTACTCAATCTGTCATTTTGGTTGTTGTTGTTTCTGCTGTCATAACTTCAAGCAATCCAAGCAATTTGAGAAGCTTTCTCAAAGAGTAGAGACACCAGGGTGGACGTATTGAGGCATGGGCAGAACCAACATATTTCAATGCACTTGTTGGTATTGTCACTGCCTGTTACTCTACTTTGGCTTATTTTATGAAGTGCATGATGGTTGATTATGTGTGGCTAGTCACAATTTGGGTCAGACATAATGATCTGTACTGACAAAACAGACACCCTTACATTAAATGAGCTTCTCAAAATACTCTTTTGCTAGTATTTTGGACACAATTACCCAAGTACAAAAGAAAGGGATTCACCTCATTTTAGAATGAATGTATGCTATATTGCTATCTACATCTGCTTCATGTCAATTGGAATTGGGACTAAAAGAGAAGATCCACATCCACTCCAAATGACACGACTGTACTGTACTACATACAATACAACAAAGAATATTACCATTCTGCCCTTCCAATCTTTCTTCGTAACAATAATAGTCACATTCTCCGTCTCTTCAATTCGCTCTATTATCTTTTCGGGGTCGTGGAACAAACCAGATGATAAGTCAAGTCACGACTTGCCGTTTGAATCCTCAACCTCAACCTCCTTGAAGTAAAAAACGTCATCGTTTACCAACTTGATTTCTTTACTAAACCAAGCAAGGATCTTGAACGATCTCGTCGACGGTGATTTGCATATCGGGATTCGTGTCTAGCAATCACAAGATGAATTAGCGGAGATCCATTTCGGGCACTGAAATTCGCCTTTGTAAATTTTCCGATACATGACCATGAGAGAGATTCGGATCAAACCCGTACACCGCAGGACCAAACATCGACTTTCACTCCTCTCTAATGCCATGTAAGCAAAGTCATTACTTGACTTGAAAGCCTACTCCACATAACATAACATAACATAATCCAATATATTTTTTCTGGTATATTTTCTTTCTACCAAAGTGGGCCCCCACTGACAACATATATAATCTCAAAAAAGAAAAAAACATCTTTGATTTCATCAAACCTCACCATTTGGTCTTCAAAAAATAAAAATAAAAAACCCCACAATTCGCCGCCTTTCTAAAATTTATAATAAATTAATTAATTAAAACTAATGCCCACTATTAGTGACCGTTGGAACTTTTTAGAATAAAAGTAGTCTCACTTTCTTGTACTTCATTCCTTACTTTTTCATCATAATTCCATATTTCTTCTTCTTCTATTCTCTGACCTGAGCCGCCTCACTCACTCCCCATTGCTCTTCCTCTTCCTCTTCCTTTTCCTCTGCAATTGAACCCTACCCATTACCCATTTATTCTTTCTTTTTTTCAAAGAATTCATTTTTACCCATTGCCATGGAGGACAAGGGGATCGTGTATACGAGCATGGGGTTGCCACTGGGTTACATCTTTTGCTCTCATCAAAGGGATTTGATCAAATACTAACTTCTCAAGAAGGTCACTGGTAAACCCATGCCTTCAAATAATCTTGTGAAGGACGTTGATGTGTACGGTGACCCCAAGATCTGGACCAAACTCTTTCAAATTACTGGAATGCAAACCCTTTATTTTTACACTAAGCTAACTAAGAAGAAGTAGGGTAAAAGGGTTGTGAGAGCAACTGAGTTTGGCACATGGAGGGCTCAAAAAGATGTCAAAGTGTTTGATCATAGTGATGAGGATGATGATGAAGAGGCACGTGATGGCTTCAACCAAAAAGAAAAGAGACATATTGGGTCTAAGAGAACCTTCACTTTTGTTGCAAAGAAAGGGTTTGGCCCCAATGCTAGATGGACCATGCACGAGTATAGACTCGATGGGATCTACGGAAACATTACTAATAATGTAAGTTGTTTTCTTGTTTTATGTTCTTAGACTTCATTCATTACCTTTTACATCACAATTCCTTTATTTCTTCTTCTTCTAGTCTCAAAGCCGAGTCGCTGACTCACACTTTTTTTTTAATTTTAATCCTCACTCACTCCCCATTACTCTTGCTCTTACTACTAAAAAAAAAACCCTATAGTAGCGTTTTTTTAGTGGCGTTTGTAAAAAAACGCCACTATAGGTACCATATACTGGCGTTTTCTAAAAATGCTGCTATAGGCAAATCTATAGTAGGGTATCGTTTTAAAACATTGGGACGCCACTATAGGTACCATATACTGGCGTTTTCTAAAAATGCTGCTATAGGCAAATCTATAGCAGGGTATCGTTTTAAAACATTGGGCCTATAACAGCATTTCCAAGGGCCTATTGCATCATTTTAAAAATCCCACTACAGGTTTCGGTCTTACAAGGGCCTACAGTGGTGTTTGTAAAACGCTGCTATAGGTCTTTAAAAAAAAAAAAAAAAAACTAACTGAATAAAAATAAAATAAAAAAGGACCTATAGTAGCGTTTCATAAACACTACTATAGGTCCTATACTCACAAGGGCCTATAGTGGCGTTTGTAAAACACTGTTATAACCCAACGCAAAAATAAATAAAATTAAATTAAGGGACCTATAGCAGCTTTTGATAAACGCCACTATAGGCTCGTCTTACATGGGCTATAGTGACATTTGTAAAACGCTGGCCCAACCCTATAAAAAAAATTGAGGGTCTTATAGCAGCATTTAACAAATGCCACTATAGACATTCTTTATTTTGGTTTTTTTTGTCGGTTTTTTTAAAAAATAAAATAAAATAATAAGCACTTATAGGGAAAAAAAATGACCTATAGCTGTGTTTAATATACGCCACTATAGGCCCATGTAAGACAAGGGCCTATAGTGGTGTTTGTAAAACGCTGCTATAGCCCAGCCCTATAAAAAAAATTGAGGGTCTTATAGTAGCGTTTAACAAACGCCACTATAAACACTTTTTTTTTTTTTTGGGTTGGGTTTTTTTTTTTTTAATAAGGACTTATAAAAAAAATTTAAAAAGACCTATAATAGCGTTTAATAAATGCCACTATAGGCCCTTGTCTTACATGGGCCCATAGTGGCATTTGTAAAATGCTGTTATAGCCCAACCCTATAAAAAAATAAAAAAAAAAAAATAGAAAAATTTGAGAGTTCTATAACAGTGTTTAGCAAATGCCACGATAAGACACTTTTTATTTCGGTTTTTTTTTTTTTTTTTTTTTTTGGTTGTTGGGTTTTTTTCTATTTTAATAAGGACTTATAAAAATAAAAAATTAAAAAAAGACCTATAGCAGCATTTAATAAACGCCACTATAGGCCCTTGTCTCACATGGGCCTATAGTGGCGTTTGTAAAACGCTGCTATAGCCCAATCCAAAAAAATCAAAGGGACCTATAGCAGTGTTTGTAAAATGCTGCTATTGGCCAACCCCAAAGAAATTTGAGGGACCTATAGCAACATTTAACAAACGCCACTATAGGCACTTTTTTATTTCAGGTTTTTTTTTTGGGTTGGGTTTTGTTTTTATATTAACTCATGCAATGCATGGGAAATGTATTAAGTATAATATATGATTTAATCTTAGACAATTTATTTACAATTAGATGTTATAAAAGGAAGAAAAAAAAATCTTGTACAATTATTATTATTATTTACAATGCATAAGAAAAGAAAACACTTATGGAACATAAATTTTTTAACAAAAAAAGTTATGAAGAAAATTTTTGCATCTCCTTCAAAGATGATAGCCTTCCAATGCTTCTGGACGGCGAGCTGCACTGCCCATTGAAGAGCTGAAGCTTCTTCTTGTGATGGGGTACAGAGATGGTGTTGTTTGAGGTGTTTGTTTGTACCCAATGAAGAGCTGAAGCTTCTGCCTATGACAGCGTTCCAATGCTTCATGTGTTGTATTTTTGTGTTATGACCACTTTCCTTCTTCCTTGTGTACATTTGTTTGTTTATTTGTTTGTTTGTTTTTTTTTTTTTTTTTTTTTTTTTTTTTAAAGCTTGAGAATTTAATGACAGGGGAACCAAAAAATATCTCTCTTAGAACTTATTTCTCATTAGTTGCACGAATTACTAATTCTGTTTTATTCTTTATATAATATCTATTATTTTTTTTGTTTTTTGTCATACACCTTTGTGTCTTGCTGCAAACTAGATATTTACTAAAGTTGATTTGTTGTAATCTTTCAGGATAAGGTTGCTTAGGTTACATCAAATCCAATGTAAAATCTTCTCATTTCATTCTGTGCACACACAATTTATATCATGCTCTTTTGAGTTTCAGCTGAAATTATGCAGTGAAATATCCTATGTAGCAATTTTTGCTAGTGCTAATAAGAATTGGCCATAGGAAATTAGCTGTAGTTTGCAAATGAGTGTCAAGAAGCATAGTTACTAGAAGCTAGTGGCACACAGTTTAATTTAACGCTTATATAGAAGCTGTAAAATAAGAAAGCAAATCAAGAAGAAAAATACCAAACATAAAAAAATATACAAAAAGTGAATGAAGATGAAATTCTAATCAATATATATATATATATATATATATAGATGATATGACTGCAACTTTAAAAACTAAGCCAAGTTTTCCACATTTCTTTTAGCACTATGATCAAGCTTAACCGAGTTGGTTGGTTTACTTATCATCCTAACAATTTGTACCTAGAGTGACACATTATAATACAGCTTAAAATCAAAGTAAACTCCTATGCAAATAACGAATTCCAGTTTAATTGCTGGAATTCATTTAATACTGACCACCCATTACTGCTATCCCATACTATTCGAGCTGTAGGGCATTTCCAAATGGCATGATCTGAATTTTCTTTTTCCTCTTTGTATTGAGCACACACCTCATCTATTGGAATCCCACAACAATGAAGATTCACTCGAGTGGGGAGTGTATTTGTTACAACTCTCCATAGAAAATGATTAACTTTTGCTGGGGCATTTATCTTCCATAGCGTCTTCCAAATTACATTAGATTCACAAAAAATGCTTGACCTTTGCTGTGACATTTATCTTCCATAGAGTTTTCCAAATTACATTAGATTCATTTCAGATGGAGTTACTAGGCTGACTAGCTTCCTCCCTTTCTATGAGTTGTCGATAAGCACTATGAACTGTATAATTACCATCCTTAGTGCCTGTCCAGAATAATTCATCTTGTGGTCTCATTCTGCTCAGCGGGATTTGTTTGATAACAATTGCTTCCTCTTCCTTCTATTAGTTCTTCATTTCAAGTCATGGTCTCTTCTCTAATCAATTCTTTCACCAAAGAATCCACAAGCAATGCTATGGGGGGGGGGGGGGGGGGGGTGTTTGGTTGTTATAAGTAGTTGGGACAAGCATCTACTAATCCCCCCAGATCTTCACCTTTTCTCCATTTACAATTCTCCATCTACAGTACCCTATCTCAATAATATGTTTGGCTCCAAGAATACTTTGCCACGTATAGGAACCTCATGTGCATGTATTTGCACTAAAAATGTTTCCATCCTCGAAGAACCTGTGCTTAAAAACTTTAAAAACAAGACTCTGTTTGTTTTGCATCAACCTCCAAACTTGCATGGCCAATAGAGCCTCATTGAATTTCCTGAGATTTCTAAAACTCATTCCACCACTGTATTTAGGCTTACACGGTTGAACCCAATCTGCCCAATAGGTCTTTTTTCTATGTTCATCCCTTCCCTACAAAACCTTCTTAGCATTCTCTTTATCTCTTTGCACGAAGTATTGGGTAGTCGGAAGCAACTCATCATATAAGTTGGGATTGCTTGAGCAACAGCTTTGATCAAAAATTTTTTTCCTGCTTGAGCAACAGCTTTGATACCAAAAATCCAATGCAACGATTTTGATACCAAAAATATAATAGAGCACATATATATAATCAACACGCAAATCCCCCACTCAATTTTCAGCACATCAAATATGGCAAGACTGCCAACCAACAATACAATCAAAATTGAAACCCATTATGCAATGCAAAATGAGAAAGTCAAAATGGGCATCAGGGACAGGGGCAAGCAACATCACAATTAAAAATTGTTAATATATAATATAGCTCTTAACATGATTAAGGATCCCAACAATGTATTCAACTCTTCACGATTCACGAAATAAAAATATTGCAATAGTACTAAAGAGAGAGAGTCAAAACTAGTTATTACCCTTGTAATTTGATGTTGAAATGAAATCCTAATTGGGACTGATCATCCACTACAAAAACCAAATCAGCACATGGAGACTTTCTTTCAGATGACCATTCTCCAAACATAAAGCAGATTTGATCCCATGACCACAAGAGAATGAGAACCCACACATCTAAAAGGAAATTCTAACTTATAAAAATAACCCCTTTTTGTCATTACTTGAAACTCGAAAGGCTACAATACATAACATAATCCAAATCCAAGATATTTTTTCTTATTTCTTTCTACCAAAGTGGGCCCCCACCGACAACATATAATCTCAAAAAATAAATAAATAAACATCTCTGATTTGATCAAATTTAAACCCCACAATTTGATTTGTACGATCCAGTAGCAGTACCCCCTACGCCGCCTTTCTAAAATTTATATATAATTAAATAATAATAATAAATTAATTAATTAAAACTAATGCCGACTACTAGTTGGAAACTTTTAACTTTAACAGTAGTCTCACTTTCTATCTTTTATCTCAAAAAAAAAAAAAAGTAGTCTCACTTTCTTAGACTTCATTCATTACCTTTTTCATCACAATTCCTTCATTTTTCATCAAAAAAAAGTAGTCTCACTTTCCTTCTTCTCTGACTAAAGCTGAGCTCACTACATGAAGGGAAACTGCAAGATAGAGGTATAGTTCCTTACCTAGTTTGGATGGACTCAACAAGGGAGTCGTTGTGAGATATGCCTTAAGTTCTTCAAACACTTGCTGACATTCATCTGTCTATTCAAATGCTTTTCTTAACACTTTAAAGAATGGCAAGCATTTATCAGTAGCCTTTGAGACAAACCTGTTAAGAGCTGCTACTCATCCAGTGAGGCATTGGACTTCTTTGACATTCTTTAGGGGCTCCATGCTTAGTATCGCATGAATTTTATCAGGATTTGCTTCAATTCTCCTTTGTGAAACCATGAAACCAATGAACTTTCCTAATGAAACTCTGAAGGCACATTTGTTCAAGTTCAGCTTTATGTTGTATCGTTTAAGCATGTCAAAGGTCTCCTGGAGGTCGTTTAAGTGTTGCATCTCCTTCGTGCTTTTGACCAACATATTGTCCAAGTACACTTCAACATTTCGCCCCAATTTGTGGATGAAATATGTGGTTGACTAGCCTTTGATAAGTGGCTCCTGCATTTTTCAAACCAAAAGGCATTACTTTGTAACAAATAAACCTTGGCTTGTGATGAAGGATGTTTTCTCCTGGTCTGCCTCATCCATCTTGATTTAATTGTACCCCGAGAATGCATCCATGAAACTCAGCAACTGGTGTCCAGTTGTTGAGTCTACCAACTGATCAATGCGTGGAAGGGGATAACTATTCTTGGGGCATGCTTTGTTCAAATCTGTAAAGTCCACGCACATCCTCCATTTGCTGTTAGCTTTTTTGATCATCACTACATTAGCTAGCCAATCAGGATAGTAGACTTCACGGATGAACTCTGCTGTTACCAACTTCTGTAATTCTTCTTTGATGGAATTATCTCGTTCTAGGGCGAACACTCTTCTATTCTGACGGACGGACTTATAGGACGAGGACACATTTAGACGGTGAATAATCACACTTGGGTCAATCTTTGGCTTGACTTCGTGGCTCCAACCAAAAACATCCATGCTCTTCTTGAGGAATTGGATGAGGTCTTGCTTTGTCTTCTTCTCCATTCTTGTTCCGATTCTAGTGAACTTCTCTGGGTTGGACTTGTCTAAAGGGACATCTTCCAATACTTCAATCGACTCAGCAACAGTTCTTCTTTCTTCAATGGTCATTGTCTGCATCTGTTCGTCCATAGCTAACATAGCTAAGTAACATTCTCTAGCCGCCAGCTAGTCTCCTTGTACTTCGCCAATGCCATATTCCGTTAGGAATTTAACGGAAAGATGATAAGTAGACGTTGCAACCCTTCAACTGTTTAAAGTTGGTCATCCTATGATGACATTGTATGAGGATGAACAATCCACAACAAGATTTTTACTTCCTTATTGATTTGTCGTGGGTAAGAACCGACCACAACTCGCAAGGAGATGGTGCTTACTGGTAGAACCTTCATTCTTCCAAACCCCATCAAAGGCACATTCATTGGACGAAGTAATTCTTTGTTAATCCTCATTTGCTGGAAGACCGGATCGTAGAGGATATTCGCTGAGCTCCCATTATCTACTAACATTCTTCTCGTTATGTAATTTACAATCGTCAAAGTGATAACAATTGCATCATCATGAGGATGATGCAGTCGCCTCGCATCTTCGTCCTTGAAAGTAATAGCAGGCTCATTTACTCTGGACATCCTTGGTGGGCAGCCAGTGAGTTGAACATTCTAAACTACCCGTAAGTAAGTCTTCTTGGCTTTGGACGAATTCCTAGTTTACATTCCTCCCACAATGACCCTTATTTCTCCAAGTGGCTGATGCATTGGTTCTTCCGCTTTACCTTTCAATGGTTGCCTTTTGTCCTTGTGGTCTCGTCCAAGGAAATTCTTCAACTTTCCCTACTTAATGAGAAGTTCAATTTGTTGTTTCAAGCCGTAACACTCATTCGTGTCATGCCCGTGATCTTGATGGAAACGACAGTACTTGCTTTTATTCCATTTGCTAAGATCTCCTTTCTTCTTCTCTGGCCATTTCAGGGACGGGGCATCCTTGATTTGCATCAACACTTGGTCAAGCAAGGCATTCAAGGGAGTGTAGTTGGTATGTCGTCCTAAGGACAATCTCGCCTTTCTGCTGTCTCGATCTCTTTTTTCTCCTGTTTTGATCTTCTTTAGACGAGGGCCTTGCTCTATATGGTGTACGTAACCAACTTTCACTCGTTTAGCCTCCCTTTTCTTGGCAATAATCGCATCTTCAACATTCATAAAACTTTGGGTTGAATGTATTAGCTCGGCCATCATCTGTGGCTCTTGGTCATACAACTTGTGGTTGAACAAATCCGAAGCAACTCCATTGTAAAAGGTTGCTAAGAGGATTTTATCATCCATCTCATCTACTAACTGGGCTTCCCTGTTAAAGCGACTGATGAAAGTCCAAAGGCTTTCGTTTTCTCCTTGCTCTATGTTCAATAAGCTGGACAAGGAATGCTTGTGCCTTTGGCCTCCGATGAAGTTGTTGACAAACAACTTACTTAACTCCTAAAACGAAGTTATAGTGTTTGGTGATAGCTTACCAAACCACACCTTGGCTGGGCCTTTCAACGTGGTAGGAAAGGCTCTGCACATGATTTCATCTAGAACGCCTTGGAGATCCATGGTCATCTTGAAAGTGGCAATATGATTACAAGGATCTCATGTTCCATCATATGAGTCCAAGGTAGGCATTTTAAACTTGGAGGGCAAAGGATGACTCGTGATGGATGTGATGAAGGGAGAGTTAGTTCTGTGGACGAGATCATCCACATGGTTTGCTCTCCTCATAAAGTCCTTCATCTTGTCCATAGCTTTCTTCATCTGGTCTATCTCTCTCTCCAAGTGTGGCACCCTCTAAGTGACGGTACCTCTAGAGTGCTCTGCTCCTTCAATGCCGTTCTCCGTCCCTTCATTCTCTGAATTTTGCCCGTGCTCCTCGCTGCGCTGTTGTCGACGTTGTCTATTAACTTCTTTAGTAATTTCTTGGTTTTGTTATGTCAAGTCTGCCATTACAGCTACCATGGACTGCAGTTGTTGCTGGACGGACAATGGTGGTGGTGGTGGTGCATGATTTGGATGACTGGAGGCATTTCCACTCTCCTGGTGTTCTGGACTTGTGGCCATCAACCTAATCCAAACCATGCAGCCTTTTTGTCTTGAAAAGCAAGGCAGTTAACATTTAGAAACTTTGCTTACTCCTCACAGACGGTGCCAAATGATGAAGGACGAGAATCAGTAGGCTGAATGCATTGAGTTATGGTGATGGCTTGATGACCTGAAGAGAAAAAGAGACTGTCAAGGGTGACTGGTGTGAACCGGCCAAGGACCCTCCGACAGTTAAGTCAGTTTTCTCTTTAGAACACAAGGATGGTGAATTAGTGAATAGTAGAACTTACCTTGGTCGAAGGAGACTTGATCCTTTTATAGAGAGTCAAGAGTGGGTCTACTTGTTCGGATCCACTATCATCATGGGAGATGTGTGGAGTTAATGGAGAAAATGGAGTGGATTTCGAGGAATCCTCCCTACATTTTGGAATGACAGATTGCGATCTGATTGTATAGAGTTTGTAGAAAAATCCTTCGAAATTTACTAAGTGTTATCTTGTCGTCCATGTCTTTGAGTGTTATCACTTTGGACGGTTATGACGCCTGTGGACGGATCCTATCCATATCCGTGACGCTTTGTATGAGGTTCCTTTCTTGTACAACAGTGTGGACGTAGTCTAGTCATGAATGACCATCATGGACGAATTAAACTTAATTTAATCCACCATCAAAAATAAAAACAAAAAACAAATTCTCAATTTTAAAAGATAGAATAAATAATTAAGATCATCCTCAAATTTTCTTGTATTTTCTTGCTAAGCAAACACGAAACTCAAACCTAGATTTGTTCCAAATCTGATTTTCCGCTTCTCTCTTTATTTGTTTCTCTCTAAAATAGTAAAACACAAATTTGATCCCTCTTCAATATTTGTTTCTCTATCTTTTATCTCACTATCTTTGAAATCTCGCAGCAAACTCACGATCAAACCAACAACAAAGACACGTATTCAAATAAAGAATACCCAAAAGTTAAATTGGAAGGGAGATAATCGAACCAAAGAATACCAATAACAATATATTCTTCAAACTCTGTGCTTTCAACTTTATAGAAGAATCATTTCAGCTTAGTTTAGTGAAATTTTCCATTCCCCCCCCCCCCCCCCAAAAAAAAACCATTAAAAAACAGAAGACCCATATTTCAATTGCTTTTTTTATATTTTGTTTTGTTTCTGGACAAGCAAACATAAAATGGTAACCCAAATATCAAATGTAAAAAGAGAAATATAAAATGTAAAAAGAGAATGGTTCCAAGGAAAGAATTGAAGGAAGGAAGGTGTCTAAGTTTGTGCAATCGTGTGCGTGTGTGTGTTATCTGTTATGGCCAACATCATGTTCGAAGGAGTTACGACGTCGATGGCAGCGGAGGAGAGCGAAGGTAGTGAGTTTTCAAGTGAGAAAGAGAGATAGTCAAATAAAGAGAGAAACAAATAGTGGCTAGGGACAAATCTGGGTATGAGGGAGGAGAATAGTCAGATATGGTACAAATTTGGGTTTAAGTTTTGTGTTTTTGTGTTTGGTTGACAAAAAAGTGAAAGAAAAATTGGGAATGATCTAAATTTTTGTTTTTCTATCTTTTAAAATTGAGAAATTTTTATTATTATTTAAATGTTGTTAATTTAAATGCTGACACATTGGATTTTTTTAATGTTTATTAAAAAAATTTATTATTTTTTATTAGTCACGTCAGCTTTAAGTATGCCAACAATACACACCGTTTGTCACATAAGTATTCCGTCAGTGAGTTATACGGTATATGGACCAAATTGAATGCAATCTGAAAATAACAGTGACCAAATTGACTGTGACCTCAAAATATAGAGACCAAAATGGTGTTTTCGCCCAAAAAAAAAAAAAAAAAAAAAGGGTACCTACCTACAGGACTTCACAGTTGTTTCCTCGACTGGGGTGCCATGCTTAGATATGGAGAGTTTCCTATGACTCGTGTGGGTAGCATTCTCTACCGTGTGAAGTTCAAAGTATCAGACAATACATAATTGTTATACTTGACTTAGGGACAAAAGTTACATATTGTTGACACAATTGTAACCTTTTTCCATATTCTGAAGAGCACAAAAATCGTAGCACATCGCCAAGTTTTCCAACTTATGTTACAAGGAAAGTGAAGGTTAAGAAAAAAGGAGGGTGAGGGGAAACAAAATTGATGATGCCGAAAAATCAACAATAAGTCACACGGTTCTCACGTGCTCAAAACCATACCTGCTCAATACAAAAAGAGAAGACCTCACGAAGAGCATCGGTATGGTGCTGGCCAAATACCCGTCGAAGGTCAAGTTAGAACTTTTCACCACTCTAGAGTGCCAAAGCTGGGGTAAATTATGCGTACCTTGGTTAGTAAGGGTATTGGGGCTTTTATAGTAGTAGAGAGTTAACATCTTTTCCTTGGTTTAGAAGTCTTTTCTTATAGAAGTCCTTATGAGCGTATTTTGCAGAACCCTTTCCTTGTAGGAGTCTTTCTAAGCGTGGGGTACAAGATATTTCCTTGTATACGCATGCATGGAGGCCAAATAAGGTTATGTCAAAACCGTCAGTCTTGTGCATACCCTTCAGCTTAGTGTTAGCTTTCCATCTCCTCCCAAGTTGACCTCATCAACTTCGAGCTGTAGACTCCCTACTCTCGTCACCTGTCAATGGCCACAAGTAAGATCGACGGGTTTGTTTGGTACGTCGCTCTATGCCTTTTTCGTCAATGAGTATTCATATTTGCAATATTATCCGTATCAGTTGCCCCTTACTCCATAGCTTCATCACCTTAAACTGACGGGTTATGGAGTTTGAACTTTGTTATTTAATTTTCTTTTTCTCAGGAGAGAGAAAAAATCACGTCTGAGCGATTGCCTCGAGCAGCCTTTATTTAATGCTTGGACACGTGGCGCAACTCCATTAGCTCCGCTTCTGGACGAGGGTGTCGCTTCGTCTTCTGTGCATATCCTT
Source organism: Quercus tomentella (assembly GCA_028535165.1). Taxonomy (NCBI): domain Eukaryota; kingdom Viridiplantae; phylum Streptophyta; class Magnoliopsida; order Fagales; family Fagaceae; genus Quercus; species Quercus tomentella. The sequence goes on along the minus strand of JAPQVY010000122.1, from coordinate 20,017,163 downwards.
CCTTATATATATCTCATTTCCTCCTTCATTTTCTCCTATTTCATTCTTATTGATCATCAGAGAGAACCCGTCACTTTAAGGACTTCATTCACACCATTGTGCTTTCATTGCTTTTGCTGGGACCGTCTCTTTTCACGAAACCTTCTGCTTTACTTGGTAAGTCACTTTTTACTCTTACTTCCTCTCATTTTTTTACTTTTATCTTAGTTGAATGTGAAGCTTTTTAGAGAGGCCATCAACTTAGGTTCTTAGAATACCTCCGTCGCTTGTAGGTAGTCAGATGTCTAGAGAAGCGACAAGTGAACAATCGTCAGTCCGCGAAGGAGCGGGCTACGACGAGGTATTCCCATCAAGTCATAAGCCCAAGGAGGGCTTCTCTTGGTCGTCAGAAAGGGAAATGTCAGCCCAATAGTCTAACGAGGAAATGGAAAGTTATGGAGGAAAAGATGAGGTAGTAAACGAGGGTGAGAAAGAGGATGGTGAGGAGGAAGGGAGAGAGAGTGACGGGGATGAAAGTGATGGTGACGAGGAGGTCATAGAGAGTACCTCAGGAGGCCCAGGAGATGACCGTCCCTTCATTCTTCCTGAAGAATGGATAGTTAATGATTTTTTGCCGACGATGTCGGACAAGATTTTCAAAACTTTACGTGCCCGTTTCCAAATTCCGGACAACATCCCAATCCGTCTTCCTAGAAAGTTTGAAAAGTGTTATACGGAGAAGACCGCGGACGTCAGCATGTATGATGCCATGTTCGCGGCAGGATTGAGACTACCTCTGACGGCACTTCACCGTCAATTGACCAATTTTTTGGGGTTGTCCGTCAACCAAATCGCCCCCAACGCTTGGAGGATATTCATTGGGGCTGAGATTTTATGGGGCCGTTTAAGTGAAGGGAACCGTCAACTAACTCTTGACGAGTTCTTCTGGTGTTATCGTCCTCAACACATTGTCTCATCCCAAGAAATTTTTCATTTCTCCACAAGGAAGAAGGAGCTAAGGCTGGTATCTGATATGCCCGATTCCAATAGGAATTGGAAGGGCAGGTACTTTTTTGTTAAGGGGACAAACTGGGTATGTCGTTAGGAAGAGTAAGAAACGATGCCCCATGGTTTTGACAACACTTGGGCTTTTGTCAAGGATTCAAGTTGACCCCGTCTGCTTTTTATTTTTTTTATTTTTTATTTTTCCAGTTTACTTGTCTTGAATTTCTAACATTGTCTGCCTTTCTTTTCTTTCAGCTAGTGTTCGTCCACATATCACAGGCGAGTAGGAGGATTTTATTCGTAGGGTAACAAAGATCCTGTTGGACGAGCAGAAGTGTTGGGATTTTATTACACTCGACACTCTGCACGCCTACTGCAGGGGACTCGAGCCAACATAAGAAGCCCGTTGTCTTAACGGTTACTCCCATCAGCATAAGTCACCCACTTTAACACTTTCTTTATTTCCATCGGCTTGTCTAAGGCCGTCACTTGTCTTAATAATCCTTTATTTGTCTTTTTGTAGAAATGGAGGCAACTAGACTGAGAGCGCAGGTAAGAGCTACTGCCGCGCGCAAGAAAGAAGAGGGGAAAGGCAAGGAAAAGGAGGGGACATCCTCGTCAGCCCCCAAGGCCGTCACTAAGGGAGTGGCTAAGAGGAAAGGTGACAGGATGGACGACCGCCCGTCCAAAAAGGTGTCCGTCACTCCTGGGGAGAAGCTTCCCACGAAGATGTCGCCTCCCAATCTAAGCACGGGGCAGGCAAAAGGCTAATGACGACGTCAGGCCCCGTCGTTCAGGATCCTGACCGTCGTCTTCTCACTCACAAGGATTATGCCTTGGAGATGGTGGAGTCCATCATAAGGGACAAGGATGTTGACCCTTGTGCTGAGCAAGGGACGGATGAGCTGGGGGCGTCGAGTCTTTTTGACCTTGCTCGGGTATGCTTCTTCCTGTGTTTCTTTGTTTATTTCTCTCTTATGCTTAAAAGCTTACGGAAGTCCTATTTTGTAGGCGTTGGTTTGTATGAAGGCGTTGCAAGATAGGGGCGTCGCCAAAGAAGGGGTGATCACCCGCTTGCACAAGCACATCAAGAACATGATCGACGGGCAAAAATAGTATAAGGAGGCCCTCCAAACCCTTAACCAGAAGGTGAAAGAGTTGAAGGAGAAGCTGGAGGAGGAGGGTCTTCAAAAGAAGAAAGAGCAAGAGGCTAAGGAGACGGCGGAGAAAGAGTTAGCAGCCCTTTTAAGCTAGGTGGAGATGGCCAAGGCTGATGCCGTGAAGGAATTCAGGGCGTCGCAAACATTTGTTGATTCCTGTACCAAATACTATGGTGACGGGTTTAAGGATTGCCTTAAACAGGTCAAATTCATCTACCCTCACCTGGATTTGTCTAAGGTTTCAATGGATGACCACTTGCCGTCGACACCTGCAGGCGACTCTACTCTTGAAGAGAACGACGACTTCATTGAGTCCGAGGCAAATCTAGAGGATGATGGCGTCGTTCTCACTCAGCCTGCTGCTGTGGATAAGCCCGTCATTCTTCTGACCTCGTCGGCCAATACTCGAACTCAAGAAGCTCAAGACCTTCCTTCCGAGGGCAACGAGGTCCCACAAGACCCCCTAGCCTCTTGAACCTTGTTTTTTGTTTCCTTGTTGTAAATTCAATCTAATTTTCGAACAATGTTTCATTGCCCTTTTGTTTTTTGGGCTCTGTTTGTAAAACACTGTCTTATTTATGGTATGTTATATTCGTTACTTTCAATATGTGTGTATGTTCCTCTCTTGCCCTTGTGAATCTGTCTATTTTTTTACTTGAGAATTTTTTTTCGTCTGCTCCAAACTCGCCAATTTGTGGGCCAATAAATTTTACAATAGACTTGTCCACTTTGTGGGCTAAGAAACTTGTTCCTTTGTGGATTTTAATTTCTTCATGTGATGTATCTTGTCCATTTGTGGACTTTGTAGTATTTAACTTATCCTTAGGAGATGAACCCGTCATCTTTATTGACTAAGTTATGAACCCATCTACTTATGGATTCGTCCACCTAAATTATGGGTCATATTAAGTCATGTTAAGTCATTCTTGTAGATATTAAGTCATCCGTGCATAATGAAGCCGTCCACTTTGGCGATGAACTCATCCTCTTTCTAGATTTTATGAACTCGTCTATTTGTGGACTTCACAACATCAACTCATTCCTACAGGATGAACTCGTTCATTCTATGGACCTTAATCATAAATCTGTCCACTTGTGAACTCGTCCACTTTTATGGACAATTATTAATTCATCCTTTTGGTATGAACTCGTTTATTTTATGAGCTTACTAATAAACTCGTCCACATTATGGATCTAGTAATAAATTCGTCCACTTTATGGACCAATGAACTCATCCACTTTATGGACTTAGTAATAAATTTGTCCACTTTATGGACTGATGAGCTTGTCCACTCTATGGACTTAGCATAAACTCGTCCACTTTTATGTACTAATGAACTCGTCCACTTTATGGACTTAGTAATAAGCTCGTCCACTTTATAGACTAATGAACTTGTCCACTTTATGGACTGGATAATAAACTTGTTCAATTTATGGACTTATGAACTCGTCCACTTTATGGACTTTATAATATTTTGTAGAAAAACACATTAGTCATATCTGAATAAAACTCCTCTTATTATGATAAACCATGCATTCGTAGAAAAGTAGTTCTCTAAAAAAAAAAACCCACATTTTGGGCTTAAAAAGTATTTGTAGCAAAAATTGACTAAGGTAAACTGGAAAACTGAGAAGTGTAGCTAAAATTAACTAAAGTAAACTGAAAATGAAAGGTGTTGCTTTCCCCGTTGTCAACTCTACTGGTAGTACTTCCATAGGTGCTTGGCGTTCCATGAATGGTGCAATTTTCGTCCGTCCAGCGCCTCCAAGTGATAGGTGTCTTTCCTCTGCCATGACGTGATTCAGTAAGGTCCTTCCCAGTTGGGGCCGAGCTTCCCATGGGTAGGGTCTCTAGCAACGCCCATGACCTTCCTTAGAATAAGATCTCCAACTTGAAAGTCTCTGTGTTGGACTTGGGAATTGTAGTGTTTGGCCATGCGGTCCTAGTACCGTGCGAGTCTTTGTTCGATTGTCGCCCTGACTTCGTCAACTAGATCGAGCTGTAGACGTATAGCCTCGTCGTTCTTGCTTTCATCATGATTGTCTACCCTGTAGCTTGCGAGTTCGACCTCGGCTGGAATGACTGCTTCGCTCCTATATGTTAGCGAAAATGGTATCTCTCCTGTAGGTGTCCTTGCTGTTGTCTTGTATGCCCATAGTATGCTTGGCAACTCTTCGGGCCATATACCCTTTGCCCCCTCGAGCCGAGTTTTGATAATTTTGAGTAAGGATCGGTTTATGATCTCAACCTGTTCGTTAGCTTGAGGGTGGGCGAGGGAGGAGTAGTGATTTCTGATCCCTAACTGCGAGCAAAAATCCCAGAAGGAGTCGTTGTCGAATTGTTTCCCGTTGTTTGAGACTAAGACTCTAGGGATCCCAAATCTGCATACGATGTATCTCCAGACGAAACTTCGCACGTTCTTCTCCATAATGGTGGCCAAGGCTTCAGCTTCCACCCATTTTGTGAAGTAATCTATGCCCACTATGAGGAACTTCAGCTGCCGTACCGCTATCAGGAATGGCCCCATGATGTCTAATCCCCATTAAGCGAATGGCCATGGGGCTGTCATTGGGGTCAACTCTTTGGACGGCTGTCTGATGATATTTTTGAACCTTTGACACTTGTCGTAGGCTTTGACATAAGTCTGAGCATCCTTTTGCATGGTGGGCCAGAAGTACCCCGCTCGAATTAGTTTGTGTACCAACGACTATGACCCTGAGTGGTTTCCGTAGATCCCTTCGTGGACTTCTTTCATAACGTAGTCTGCTTCTTCAGGACCTAAACACCTTAGGTATGGGCGAGAGAAACCTCTCTTGTACAAGACGTCCTTTATTAAAACGAATCGCGCTTCTTGGACCTTCAGCTTTCTTACGGCTTCCTTCCCGTCTGGTAAGCCGCCATTTTTTAAATAGGAGACTAATGGTGTGGTCCAGTCATTTTCAGAACCTATCTCCTGCACATTGATGGGATCTATTAGTGGAGCGAGCTGAACAAAAGAGAGCACATTATCAAGGGCGATCATGTGTTCTGCTGAGGCGGCTTTGGCAAGGCGATCGGCTTGCTCATTCTCTCCTCTGGGGATTTGGACGATCTTGGCCTGTAGGTCGCCCACCCTTCTCCTTACTTGCTCCAAGTACTTCTTCATCCTTTCGCCCTTGCATTCGTAGTCCCCGTTCACTTGGTTGGTGACGACCTAAGAGTCGCAATAAAGAACCACGCTTGCGGCCCCTGCCGCTTTGGCGAGATCGAGTCCCGCCACCAGAGCTTCGTACTCTGCTTCATTGTTGGTGGTAGGGAAGTCGAGGCAGACCATACATTCAATCTTGTCTCCTTCGGGAGAAAGAAGCACGATACCTGCTCCGCTGGCCTGCCTGTTGGACGACCCATCTGTATGTATGCTCCATTAAAAGCATTCATCTGCCAACTTGTCTTCCCCGTTAGTGAACTCTACTATGAAGTCAGCAACAACCTGTCCCTTGATTGGAGTGCGCGGGCGGTACTGAATGTCAGACTCACTCAACTCTATCGCCCATAGTGCCAGTTGACCAACAGCTTCCAGGTTGCTCATTGCCCGTCGTAAGGGCTTGTCGGTTAGGATGATCACCGTGTGGGCTTGAAAGTATGGTTTGAGTTTACGGGTTGTCGTAACTAAGGCGAAGGCGAGCTTTTCCATGGGTGGATACCTTTCCTCTGCACCACGAAGTGCTCGGCTGGCGTAGTTCACGGGCTTTTGGACCTTGTCTTCTTCTCTGACCAAGGCCGCACTGAAGGCTGCTAGGGAGACAGCTAGATAGAGGAAGAGCTCTTCTCCAGGTCACGAAGGACTTATCAACGGTGGGGAAGAAAGGTAAGCCTTTAGATCTTCGAACGCTTGTTGACACTCGGCAGTCCACTCAAAAGACTTCTTCAGCGTGCGAAAGAAGGGTAAACATTTATCCGTCGCCCTTGACACGAACCTGTTCAAGGCGGCTACTTTGCCATTTAAACTCTGTACTTCTTTCACGTTCTTTGGGGGGGCCATTTCTACTATGGCTCTGATCTTGTCTGGGTTGGCCTTGATACCTCTTTGAGACACCATAAACCCTAAGAATTTTCCCGCTGTCACCCCAAACGCGCACTCACTTGGATTGAGCTTCATATTGTAGGAGCGAAAGGTGCCGAATGTTTCCTTGAGATCCTACAAATGGTCATCCTCCCTTCGGCTTTTTACTAACATGTCATTGACGTAGACCTGAACATTCCTACTAATTTGGTTCGCAAACATCTTGTTCATGAGTCTTTGATACGTCGCGCCCGCATTCTTGAGGCCAAACGGCATTACTTTATAACATAAGAGGCCTTGACTGGTAACAAATGAAGTCTTCTCCTGGTCTGCCTCGTCCATCCATATCTAATTATAACCTACAAAGGCGTCCATGAAGCTCAGTAGTTGGTGCTGAGCCGTAGAGTCTACCAGTACGTCGACTCGAGGGAGAGGGTAGCTATCCTTAGGGCATGCTTTGTTCAGGTCCATGAAATCTACACATATTCTCCATTTCCCATTGGCTTTCTTAACCATCACCACGTTCGCAAGCTAATCGGGATAGTATACTTCCCTGATGAAGCCTGCCTCCTGTAGCTTGCCAACTTCTTCCGTTATTGCTCGTTCTCATTCTTAGGTGAACACTCACTTCTTCTGTCGGACGGGCGGATAAGAGGGCGACACATTTAGCCTATGCACCACGACTGAAGGATCGATTCCTGGCATGTCTTCATAACTCCAGGCAAACATGTCCTAGTTCTCCCTGAGGAAAGCTATGAGTGCTTGGCGAACTGTTGGGCTGGCGAGAGTGCCGATCCTTGTGGTTCTGTCCAGTCTGGAGCTGTCGAAGGGTATCTCCTCAAGCCTTTCTAGGGCTGTCCACCGGTCGGTCTGGGTTGGGTTTATGCCCAACCCGCAACCGACCAGATCTGAATGGGTGGAGAAGTTCCAGACCCGTCGCCGATCGCGAAAAGCCACCGGTCGAGTCGGATCGGGCTCGGGTGGGCAGCGGTCGGCTTTGATTTCAAACATTGAACTTCGATTCTTGAAGAAAAAAATCAACAAATCTACAAACCCAAAGAGAAGATCTACAAACCCAAAGAACAGATCCACAAATCCAAAGAACAAAAACAACAATAGACAGCAATTTCATAGATAAACCGAACCTAAGAGATGAAAATTTCAAGGAGGCGAAGACGAATCTGAGAGATGGAGGTGAAGACGAGCTAGGGGCATTGAGGACGAAGAGCGAACGTCAACGACAAAGAGCATAGATCAATGACGAAGAGGCAGAGATCGATGATGGAGAGGCCGAGATCAACGACGATCAGGATCGGTGAAGGGTAGACATCGGCGAAGAGCAGATCGTGAGACTGAGACTTGGTCATATCTCGGTTCGGTCGGGTTTCTTCGAGTTTTGGGGAGAAAACCCGCCAACCGACCAGCCATTTTCGGGTTCTGAAGGTGGAGATCCGCCGCCGACCATCACCGACGTCGGGTCGGCCGGTTCTTAGGCCGAATCGGACAGGTTGGGCAGGTGGATTGGGTCTCGGGTTCTGTTGGACACCCCTAAGCCTTTCTACGGGTTCTGTCCCCGTTCGCTGTTCTTCTATGCTCATGGTCTGTAGATGGTCTTCCATCTTCAGCATCACAATATAGCATTCGCACGCAGCTAGCTAATCTCTTTGCAATTCTCCTACTCCATACTCAGTGGGGAATTTGATCATCAGGTGGTAGGTTGAAGTTACAGCCTTCCACAAGTTAAGGGTAAGTCATCCTATAATGGCGTTATAGGCGGAGGAGCAATCGACAACGAGGAATGTCACATCCTTAATGATTTGCTGAGGATAATCTCCAACTGTTACAGGCAATGTGACTACGCCGAGGGGGTATACTTTTGTTCCTCCAAATCCAACAAGTGAAGCGTTGGTTGGGACTAGATGTTCTCTGTTAATCCGCATTTGTTGGAACGTCGAGTAGTAGAGAATGTCTGCGGAGCTTCCATTGTCGACCAAGACCTGATGCATGTTATAGTCCCCTATCCGGATGCTAATGATGAGTGCATAATCATGCAGGTGGTGAAGACGTCGGGCATCCTCTTCTGAGAAGCCAATCATGGGGTTGTTGATCCGCGTCATCTTTGGGACAATGCCCGTTAGCTGGACGTTCTGAACCATTCTAAGATAAGTCTTTCGAGCCTTTATGGACGAACTGGTAGTCGCCGTGCCTCCCACAATCATCCTTATGTCGCCCAAGGGTGGCCTTGGGCGCTCGTTGTCCCGTTGGGGACCCTGCTCTTGGGGCGGATCCACGCTCTCTCTACTGATGAACTTCTATAATTTCCCTTGTCTGATGAGGACTTCGATCTGCTGTTTCAAGTCGTAGCAATCGGCTGTGTCATAACCGTGGTCACAGTGGAAACGGCGGTATTTGTCTCTGGACCGCTTGTTGGGATCTCCCTTTAGCTTGCCGGGGAAGGTTAGGGCTCCCTCGTCCTTAATTTGCATTAGGACTTGGTTGATCGGGACAGTCAGTGGGGTGAAGCTCGTGAACCTCCCCGCAGGGGGCTTGGAGCACCTATTATCCCTTTGTTCTCCCGTTCTCGCCATCTTTTACCCTCTGTCCTGCCATGTGTTCTCCTTTCTTTCTCTCTTCTTGGGCCTCTCCTTTCGGGCCAGAAGCACATCTTCAACATTCATATATTTGGTCGCCCTGTAAAGTACATCTGACATTATTTTTGGGTCATTCTTATATAATGAAAATAGAAACTTACCCTTCTGTAACCCATTGGTGAATGTGGCTACAAGTATCTTATCGTCGGCTTCATCGATTGAAAGTGCTTCTTTGTTAAAGCGAGTTATGTAAGATCTCAATGTCTCATCCTCTCATTGCTTGATGCTCATCAAACACGAAGTGGATTTTTTATACATATGCCCCCCGATAAAGTGTGAGGCAAACTGGGCGCTTAGCTCTTTGAAAGTGCTGATGGAGTTAGGCGTTAGTCTGCTGAACCATATCCTCGTCGGCCCCTTCAGCGTAGTAGGGAAGGCCCTACACATGATTTTGTCCGCGACCCCTTGAAAGTGCATCAGGGTCTTAAAGGATTCTAAGTGATCTAGAGGGTCTTTAGCTCCGTCGTAGCTTTCTACCTGCGTCATACGAAACTTTGGCCAAAGGGGGTATGAATTGACAGACGTAGTGAATGGTGAATCGGTTCGGTGGACCAAGTCATCGAGGTCGCTAGATACTCGTCCTCTAAGGGCGTTCATCATAAAGTCCATTCGTTCCTTCATCATTTGCATCTCTGCAACCATGTGAGGTGGAGCCGTATCTGTGACGGATGGTCGGCTTATGTCCTGTCGTTCTGGTCTACTTGGGGCATTGCTACCTTCCGGCCCCTCTTGGTCCCTTCTCTCAGCGCCGGTACCTTCTTAGTTTTCCTTTTGGGTACCCATCGCTGCGTTCTTCTGCCATAGCTGTTCCTCTAGGTCTTGATTCTGTTTGGTGAGACGTTCCACTGCTGCTGTGAGGGTTTGGACCTGCCTCTCCAGGGCAGTGAGTCCCGGCTCGTCTCCCTAAACGTTGTTGGTGGTCACCATCGAGCGAGTAAGTACTATGCAACTCTTTGTCCGGGAAGCGATAGTAGGGCTTACAAGTCGCTAAAGTTCCCTACAAACAGTGCCAACTGATGATGCCGAAAAATCAACAGTAAGTCACACGGTCCTCACATGCTCGAAACAATACCTGCTCAATACAAAAAGAGAAGACCTCACAAAGAGCACCAGTGTGGTGTCGGCCAAATACCCTCCGAAGGTCAAGTTAGAACTTTTCACCACTCTAGAGTGCCAGAACTGGGGTAAATTATGCGTACCTTGGTTAATGAGGGTATTAGGGCTTTTATAGTAGTAGAGGGTTGACATCTTTTCCTTGATTTAGAAGTCTTTTCCTTATAGGAGTCCTTATGAGCGTATTTTGCAGAACTCTTTCCTTGTAGGAGTCTTTCTAAGCGTGGGACACAAGATATTCCCTTTTATACGCATGCGTGGAGGCCAAGTAAGGTTATGTCAGAACCGTCAGTCTCGTGCATACCCTTCAGTTTAGTGTCGTCAGCTTTCCATCTCCTCCCAAGTTGACCTCGTCAGTTTCGAGCTATAGACTCCCTACTGTCGTCATCTGTCAATGGGCACAAGTAAGACCGACGGGTTTGTTTGGTACGTCACTCTATGCCTTTTTCGTCAATGAGTATTCATATTTGCAATATTATCCGTACCAAGAATGAAAAAGAAAATAGGGAATAAAAAAATACAGCAAATAAAAGTCAGAGAATGTTATTACTTGATTAATACATTTCCAATGAAGTCATTTATGCAAGACAGGTGCATGACTCTAGTTTTTGGAGGTAGCCACCGCCACAACTGTTGTTTGGACCAACTGAACTAACTTATCTCAATCACAGCTCGACAGACAATACTTCCCTGGTCAAGATCATGGAATGCTTGGACTGCCTCCTCAAATTTATATTTTCAAGAAACTGCATCAGAGATATTGAGGATACCAGTTTCTGAGTCTAACCAACTTGGGTAGATCTTGCCTTGGCTTTTCTCCGTAGGAGCTAATGACTTTGATCTGTTCCATGAGATGATCGCAAGAAAAATTGCATGTTGGAACATGCAGAACAATCCAAAACCATGCTCAACAAGCACAGGAAAAAGTAAATTGTTACAGCAAAATATTCTTAGTACATATATATATAGTGCTATAGGTGAGCTGGTCAAACTCTCACCCATGTTCAATGTCGGGCGGTTGGGGAGAGATATCTAAAAATTTACCTATGGAGATTGAAAATTTGAAACCAACTTTTAGATATTTCAAATGCAAAGGAAAATAAAGCCTTTAATAATACTTTATGAAACACAACAAAGATATCATATAATAAGACACCACCAAGTATATATAGAATGTAAAAAAACCGATAAACAATATAAGACAATTTATATATATATATACACACTTACCAAAGGTATACAATAGTTGAAAATAACATCTATGGATTTATCATTTATCTGAAGTCTTATTGTTATCATTGAACTTATTCGTCCTTACTCATAAATTAGAATGAAGTTTTGAGAAGAAAAAAAAAAGAAAAAAAGAAAAAGAAATGCATACCTATGTAGCTAGAGGAAGAGAAGTCACCTTGGGGATTTTGGGATACAATTTAGGGTAAGTTCTATTCTACCAAGAAAAAAGGATATATAAAGTTATAAACTTTGAAGATTTCCTCTAGATGTATTTTTTTCTTTTTTTCAAAAATGCAATGAAATTAGAATTTCTAATCAAAAAATCATTAGGTAAAAAAGGTTAATTGTTTAAAGTTGATATAAACAAATGAAAGGGGGATAAGTTTGGTTAGAAGAAAGAGATAATTAACATGCCTTTAACGATATGTGTGACAGGTGATTAAGTTGGATCCATTACCAAATGCCTTTTATTTATTCATTTAATTATTATTATTGAGAAGTACTTTCTTTTAAACCCTTTTAGCTATAGGACTACCATAATTAATGAATGCAACTATATATATATATATATGGAATCCAAACACGTAGGAGAGAGCTATTAGTTTCTCCAGATGAGCTAGTTTGGAATTCTCTTGGTTTTCCTAAGAGATGGAATATTCCATATAAACAAAACCGACTTAAGTCTTCCGTTTCCTTCATTGATTAGGAAACCCTAGTTAAAGACCTCTTAGGACTCTACTTTATTTATTGTACCTATATATAAGTAACCCAAAATCACATTCCAATAGCTGTAACAGCAAAAACCCTAGCCTCTCTATATTTCAGCCTTAGAGGAAGAGAACAAGTTTGATGGAGGGGGTCGCAATGTTGAGCCAAATAGGTCTTTTTCCGACCTTCCAGTAGAGCCTTCACATGTTCCATCCGAGAAATTCGAGCTAGAAAACTCAGAGAAAGAAACTTTGATTAAGAAAGAGACTATGGGTTCCAAGAAAGAAAGGTTTGTGAGAGAGAAGAGTTTCAAGAAGGCTAAGGCAAACCCATATGGTGGATTGTTTAAGCTAGCACGTTTGTTGAGAGAAAAAGCACTCAAGAAGCCTATGTTAAAGTCGATGGATGAATCCAAGAAAGCAGATTTCAAGGGAGAAAAGTTGATGGCTTCTGCTATAAAGGCGGAGGGGACAAGCAGAGAAGAATCAAAGCGTCTCAACAAAAAGAAAAAATACAAATATGAAACCAAGATTGATGAAATTGGAGAATCGAGTAAATCCAGGGAGTTTGAGAATAATTCCATGGAGTTTGAGAGCAATTCCATGGAGTTTGAAAGCAAACCCATAAGAGAAAAAGGGGGTTTTCAATCAAGGAGAAGGATGAACCGTCTCTATCGATATAATAGAAGATACATCGAAGAAACTGAAAGCGACAGTGACGAAGAACCAGGTTGGAACTCCATGAAAAGGACAAAGAAAGACCAACCTTCTGACTTACCTGAAATATTCAAGGAGACCATCGAGTTCATTAAGGGTACAAACACTAAACTGGTTATGCAAAAGCGACTGTCCCATAGAGATCATTGTATGCTGAACTATTACAACAGCTTTTTTATCGAATTTGAGGAGTCTTTCTTAACAGAAGAAGAGGAGGAGGAGTTGAACAATGGAGAAGAGATAGAGACGGTGTTTATCGAGCCAATCATATCGGTGAGTCGTGAAACTTTGAGCAAGCATGAAGGAACAGATTATGGATTGAGCATGCACTGGAACAAGGTAGCGATTGAGAATGAACTGAGAGTGGGTACAGTAGTGCAGCTATGGTCCTTCCGGATCCAGGAGATGCTGGGTTTTGTGCTTGTTAAGGTCGCGAGAGAGGTTCAAGATGATGATGGCTTGGACGGGTATGATGAGTATTGGAGAAGGAGATGAAGAGCCAGTCATAGCCACATTGGAAACATGCATGGTTTTAAGTTTAATTAAGTAATGTCTATTTCATACATTCACTTCCACACATATAGTATACTTAAAAAAAAAATAAAAAATAAAAAATAATGTTTACTGTGTGTAAATGAGTGTGGAATGGACATTTAGCTTTAAGTTTTTTTAGTTAATTTTTTTTATTTTATTTTATTTTGAGAACAAGTTCTTAATTAGTTAAATTCCAAGATGATAATTTTTTTTTTTTTTACTCTTTTTCCTTCCCAGAACGTAGAAGCTGTTTAATTTTGTGACCATGTCATGGAAATTAAGTTCCACAAATTGTTGGACTTCTTCGTTTAGTGGTAATCTAGCATTCATGTTTTAGATTCTTTTTTTTTGAGTAATATGTTTTAGATTCTTATAATTAGATTTTGTAAGGAGAGGTTAAATGAAGTAACGCTAGTGTTGATGATTGTTAGAGGAAATTTTTTAGACAGCAAAAACAACAAGGCCAAAGCCCATAAAGTCAGTCCAATGCCTGTAGCTACAGCCAATTACCTGTGAGAATAAGAACACCTGAAATTGGGTTGAATTGGGTTCGCAAAAATCTCTAAGGTTTTTTTTTTTTTTTTGCTAAATAAAAAGGGGGCGGGGCGACCATTATGACTCACCCCTTAGGCGTGACCATAGGGGCACTCCCCTCTAGAGAATGTTGGATTGAGTCATAGCTACTGTGGTCTGAGGTGACCACAGACCTCATCCTAACACCTCGAGAGAGCTGGTAATCAGGGGCATCTCAGCAGGGATACCCAAATTCCTCCCTAGGTACTCACTCTGACTCGAACTAGGGACCACAAATCTAATTCATGGATCCGAACCAGCAGGCCACCCCTCTTGAGGCAAAAAATCTCTAAGGTTTGACTAGGACAAAAAGCAAGATTAAATATATTGGAGTGCAAAGGGCCATATTTTGCATAATCTAACAAATAAGCTTGGAACATTTTAAGACCATTGGAACTATGATTGATGCCATGTGTAAGTATAGGAATGTATAAAAAAAAACTACAGCGTACAATACATGCAGTGCAAACACACTCGAAAACACTTAAAACACTCATGCATCATATATGGCACTGTCAGCTACATTTAGCAAGTGTAAAAAGCATGTTTACGAGTTCTTTAACTACACAAATAAGAGTGTCCCTTTCTCCTTCAACTCATTGCTCCCTCTTTCCCTTATTTCTTAAAGCTAACATCTATTTCTCCCAAGTTGTGGGAGTTGTTTTTACCACTTTTTCTTCCATAAGAAGAAAAGAAGGAAAAAAAATAGAAACCTAAATCCTAGAAGTAGACGTACGTAGGTAGGAGTATGTGGTGTTTTTAGGACAGGTGCAACGTCATGCTTAATAATTTAAGGGATGATTTGGCTGTCACTTGGGCTTTCATTTAAAGTTGAGGATATGGGAAAGGTTCCTTGAATTTTTATTTATTACAAATTTCATTTGATAATTTTTAGGATGTCATGATATACATTCTTTGCAAGACTCTATTAATTCAAAGTACAAGATACAATTCCTTTAACACTAGAAAACCACAAGATAACAAAATTTTTGTTGAAATTAATAGCTAAATGCTCTCTTTGTTCAGTAAAAACATCCAAGAAAAAACAATCTATGATTGAGACCCATTTTTCTTATTGTTTAAAGGTTTTTTTTACTAGCAAAATCTAGTCATGAAACTTGTTTTGCAAACACAAACAATTCAAGAAGGGACCCAATTCAACCACAAATGACACAGGCCACAAAAATAGATGGCCACCCAAAAATAAGAATATAAGACCCAAAAAGTGACCAGAAAGCGATCCAATTTATGGCCCAAGCCTATCATGGTCCAACTTCAACAACTTGTTAAGGGAGGATTGGTTTGGCAACATGGGGTATGTCTTCTGTATGGCTAGATGTTTGTCATGCCTTTTGGTTATTTTGTCCTCAGGAGGGTGAATACACCAATGGGCAAAGCTCATTAATTCAACTTAAGCTAATTTATTGTATGTGAAATGTGGGCACCTGATACTACTCACGTACTTGTACTTGGGCCCTCAATTTATTTATATGTGGGCTTTCTCTCGATCCTACTAATGGGGCTCCAACCTTAGTCTGATATGCTCTTGCCAATGTCTGACCTCTCACCCTCTTGCTCACTTCCCTCTAGTTTTCCAACACTTTGCTGTTTATCTTCTTACCCTTTCTCTCTCTTTTTTCCTCCCTCTCTACTATGGTTTCGTCCTCCTTTTATAGCCCTCCATGAGTGGTGTGGCCATCATTTCTTTCCCACTCACTCACATATTCCCACGTCCCCCAGAATCCCAAGGGATCCTCACGAATTCAAAGAATTCCCTCAGAACTTGTTCTAGATGCTTGATAGTGTTCGGGAGTGGATTCGTTTTAGGATCGTTAATTCTTGCTGACCGACCTCTTAGAGGATTACACACAGACTCCCTTTGTGATCGGTTTAGACTACTGACCTCTAGGCGACCCCTCGGATGTGGTCGTATTAATCCCCGATACTCAGCCAATGGTTGGGTGCGCTATGACGGATTCCGAGGTCACCTCTCTTAGGTGTACCGGACATACGTCACTCGATGGGCCTTGAGCCTAGCGTCGGACTTTCATTTAGGTGGGCTGACCTGTTTTCTTGGGCCCAACCCACCCACATGAAAATTCACCCTCATTAAGTTTCTTTTGAAACTCTTGCTAATTAGATTTGAGCCTTGCAAATTCTCATGAAAAATAGATTTGGATATGTTGATTTGAACATCTCTTTGCATGTTTATGCATATTAAATTTTGCATCTTTTTTACTTAAATATACATACTAGCTCAATATCTAACCTTGCTGATTTGAATATTTAATTTTGTTGAGTTTGACAAGCTGGTTTCCCTAAGTTCTTTATTAGGCAGTCCCTTCAAAATTACTTAAAGCTTCT
Source organism: Quercus tomentella (assembly GCA_028535165.1). Lineage (NCBI taxonomy): Eukaryota > Viridiplantae > Streptophyta > Magnoliopsida > Fagales > Fagaceae > Quercus > Quercus tomentella. Next base: position 20,001,084 of record JAPQVY010000122.1, on the reverse strand, counting down.
ATCAGGAGGTTTCGTGAACCAGGTTTCTAGTCTAGCCGTGCTAAATGTGCTCTCGTAAACTAAACTTCTATGACTCTAACATCTTAAACACTGATTTACAAAATAAGTTCTCAAGAGCCTATATGCCATCAAATATCTCACAAAGCGCCACTAAATGACTCAAAGTCTCAAAGTACATTGTTGAATTCTTCATTGTGGCACCACAAAATGCAACATATTGTTATTGTTATTTGCTACCTTAAAAGCACTAACAACAGTGAAGCTAAATAGCTATATAGATATTTTAGTTTCACCAAAACACAAAAAATGCTCTTACAGTAGTGTATGTAAAGCTAAAAATTTTTAGCTTCAGGCTTCCATACGAAGCTACTTTTGGCTTTGTACGGAAGGTGAAGCCAAAAGTTAGAAATATTATTTTAATTCCTACCTCTATTAAAATAATACTTTTTTATTTTTTTATTCTTTTTCTTTTTGCTCATTCTGCTCGTTGTGCTCATTCCTACCTCTATTTTTTTTTTTTTTTGCCTTGCCGGGGGTTGTGGTTGTCACATAGAGGTTGTTGCTGGTGGAGTGGTGGTGGAGGTGGATGTGACTGGCTGAAAGGTTTTTGTGGGTGGTTGTTCTTGGTTGGCAATGGCTGTGGATTGTGCATTGATCGGTTTGTGGTGTTTTTTTAGTAGGATGTATTATTTTATTGTAGTAGATATATTATTTTATTGTGTTGAAAGCTAAAATAGATCCACTGCTGCTGGAAGTTTGGTAAAATGAGTAGATAAAATAGATAAAGTAGCTTTTTGTGGTGCCAAATAGCTAAAAAAATAGCTCTACTGTTGTGGATGCTCTAAGGTGTCACTACTAAAATACCTTCCAACACAACAGAATATCTTAACATTTCAATGATATCCACCATTGTTGGGTATCTCATGCTTGTAATATCATTTATGTTGGGTATGTGGCACACATGGGTTCCAACCCACACTTGATGGAATAACTCATTTAATGAACTTGTCTCTAAAGTGTTCATGCCAACCATGTCTCTTAATGAGACTTGACATTAAGCATGTGGGACACGCTGAAGGAAGAAGAAAAATTGGCTGAAGAAAACACAAGGACATTCGGCCAAGTGAAGAAAAGAATTGAATTCATCCTTTTTTGTCTAATATCATGTACAAAAGTCAAGGCTTGTGTGCTTGCATTTAATGTGACTAGATGTGAAGAGTTTGGAAGGAAGAAAAGAAGAAAAAGGTGAAGAAATAAAAGGAAAGGCCATTCGGCCATTTGGTGGAGAAGAAGAGTGAAGAGAAGTCCTAGTGAGTGAGACTGAGGATAGTGCAGTCTTGGAGAATTGCGTGAGTGAGAGCAAGCAAAAGAGAAGAGAAAAATATAGAGAGCAAGAGAAAATTGTGAGAGATACACAGTGAGGAAGAGAGCAGTGAGTGAAAAGAAAAAGAGAGTTTTTTTGCTCAAGTTGTATCTCTCTAAGTGTTGTAATCTCTATTTAATCTAGTGAAATTATTCGGAGTTTATCCCATGATTTTTCCTTTCAAGAAGAAAGGATTTCCATGTAAATCTTTGTGTTCTTGTGTTGTTGTGCTTCTACTGTGCTTGCTAAAATTTATTCACAATTATATAGAATTTTTACCAACATGTGGTATCAAAGCGTAGGTTCGATTAGGAGCAATGGCTGGAGAAGAAGGAAAGACGTTAGGAATTAAGAAGTTTGACGGCATAGACTTTGGCTATTGGAAGATGTAGATCGAAGATTACCTGTATGGGAAGAAATTACACCTTCCTCTTTTAGGGAAAAAACCAGAAAGTATGAAAGAAGAAGAATGGAGTGTTCTTGATAGACAGGTGCTAGGAGTTATACGATTAACTCTAACAAGATCAAATGCACATGACATTGTGAAGGAAAAGACCATAGTGGATCTGATGAAGCCTTTGTCTAGCATGTATGAAAAGCCTTTGGCTAACAATAAGGTGTATTTGATGAAGAAGTTGTTTAATCTGAAGATAGTGGAAGGTACTCCTGTGGCTCAGCATCTGAATGAGTTTAACACCATCACAAGTCAATTGTCCTCTATGGAGATTGATTTTGATGATGAGATTCGTGCATTAATTGTTTTGGTTTCTTTGCTAAACAGTTGGGAGGCCATGAGAACGGCAGTGAGCAATTCTGCAGGGAAGAGCAAACTTAAATATGATGATATTTAAGATTTGATTCTAAGTGAGGAGGTTCGCAGAAGAGATGCCGGTATAAACAATGTACAAGATCAAGCTCTTATCATGGAGAACAGGGGCAGAAATAGAAGCAAAGGGCTTGATGATTGGGTTAAATTTAATGACATGTCACAATCAAAAGCTAGATCTCAGATTAAAGAGATAAGAGAATGCTTCCATTGTGGGAAAAAAAAGGGTCACATAAAAAGAAACTGTTGGCATTGGAATAAAGAAAAAATTGAAGAGAAAGATCAAAATAATGATGATGAGAAGAATACTGCAGCAGTTGTGTTTCATGAGGATGTTGTGATGCTTTCTCTTAAAGAGCAAAAACGTGAGCATGTTGCTAAGAATGATGTTGAGTGGGTTGTTGATTCAGCAGCCTCCCACCATGTTATCCCCACAAAAGGGTTGTTCACCACATATAAAGCAGACAACTTTGGTGTTGTGAAGATGGGTAACTCTAGTTATTCAAAAATTGTGGGAATTGGTGATGTGTACATTAAGACCAATGTTGGTTGCACGTTGATGTTAAAGGATGTGCGACATATTCCGAATTTAAGGATGAATGTGTTTTCTATACTGGCTATGGATCGAGCGGGTTATAATACCAATCTTGGCAATGGAAGATGGAAACTTTCTAAAGGATTATTAGTTGTAGCTAGAGGGCGTGCTTGTTGCGGTATGTACAGGACTCATGTGAGGGCTTGTAAGAAGAAGTTCAATGCAATCAAAGTTTTTGAGAAAACTCCACAGTTGAGAGTTGATATTAATGGTGTTGAAACCCAAGAGAGTAAAATTCTCTCTACTTGATAGTAATTTAAATGAGGAAGTGGTATTTGATGAAAAATATCATGATGCTAGGAAGAATGATCAAGTAAAACATCGCGAAGGTCTTGAGCAGGGGGAATAATATCCTCCACTAGAGATTGTTGAACCTCTTGAAAGGAGGTGTACTGAAGGACATCGTGAAGTGAACTTCGAAAATATTTGGGCTTCTGATGAGGGGGAGCCAAGAAATTGGATTAAGCATATCCAAAGTGAAATAAATTCTTTGAGAATGAAAGGTATTAATTTTAATGAAATTTTCACAGTGTTAGTGAATATAATGAAGAAGGTTGAGTTTGGTGTTGGCTTAGCCAGAATGAATTCTAACTAAAGAGTTGGATCAAAGATCTCCTCCATAGTGGGCTGGAGGGGGAGATTGTTAGGTATGTGGCACACGTGGGTTCCAACCCACACTTAATGGAATAGCTCATTTAATGAGCTTGTCTCTAAAGTGCTCATGCCAGCCACGTCTCTTAATGAGACTTGAAATTAAGCGTGTGGGACACGCTGAAGGAAGAAGAAAAATTGGCTAAAGAAAACGCAAGGACATTCGGCCAAGTGAAGAGAAGAATTGAATTCATCCTTTTTTGTCTAATATCATGTACAAAAGTCATGGCCTATGTGCTTGCATTTATTATGACTTGATGTGAAGAGTTTGGAAGGAAGAAAAGAAGAAAAAGGTGAAGAAATAAAAGGAAAGGCCATTCGGCCATTTGGTGCAGAAGAAGAGAAGAGTGAAGAGAAGTCCCAGTGAGTGAGACTGAGGACAGTGCAGTCTTGGAGAACCGTGTGAGTGAGAGCAAGCAAAAGAGAAGAGAAAAATATAGAGTAAGAGAAAATTGTGAGAGATACATATTGAGAAAGAGAGCAGTGAGTGAAAAGAAAAAGAGAGTTTTTTTACTTAAGTTGTATCTCTAAGTGTTGTAATCTTTATTTAATATAGTGAAATTATTCGGAATTTGTCTCATGGTTTTTCCCTTCAAGGAGAAAGGGTTTCCACGTAAATCTTTGTGTTCTTGTGTGGTTGTGCTTCTACTGTGCTTGCTAAAATTTATTCATAGTTATATAGAATTTTTCCCAACAAGTGGTATCAGAGCGTAGGTTCGATTGGGAGCAATGGCTGGAGAAAAAGGAAAGATGTCAAGAATTTAGAAGTTTAACGGCACAGACTTTGGCTATTGGAAGATGCAAATCGAAGATTACCTGTGTGAGAAGAAATTACACCTTCCTCTTTTAGGGAAAAAAACCAGAAAGTATGGAAGAAGAAGAATGGAGTGTTCTTGATAGACAGGTGCAAGGAGTTATACGATTAACTCTAACAAGATCAAATGCACATGACGTTGTGAAGGAAAAGATCACAGCGGATCTGATGAAGGCTTTGTCTAGCATGTATAAAAAGCCTTCGGCTAATAATAAGGTGCATTTGATGAAGAATTTGTTTAATTTGAGGGAAATTACACTTTACCACCCTAAACTATCCACTAGATTACACTTTGCACCCTAAATTATCTGACTGCACACTTTGCACCCTAAACTATCACACTTATCACGCTTTGCACCCCGGTGTTATTTTTACTGTTATATTTAACAAAATCTTGCTGCACGTGACAAGCACATGCTTCTTACTTAGGTGGAACAAAGTTAAAAGACTGAAACACCCTTCCTCAAAATTAATTAAAACAAAACCTAAATTTTTCCACATCTCCCTCTATCTCACGTAGGGCCATCCTCTTCATTTGCACTGTTTCTTAAAAAAAAAAAAAAAAAAAAAAAAAAAAAAAAAAAAAAAAAACGCAGCTTCAGAGTTTCTCTTGTATCTTCCTTAGCCATTGACAAAGTTCAAATCTTCTATTACAGGTTAGCAAAATCAAAATGCACGGATGTGATTTTGAGAAACACAAAGCCCCAAATTCATGGATGTAAAATACTCTCAACCTCAATAAAAGACATACAGTCCCTATCATATCCCTCACCATGAATTGATATGTCACCACCAACATAAATTAACCCATTCAAATTCTTGAACCTTCCCCCATGGTGAATCTCAAATATTAAATCACCTTCTTCCATGTTTTGGCTGTATTTTTTTTTGCATTAAAATATTCTAGTCAAAAACATGTTTTCAATATTACGAGTGGGACAAAAATTATTCTGTACAGTTGGGGGACCAATTGAAGACACCACCTAAGTCAATACAAACACATAATAATATTCTATAACAGTGTAAAAAAAACACGCACACACACCCATCCATAATTAAAAAAATTCAAAAAGCTACCAAATAGTAAAATCTCTGACTACTAGTTCCAGTACTCATTAGTAACACAAAACTAGCAAGAGAGTGAGAGAGTATGATAAGCGAGAGAGTGAGAGAGTGCGAGGTTCAAACACAAAACCTTCCACAAATCCGCTTAGATAGATGCTCAATCATATGAAACTTAACACAAAACCATATATATATATATATATATATCAATCCGAACCCAAAGCAACATCACACATAAAATAAATCACCGATTTAAAAGAGGCAGTTAGGAAGCGAAATTGAAATTTTAGAACAATAATCTCATAAATTGAATGCATTTTGATTTGGCTAACCTGTAATAGAAGATTTAAACTTTGTCAATGGCCAAGGAAGATACGAGAGAAACTCTGAGATTTTGTGTTCTTTTAGAGAGAGGGAGAGTGCAGATGAAGCAACGGGAAACCAAACAAATAAGAAAAAATTTGGGTTTTGTTTTAATTGATTTTGAGGAAGGGTGTTTCAGTCTTTTAACTTTGTTCCACCTAAGTAAGAAGCATGTGCTTGTCACATGCAGCAAGATGCTATTAAATATAACAGTAAAAATAACACTGGGGTGCAAAGCGTGATATATATAATAATTTAAGGTGCAAAGTGTGCAATCGGATAATTTAGGGTGTAAAGTGTAATCTAGTGGATAGTTTAGAGTGGTAAAGTATAATTTCCCCTCAATTTGAAGATGGTGGAAGGTACTCCTGTGGCTCAGCATCTGAATGAGTTTAACACAATCACAAGTCAATTGTCCTCTGTGGAGATTGATTTTGATGATGAGATTCGTGCATTAATTGTTTTGGCTTCTTTGACAAACAGTTGGGAGGCCATGAGAATGACAGTGAGCAATTCTGTAGGAAAGAGCAAATTCAAATATGTTGGAGCATTTTAATATTAGATAATTAAAATGAATGAAGGTTATAACATAAATGTAAAGATGTGGGAGTGAATATGAAAGATGAGGAGTTAGTGAAAATGTTTAATCCCACATTGAAAAGGAGAGAGACTATTTTATTCTTTTTAAATGTGGTGATTAATGGGCTAACATGAATTGTCTTAGATATTGGGCTAGATACGTGCGCAAGGGGGAGGTGAAGAGTGGAGGTATCAAAAATGGAAATGAATCAGCCCCTCTGGGTACTTCACAGCCCATTTAGAGTAATTGGAAATGAATCAGCCCCTTTGGATCCTCCTACTTCACAGCCCATTTAGAGTAATTACCATATCCGTTGGTGAGTAAATGACCCGAATTTATCCTGGGTACTTCACAGCCCATTTAGAGTAATTACCATATCCGTTGGTGAGTAAATGACCCGAATTTATCCTGGGGGGACAAGTCAGAGAAGGTCTGCACCGGTTACAAAGTTTAGCCAACCAATGGCTTGAATCTCCTTAAAGAGAGCGAGTGTCGCGCCTTAGTTCAAATAGTGTTGTGTAATTTTTTTTTTCTTTACGTTAATAATATCCGGAAGTATTATTCAGTTTCTCGTTGTGTTATTTCCATTATTATTGTGTTTGCACCAACAAAATATGATGATATTTAAGATTTGATTCTAAGTGAGGAGGTTCGCAGAAGAGATGCTGGTATAAATAATGCACAAGATCAAGCTCTTGTTATGTAGAACAATGGCAGAAATAGAAGCAAAAGGCTTGATGATCGGGCTAAATTTAATGACAGGTCACAATCATAAGCTAGATCTCAGATTAAAGAGATAAGAGAATGCTTCTATTGTGGGAAAAAGGGTCACATGAAAAGAAACTGTTGGCATTGGAATAAAGAACAAACTGAAGAGAAACATGAAAATAATGATGATGAGAAGAATACTGCAGCAGTTTTCATGAGGATGTTGATTCAGCAGCCTCCCACCATGTTATCCCCACAAAAGGGTTGTTCACCACATACAAAGCAGACGACTTTGGTGTTGTGAAGATGGGTAACTCCAGTTATTCAAAAATTATTGGAATTGGTGATGTGTGCATCAAGACCAATGTTGGTTGCATGTTGATGTTAAAGGATGTGCGACATGTTCTGGATTTAAGGATGAATGTGTTTTCTACACTGGTTATGGATCGAGCGAGTTATAGTAACCATCTTGGCAATGGAAGATGGAAACTTTCTAAAGGATTGTTAGTTGTTGCTAGAGGGCGTGCTTGTTGCGGTATGTACAGGACTCATGTGAGGGCTTGTAAGAAGAAGTTCAATGCAGTCAAAGTTTTTGAGAAAACTCCACAGTTGAGAGTTGATATTAATGGTGTTGCAGCCAAGAGAGTAATATTCTCCATACCTGATAGTGATTTAAATGAGGAAGTGATATTTGATGAAAAATATCATGATGCTAAGAAGAATGATCAAGTGAAAGATTGCGAAGGTCTTAAGCAGGGGGAGCAATATCCTCCACTAGAGATTGTTAAACCTCTTGAAAGAAGGTGTACTGAAGAACATTGTGCAGCTAACTTCGAGAATATTTGGGCTTCTGATGAGGGGGAGCCAAGAAATTGGATTAAGGATATCCAAAGTGAAATAAATTCTTTGAGAACAAAAGGTATTAATTTTGATGAAATTTTCTCAGTGTTAGTAAAGATAATGAAGAAGGTTGAGTCTGGTGTTGGCTTGGCCGGAATGAATTCTAACTAAAGAGTTGGATCGAAGATCTCCTCTATAGTGGGCTGGAGGGGGAGATTGTTGGGTATGTGGCACATGTGGATTCCAGCCCACACTTGATGGAATAGCTCATTTAATGAGCTTGTCTCTAAAGTGTTCATGCCAACCATGTCTCTTAATGAGACTTGACATTAAGCATGTGGGACATGCTGAAGGAAGAAGAAAAATTGGCTGAAGAAAACACAAGGACATTCGACCAAGTGAAGAGATTGAATTCATCCTTTTTTGTCTAATATCATGTACAAAAGTCAAGGCTTGTGTGCTTGCTTTTGTTGTGACTTGATGTGAAGAGTGTGGAAGGAAGAAAAAGAAGAAAAAGGTGAAGAAATAAAAGGAAAGGTCATTCGGCCATTTGGTGGGGAAGAAGTGAAGAGTGAAGAGAAGTCCTAGTGAGTGAGACTAAGGACAGTGCAGTCTTGGAGAACTGCGTGAGTGAGAGCAAGCAAAAGAGAAGAGAAAAATATACAGAGCAAGAGAAAATTGTGAGACATACACAGTTAGGAAGAGAGCAGTGAGTGAAAAGAAAAGGAGAGATTTTTTGCTCAAGTTGTATCTTTAGGTATTGTAATCTCTATTTAATATAGTGAAATTATTCGAAATTTGTCCCATGATTTTTCCCTTCAAGGAGAAAGGGTTTCCACGTAAATCTTTGTGTTCTTGTGTGGTTGTGTTTTCGCTATACTTGCCAAAATTTATTTACAGTTATACAGAATTTTTCCCAACAATTTACACCAAAGATGACACGACTTGTTTCCAGTGGCGAACCATCACAAGGACTGAAGGGGGCCTTGGCCCCCCCAAATTTTTGAAAAAAATGAATGAATATTTTTTTTTGAATTATCCTAAATAATTTGAACATTTTTAAAAGAACCTTATCATTTTGGCTCCCATATCCAATAATATACATATATATTTAAGAAAGTCTAAAAATAAACATAACTCTCATTTAAATAGAAAAATAATGCTAGAGATACAAACTATTTTACAAAAAATATTACAAATGGCTGATGTGATGAGTAGTAATTGGTAAATGAAAAAGTGATATTAATGCTACTACAGTTTTGTGTTTACAACATAAAAGTAAAAGTTCAGTGTGACTAAATTAGACAAGAAAGAGTGAAAGACAAGTTTGAAGCTTCCGTAGGCCCCTCATCCATGTATAGTGCTCCTGTACGTGTTACTTTACTTTTCATTTGCTTTCTTTTGATTTCTTTAATTTACTTTTCATCTGCTTTATTTTTTATATTCCGTATAATACATTATTTGTTATTATAATAATCAATATATTATATACTGTATGACATTATAATTTATAAATGTACTTGATTAGTTTGATTAAAATATAAAGTATATACTACTATATTAACATGTATTTAGCACTTCAAAAAAAATTAACATGTATTTAATTGTTGTTTATAGCATATATTGAGTTATGAAGTATTGTACATTACTATTTTAGATTTCATACACACACAAAAAATTTTATAGATGCCCCCCCCAAAGATAAATTCCTGGCTCCGCCACTGCTTGTTTCAATATCAAGCAACCCAAAAAGACTAAAAGATAAGTCTTGTGCAATATTACTTTTACTTTCTTTTATATTTCGAACATTATTTTTGTTATATAGAACATATAAATTCCTTACTTATTTCCACACCATTTATTAATTATCTCATTTCAGAAGTCATTATGTTATTTCAATTGGCTAATCAAATAACATAATGACCTGATTATCCCAACAATTCTAAGTCCAATTGATTACATATCAAAATGCGACACGCGTATCTATATAGAAAAAATTGAACAATTATCTAATAGTTTATCACAATAAAGCCACCCAAAAATAAAAAAAAAATCCTTTTTTTTTTTTTTAGAATACTAAGTATTTTTTTAACACACACACGGGAAGAGGGAAGAAAGTTTTTTAAAGGGGAAAAAAAAAAATCCTTATTTGACTAAGCTAATTGTGTGATTCTAGTCAGCCCATTTTATCATCATCTTTGTTAACTAGTAAGCAAAATAGAAAATAAAAATAAAAAGTCACTAAGCATCATCATAACTCATTAAAGTACCAATCAGTTGTAAAAGTTGAGACCTTTTCTATGAATAATTTCATAAGGAACTTCTCTTATTTCCAATACAATATATATCTCAATGAATATATCTGCTATACATGAAGCAAGAAGCCAGGTATTCTTTTATCACTAAGTTTACTCCAAAAAAAATAAAACTTTTAAGATCCTTTATAATTCATTATAGACTAATGAAAATACATGGAAATGGTTGAAGATGTAATTTAAGGCATTATACTACTTTTCTAAACCAACTTTACCAGTACTTTTCTATTCATAGAATTTCATACTTGCAAAGTTCTCTCTCCAAACTTTCTACTCTTTCTTCCTTCTCTCTCTCCGTCCCTATCCCCCCCCCCCCCCTTTTTCTTTATAAAAGGCCTCTTAATTGGCATTCAACATTGTTACTGTAAAAAGACACCAACGTAGCTCGAACTGTATGCTTATCAAGAGCTAAAGGAAAAGTACTTGACCAACATATGATATAATAATGGTTATTTTTTTATACAAAGTTGATGCAATCCTGTGTCAGACAAGACATTTCTAGTTTTGAATTAATTATTCCATTCGATGAAGGAAAGAAAGAAAACAAAAACAAAAAGAGAACCACAATAATAAAAGGCGGCCCATAAAATAATAATGGCACTGAGTTTCATGTCTTACATCAGGTTTGTAAGAATGAATTGTATTGGAAGGTACAGTCTTTCACATGATCCAGTAACAATAGTGATTAGTGAGAATAGGGATGGATTATTATATGCAATACATTTATTTATATGGTGGTTAATTTTCTCGAAGAGATTTCATGACTATACTAGCTATAGTCTACAGTAACGATTAACTAGTATTTTTTTGGGGGGTCTTTCTTAAGGAATTCTTTCCATAATTGCCATTGAGACAGGGACTACACACACTCAAGAATTTGGATAGCCACATTAACAAATTAAAAAAATATATATTTATAATAATTTAATAATTGAAGGAGGTTGGATTTGAACCTTAAATATTTCTGTTAGAAACACTGAAAAATGTCAATTGAACTATGATGAGACTCTTAATAACTATTTTTTAAAAATTACATAAAAAACAAAACTCTTAAAGTAACTCTACTATATACTTTAAAATAAAATTAATTCTAATATAAAATTTAAAGAATTTTATTTACAAGTGGCCTAAGGCACAAAGTAATATGCATTTAATACTTTATTAAATAATTTTTTTTTGGGTTTTGTTGCACTTTTCCTCTAGACTATGAGTATGAGGTCAGCCTCAATCCTTCTCTTAAACTATGAAATTGAGCAATATCTCCCATAATTAATTGATAATATACAAATTGTCATTTATCCTTAATAAATTCCATTCACTTAAAATTTTTTAACGAAATATCTTTTTCTTTTCTTCGAAATACATGCCACCAAACCTTGCACAATTACATTTCGTAAATCAAATGAGAAAGATCCAATGATCCATATTCAAAAAAATAATAATTCTTTTGAACTTACATCCTTCAAAGAAAACTGAATTTAAAGTTTAAGTTAACTGAAAATTTGGAATTAATGACAAAAAAATGCATAAAGTTTTGGATTTCATTCGAAATATATTCACAAAATAACTGAAAAAGTGCACAATGTTGTAGAGTGAGATAATGACAATATTGGGGGAGTCCCACATCGCCAACATATTGAAGCACGACCTCTTCAAACCGTAACACGCATTTTTATTTGTTGAAATATTTCTATAAAGTATTCTATTGAAAATGTTTAATACTTATCTCATTTTTTTAATATAAAACAAAATATTTTCTAAACTATTTTTATTCTATACAATTGAATTTTTTAATGTACATATATTTTATAATTCTATAGTTACAATAATAAGAGATGGGGTATTCTAATTTTTTTTGTTGTAATGTGAGGTATTCAACATAGTTCTTTCTTGCATTGAACTACAATACTTCTTACAAACATAATTATAACATCCCATTCCATACATGAGGTGACATCAAGCGAAAAAATATTTAGTATTAAATGGTATCATGTCTTATTAAAATATAATAATTGAGAAATATGTGTGCAAAATAATCAGATTAGCATTCTACCACTAGTCTAACACGTGATAATAAGTAGTTATTTTTACGTTGTGAATTTCGGAAGCCAAAAGTTAGAAAAAATCATAAAAATTAGAAAAATGCCCGAAATGCCAACTCGATTGTTGGAAACCCTCCCTATGATTTTAGGAACATAAATTGGGTGAGGCGATGCAGAGTACACGTACACATGCTCAAATAACCTCATTTAGGCATGTTGGCATGCCTATGGAAGCCCTACGTACACATTGCCAAGTCCGTGGCATGTTTACATGCATGCTCAGATAACTTATTTTGGGCATGCCCATAACAGCCCATTATGCATGCCTATGTGCACGCTGGCATGCCTAAATAGTCTCCTTTATTCGGGCATGCTGCACACTCATGACGATTCCGCATCTTTCATTTATTAGATTTTGAAGGAGGGTAACATGCCATATCATTTCATACCCAATTAGGTGACATAATTTAGACTCTAGACCCATACATTGATGGGACCCACACCCACAGTCTCGAAGTGGAGCGGGTTCCTAAGATATCTATGGCCATACATGACCCAACAAGTCTTTTTTACCCGAATTATTTGGAAATAACATTTCACCCAATTTGTCAAAATAATTGTCATAGTGTATGTGGTCAGTAATCAGTATCAAATTATCAATACATAACTGTAAAGTGGATTAGTACGGTTGAAAAAAACACATGGAAGGAACAGAACAGTAAACTCTAGTACCTAAATTAAAGTATAAAGTGGGTGTATGCTTTTATTAGAATGAATAATATGTGTCACGGACACACTTTACGTATTCTTTCGTGTGTGGTGTGATGTGAGTGACATCCACTGGAAGACTCTAAAAGACCAAAAGGAAAGAGAGAGAGAGAGAGAGAGAGAGAGAGAGAGAGAGCGAGGCGGTTGCTTCGGTTTTGGTTTTTATGTTGGTGAACGATCTGAAGGGTATCTTATGCCATTTTATTCTTTCAAGCCAAGTGGGTATTGAGAGAGGTTTGTTCTCTTTCAATTTGGTTGAGAATTGATTTTTTACTTCATTTCTTTGATTTCTGGTTCTGGGTTTTGGTATGGGTTTCCTTACAATTGTGATTCCTTACCTATTTTTTTAGATAAAAAATAAAAATTGCTGCTTGCCCATTTGAGTTGAGTAATTGTATTTCCTGAATTTTGAGGCATTTGATTATGTTGATTGATTATGCTGTAATGGTATGCAACACAAACTGCAAGTATTGTTTTCTGAGGCTTTGTAATGAGATTGTTTGTGTGTGTGTTTGTTTTTTTCTTGTGATTGTGCCTGTGTTTGTAAAGTCCGATTGGTAAACAGTAGGAATTCTTGGTCCTTAGACTGGAATGGGGATGAGTGTGAATCTGGTTTGAGACTTTAGTGGGTTGTATACTCCAATTTAAGTGTTTAAATTTAGTTGCTAAGATTTGTATATCTTGTCTGAATTTGTTCAATAGTTTAAGTGAAATGATGCTTCTGGAATTTGCAGACAAATTAGACTTTTAGCAAGATATAATTTGGTATTTCTGAGATCTTTTTGAGTTACCACATTATTTGATTCAAAAGGTTAAGGATGGTTTACCAAAGGTTTTCTTACATATATGGATGTTTTATATCTGGGTCCTTTCTTTAGTGCAATTATATATATTATTGGTAAATTACAGACCCACCCAATGAATTTAAACCCACGTTATGCAGGACAGAAATTTTAGTGGGCTCTTGATACCAGTTTTGATGTATGATCTTATAAAAATCAGCACTAAATTGGGTTCTTGATGAATTCTTGAAGGGTACTTGAATGGAGTTTGATATTTAAGAAACTAAGTAGGGTTAGGTACTAAAATGATAGGATTTTGAATGAATCTTGAGGGAATTTGATGGCTGTTAACAAAGAAAGATAGATCTATGAAATCACTCCTAGTTCCCCTAAGCAATTACACTCAAAAAGGTTTAAATAAGTTGTTGGAATTTAATTAATCTCAATCTCTCCATAATTGTTATTTGACATTGAAGCCTATTTCCAATCCTTTCCTAGAAAGATTAGGACTTCTAAATAACATTTTCCTAGGAAGACTAAAACTGCCAATAATGAAGCCAAATAGAAAAATGACTCACAAAATAAAATAAGATGTATGGGCCTCTGATAGAGCGCATTTCAGAAAATTTGGAAATCCAATTTGCCTCTAGTTTAGTAAAGCTTTATTAAAATTGAATCAGCAACTAACCTAAAGAAACCTGATACTAAGACTCAATAATAACTAAAGTAGCTTATGAAAGGTGCAAAGAAGGTCCCACATCGAAACTAGACCATAATTCTAGAATATATTGGTATTTTATCTTGTTTTTCTTGAGCTCTTTGTTGGATGTATCACCACAATCTTATCCTCCACCTATTCTTATGGGAGGAGGATGTGCTGTTGAGCTTGTTCACCTCAATGCTTTTAGATATTCATGTGACATTGTCCAGAAATTTACTGTTAAAAACAAAATCTTATAATTAAAATAAGGAAATCAATTGATTTTTTAAGCATTTGCTTATTTCAGATTGACTGCCACTGGAGTTAACAATGTAAATTTTGAAGATGTACCTTCCTTAGAACCCAGGGGTTGGTCATTATTTGACATGCTTTTCTTCTTGGTTAAAATGCTGTTAATGCATTTCGAGGTTTCACATTGATGCAACTTAAGTTATTCTATTTCAAAGTAATGATCTAGGGCCAAATAGGATGATGTGAAGTCTCATTGCTAAGGTGGATATTTTTATTAAACTTCTAAATCTAATTTGTAAGGTGGATTTTCTGTTATGTGCCAAATTTTTGCATTAAACTTCTAAGCCAGCAAGCTTTTAACTAGATTGTTGCATAGTTGACTATTTTTTCTTTTTCTTTTTAATTTTTGATAGATAATACTTGCATAATTGATCTTGATTAATATTATTGTCTGAAAGCGTACCTGAGTGACAGCTTTTAACAATTAATTTGATGGGGAGTAAGAGTAACAATCCAATAATTTAACTTAATTTAGTGGAATAAGACATTCAAGACAGTAAGCATGCTCCATTCCAGTTTCAAAAAGCACTTAATTATTAAACTACTTTATTTGTTACGAAAAAATGTTCAGTTTTGATAACTAATAAAATATGTGTAGTTTTGATGAATATTATTCTCAAAATAAAATGATTTGCTAATTTTATATTTGGTCATTTCTTAATGCTTTCATAATTAATTCCTAATGTTGACTTTGTTTCCTTGTGTTAGTGCATAAACCGGAGTTATAAATAAAGGTGCTATGAAGAGTGATGTGCCTTAAGTCACAGTAAAACGGCTTGTGATGTCATCTTACTTCTAAAACAGGAGTTTGGGGATAGAAAGTTGGTTATATCCTTCTGCTCTGTGTATTTCTTCATGTTTATCACTTACACCACAGCCTTAAGTTATGCTTATAGTCTTGAGTTTCTTTCAAAGTTGGAACAAAAGTTTTATTTACTTGTCAGCTTTATGTTGCAATAGCACTGCTTCTTGTCTTATTGATAGAAACATATGGGGACATTGGCCTCCTGAGCTTGATTAAGTAGAATTTATTAAACCAAATGGTGCAATAATCTGAAGTGCAGCTTTCATGTTTAAATCCAAAGACTTAACTAATTCAATGGGAAAGGAAGATTTCTCGGATACAATTAAGGTTGGAGTTAGCAATGAGGATTGCTTAAATATTGAGAGTGAAGAATCAGGGACTCACTCACGCCATAGTCTAGACAAGGAGGCTGGCCTGCCAAATTGTCGTGTGTGCCAATGTGTTGAATCTGATAAAAGAGGGGATGCTGCATTAGGCTTTTTGGGCATCACTCCTCCGTTACATGAAGCAAGTAAAAGCAACAGGGAGGTGAAGCCTGATAGCGAAAGTAAATTTTCTCTCAAAAGGAATGTTGGAAGAGAATCTGAACCTGTTGAGTTTATTGGCCCTAATGGAGAGGTTTTCATTTGCAATACGGATTTGGAGACGGGTACATACCACCATCAAGACACATTGGTAGAGCTTGGTTGTTCTTGCAAGAATGACCTTGCTCTAGTTCACTATGGTTGTGCTCTCAAGTGGTTTGTTAACCATGGATCCACTGTTTGTGAAATTTGTGGAAGTGTTGCAGAAAATATTAGATCTGCTGACTTCAAAAAGGTGGTGGGTTCTTTAAAGGAATATGAAGCATTGAGGGAAAGGACTGCTAGTGGAGAACCCAATCCAGCACAGGTGCATACAAGTACAGGTGTAGATCCTGATGCTGTTGCTGCCATTCGAAGGCAACGACTTAGTGAGATTTCATTGTGGTTTAATCCACATAGCAATAGTAGCAATAATAATACTGCTGCTGCAGTTTCACAGGTTGTTTCTGAACAACCTTTGAATACCGTCTCTGAAGATGCCCCTGCTGAAAATCCTGCAACCAAGTGGGCTGTGGAAGGTACTGGGATTCTGCTTGCTACAGGTCTTCTTACTGTTACTCTTGCATGGCTCATTGCCCCTCGCGTTGGGAAGGTATGTCAGATTAAGTGCTTTTTAAGTTTATTAAGATACAGTGTAGACATAATTCAGTTTATAGGGTTATTAGCTCATCTTATGTGTAGAAGTAATTAACTCTATGCTCAGGATTAAAGTACATGCACAAATGTTAGGCACCTTTTACCATTCAAAATAAACATGGCAGGTGATGGAAATAATAAGAAATGGATGAAATCACCTTTAAAAAAATAAAAATAAAAACTAAAAGAAGAATCATTTGTCTATATTATCATGTCAATTCCTAATTGTGCTGGTTGGTGTTGCCACGTACTTTTGGCTCATAGAAAATCTTCTTAGTTTGTAATAAGCTAAAGGTGCCAAATATTGTTGCTTCTTTCATTACCTTTTATTTTTACTTATAAAAGAAAAAAGCTAAAGGTTTCAAATATTGTTTGCTATGTAATAGCTCATTTGACTGTTAAGTTGTCTCTCTTCTTTCTCATTTGGCAGAATTTCTAGTAACTAGGAAGTGGTCTCATCAGTATTTATCTATTAGAAACAACAATACATTAAATGCTTTTTTGGGTCACCCCTAAAGAAAAGAATGGAAAGAAGTTTTTTCCAATGTTTGGATTGTCAGAGGGACAAAAAAGAAATGAAGGTGAGGAAAATCTGTCAACATTTTTCTCAGGCCCACTAAATTCTTTTCGGGCTAGGCAAGATCTGAAGAAAATGTTTGGTGTAAGGAAGAGAGAACTGTGAAATTTCATTCTTTTTTTTCTTTTTTTCTTTTTTTTTTTCACTCCAATTTTTTTCCCTGTTCTCACTATATTTTTCTCCTGTAAAATTTTCCATAATTTCTTTGTAACCACTTTTAGAAGGAAATCGTGCCTAGATATGTTTCTTATGTACATAAATATATTTATGCATATGTGCAAGCATACAAAATTGCATGTATAGCATACAGACAAGCATACTGATCAAAAACTCATATCTAGACTTTTTTTTACATATTAATGTACATAATTCACTATCATACATAAGTAGGTATAAATTGCATGCTAGTCTGCATTATAAGCTTCAATAACTTTTTGACTATTGCTGGGTGATGTGATTTATTGAAGAGTCTAGAAGAACTAGAATAATTTCAAAATTATGAGTTGGAGAGTTCCTATTGCGGACATCAAATTGGGAAGCATCTAAAGTGTTTGGATGTATTTTGCTCCTGGCTTGATCATATGTTACCGGTTTGTTGGTGATGAACTACTCTCTCTTAACTTTATGGGATTCTTTCTCAAAAAAAAAAAAAACTTTATGGGATTCGATGGTTAAAGAGTGGGTTGGGATTTATGTAATGCAGCAGCAGTTTTTTTTCCTCTTCCATTTGATCAGCTTTTCTTCATCTTTGCAATATGGTTTATTTTCACTTGCTTGAGAAAAGAAGCTTCCCGTATGTGTGACCCATTTGCAAGACATCATGTAAAATGGGGAATGGCAATAAGAATATGACCATATAAGCTACTAATATATATATATATATATATTGGCTTGTTATTAAGATGAAAATTGCAATTCTGCATAAATTATCAGAAACTAAACAGAATGCTAAGAAAATTCTTGCATTTAAATATTTTTTTATATATTTTAAGGATATTCATTTATTTTGAGTTCATCTGTTCTTTTTGTGTTTATAATGTCTTTATTATATGCTTTATTTGATAAATACCACTCTGATGTGCAGAAAACTGCCAGAAGTGGTCTTCATATTCTCCTTGGAGGCATCTGTGCTCTAACAGTTGTGGTTTTCTTTCGCTTTGTAAGTATCTCCTTAATAGAGATCATCCAGTTACCACACTCATCTGCATCTGGCTTAATTTTTTATTGATATATGTTTCACTAGATTTTAGAAATTTGATTAGGGTTTGCAAACTTTTCTTGACAAGCAAGTGGCCATTAGAGAACATTGTTTATTGTGAATGAAGGAATAGAAGTAAAATATTTATCAAAAAAGGATAATAGAAGTAAAATAGTGGTTTGCAATCTATGTTAGATTTTGTTGATTTGTGCTCTCTTTTCATTTGTAAAGATTGGTAATTGTATTCCTTGGGAATAATTTGTATGAACTCTGTGTGCATAAAGTATCTTCTTCCTTTCAATAAAACTATTGTCACTTATAAAACAAGTAAAATAAAATTGAAAAGAAGAAGAAGAATATTTTCTTCTGGTTTGGGAGTTCTAGTTGCTTTATTTTCCTTAATAGCATATATTGATATCTGCTCAAAAGCTCAACCTGTTACACGTTTATCCTATAAAGATGAGCACTTAAGGTAGTAAAAATGTGTTTCTCACTCTTGATACCGCAGCAAAATAAGAAAGCTGAAGCCTTCACAAGAGTTGGTGATTTATATTATGGTTTACTGGTGAGGGTCCCATCTTCTACAAGTGTTTGGTTGACCCACAAGATACAGAACAACATTTGTGTTTCAAGTTTATGAAATTAGATATATCTGAGGAGAGAGGTTGTACAATTCCTATAGGAGGGTCAAAATTCATAAATTCCAAGGGGCTGGAATCATTGAAATCCCAAAGCTCCTTTTTTTGTGGATAAGTAAAAATCTCAAGGCTTTCAAGACCCCTTCAGTTTGCCTTGGGTTTCTGCTCAACCTCCATCCCATTTTATCAATCAGTTTCCTATATCTTAGGTGTCTTAACCAGATTGAGGAAACAGTACAAACATGGAACTTCTGAGAATTTTAGCTAAAGGAAGGAAGTTTCTGAAGATTAGATGATGGGAGGGATGAGAGAAAGGAGATTAGTTAGAGAAGGGTTAGGAGCACTTTGTCACTTCCAGAAAAACTCATTTCATTCATTCTGTTCATACTCTTTATTGGCATTGGCTTTGGAAGAGATGTTTTGTCCAGCCATACTATTGGTGCTTCTTCACAGACGGACATGTGCATATGCTTGCACGCACATATGCAAAGTGAATATGACACCAGGCCTATGAATGTGCAACTCAGTTGGGCAATTTGTTTACTATAGGCGATGGATAAAAGTCGTAGGAACACATAATTGGATAAACTGTATATTGTTGAAGAGACTAGCAAGAGACTTGTAAAGCTTGCAGCTGTTTAAATTATTGGTATGAAGGAGAAGAAAATAAAATATGTTATACCGTTGATATGTTATACCTTTGCTGAAAACTTGTGTTTACCTTTGATATGTTGCCTGAAACTGAAATACAGATATTTTTGTAATATTATTTCTCATTAAATTTTCTTCTTTCTTCTCCCTATAGATCACTGCCACTTTTGACGGGTTTTCTCATAGGATCAATCTTTTTAAAGTTCTTAATCTAATTTTTAGAAAATTCAATTTTTTTTTTTTTTTTTTTAATCTGTATTAGATTTCCTGCTTTGTGCGGCCTTAAATCTAATTCCAAAAGCAATTCATAAAAAATATATAACATTAACCATGTGGTGCCAATGAGCTCTAGCTTAAATGACATTTCCTTATCTTGTAAGAGCAAGGTGACGGGTGAGGTTATGAGTTCAAAACTCACTATGTGTGTGTGTGTGTGTACAATACCAATAAATCAAACATTGGCCATATGTTGTCTTTTGTCTTTATTTTAATTTTAATTTTTTTTCACTAAAAGGATTCACTAGCAAACCCTTAACTCTATATAAGTTTCTTCTACATGGATTTCTGTGGATTAGTTGGGACATCCTCAGAATGTTCTAACTATTACTTAATATCTCATCGGCACAATAGTAATAATTCTTACTGAATTTCAAATTGTGTGTTCCTACTTTGGACTTCATTCAGTCTTGTGTACTGATCACTAATATAATTTTCTTTTGAATTTTGCAGTTTGTGCTTACCAGAATCAAGTATGGACCTGCACGCTACTGGGCAATCTTGTTCGTCTTTTGGTTTCTTGTCTTTGGTATATGGGCTTCACGGACTCACAGTGCTCATTCGGCATGATTTTGTTAGCATTATTGTTTATCCTTGTTAATTGAGATTTTTGTTTTTAGAAGCCGTCTATAGAACTTCATGTCAATACCATTCATGAGTCTATTTGATAAGTATAAAAAGAGCAGCTATTGGTAGACTATTTAGATTTTGTGTTCAGTGAGTGTTTAAGTCAATTGTTGTATTTTTTTTATAAACAAAAGTTAATTGTTGTAAATTAGACCTTCAAATAGCAATATTATTGTTTATGTGCAAGTTTTCTCAGGTCTATGGCTTTACTCTTGCATGGTAAATTGTGGCTTTTGAGAGTAATGTGAGGGCTTATAGTATGTTAGTAACAAAACCATAAACACACATTTTGAAGTTAGAAATGTTGGGAGTCAACCAAAAACCTTTGGGTATTGTACCTTTCGGAAATATTAAACCTATCCTGCCAGCAATAGTGATGGTCCTATTCACTGTTATTGATATGTCTTGGATGTTTTGTAAAATGTGAATGGAATTATTTGAAGTACATACAGCAACCAAGGACGCTTAAATTGTGTTGCTATGGTAAATAATTCTGTTTTATTGTTTTTGTGTACTAAACCTAATTAGTTGGCGCCACATGGTTAATGTTAGAGTGAAGGGTACTTTGTTTACTTGTGGAATGTGGCAGTTCCTCCAAAGAAGGGAATGGAATGATCATAAAAGAAGTGAAATGTGGCAATTCCTCCAAAGAAGGGAATGGAATAGAATGAAAAGATCATAAAATAATAGAAAGGAAATGAAATTAATGGAATGAAATGCATTTAAGGAAAAGGAATAGAAAAAAAAGAATGGAATGAAATGGAATTAAGTAATCTTGTTTGGATATTTTAAAATAAATGAATGGAAAGAAATAGAATGTAAGTAACTTTGTTTGAGAATAATATAAAGGAAAAAGAATAGAATCATTTTATGATAATATTACTATTAGACCTCTATTTTAAAATAAATTGCTAAATATATAGGGGTATTTTAGGAGTTTTAGTACAAAATTTATTAAATCTAATTTCATTCCCTTTAATTCCTACCAATTTTGAGGAGAATGAAAATTTGAGGTATTAAGGGAATAAAGAGGAATAAGTATTTTTTTTATACTTATTTCATTCCCTTCCACTTAAACTTCTAAATAATGGAATGAATTTTTCATTCCCGCTATTAAAACCACCAAATAAGGGCTTAACGTGAAGCAATTGTTATAGTTGAGGTATATCTCTGAAGTCTGAACCCGGGCACTAAAAGGATTGCCTCAATTTTTAGTTGGGTTCAAGAATCGGGAACCAAAATGGGCCTTTATATATGTGTGACAGAATAATATTGCAATGAAAGTATATTGTCCTTGAAGTTGAATTAAAGACATCCTATTCTCCCAGGAAAAAGTCATATTTTAAGAAAATTATACAATATTCTGAATCTCTGATAGTACAACAATATCAACTTTTCTTTTAGCATGAACATTGGGTAACTAATGATTTTCTTGAGAGGTTGGAAAGTCGTGGTTGTGTTGTAGCTTCAACTCCAGAGAGTATATTGTACACAACTGTAAGAAAACAAACACTTGTGCAAGCATATCAGATCGGATGCTTTATTGTGACAGCATGAATAATATGCATAAACTGGGTTTTCTGTGAATTTATGAGGGGTTTCACGAGGTTCATCTTATCTAGTGGTATGGCAAGCTTCTGTTTACCCCACGTGGAGGTTGGCTTGATTTGAAAAAACCTGCATGTTCAGAGTTAACAACTGTAACACTCTTCCAAAGCTGCTGAATCTTTTCAATGGACCACATGGAATGGGGTCTTATCTTGGAAGACACTCTAAAGTGGGAATCTGGAAATGAGCCCTTTGAGTAATCAATCTACTTCAAAAGCAATTTGCAAAAGTATACTTTCGAGGCATTGCCACTGGTGATAATTTCGTAAGGGATCTGAAAACAATACCCTGAATGGCACTTCATTCCCACTCAAAGGTATCTTAAGATGGTCTGATTTGGAGAGCATCTTTGTTTGCTCTAAACTAATTCTGCTTTAGTCAACTTCAACAGGGATGGCGAATTCATTCCAGTGACTAGTTGTCAAGAATAATTGTATGCCAAGATTGTGAAAAGGCATATATAACAAAAGCAGTGCAAAGATGTTAAGTATGTGGGGTAGGGGGTGGGTAGAAGACTATGATAGAACTGCATGTTCTACTAAGGTAAAACCAACAGCAGAATGTTCTTGGAATGGTTCTTGGATTTCAAGGTGGTATCTCATGAAACGGTCCAAGACACCACTCTCTCTCAGCATTAGGGGTGCCTGGGAGGGTCTGATGAGACTTGTCTCATAAGATAATTTTCTGTGGATTGCTGTTACTTGTAATCACTGCTTAGTCTCAGTCCCTTATCAAAAACAGATGAGAGAGAGAGAGAGAAGGGGGGGGGGGGGGGGGGGGGGGGGGGGGGGGTGTTAATGGGGGATCAGTTAATAAAAATGCCACCTCAAAAGCCATTACATAAAACTCAGCCGCAGCAATCTAACACCTCTAAATTAAGATTGCACCATCATAAATGACTAGATGAAGTGTTAGTTTAACAGCAAAAATGTGAATGACCTGCAAGGAGGCACTTGGTGGGATTACTAATTTTGCAGAAAGAACTGCTCCTAACATTATTGGTATTTCAGTTTAATCTCTCTCAAAGAGAGAGAGACAGAGAAAAGGAGAATACATAAGAAGAGCCTAACAGCCCTTAATCAAATTAAACATTTTTAGAGGAATACCTAAGAAAGATCTCATAGCTGTTTGCAAGCTTCAATTGTACAAATTACTTTTAACAGACATCTCATAATTGTATTGACAATGTGCCTCAAAAAAGTTGTACATCTCACATAATGCAATAGTCAAAAACGAGAGGGAAAAAGATTAGGAAATGACTAAAAAAAAGACAAATATATACATCATACAAGTCCATAAGTTAATGTAAAGTACTGAAGCCCATCCGATTGAGAAGCATTAGATAATTAACCCCCGTCATTAACATGAAAGAAATGGGGAAAATATACCCAAAAAAAAAAAGTGGGGGAAGAAGAAACACTGTTAGTTGCTCTAGTTCAAGCTAGTAGGAGGATGAAATTACTCCAAATTTCAGATAGAAACAAATTTTCTTCTCCACTTTGTCTTGTTCACTCTTCCGACATATCAAATTCCCTTGAGAATGAAACCCTGGATTGCAGATGCAGACAAGATCAATCCTTGCTATTTTTAGCAAAAGAAAACAGGGGTCATACGTTAAATAAAAATGTCACCTAAACAATGAATTCCATGAAACTATTCAAGGATTTGTCAATGACAAATACAGGGCAAGCAAAAAAAAAAAAAAAAAACCGGTAAGAGTAATGCAGAAGATGCAAATCTATCTAATACATAATAAGCATATGAATCAGACCAAGAAAATTTTAATGCAATTTTTTATTTTTATAAGTAAATTGCAGTGCAAAGTCCTTATGAGGAATTCCTAAAGAGGCAACCTTTGCTCAATAATTTCTTAGTTTCAGAGCAGGCATTGGCTCATCTTCATTTAGCTGCCTGACCCAAAGCCAATTCTAGTCCACCTTCTAGAAGTAGACATTTAATTGTAGCCACAACCAACCAAAGTTGGTGGTGGATTGCTTTCATATCAAAATGGCTCCATCCCTTTTCTGAAAGTGAAACAAGCCAGACAATATATCAATTGTAGTGCCTTTATCCTTGAAGATCTCCACTTCTGCATTGTTGGCATTTCCTAAGAATTAATAAAACTCTAGCTTGGACAAAACTTCCTCTCTTTTTTTTGGGATAAGTAATAGCTTGAACAAAACTTCTATCATCAGCAAAGCAGAAAACTCCCATGCATTGGCGAAGCAATAGAAAAGGAGTATAGATGCTGTGAAGAAGAGAAAAAAAGTGAAGGAGCCACAGCATGATGAGTACAGTAAAGAGAGTGATAAGGGAAGGCCAACAGAGCATACAGATATCACAATGTGAAGAAATGTGGTGAGTTGCATTGCATGGCAAAAAGTATATTCCATGCTTTGGCAATTGAGGAAACTTTGTCCGTATATGAAACCAAGGAAATGGTAAAAATAGATCAGCACAGCACAGAAATAGGAGTCTGGAAGCCTACCACTAAAATTAAGGTTCACTGATGAGTGATAACAATGCCCAAATTGCATTTGGGCCTTGTCTTAAGTGACATATTAGTAGCTCAAAGCACTTGATGCACAGCATTTAAAAGCAAGGCTAAAATCAGAACCATGGTTGGCACCTATAGCCTTTTCTTGTCTTAATGGTGTGCAACACTCCTACAATTGGTTTTTGTCAAGAGTACACCTCACATTAAAGTCCTTTAAGAAATCCAACCATGTTGCACTCAATTCTAGTTCCTTTTCCTCAACAACTTCAACAAGCACTGAATCCTACTTTTCACTTTAACTGATAGTAAATACAAAAGATATTATTGAGCTTGCTTAATAGTTTTGCAGTGTAAGCGGTAGACGTTTGAGGAACTGCCTATCTGATTTAGTCAATTAATGCCTCCTTACCTTCCAAATGCAAAGCAAATCTCAAGGTTTAACTTATTATGTGAATCTTTGCTAACTCATTTCCATCTTCTAAATTCCTATAAATCATTGAAATTTATGATATATGCTTTCTACTTATGGAGGTGATAATTTTTTTTTTTTAATTAATAATGGAGATGATAAAATTATGCCCCAGACCTTTATTATTTAAACAAAATCCAGGAGTTAAAAAATAAAAAGGAACACCATATAATCTTTAATGTAGAATTCCATATATGTTAAACCAAAAACCACATTGGCAACTCAGCTTCATTTGTCCAAATCTACAGCCAATGGTGTAAATTCAACGTATCAATTGCTTAGAGTAAAATATAGATCAATAACATCAATGAATTACACAATGGTTTTCAATGTCAACAGCTATTGAGACTACCAAATCCTACACCAACTATTTCAAACTTCTCTTCTATCTGTCTTTATCACCCTCCACACAAAAAATCCGAACTCAATATCACAATAGCAGACTAAAGGGGCAATAATTTTTTTTTTTTTTTTGGTTTTATCCTTTGTCAAATGCTATATAAAATTACAAACCAAACAGAAAAATCTTACAAAAGTTACTAACAGAATGATGAAAGTCATGCTCCGTATGCCAAATGCAAAGTGGAGGGGGAAAGGGATCCTTGAGGCCCAAGCACCAACTGAACCCCATAAAAGCCCCTGGGCCAGCACCCGACCCATAGAATGTTCAATCCAAAATCCCACCAATGTGGTAACCCCAACTCATCCCTTCATTCAACTGCATGCTTTGGACACTGATCATACCCTAAGCAGGATATTTGGATAAAGGTCCAGCTGAAGACCCTAAGGCAACACTTCCTAACTTCAACCAGTAACTCCCTGAGCTTGAGAGTCAAGCTCCCCTAATCTTGACAAGCACACATGAGAAAAGTTGAACCCATCATGTCAGCATTTATTATTCGGACCAACCACCAACCATTTTGGATTAAATGCAAGGAGACAGGCCATCACTGTACATCATTGGGGCAAGCACCCAAGTAGCCAATCTGAGGGGATGGTGTGTCGTCAAAATCCCCCCGCTTTATAGGGAACTGATCACCAACTCCACTCAAGAAAAAACCATGAATACACCCTTCTGAGCCAAAAACAAAGGTATGATCTTTTCCTAAGCTTCACTAATCTACAATTCATTTTCAAAGATCTTTCCTCTAACTTAACCTTATTGTTTAATTTGAAGCCTGCCCGTCACCTTGCTCGGTTGGAATCTTGGTGTGCTTCCTCTTTCGAGAGACTTACCCCCTACACAAAGTATGGAGTCCTAAACGTATCTTTGTAGGGCAGCTTTCACTCAATAACTGTATGAAAATTTCATAAAATTGTTTTGTAAGAAAAGTATTTTCCTTTTCCTTTTGGCAACAGGTGTTCATCATTCCAGAAAACTCCCAAATTAGAATACAACAAAGATCAACCAAAGACAGCCATCAACCTACATTGGCTAAAAAGGATCTACCTAAGACCATATGTTCACAAACTTTCGATCTCCAATTTAAACATTCCAATATCCACAAGCTAGGAAAGGGGGAAAAAAAAAAAACAAAACAAAACTAAGATAGCAGAAAATCAAATGAAAAACAGCCATCTAAAAACCATAAATTCACCAACTTTACTCAAATTTTGCACACACCAATATACAAAAAAGGAAATCTTAGCAACAGAAAGAAAACCAAAAGCCAAAAATAAATAAATACCGGTATATCATGACAGATAGAAGATATCATCAGTCATTAGAAGAATGTACTGCAAAATCCTCAAAGGGGCATTCCTAAAATCCAACGGGGGCAACCTCAACTCCCTTATTCTACATTCATTCACCCGACCCGCCCGAACCCGGTTCGACTCGACCTTCCTGAACAAAAACACCGAATTGCCACCCCAAACTCGCTTTTCCTTTAAATCCTGAGATGGGTTTTGCTTGGTCTTGAAAAGAGTCCAACCCATTCCAGCCAAAGCTCGAGAAAACGCATCCATGGTGTCTACTCGGTCACTGGTGAGCCTGGAAAACAGAGACACAGAGCAACAGTCCCAGTTACTAGTGGTGTCAGCAATTGTTGCTTTGGTGGTGAAGTTGGCAAAGGCTAGTTTGAAAAGCCCTTTGGAGAGAGTAGCAAAAGAGCGGAGATGGGTGAGAGAAGCTGTGGTGAGTGAAGGAAATGGGAGAGGAACGGCATCGTTTGGCAAGAAAGATGATGAAAGTGATGAGGATGACCATGACCATGATATGGGGAATGGTGATGATGGTGATGGTGTTGATGAAGAAGAAGAGGAAGCTGATGTTGATGGTGAAGGTGATGATGGGTACGAGAAGATGATGTGAGAGAGAGATGGGGTTGGGTGTAAGTCCATGCCCATGTCTCTGGCTATGGTGGCAAGTCTGTACGTGTCAGTGATGAGCTCTTTTGTTGGTAAGAACAACAAAAATGGAGTCTTTTTTGTTTTGGTGTTTTTGTCAGTGCTGGTTTTTCTTCTTCTTCCTCTTGTTTGTTTGTGGTGAGGAATGGCATTATTGGCTTCATCATCATCATCGTCGTCATCTTCATCATCATTAGTATCAACATCATTGTGGTCAAGGTGAGTGTGTTGTTGGGTTAAACAGAGAGGGTTGTTAATGGTTTCTCCTAAGACCAGAGAGCGTACCAGCTTCAATGGGAGCATCTTTGCTTTCCCTTTTTCTCTTGCCTATTGGATGGTCATGGAAGGCTTTCTTTTACCTCTTATTTAAGTCATACTTAGACACACTAGAGATCTTGAACAGTCAACCAAATCAACTATGCTTGTTGGGAGAGAGACAGACAAATCAGTTTTACTTAATTTTTACTACAGATATTTTTATAACATTAATTATAAGACCACACATTTTGCAAACGTATTAGTTAGATGGCCACTTTTGGATCTCGAGTATACTTGATTTTTTGCAACTATCTTATGATAATAAATTATTTATTATTTTCACATGAATTTTTTTATTTTTTATTACTTATCAACTACATTAGAGTTGTAGATTTCAATTAACTTAATTGTTAAAGTTTTTTATAATTGTATAAAAGATCTGAGGTTCAATCTTTGTCTACTCCAAAAACCGATTAGTGTCTAAGAGATCTGAAGTTCAATAGGAGCAAATGCCATAAATTGAAACTCTCTCAAAAAAAAAAAAAAACTTACATTAGAGCATACAAGGGTTGTCGTGATTAAAAAAAAAAAAAAACCTACATTAGAGCATTCAAGGGTTGTTGTGATACAAAAGTCTATGGTCCTAGATTTTTTTTTTTCCTTTTATAACATTAGCATGCATTGATACTAAAAATAATAATGGTAATAAATAAAAATAGAAATACAAACTTAAAAGATGAAATAAAAAAATATCAATGGAATTATAAGACTCTTGAAATACTGCAATTAATGTTATTTGAAAGTAATATTGTTAACCAAAAGTTTTACTCCTCATCTAATTATTAGCTCATAATGTTTTTAATAAAAATATCCACTATTCTTTTTTTTTTTTTAATTTTTAAGAATTTAATTGTTTAAGATTCAAATTTTATTTTTTCCCTCATAGTAATTATCAATTATAAAAAATAAAAGTGCAATATTTTGAGATTCATAAGCAATATAAAAATAAAAATTATTTTACGAGAAAGATTGCGAAAGTTTTTGTATCATTACTATTTTGATAAATAAATAAAAATTAAATAAAATTAACATTAAATTGAACCTTACCACCGAATCGGAGTCATTTGGTTGAATATTGCTTTTTTCGAAGTTTATTTGCGTTATAGGTACTGTTCCAACTTATTTAGGAAAATGAGGAAAGAGAGTGAATTTCGGCAACATCGTTGCCGAAATTCAACAAAAGTATGAGAGAGAAAGAGAAAAAGTGGGAGAGAGAAAATGCATGAATTTCGGTAATGTGATTACCGAAATTCCTGCTGCCCAAATCAGCCGCCCGAGTGTGTGCTGTGTGCTCGAATAAAAAAGAAATTAATTGCGGCAATGCCATTGCCGAAATAGGGGAAGAAAAAAAAAATTTGTGGCAATTGTGGCAATGCCATTGCCGAAAATGGGAGGGGGAAAAAAAATAGTGGTTGCCGAAATTTGGGGAGGAATTAAAAAAAAAATGTTACGTCCACAATATTTTCACAACAAATCACATGTGATTAATTATTATTAGTTCAAATTTGAATTTAATACGGGGTTACTTTTTTAATCCAACAATAATAACTTACTAGTTAAAATTTGTTGTAAAAATATTGTAAAAACTGTGTGCACATATCATTTCTTAAAAAAAAAAAAAAAAGTGGAATGGAATTGTGCCAATGGCATTGCCGAAATAGGAGAAAAAAAAATTTGCAATTAGTTTGTGGCAATGGCATTGCCGAAATAAAGGGTTAAAAAAAAAAAATTTGTAGCAATTGTGGCAATGCCATTGCCGAAAATGGGAGGGGGAAAAAAAATAGTGGTTGCCGAAATCGGAGAAGGAATTAAAAAAAATGTTACGTCAACAATATTTTACAATATTTTCACAACAAATCACATGTGATTAATTATTATTATTAATTCAAATTTGAATTTAACACGGAGTTACTTTTTTAATCCAACAATAATAACTTGCTAGTTAAAATTTGTTGCAAAAATTGTGTGCACATATCATTTCTTAAAAAAAAAAAAAAAAAAAGTGGAATGGAATTGTGGCAATGGCATTGTCGAAATAGGAGAAAATAAAATTTGCAATTAGTATCGGCAATGCCATTGCCATAATTCCATTCCACTTTTTTTTTTTTTTTTAAGAAATGATATGTGTACACAATTCTTACAATATTTTTACAACAAATTTTAATTGGCAAGTTATTATTGTTGGATTAAAAAAGTAACTCCGTGTTAAATTCAAATTTGAACTAATAATAATAATAATTAATCACATGTGATTTGTTGTGAAAATATTGTAAAAATATTATGGACGTAACATTTTTTTTTTAATTCCTCCCCCGATTTCGGCAACTACTATTTTTTTTTCCCCTCCCATTTTCGGCAATGGCATTGCCACAATTGCCACAATTTTTTTTTTTTTAACCCCCTATTTCGGCAATGGCATTTCCACAAACTAATTGGAAAATTTTTTTTTCTTCTATTTCGGCAATGCCATTACCACAATTCCATTCCACTTTTTTTAAAAAAAAAAAATGATATGTGCACACAATTTTTACAATATTTTTACAACAAATTTTAACTGGCAAGTTATTATTGTTGGATTAAAAAAGTAACTCCGTGTTAAATTCAAATTTAAACTAATAATAATTAATCACATGTGATTTGTTGTGAAAATATTGTAGACGTAACATTTTTTTTTTAATTCCTCCCCAGATTTCGACAACCACTATTTTATTTTCCCTCCCATTTTCAGCAATGACATTGCCACAATTGCCACAAATTTTTTTTTTCTTCCTCTATTTCGGCAATGGCATTGCCACAATTGCCACAAATTTTTTTTATTCCCCTATTTCGACAATGGCATTGCCGCAATTAATTTCTTTTTTATTCCAACACACAGTCAGGCAGTTGGTTCGAGCAGCAGGAATTTTGGTAATCACATTACTGAAATTCATGCATTTTCTCTCTCTCACTTTTTCTCTTTCTCTCTCGTACTTTTGTTGAATTTCGATAATAGTGTTACCAAAATTCACTCTCTTTCCTCATTTTCCTAAATAAGTTAGAACAGTGCCTATAACGCAAATAAACTTCGAAAAAAGCAATATCCAGTCAAATAACTCACCGAATCGTATGATTTTGGTGGTATTTTACTATTTTCCTTGTCAAATTGGGTTTGACTGTTTGAGTATCTTATCCAGCAACATAATAATAAGGGGCAGGTTGGAAAAAACATGAATTCAGGGTCCCATCGGTTTTAATAGCGGTCTCCTATGTGGACACTGCAATGACCAGTTTGCTATCCTCTGTCTCTCTCTCTTTCTCTCTCAAATCAAATCTTAATACCGCTGCTTGATTAATGATTAGTCTAGAAGGGAGCCTTTTTTTCTCCAAAAAATTGAAATGGTGAATTGGGGCAATGTCTTTTTCTTTCCCCTGTCAGAAGAACTTTTGGAGTTTTTGGATACATGCACATAAAAATATATATTTTATTGTGTGAAAATATGTGTGGCTAAAAAAAATATAAAAATATATATAATATTATTTAAAAACTAAAAATTGTTATTTGAAATGGTATACTAAACACTCCCTCTGTTACGTACTCACCTTCTTTTACACCTTTTTGACATGGTTAGTTATGAGTGTCCACCTTTATAAAAAAATTAATCGATATTTGATATAGACGAGAGAAACTATCAATTGAAGTAACTAAAATTTATATTGCTTTTAATTTTTACTAATTACAACAATTGAAGTAACTAAAATTTATATTGCTTTTATTTTTTACTAATTACAATTTATCTCTTCAAAAAGTTATGTAATAAGTTGTTCTGGGTATTAGCCTATACAATTTGCAATTTGTCATTTATTACATTTTTCTTTCACAAGCTATCACCTTGATTACCCTTACCCTCTTGAACTATAAAAACACACAATAGACCCCTTAATTACACTTATCACCTTGATTACATTTTTCCTACATAAGCTATCACCTTGATTAATCTTAAAAATATGGACAAAACTTATACAATACCTTAAGTGTTATTCTTTAAATTTCCCCCTTAAGATTCTACCATGTAGTCACTTAACTAAAAAAATACACTTCCATCTATGAGGGAAAAAGTCACATGGCAGAATCTTAATAAGGAAATCTAAAAAATAA
Organism: Quercus tomentella; assembly: GCA_028535165.1. NCBI lineage: Eukaryota > Viridiplantae > Streptophyta > Magnoliopsida > Fagales > Fagaceae > Quercus > Quercus tomentella. Next base: position 19,968,992 of record JAPQVY010000122.1, on the reverse strand, counting down.
CATCTAAGTACTATATCTAAATCTTACCCAAAATATATTGTTCTTATACCCCTTGTTGTCTATTTTACGATTAACTCTAACAAAATTTAGTATTAAAAAGTAAAAACTAATTTATCCCTTAGTTCAAGTTAGTTGTATGTTTTGGAAAGACCTAACACCAAAATGGACTGTAAGGGAACATTGAAAATTTGAAACAAAGTTATGACTTTAGGGAGGTCAATTGTGTAACTCGATAGTTTCAGAGGTTAAGTATAATCAGTATAATAGTTTATGATGGAAAAATTTAATTTCCCACAAATAAAAGTGTAATCAAGCTGGCCATATTTTAGCCAAAAATATGACTCAAACTAACATATAGCATTTTCTCAATAAAAATAAAAAATAAAATCACACATACCTTTGCCACAACCTAACTTTAGAAGCTTTTTACACTAAAATAATAATAATAATAATAATAATAATAATCTATATCATATCATATCATATTATATTATATATAATAAAAGTTGGGTTTAGAAGCCGTGGTTGCGCCACGTGACTTCACCAAATTGCAGAAATTTTATTAAATTTTTAGATTTTTAAAGAACTAAAAAGGAATAGTATACTACTGGGTTTCTAATTCATTCTTATCATTAAATAAAATTAGATTAACATTATTTTTTTATTTGTTAAGATATATTTCTTAAATTAAGAGATAATATTATTGTAGGGTCTCGATTTACAGTCCAAGCCCAAAACGTATGGGATATTGGCCCAATGAACCCAATACAATAAATTTGTAAAGAGTGGGTCGAAGAATTAGGCCCTAATGAATTGAACAACGGATAGTTTTAATTTGAATGACAATCAAACACAACTAAGAGATTTTGATCTTAATATGCTTTCAGTTCGAGGAGGTCCCCCTTGTATAAATTAATCACAGATGGATACAAAGATAGTTTAGATTGCTATAGTGTTTTATCTCTCTTTTTCCGATCCTCTCTCCATGGAAGGTCTCTCACATTATATATCCACCTTTGGACCATCTTCATCTTACACTTGTTGATCATCCGAGCCCTTACTTGAGTACCTGTCCCATCAGACACCCTTTCTGGTTTTCTGTGAGTTGTGGTAGCCAAGGTAACACTATTCAGAGGTCTTCTCCACATAAATGCGGCCAGAAAAGTAGCTGTAGTGCATTTAATACAATGATGGCAGTTTTCCCTTAGATATTTTTAGGTTACCTTCCTTCTCGTATGTCCATGAGGCATGTCCCTATCATTGGAGCTTCTTGAAGGATCACTCTAATTGCTGGAGTACATACTTGAACTGTATTCATCATATCCGAAGAGGAGTTCCTCCTCGGACCACCTTTCATTTGTTCCCTACTTATGAGACTTTAACTAGGAACATCAAACAACTATTTGCTCCTCATCAAACCTATCAATGTCCTCAGACAAAGCCCAAGGCCCAACATATGGTTTTGGGCCCTTATCCCTACATTTAACATACAAAAATTTAATTTAGATAATATTTATCATCTAATTAACATTATTTTTTTTATTTGTTAGGATATATTTCTTAAATTAAGGGATACTATTTAACATACAAAAATTTAATTTGGATAATATTCATCTAAATTTTCAAAATTTTAATATTATTAAATTAATATTATTTTATCAAAATATTCAGCTACAAAACTTGATTATTAAGGGATAAGCACAATCCAAATTCTTCAAGAGGTGATTAATATAAATCTATCCCAAGAAACAGTATATATCTCTAATAATTTGATAATCTCTATCTATTGCAAAAAACAGTATATATCTCCATTAATTTGATAATTTCTACGTTGATGACATTTAATATATATATATATATATATCAAAATTTCTTATAGCTATCGACCATGTTCTCTTTCTCACTTTAAAAAAAAAAAAAAAAAATTATGTGTTATGTTATGTTGAATCAACTCTTTTTTTTATTTTTTTTATTCTATTCATATGACCTTTTTTTAATTCCAATTTTTATGGGATAAAAACAAACACATTGATTAGATATCTTTAATTTCAATAAGATTTAAATGAATTATATTTCAAATGGAAATCTACCAATATATATAACCCTATATATCCTTTTTGGAGTGAAACTTATTTCAATATGTGAATGCCTAAATCCCATGACAATGCAGGTATGCATTCTTTCTTCTTTTATTATTATTATTTTCATTTTGTTTATTTTCTTTAGTTTTATTATTGGTTTTTTGTCTTCATGTGATTTTAATTAATGAATTCAAAACATTCGAAAACAGTGTCAAGTTTCTAAAGGCTCCTTCTTTATTTTTGTATTTTGTTTTTATTAAATTGATTAGGTTTTGTGTATTGGTTGCCTTTTGGTTAAACTAATTTTCTTAGCTTTGATCTAATTTATATGCTTAGGGTTAGGGTCTTAGAATTAATGATTAAATATGGTTAGAATTAATAGATTAATTTTAACAATTTTCTTATTTGATTTTTATGTTACATCAAATTATCAAGGTGTTCTACACGTGGATTCTTGAATTATCAACTTTAATTTTAATTTATAATATTATCAAGATTATATTAATTTTAGATTTATCAATTGTTTAGTACGTTTTTTTTTAAAATAATTATCAATTTAAAATTCAATTTGGAATTATCAATTTAATTTCATTTTAGGAAGAAATCTTACCCCTTATTTTAGTGAGATAATTATTTACACTTGATAATTTTTTCTTTTATCTTTATTGAATATATTAAAATATATAATTATTCATACATTTATTTTATAAGCTTTTTCATAAAACCGTGCAACGCACGGGCCTATAACTAGTATCTATCTAAAAGTTAAAGCGTAGCATTTATTGTTACTCGCTTCAGTTGAGCCACATCAGTGTCCAAGTAATTATCTTTTTTCTTTCCAATTTTCCTATAATTGTTTTTAACATTTATTTTTTTAATATTTACACTTCTCCAACCTTTCTCCCTCCCTTACCTTTTCATCTCTCCACTACTCTCTACACTAATATCATTCTTCCTCTTTCCCTTCATCTTCCTTTATTTTTGTCTCTTCTTATTAACACCCTCTTACTATGAATTTGTCACTATCTCTTCCATTCTATGCATAGTTTTCCATCACATAAAATGCTCTCTCTCTCTCTCTCTCTCTCAATTTTTTGGTGAATTTTATATTTTTCTTGTATCTCTGCTTTAGGTTGATAATTTTTTTATATTCTTTAAAACTCAACTTTGGGTTAATGTGTAAGGACTGAAATTGGATTGGACCCAATATAGAGTCGGGTTTTGGCCCAAAAAGCCCAAACAATAAATTTATAGAGCGTGGATGAAAGAACTAGATCTACTCCAAAAGAAAGAGGATAAAATTTGCTAATTTAAAACTATTAAACACAGGTAAGATGATAAAATCTGTCCTCGGAGTGGCTTGATGAGCTTATATCATATTATTTTCTCTCTTCCCCAAGTTACAAGAGTTCATAGTCTTATAAAAACTGTCCCCTTTTTTTTGGCGCATCTTCCCATGTTATATACTACAATCTTGGTATCATCCTTACCACACACGTGTAGATTAGATTCGGGGCACTCCCTCCTATCCCATCCAGTACCTCCCAGAACCATCAACTAATAGTTATAAGGCTGTTTGATCACTATTCAGACATCATTTCCACATTAATGCGGCCAAGGAGTTGGTTGGGAGCCATTTAATGCGGAGGTAGCAGCTTTTGAAGATATTTGTTGCCCTTCTCCTTTCTTATCCCTTGTCCAACGTCTAACTCTCAACGTTGATGTGACTTCAAAGAGAGTCCATGATGATATGGCACTCTTACTGACCTCGGCCACTCGTTGCCGAGATGTATTTTATCCTCGGACACTTGTTGGATTTACCTCATATTATCTCTACCCTTCTCTTTACTCCGTTCTCCTTGTAATCTTATCTGATCCTCCTCGGATGGTATAATGTCTTTAGATCGGGCCATAGGCCCAGTTAGCATGGCCTTAATAGTACCTCCTGATTAATTGGCCCCCCACAATAGCCCTCAAAATCTTGCTTTTCGACTCCTCGGGAGGAAAGGATAATTTTGATGTCCCCAGCTCATCTTGCTTGTGATCCTACTCTGCATTCCTGGCCTCCCATATGTCTTTTCACCTGCTCAAGGCACGTTCCTGATGCTTTGGCATCCAGAGTGCGCAAGCATTAAATTTTGGCAACGCCCCTGTCCCCCACATTCAACGGTAAGATGCAAATCCAACGGTGGAGGGTTTTTCTTGTTTTACGAGCGGGAACTTTCCCGCTTGTAACTTCTGCACCACTATAAATAGCTTTTCAAATCAATCCTTTTTCTTACTTTCAATAATCACACATTCCTAAAGCTCATACATTGAACCTGCCTCTCTCTCTCTCTCTTTCGTTTCTCTGTGCGTCTACAAATAGTAGAAATTTGTCCGAGGACACTTTTTAAACTTGTAATTCTCTTTAGACCCCTTTGGCTTTCATTTTAAACTTGTTAATTTTCCTTCGAAATCTCGTAGGAAAATGGGTAAGTTCAAATGTCTAGTTAAGTCCGAGGAGGGTATGAGAAGTTTCAGGGCTAAGTATAGGATCCCGTCCATATTAGGCATGAGGTACGCTGCCCAAAAGGAGTGGTTTGATGATAGGAAAACTGGAGAGGTGGTCATTCCCATGATTGCCTTCATAGAGGGAGGGATGACCATTCCCATGGGTTCCATCACTAGGAGTTATCTTAGGTTTTTTAGGTTATCCCCCACATAATGCGCCCCAAATATGTTCAAGGTCTTGGGGAGTATAGAAGCTTTAAACGATAGAATGAACCTGAACCTGACCCATCACGATGTGAATTGGGTATACAACCTTCACAATTTGAAGAGGCAGGGATATTACCTCAAGTCGAGGCATCCTGCAGTAAGGCTGATCCAATGCCTCCCCACTTCAAACAAAAATTTAAAGGAGGATTTCCTAATCTTTTCTGGGGAATGGCACGACGATCTATCCTGTCCGACTAAGGAAGGGGCACCAGGTGGGGGTATAGCCATAGTTTTTTTTTTTTTTTTTGAATTTTGGTTGGCATTTCTCTCTTGTTTTCCAACATCCTTGCCTAAGAAATCTTATTCTAAGTCAATGGTTTTGCAGATAAGCGTGCCACCAAACCCAAGCTCAGCTTAGTTTACCGAGCGAGTTTAGACAGGATCCTGCAAGCCGAGGTGTATGTGAACGAAGCTAACGGTCAACTTCAAGCAGCTCATTTAATCCTTGGATACACACCCCTCTCGCTCGCCTTCCAAACCCCTAAGTACGTAATCAAAGCTCGCGACCCTCGGCTCCACTGTATCAGTGTTGCCTACCAGGGGTTCGTTGTTCCAGAGGGTGTCCCAATTCCTGAAGGCACTCCCCGTGCTTAACCACTTTTTGTGGCAGCTCATTTAGTAGGAGCGTCCTCATCTCAACCCGCTCTTGAGGAAAGGGAAGAAAGAAAAGAAGAAGAAGAAGAAGAAGAAGAAGAAGAGGAAGAAGAAAGAAATCCAAAGGAAGTTGTAAATTTGTCAGATTCCTCGGAAGAATTCGAGGTTTTTAATCAAACTTTACACTCCGAGGACGCTTTTGACGAAATGGGTATCCAAAGGAAGCCCCAAAGGAGCCTACAAAAGCTGATAGAAAATCAGCCTGGAAAAAGTGCACCGGGGAAATCTGCACAGTCTCAAATTCCCCCTTCTCTTCCCAAATCTCCTCCTCCTGCTCCTCACCAACCTCAGCCAGTTAGACCTGAACTTGCTGATCCAAAAAGGAAAAGGGAGCAGAAAGGGAAAGACGTGGTTGATGCTGGAAAATCCCGTCCGACCCTAGAAGAAGAGGCCCAACGAGCTGCAAAGTAGCAAAAAGTCAGCCACTTACCACAACGGGGCATAGAGAGAGTTGACACTCAGCCTCCAGAGCCACAAGCCTGGCTCCCAACACCCATGCTCGACGATGAGCCCATGAGAGACGATGCGTCAATTAGAGACTACAACGGGGGCATTGGGGGCCACGTTGCTTCGGCCCTGGAGGAGGCCTTGTTGCTCCCCAAAGACATGATCGAGTTGCGGGGTATGAGGAAGAATGAGATCTTCCTCAACTGCAAAAGATATTTGGCCATGGTATGAAATTACTGTTAACTTATAGTCCCAATATATATATTAGTTTTTTTTTTTACTTGCTGTGATATTGACTCTTCTCTTTTTAGGCCATCCAAAACACTTTCAAGCTCGAACAGATAACTAATTCTAGCTATCAGCAACTGGAAGACGAAAGGAAAAGAAGGACGGCAGCGGTGCAAACACTGACCATCTTCGAGAATAAAAATGCAGAGCTGAAGAAAAAGCTGACCGAGGAGGAGCAAGCTCGCCGCAGTGCTGACTCGGCCTTAGAAGGTGCAGAAAGGCAAGCCGAGGACCAGAGGAGGCGCTTGCGCGAGACAACTGATGAATTAACTGCTACCAGGGAGCAAATGACAGCTCTTAAAAAACAACTGGAGGAAACCCAAAGGCTAAAGGACCAGGTTGAGAAGTCCAAGGCTGAGGCTAAAAAGGCAAGGATTGAGGCCGAGAAGGAAAGGGATGAGGCCGAGCAGAAGGGTTATGACCTCGGAGTAGCTGAGACCGAGGAAACCCTTAGGGCAGAGGTCCCAGTGGTGTGCCGCGTTTACTGTGCCCAAACTTGGGATGAAGCCCTTAACCAAGCTAGGGTTGAGGCTTCATCTGAGTTGAGGAAAGCAGAGAATGTGTTTTACCCTTCTGCAATTCGAACCTCGGATCCTCTTTCCGCTCAAGATGATGTGACTTCCACAACTATTAATCCAAATCCAGAAGTATTGCCTCAGGACCTTCCTCCTCCCAGCTAGCAAGGGCCAACAAAAGAAATCAGTGCTTCTTAGGAAGTGTCCTCAAATAAGGCTGCTGCTGTTCCGGAGGTAGGAGCAGCTTCTTAGGGCTTTCAGCAAGACTTGGCTTCAACGGTCATGCCCGCTGAGGGAGCCTTTAAAGACAAGGAGGGAACAACTGCCTCGGAAGCAGATAACCCGGCCAACAAAGCTTCCAAGCTTCAAATTAAGCTGAAAAAATAAACTTTCTTTTGTAATACAACTAAGACTTTTGTAAGGGATTTTGTTCCCCTTTTTTTTTAGACATATTTTAATGAAGTGCGTACTTTTACCTTCTTGAATTCGTTTAAGTTATTGTTTATCTCATCTTTGTCTTATCTGTTTTATTACTATGGTTTTGAGGAGTTTTCATTTTGACTGCCTTTTGTTTATACAAGAGAAAATGGAGAAAACATTGTTCACACATACTTTTAATGGACAGTTAAAATGGATGAAAACCATTGAGTCTGTGACATCACATAGATATATTTTGGATACATATATATTCATTCTAATAAGTTTAACCTTAAGAAAACATCCAAAAGTTTGATTAAACAAAGTTAAGCCCCGAGCACTTCAGTATGCTTTTAATGATATTTATAGGCTTATTGGGGTTTATATCTTTACTTGGTAATCACAAATCTTGTGATCCGAGAATGGGAGTTAAGGTTTTACTCCCTTTAAATGCTCAAATTTGTGTTGCACTAGCATTTTAATAACAAGAGGCTATATTAATTTCTATTGAACCTGTTTAATGCTTCAATAGACGTCCTAGGATATTAATTTCCACTAAGTTTGTGATCCGAGGAACCTGACAAAACTTAGTTTCTGTTTAATACTTCAGTAGATGTCATAGGGTATTAATTTCCACTAAGTTTGTGGTCCGAGGAACCTGACATAACTTAGTTTCTGTTTAATACTTCAATAGATGCCATAGGGTATTAATTTCCACTAAGTTTGTGGTCTGAGTAACCTGACATAACTTAGTTTCTGTTTAATACTTCAATAGATGTCATAGGGTATTAATTTCCACTAAGTTTGTGGTCCGAGGAACCTGACATAACTTAGTTTCTGTTTAATACTTCAATAGATGTCATAGGGTATTAATTTCCACTAAGTTTGTGATCCGAGGAACCTGACATAACTTAGTTTCTGTTTAATACTTCAATAGATGCCATAAGGTATTAATTTCCACTAAGTTTGTGATCCGAGGAACCTGACATAACTTAGTTTCTGTTTAATACTTCAATAGATGCCATAAGGTATTAATTTCCACTAAGTTTGTGATCCGAGGAACCTGACATAACTTAGTTTCTGTTTAATACTTCAATAGATGAAGAGACACGTAATGCATGATCGGGGCAAATTAAAGGGAAACTAAACAGGGCTACTTTTTATTAATAATAATACCTCCTTAGATTGTTTACATTCCAAGGATGGAGTACAGCTTTTTCATCTAGATCTTCCAAATAGTAGGCACCTATTCCTGCCACTAAAGTGATCCGATATAGTCCTTCCCAATTAGGCCCCAACTTTTCCCAGGTTGGATTCTTGGTGGTTCCCAGAACTTTCCTTAGCACCAGATCTCCTACAGCCAACGGCCTCAGCTTTACATTGGTATCGTAATCTTGCTTGAGTTTATGCTGGTAATAAGTCAGTTGGACCATTGCATTCTCCCTTCGCTCTTCGATCAAGTCCAGACTCTTTTCCAACAGCCCATCATTGCTACTTGGGGTAAATGCACTAGTTCTCATCGTTGGGAAACCAGTTTCCAGAGGGATTACGGCCTTGGTTCCATATGTTATTGAGAAAGGGGTCTCCCCTGTTGACCGTCAAGGTGTTGTTCGATATGTCCAAAGGACATGTGGTAATTCCTCCACCCATTTCCCCTTTGGGTCGTCCAACCTCTTTTTAAGTCCATTCACTATAACCTTGTTGACAGCTTCAGCTTGCCTATTCCCTTGAGGATAGGCCGGAGTGGAATATCTATTCTTTATCCCTAAGTCAGAACAGTATTGCCTGAAAGCTTTACTATCGAACTGAAGGCCATTATCCAAGATAAGGGTATGGGGAGTCCCGAATCGGGTAACAATATTCTTCCAGATAAACCTTTTAACGTCTACGTCTCTGATGTTAGCCAAAGGTTCAGCTTCGACCCATTTAGTGAAATAATTCGTGCTGACCAGCAAATACTTTTTGTTTCCTAGTGCTTTAGGAAAAGGACCTACAATATCTAAACCCCATTGAGCAAAAGGCCAAGGGCTGGAAAAAGGATTAAGAATTCCTCCAGGCTGGTGGATGTTTGGAGCGAATCTCTGACACTGATCACATTTTCTGACATACTCTTGCGCTTCCTTTTGCATATTTGGTCACCAGTATCCTTGAGTAATGGCCCGGGGAAGATCGGTGAGATAGGGATCTTCCCCCCGTGTGACTTTCGCAAATTCCTTCATGCAGTTCATCTAAGAGTGAATCTGATATCTTGGGATGGACACAAAGCAGATATGGCCTAGGAAAAGAACGCTTATACAACTTCTTGTCCTCGGACAACCAAAACCGAGGAGCTTTCCTTCATATTTTCTCAGCTTCTGTTTTCTCCTCAGGTAATATGTCGCTTTCGAGGAATAGAAGTATGGGGTCCATCCAGCTCGGCCCAAGTTGACTTGATGGATCTGGAGCAAATCCTTCCTTGTTGGGGTAGGGGTGCATAAATCCTTGACAATTATCACTCGGGGCAAATTCCGTGCTGAGGAGGTGGCAAGGGTAACCAAGGAATCTGCATGGGTATTTTCACCTCTAGGGATATGTGATAAGTCAAAGGATTCAAATTTCGTTTGCGCCTGCTTAACTTGACCCAAATACTCTTGCATTCTTGTATCTCGGGCTTCCAGTTCCCCTTTTACTTGGCCAACGATCAGCCTTGAGTCTGAGAACATTTCCACTGCCTTTCCACCCATTTTCTGGACCATAGTCATTCTGATCAGCAAAGCTTCATATTCCGCTTCGTTGTTTGTGGCTGAGAATCCCAACCTCAAGGACTTTTCAATGACGATCTTCTTAGGGGATATCAGAACTAGCCCCACTCTTGCTCCCCGTTGGTTTGCTGCTCCATCCACATATACTTTCCAGGATGAGGTGTTTTGTGTGGAGATCAGGCCAACCGATTTTTCATCCATGTCATGTTGCTTCACCTCTGCTTCTTCTGGAAGCTCAACAAACTCGGCTACTAGATCGGCGAGGACTTGGCCTTTCATAGAGGTACGAGGCATACATTTAATGTCAAAAGCACCTAGAATCGTGCCCCATTTAGCAATCCTCCTGGTATAATCCGTGCTTCGAAGTATCGACTTGAGCGGTAATTGAGTTAAAACAACCATGGTGTGCGCTTGGAAATAATGGGGGAGTTTTCGTGTTGCATGTACTACTGCCAAGATGGCCTTTTCCAGTGATAAATACCGCACCTCGGCCTCATGAAGTGACTTACTTACGTAATAGACGGGTCTTTGGACGCCATTGTCTTCTTGTATCAAAACAAAACTTACGGCATGAGAGGCCACTGCCAAGTAGGCAAAAAGGACCTCATCTACCGTAGGACTGGACATGATAGGTGGCCGAGATAAGTATTGTTTCAACTGCTGAAAGGCCACAGCACATTCTTTAGTCCACTCAAACCCTTTCCACTTATGCAGTAAAAGGAAAAAGGGTCTGCACCTATCGGCTGACCTAGATATGAACCGGTTCAAAGGAGCAGTCATCCCTGTTAGTCTCTGCACCTCCTTGGGATTCTGAGGTGCCTGTAAGTCATTAATGACCTTAATCTGGTCTGGGTTCACCTTAATTCCCCGGTGAGTCACCATGTATCCCAAGAACTTTCTAGAGCTTACACCGAATGAACACTTTGAAGCATTCAAACGTAGCTTGTGCTTTCTCAGAATTTCAAAGATACTCGTAAGATCTCCCGCGTGTCCGGACACCACTTTGCTCTTAACAACCATATCATCGATATAGATTTCAATATTCCTGCCCAATTGTGGTTCGAACATCTTAGTCATCATCCGTTGATAAGTAGACCCTGCGTTTTTCAAACCAAATGGCATCACTTTGTAATGATAGTTTCCAATGGGAGTAATAAAAGCTGTCTTTTCTTGATCATCCAACGCTAACGGTATTTGGTGATATCCTTGGAAGGCATCCAAAAAGCTCGTCCGAGGATGACCTACTGTTGCATCCACCAACTGGTCTATCCTAGGCATAGGAAAGGGGTCCTTGGGACAAGCCCTATTGAGGTCCGTGAAGTCTACACACACTCGCCATTTCCCAGTCTTTTTCTTCACCACCACCATGTTGGCTAACCATTGAGGATAAAAAACTTCCTTGATAGCCCCTGCCTGCTTGAGTTTGGCCACCTCATTTCTAACGGCCTCGGCGTGCTCTTTCGACGGACGCCGAGGTGGCTGTCTCTTCAAAGTGATGGAAGGATTAACATTAAGATGGTGACAGATGAAACTTGGATCTATACCTGGGGCTTCATACGCACTCCATGTGAACACATCAACATTTTCTCTGAGGAATTCAACCAATTGCTCCCTCTCCTGCGAAGGCAGTTTAGCCCCAACCTGAAAGAATTTCTCCGAATCATCGCCAAATCTTCGCATCTTGCCTCATCGGCTGGTCCATTTGAGGGTAACGCTGGGGTTTTTGATTGCTATAAACCATTATCTGCGGTGGCCGAGGTCTCCGCCTCAAGCTGATGCTGGATAGCCGCTACCAGGCATTGTCTGGCCACAGTCTGATTTCCTACTATCTCCAAAACCTGGTCACCGGATGGGTACTTCACCTTCTGGTGAAGAGTAGAGGAGACGACCTCCAGGGTATGAAGCCAAGGTCTGCCCATAATAGCCGTGTAGGGAAAGAAAACATCTACAACGATGAAGTCTACTTCCACCACATCCGTATCGGCCTGCACAGGTAATCTGATCTAACCTTTTGGGATGACCATCCTTCCTTCAAAGCTCATCAAAGGAGAGTTGTAGGCCGTTAAGTTCTCAGGTTTCAACTTTAACCCCCTATACAAGTCAGGGTACATTATGTCAGCAGCACTGCCCTGGTCAATCATCACCCTTTTCACATCGTACCCACCAATTCTTAGAGTAACCACAAGAGTATCATCATGGGGCTGTATGGTTCCAACCTTGTCCTCATCCGAAAAACCCAACACTAACGAGACGCCCAGCCTGGCTCTCTTAGGTATTGAGTTAGACTCCTCAGCCTGAAAACGGGACACCGACATTACCCTGGATGGACAAGATCCAGTCCTTCTTGGGGCAGCAAAAATAACGTTTATTGTGCCAAGGGGGAGTCTTGAAGAAGCATCTTCCCGGAGCTCTGAGCTCGCTTGGCTCACCCGACCACTGGAATGATGCAAGAGTTGCTTCAACTTCCCTTCTCGAACTAACTAGTCCAAATGGTCCTATAAATTTCTGTAATCCTCAGTCGTATGTCCATGATCCTGATGATAGTGGCAATAAAGGTTCTGGTTGCGTCTCATGGGATCTCCTGCCATCTTGTTTGGCCATTTGAAGAACGACTCATTCTTAATCTTCTCTAGTACTTGGTGCACTGGCTCTCGAAATACAGCGTTAACCGCCTGGGTGTTGGTAGATCCTGACTGCCCAACATGGTCTTTCCGAGGTCGGTTATTATTGTACCGGTTCGACCTAAAATCCCTCCTCTCTTGAGGGATCACCTTAGTCTTTCCTTTCCCCTACAGTTGGTCTTCTTCTACTCTTCTGTACGTGTCAATCCGATCCATCAATTGGCGTACACTAGTAACAGGCTTACCAGTTAGAGATTTCCTCAAATCATGCTCGACTGGAAGACCACCCTTGAATGTGCTAATGGCCACATCGTCGTATTCTCCTTCTATTTCATTAAATATCTCCCAGTATCTATCCAAATAAGTCTTTAAAGTCTCGCCCTCCCGCATGGACATAAACAATAAAGATCCCAGAGGCCGAGGAACCCTGCTGCAAGTGATAAAGCGAGCACTAAAAGCCCGAGTGAGTTTCTTAAAAGAGTCGATAGAGTTCGCCCTCAAACCATTGAACCACCTCATTGCCACCAGGCCCAAGCTAGATGGAAAGACCTTACACATCAAGGCCTCATCTTTGGAATGAACAGCCATCCTTTGACTGAAATGGCTAACGTGTTCAACCAGGTTTGTTCGACCAATATAAATGGTGAATATGGGTTGATGGAATCGCCGAGGAAGACTCGCATCCTCAATGTTTCGCGTGAAGGGTGATTTAGAAACTTGACTCAATGCCTTGTTCATGGCGTCGTTCCCCAAGCCCTTGTAAGGTGGACTTTTGTACCTTCATCTACGGTGGTGCTCTTCTTCATAGGAAAAAGTCTCACTAGGCGGAGTTCTAGATCTTCGTCTATAACTAGCACCATCTGTCTCTTCAGAAGACGGTTCGGAACTGGGCGGTGAACGTTTTCGCCGAGCATGACGTAACTCTTTCTTCAACTCATCGATTTCACGTTGCATGTCCCTATCATTCTGTGCATGGGAAACATGATTCTTCCCCCGAGACTGGCTCTTACTGGTATGGGTTGTATGCATACTTCCCTCATGATCCCTCTTCCGTTCGAGATTCACGAGCGGATTGTCATGTTGATACCCCTTGACTCTACTTGGTGTAGATTTGCGTCTACCTGATGTGGCTCGGCTGCTGCATGGTGTGGACTTGCTTCCTCCATCGTGAACGTTGTAACCGAATCTCCTTCAGAAAGATCAAGCTCTTCCCACAGACGGCGCTAATTGTAAGGACTGAAATTGGATTGGACCCAATATAAAGTCGGGTTTTGGCCCAAAAAGCCCAAACAATAAATTTATAGAGCGTGGATGAAAAAACTAGATTTGCTCCAAAAGAAAGACGATAAAATTTGCTAATTTAAGACTATTAAACACAGGTAAGATGATAAAATCTGTCCTAGGAGTGGCTTGATGAGTTTATATCATATTGTCTTCTCTCTTCCCCAAATTACAAGAGTTCATAGTCTTATAAAAACTGCCTCCTTTTTTTTGGCGCATCTTCCCATGTTATATACTACAATCTTGATATCATCCCTACCACACACGTGTAGATTAGATTCAGGGCACTCCCTCCTATCCCATCCAGCACCTCCCAGAATCATCAACTAATAGTTGTAAGGCTGTTTGATCACTGTTCAGGCATCACTTCCACATTAATGCGGCCAGGGAGTTGGTTGGGAGCCATTTAATGCGGAGGTAGCAGCTTTTGAAGATATTTGTTGCCATTCTCCTTTCTTATCCCTTGTCCAACGTCTAACTCTCAGCGTTGATGTGACTTTGAAGAGAGTCCATGACGATATGGCACTCTTACTGACTTCAGCCACTCGTTGTCGAGATGTATTTTATCCTCGGACACTTGTTGGATTTACATCATATTATCTCTACCCTTCTCTTTACTCCGTTCTCCTTGTAATCTTATCTGATCCTCCTCGAATGGTCTAATGTCCTTGGATCGGGCTATAGGCTCAGTTAGCATGGCCTTAATAGTACCTCCTGATTAATTGGCCCCCCACGGTTAATGCAATTTAGTTTTGTTTTTAATTTTTTTTTTTTTTGGTTCTCTTTGATTGTTAAGTCTTATCCTATTGCTTTATAAAGAATTAAATGTAGTATATAAAAATATAATATTATTCTATTACATAGCATGATTTGGATAATTTGGTATTTATTGTAATTTGGTATTTATTTTATTACATAGCATGATTTTTTATAGTGGTCAATTTAGGTGTTAAATTATGAGACTTTACTAATTTTAGTTTGTTTTTTAATCATTTGTGGTGGACAAATTACTTTTAATAGTTGTATTATAAGTATTCTATAATGCCATCTATTTAGAGAAAAGCAATGGTTAATCAAACAAAAATAATCGGATGGGTGACAAATTTTAGCTTTTGTAATTTTATTTTAATTATTATTATTATTTTATAACAATGCATATATAGAAATTTAATTCTTAGATTTTGCTAATAATTGTTTATTTGATAATATGTTTTGGGTGGACGAAATTACAATTTCTACAAATAAAATATCCTTAATAGATTATTAACAACGAATTGTTTTCCTAATTGGTCCAATTAATCATTGTTAAGTTTTATTAATTTTTTTAGTTACATTTTTCGGTGTTTTGGATTGTAGGCAGAAAAAGTAGGGTTTGAGAAAGTTTATTTAAAACTAAAAGAATAATTTCCAAATTTTATCTTCTTTTTAATGGTTCACAAAATGTTATAAATAATTTTTATTAAAAAATGAATATTTTCGTTAACTTGCCTTTTGAATTTCTGAAAAATAATTATATTGTTTTCATTTTGGTATAACAAAATTTATATTTATAATTTATGATTGTTCCTATATTACATTTATGATTATTCCTATAATAAATAAAAATATGATTATGTAATACATTACTCTTTATTAAATTAGTCTAAATTGTAAACAATCTAAAGTGAAAGAACCAAAGAAACTTAGTCAACTAAGCAACAAAATAATCAAAATCTTACACCTAATTTTAAGAACCAACAGAATCGGAATGAGAAAAAAAATCTTGTTTGGGCTACATGATTTATGTCCCTAATTTAAATTTTACAATTTTACTTAATTTAAAATTAAAAATTGCTAGAGCCACTCATCAAGGATTTTAGGATTTTGAACATAATTGAGCTGAGATTTGTAATTATGTACATAATAGTCTACCGAGTTTGCATAACAAATCATCAAATATAAATTGGATTTGATTCAGAAACTATAACATCAAATGGGGGAGAAAAAAGAACTTCATGAGAATGAAGATAAAGTCCTCCTTCAATGTTCTAAGCCTTACAACAATTTATGAACTCAATGTACACATGTTTAACTCTCATTGCACCAATGTTGTTCAACATAGGAAGACAGAAAGACAAATGTTAAAATCAAACACAGCAAAAAATTAAAATAAATATATGAGAGGTAATTAAAATAGATACAAACCATGTTTTCTTCTATATATAAGAGGTAATTTTAATTTCAAAATACAAACAGGTACAGTTTCAGATTCTTAGTGTATATGTGTAACACCAGTAGAATTAATAGACTTAGCATTCCAATGCTCCGCCTTCTTCAACCTAGTCAATGCCTCAGAGAGAGAGAGAGATTAGTTATTTATGTTGTATTGTATACGTATTTCAGGCATTTGCATCATATTAAATTTTTTGCTCAGATTACCATCTTTAGCAGACAAAGACACCATTATGTCATCAATTCTTTTTCCATTTGATTGAGCACGCACATATAGACAATGGTGTTATCATTTTTAGTATCTCCCATAGCTCCCCTGCATATTGTGCCATTAAGGTTTGGATATACATCTTCTCACCCTTGTCATTTTTTTTGTTATCTGCTCACAGCATAATCATCTCGGAAGTTATTTGGTGTCTCTTGTTCATCTTCTCTAACTCCTGTTTTCAAGCACAATCACATAAAGAAAGTCTATTCCATTATAGTCTAGCATGTGAAAGTAAGCCAAAAATTAAATCCGAAAATGAAATTCCAAAGGATATTCACCTCCTTGTACAGCAATGAGCCACCTTTTGGAACACTCAAAAAGAGCCAAGCTAATCCATTAAACTGCATTGCATATCAAATTATTAACACAACCACAACTTTCAGGGGGCGTTTGAAGAAGTAATGCCAATACAAAAGGTCCAATAGAGAACACATCAATTTCAGACTTTGAGTCAAAGAATATATAACCAACTTCCAAAACTGTCTATTATTATCAGTGTGTTGTGTACCCCCAAATAGTAAATTTTACAAATCCAAGTTCAGCTGACATAAGATTGGACAAAACATAACATTAAATCTACTTAATGCAACACAAGAATAGTAACTAATAGTAACTATGCTGGCATTTGTTTCAACCTAACCATGACCATTTTCTAGGTGTTAAATTACTGATTGTCCCAAAATCTTAAACTGTTAGGAAATTGTGAATTTAATCACTTAACCATAAGCCTAACACTCTCCCTCACTTGTGGGTCTCCTTCACAAGTGAGGGCCCAACAAGTGGAAATTTAACATTTTAAATGGGAGGTAGAGTAAAACCAGGGATCGAACTTAGGATCTCCTGCTCTGATACCAATTGTCGGACCGTGTGCTTTACCGATCCATCCAACGACCAATTGGTGAAGGATGAGGAGGCACAAATTTTTTATAGCATTCAATCGCAGACCAAGCCCATTGGTATTGGAGAGAATTGTGAAAATCCCTCACAATTGGTGAAGGATGAGAGAGCACAAATCTTTTATAGCATTTGATCGCAGACCAAGCCCATTGGTATTGGAGCGAATTGTGAAAATCCCTCACAATCCCTCCCTCACAATGCGGCTTCAATGACTCGAATCTATGACCGGGCTCCGATACCACTTATTGGGGAGATAAACACCTTGGAGAGCTTCCTTGAGTAATTAATATAACATATAGAGACACATTTTAACCCAAAAGGCCTAAGCCCTAATGGATATGTGCTCAATTATGTTATATTAACCATTCATTCTTCTCATCTTTATTCAATGTGAGACTTCACTCACACGTGTAACCCAACAATCTCCCCCTCACGTGTGAGTCTGCCTCTTTATGGGCTTCAAGACCTCTATGTGGGCCATGAACAAGTCCTACTCAACCCCGCACGCACATCCATGGGAACCCCGTACGTCCATGTCCATGGGAACTTCGCACCACACCATTATTTAGCACCATTAGCAATATTCCTTTGTTGGTTTTTTTTTTTTTTTTCTTCTCTAGGATCTTTGTGTGTGGGCCGTTTAGGCTTTCTTTGTCCCCGCTGGGTAAGGACTATGAACACCTCACCACCTTCGCCGCATACCACCATGGGCTCTGATACCATGTTAAATTACCGATTGTCCCAAAAGCTTAAGCTGTTAGGAAATTGTGAATTTAATCACTTAACCATAAGTCTAACACTAGGTATAGTGACTAATAGCCTGTCAAGGTTGGGCCTTGGTAATGGCTCTTTTTACTTGGTTAAAGGGCCTGAACCAGCTCACAAAAAGCCTCTTGTACATATCTCTCATCAAAATATGGTATTCAATAATGTGTCTGGCAGATCCCAATGACCCAAGTGAAAATTCAAATGCCTCTCCCTCTTTTATTGTAACCTTCAAATTTAATTTAAACAAAATCTAAACGAATACAAAAAGAGAGTTTCAGCTTTGAACACCTCCTCAAAAGTTCTGTAATTTGTAATGACAGGTAATTAGCTTGTTTTAGATTTATTATAAACAAATAGCTTGAAGTTTATAATTCAGAAGGGATACTTAAAACCTAAAAATTGATGGCAGTGAATTAATTAGCAATGACAAACCTTGGAACTACAAACTTCAACAGCATTATTTTTCCCATGAGTTGAACAAATATAGAAAAGTGATTTGGTCATATGAAATTGAGTTCTACAAACTACAAGTTTATAGTTTTCTAACTATTAACTAAACATAGATAATTATTCTCCATAACATCTAATCATAAACTTTAGAGTAGCTGAATAGTTCATATGAAAATGAGTCCTGTACATGGCATTGAGTAGTCATTGCAGCATTTGCCTCAATGTTGTTGAAATTGATTTTTACGTTTTGTGCCATGCTGACACAATAGTAAGGAAGAATGAAATCCTTTAAAATTCTGAAAATTGATATTTTGGGAATACGAAAAAATTTATCCTTAAAATATATAAGAATAAAAGATAGAAGCAGAGACTTGTTCTTCTACCCTTCTATCTTTCTTTTGTAAAATCATGCAATCCATTCCTTCTACAATATGTCATAGATGAAGAAGTGATGGGGCACCACTTTTCAGCGTTGGAAAGTTAAAGTATCAAGTACAAGAATAAGAACTGAGGGAGTCATCCCTATAAAAAAGATGTGAGCTAAGGAAACTAGAGATTTCTGGATTTCTAATAGAGTGAGGTTCTGAAAGCAGTGAAGCAAACAAATAAAGACAAGAAAGGAACCAAGACCAGAAAGGAACCAACAGAAGAAGAAGAGCATTGGTATATGTATACTTAACATGAATTAAAGACAAGAAGCTTATTTGTAATTACCAGAATTGCAAATGAGGTGTTCTCAATGGTTCAAAACATCTATAATAAGTGGTTAGCTTCCTTTAGTTTGAATAACCAATGGAAATCTTGCCTGAAAGTTTACAATGAAAATTTCAATGACAACTATGATTCTTGGTGTTTTTATGGAAATGAAGATACTATAGCATACACAAAACTAAAGAGATAAAACTTCGAAAAAGAAAAGAATATACACATCACTAATATCTAGTAATTATCTCTATCTTGCTGATGTTTTGAAAGATGAAACAGATCAAAGAAATGGACACTGACCTTATTATATAGAAGATCAAATATAAATAGTCAATTAGTTGTTTACCCTCTTAGACTGGAGTGCCTGCTTTGCTTGGTCTTTAAGTTCCCTGGGGATTATGCCACAATGCTGAGCAGACCATAAATGGACAGTGAAAAAAAAAAGTAAGCAAATAAAATATGCCTTAAGCATTCTTCCAGATCTATCATCAGCAATGAAACTTCTAAAAATCATATACTAGTACAGAATGTTGTTTCAGTTGAAACACAGTCAGGTTAATCATCTTGCCCTGCTAAAATTAACTTAAATCTAGATCGAACAGGTAGTATAATGATGCCGAAATTTCCCACATCTATCTAAAACTTGTATCTATCCTGATTGGTGTATGTTCTGGAAAATTCTGCATACTTGGCAAGATATAAATTCAGTTCTTGAGTGTTTTTTTTTTTTTCAATATTATACCTTGTGTTGAAGAATGTATCCTTGCTAATAGTCTGGTTCATTTCATTCAACAACTGCAATAAAGGGATGAAGCACGGGTGCGGGACTAAGCAATTTTTGAAAAAGTAGGGTGCGGCTGCGGCTGCGTGACTTAGCAATTTTTGAAAAAATAGGGTGCGGATGCGGCGATTAAAAAATTATTAAAAATATTTTTATTTATATTTTCTATATATTTTTACTATTAAAATATTCTTAAAAAACACATTATATGTCCTTGGTTCACAAAATAAAGAAAGAAGAAGGCAAGAAACACAAAACAAAACACAAAACAAAAAAGAGACCACAAAAGAAGCAACAAATATTCAAAATAAAATTGAGGAATGACAGATTTAGGATGTTTGGGCCTCATTCAAAGCCGATTTCGGCTGTTCCGGCATGATTCAAGGTCAATTTCGGTCTGTTTCGGTCAGTTTTGGTCGTCGGCTGATATGATCCGATTCGGCCGATACGACCTGATTCTGGCCAAATCGGCCCGGTTCGGCGGGAATCGGTTTGAATCGAAGCCGAGTCGGCACGAATCCATAAATAAGTTAAAATTGAAGGCTCAGATGGTATAGTAGGATCTTTGATCTATGCCTAAAATATTCATCAAGTAAAAAATGATTATAAATATAAATAACATGATACTAGTAAATAACATGAATAGGAAATTGCTTTATATATAGGGCATGTGCAAACAGAGAAGAACATTTATGAATTATGGTACAAAACCAACCTCCTTTCCTTTTGGATCTTCTTTCATAGGACCATTGTGAAATCCCTGAAAATGGATATGAGCTTTCAGATAGAGTGAAAAAAAAAACACACACACACTCACAATCAAATTAAACCCTTTATCCCAAAGAGTATAATTCAATCAATGTATTGCAGTTGATCTTCATAGTTAAAATGATAAGAAACCATGACAAATTTTTTAATTATTTGAATTTACTTAATGTGAGAATATCAGGAAGGATCAAATAAATCAATGTAATTATGGGTAATTAGCTCACTTCACATCCAATGGTCAATCATAAAGCAGCTGAAATTTGAAATGAACTTGAATTATATAAAATACAAATGGAAGGTTAAAATTTCTGTGCTTTCACTGTCATGAAAAATATTGAAAGAAAAAAAAATGATGATGGTATTCTTTTTTTTTTTTTTTTTAATACCTATTATATAATTTTAAAGCTATGATTTCAAGCACAATGCATACTTCTATCCAAATGATTCTTAAAGCCAAGATTAATTGATGACTGAAAATCTGAAACTAATGTTTCAAAGAACAATTTTCAACAAATTGGACAAACTGGTTGCAAATCAACCACATCCCTGACTATTTTTAGTAAACTGGTAGTCTTGATGGGCTTTTTTATATATACAAAGCCAAAAAAAAAAAAAAAAAAAAAAAAAAAACAAAAAACAAAAAACAAAAAACAAAAAACAAAACACCTACCATATGAATAAAAGACGATGCTGCCAAATTGGCAAGCTGAGAAGCATTAGTGAGAATTTCTCTAGGACTTGATGAAACCAGAGCTTAGAAAATCATGAACGCAGCACGGAAATGTTTCCCATAACAGCTTGTATCTCCCAGCTTGGTGTTTGCCTTCCACAACAAAGAATGCAAACCTTGGAGCTACTGGTAAGTACAAATGCAGCCACCACACCTTTCATAAATACATGCTACACAGAATAAGCCTTCACGAATTGTCTGAGAAAGTACAATGGATTTCTTTTGAGATAACATCCTACTGCAATTTGCTTTCCCATTCAATCTTGGCATACAAAGCTTGCACCTCACAAGCAAGTCTTTCTTTTGATATTAACTTCTACTAAGATCAGCACTTTCCACTCTCAATAATCAACAAATCATGTCCATTTGCAAACAAGAGGTTTACAGCTCCTTTTAGAAAATGATTCCCAGCCATTATTTCTAGACAGATTGTAACCATGCTTGCAGTAGTTAAGAACTTAAGAGGCATTGACAGCCATCCCTTCAAGCATGGCAATATTCCTGCATTTCTAAATAGCTCAAAGACTGGCTGCAATAACAACAATAACAGAACAAGAAAGATCAGCATCCAAACAGCATCTCTCCACCCAAATAGAGAGCTAATTAGTAATGGAATTTAAATTCAATAAATTCAGATCTGACAGTGAGATCTTATCCAATCTAAAGGGCTCTTGCATTCTAATGAAATGGTCAAGATCATTTATTGCATTCTAAAACACAGGATTTTGTTGTATTCAGCTTTCGATATCAACAATGTAATAAGCATCATTTTTGTATAAATTCTTAAAATTAAATATTATGAAACCAAATAATGTTGTACCTGACTGGAAGGAGTATATATGTACACTTGTGTACTTTTTCCTCTATGTTTTACACAACTATTGCTGCTCCTCCTCCACCTCATAGACAGACCTCCAATCAATCTCAACTCGAGGGATGTGGGCGATCTTGAACCACTCTCGCCCTTTGCCTTTCTTGCAGTGTTGTTTCAGTAGAGGACACTCATAAATACGAAGTTTTAGAAGCGAGGGAGGCAGGCCCTCTGGGAGGGAGGCGAGTTTAGGGCAATAGAATATCCACAGTTCTTCAAGTGCAGTCAGGTTTTGAAAGCCCTTAGAGGATAGGAATCCTATATTTGAAAATTTTGCAATCTCTAGGGTGGTGAGAGAGGTAGGCAACGTCATCATCAGCTTCCCTTCCTCATCCTCCGCAGGAAATGACTGCAACTCCGGAAATCCACCATAAATGGAGAGATCTGTAAGAGACGTGAGTCTATGCAATCCCCACTTAAATACTTGCTTACATATATTGACCCCTGTTAGAGAAAGAACCCTTAAATTGGTGGGGTAACCCTCTTCTGGAAAGGATATGATGCTTGGACATTCCCATATGCTTAATTGTTGAAGCGAGGTGAGCTTGTGCATGCAGTTGGGCAAGGCCTCAAGTTTCTCACAGTCTTCAATCAAAACCTTTCTCAGACTAGTGGGGAGCAGCCCTCCATCCGGGAAGGAAACAAGACTTGAACACCCACGTATGTTGATCTCATTGAGGTGGCAGAGTCTGTGTAGGCCCTCTGGTAAGGATTTAAGCTTTTTACAATACACTAATCTAAGTTGCTCAAGAGACACATTATTTTGTAACTTGTCTACAATTGACTCCAACTTTGGACAAAAGCGTACAGAAAGGTGTTTAAGGGATGCAGGTAACTGGTCTATTGATGATAAGGATGTCAACTCTAAGCATCGCCAAATCTCAAGGTGTTTAAGCATGGTAGGTAGGTTGCCTTTTGATGATAAGCGTTTTAGAGATGGACAATCCCTTATCTCTAAAAGCTCAAGATGAGATGCATTATTGTTATTGTTGCAGTTAAAATTCTCCCCATTCATCAATAAAGAAGGTGAAGAAGCCTCTCCCTCATCTACCACAAACTGCAAATTCTCACAATTATAAATATATAACCCTTTCAAAGCTGGAGGTAACTGGCCTCTTGAAATGAATGTCAAAGAATTACATTTCCGAATAGTTGCATATTTCAAACACGTACAATTGGACATCGGCAGGGATTTCAAAGCACTACAACCATCAATTTTTAGTGTCCTTAACGTAGATGTCAAGCTGATGTTGTTAAGACTTGGGCACAATCTGATATCTAGTGTTACAAGGGACATGAGTGTATCTGGACATAGAGATGTCAGCTCCTTACAATCATTTATGGTCAGATTTTTTACTTTTGTTAATCCCAGAATGAACTCTTCTGTCAAGCTTTTCAAATCTGGAATAGAAAAAACAATTGAGTGTAGCGAGGATAACTCAACCATACTTTCGTTCAACACCTCTTTGCATCCCACAATTTCTAATTCATGAAGCATTGGAAGGCTTGGAATTGAAATAACCAACTGCTCACATTTACAAACTGATAAATTTTCTAATGATGGGAGATGAAGGGGCAATTTTCCTTGCAATTTGGGGCATTCAAAGATAGAAAGCTCACGCAAGTGTGGGAATTCTTCATACTCAAGTCCACAAGGAATCCACTCGTGCCATTCTTGCATATTCTCAAAATGAAGTGTCTCTAAGGATTGAAAAGGTTTTGAGCAACCTTCCCCAAAAAACTCAGGACCAACACTCCGTACCCCAGCCATTCCAATTAGGACAAGGTCTTTCAAAGATGGTAATTGTCCGATTGCTGGCAATGATGTGCATTTTCTACAGTTCTCAATCCTTAAGAGCACCATATTCGAAAATGAAGGATGACCAAACCAAGTTGGGAATTTCACACCAACATAGCCATCAATTGAAAGTTCTTTCACCGTTGTCCAAGGTTGTAGCATATCAAGAACATCTATTGCAATTCCTGCTTCCTGTAAATCATCATGTGCAAACTCCCATTTCATCACCAATGCATCTAAATTCTTCTTACCTTTTAAATTGGCCTTTCTTGCATCCTCAGCATCAAGCATGTTCTCCAAATGTGAAATGCGAAGTGTTCCATGAAGAGACTTCAAGTTCATCAGGTCTCCTATCTTGGATCCAGTATCTTTCCCCACAACAAAATCAGATAGTGTTTGTAGGTTCTTTAATTCTTTTATTCCCACCGGCATCTCTTTGATTGAATGCGTTTCTGTAATATCAAGATGTCTAAGATTTACTAGATTCCCAATTTTCTCTGGTAACTTTATGAGATGGGAACAACCTTTCAACATCAATGTTTGCAAATTGTATAAAGAACTTGTTGATTCTGGTAAACTTCTTATCAAAGTATATGAAATGTTGAGATATCTTAGATGTTTCAAATGACCGATTGAACTTGGTAGCTCAATAATTTCATATCCACATAAAGATAATACCCTTAAGCATCTTAATTGTGGCAACAAACAATTAGGAACGAAATTTGTTAAGTAGCCTGAGTTCTCTATTGGTAGTGGTAGGAAGGTTCGTAAACGCTTATCTTTTGGGAAGTCTTCACATCTTGTGATGCCATCATAATAACAACGAATGTAGGAGAAATGACGTACCTTTGTAGAAATATTGAGTTGCTTATCACCACCCAATTTGTCCTCCAACCTATAACACAAGTCTCCTGCTGCCCATTGTGCTAGATCATTGATGAGGTCATGCATGACAAAGAGTGATTTATTTCGGCTTGATTGTTGAAAAAATGATCTCCTATGTAGATCACGAAAATACTCAGCACCAAGATCTTCCATTGGCTTCTGTCCTATTTCTTGAAGCAAACCTTCAGCCATCCATAACAAGACTAGTTCTTTCTCCTCGAATTCATAATCTTTTGGGAATAGTGAACAATAGGCAAAACACCTCTTTAAATTTGAAGGGAGATATAGATAGCTCAATCTAAGAGTTGGAAGAACATCATTATTCTCTGCTGACATATCCCATATCTTGCTATTTAGCACATATTTCCATTCATTACGATCAGGTATAGTGCGTAAAAGGCCTCCAAGGGCTTTTGCTGCCAAAGGTAAGCCTTTACACCTCTCTAAAACTTTTCGACCGATTTCTTCAAGTTCTGGATGTGCACTAAAACTGGTTGTCCCCAATGCATTTTGGGTAAATACAGTCAAACAAGCATCATTTGACAACTCCTTCAACTTGTAAGCTTGAGTAGTGCCCATAATTGATGATACACGATCGTTCTGAGTTGTGATTAAAATCTTACTTCCTGGAGCCCCAAATTCAAAAGGACAACGTAGTTTAGTCCAATCATTATAGTTGTCATTCCAAACATCATCCAAAATGAGCAAGAACTTCTTGCCATTCAATTTCTCCTTCAATTTGATTTGTAGTAAATTCAAATCATTAACATCACAGGTCTCAGTAGTTACAGACTGTAAAATTACTTTGGTCACCCTTACAATGTCAAAATCTTCAGAAACACAAACCCATGCTTTCAAATCAAAATAACCCATTACCTCATCGTCATTGTAGACTTGTTGGGCAAGAGTTGTCTTACCCAACCCCCCCATACCAACTATGGGAATCACAGAAAGTTGAGCATTATGCAACTCGCTGCTCAGCAACAAGTCCACAATAGCCTTTTGATCTTCCTTCCTGCCATAAACAAGGCCTTCCACCAAAGAAGTTGTGGGCAGCTTTGGTCTTGATGGTATAGTCCTTCCCCCAACCCAGTCTCTCAATTGCAAATCATTCTTCTGAGTCACAATTTCTTGCAACCTTGTATTGATATCTTTGATCTTCGACCGCATATTAGCATCAAACATAACTGAGCTTGGATTCAAACTCACACAACAAACAGGGATGAGCTTCCTTACCTTATTACTTGTGCTGGATTCTGCATTCAACTTACATCGCAAAGCTTCAGTAGCAAACTCGTCCAAGATGTCCTCCACATCATAAGCCAAGTCTCTGAGCTCATCCAACCACACCTTCACGAGCTTGCTAGTCATCTGCCTCTCTTCTGCATCATCAAGAACTGCATGGATTTTCTGCAACGTTCCCTTCCACATCTTGATGTCAGCATCAACTTTCTCTTTGTGAAAGATCTTCGACAAGTCTGGAGAGGTTATCTTGTTAAATAACACCTGAAAGAGAGCGGATAGAGCAAGCTCTCCAATAACTGACATGGTTAATTTCTTTCTTTGTAAGAACTAAGAACAAAAGAAATATGGGAGAAGAAGTAATCAAAGAAACTCAGTCAGATATCTACTGCTTTGTTTATTCAGGACTCAAATTGTGGAAACTGCGAAGGAATGAACGGACCTTTACTTTTGAAAGGTAATTTTGAACCGAACCAGACGCTTCTTTTGTCACTGTGCAAGGTATTAGATCAAGCGAAAGACTTGATATCGTGTCTTTTGACGCAGGATTCAAGTTGTTTTGAGATACTTTAGCAAAAAAAAAGTTGTCTTGAGATATACAGGATGTGTTTGGCAAAATTAAAAATTCAGTTTATTTTTTAATTTTTAATACTATCCACGTGTCTTACTATACTATATATAACATAGTACCAATGAGGGCTTGGCTCAGATGATAAGGTTCGTTCGTTCCGTCTAACCAGCTCAGGTTCGAATCTCTTTGCCAACGGGCTCTTGTTGGTAGGCATCCTTGGTGAGAGTTGGCCCCCTCACACGGGCTGGATAAAACGGCTTGAGCTTAATCCCAGACCGACGCTCTGCCCGGGGTATAATACAACCATAAGGGTCCTATTTTCTTTCACCAAAAAAAAAAAATATATATATATATATATAACATAGCCGTTAAACAAACAATTTTCAGGTGTCGTGTATTCTTTCAAATGTGACTTTCAATTAATACAAAATTAGAAGCACAGGACTGTTTGTATAATGGACCTAAACGCTAAACGCTAAACCTAGGGCTTCTTTTACAATTTGACCTTAAAAGGACAAAGGATTCAGTAAAAATAAAATAAAATGTGATACGAAAATTTTAGAATTTCTTTTTTACTAGAGAAAAAGAAAACAAATTGATCACGGAAGTGGAGTGCGTGAAGCACTTAAATCCTTAATGAGTAGGAAGTTTCCAGCAAGACCAGTTGCCGTCATTTACAAGTGCAGTGCAACTGGTCACCTTATTATTAAAAAATAAATAATTATAATAATTATATTTTTTTTTAAAGCAATTATAATAATTAGATTAAAATAACATAATTTGGTTTGTTTTGAAATGTGCTGGATCTCGTTAGCATTAGCCTAAACTTCAAGAAATATTAATGAAAGAGTTTTACTAATGTGTGTCCTAAAGGCACACATTAGTAAACTATTTTAAAAAAAAAAAAAAATTTATGGGAAAAAATGATTAATTATATTGACAGCTTATATAAATATATATATATATATATATATATATATATATATATAAATATATTGTGGGGTGCTATTTTTAAACAAAGTGAATGCAACTAATTAAAATTAGGCACATGTAATAGCAAAGAATCATGCATAGTGACATATATTCTGTACATTAAGTCTACATATTTCCTTGAACACCTACAACCACAGGGTTCTCTATAAAAGAGGGAGAGGTCATTTGGAAAAGAGAACTCTCTCTCTCTCTCTCTCTCTCTAATTCTCATAGAGCTCTAACCCTTTGAGGGATTATCTCCCTTTGTTCGAGGTGATTTTCCAGAGCACTCTTTCAAACACTCCTAGGTACTCCCTCTAACTTGGCCAAGGTGCATTAGGCCAATGACTTCTTTTGGTCGAAGAGACTTTCTAGAGCACTCTCTCAGACATTCCTAGGTGGTCCCTTTAACTTGGCCGAGATACATTAGACCAAGGACTCCCTTTAGTCGAGGAGACTTTTTGGAGCACTCTCTTAGACACTTCTAGGAACTCCCTCTGACTTGGCCGAGATGCATTAGGCCGAGGACTCCCTTTGACACTTCCAAGTACATACTCTTTGATCCTATTAGGAACACATTCTAACCTTTTTAGACACCTTCTATCGAGGACACCTTCCCGATTACTCATGATATACTTAGTTTCAGCAAAGCCTCCTTCAAATAACAAATTTATTGTAGGAAAGTTAACAGAATCATATTTTTACCCACTATAATTGGCGCCGTCTGTGGGAAGCCAAACTGAAGCTATGGTACAACTTGAGATTAAAGTCTAGTCCTTGCATAAAAGCAACTACTAGCCACACATCAAATGGGGGACGTGTTAGGGTGGTCTATCAGAGTAAGTTTCTCTCAAAAGGCATCTAGATAATCAAAATCCTGGCCAACCCAGGTATGGTTGAGTCTAGCACCACCATTATATCAAAATCTTGGCTAGCCCAAGTATGGCCGAGCCCAGTGCCCCTATTATATCAAAACCCTAGCTAACCTAAGTACGGCTGAGCCTAGCGTCGCCATCATCTCTAAATTCTGGCTGACCCAGGTATGGCTGAGCCCAGTGTTGCTATTATCTCAAAACCCTAACTAGCGCAAGTATGGTCGGGCCTAGTGTTGCCATTATCTCAAAACCTTGGCTAGCCCAAGAGTGCATCCAGTGTCCACTTCCTTTCCTCAAATTAGGCAAATAGAAACTGGGGGGCTATTGTTGGGGGTCCCATTTTTAAACAAAGTGAATGCAACGAATTAAGGCACATTTAGTACTGAAGAACTATGCATGGTGACACATGTTCTGTACATTAAGCCTACACATTTCCTTGAATATCTACAACCACATGGTTCTCTATAAAAGGGGGAGAGACCATTTGGAAAAGAAGACGCTCCCTCTCTCACTTTCTCATTCTTTTTTATTCTCTTAGAGCTCTAATCCTTTAAGGGATTATCTCCCTTTGGTTGAGGAGACTTTCTGAAGCACTCTTTCAGACACTCCTAGGTACCCCTTTGACTTGGCCGAGGACTCCCTTTGGCCGAGGAGACTTTCCACAGCACTCTCTCAGACACTCCTAAGTGCACCCTTTGACTTGGTTGAGGTGCATTAGGCTGAGGACTCCCTTTGGCCGATGAGACTTTTCAGAGCACTCTCTCAGACACTCCTAGAAACTCTCTCTGACTTGGCCAAGGTGCATTAGGCCGAGAACTCCAATTGTCACTCCCAAGTACATACTCTTTGATCCTATTAAGTACACATTCTAACCCTTTCAAGAACCTTCTACCAAGGACACCTTCCCGATGACTTATGATGTACTTAGTTTCAGTAGAACCTCCTTCAAATAACAAATTTATTGTAAGAAAGTCAGCAGAATTATATTTTTACCCACCACACACACACACACACACTAGACTCATCCCACACGCTTTGTGTATGCAATAATACTTTTTTTTTATTTATTTGTTTTTTATTTTGGTTTAGTGTTATAATATTTAAAAGTGATATATAAATAATTGTTTGTATTTTTTTAAAGAAAGAGGTAAGATAATGTGGAATAATGTTTTAAAAAAAATAGAGATAGTGTCCTAAATTTTAGACTGAATGGAGAAGATAAAGGAAAACGCTTAAAACTTAGGAACAATAAATTACTCTTTTAACCAGTTTATGCTTTTTAATTTAAAATTATTTAACTAAAAGATAAGGGCATTTTAGAGAGTTTAAGAATTTGTATGAGGGTATTTTAATACGCAAAATGTTAAAACCCAAGCAGAGAATATTGTTATTAATAGTAATAGATATTAGAATTTGGGTACGGGGATATGAATTTAGGTAATTAAAATCTAAATACTCTGTTTGAATAGTTTAAAAAGATTAAAGATTTGGATTTAGCTAAATACACCAAGAATTTAAAACCTTAAAATCTTTTGATAAAAAAATATGAGTCTATGGAGTGGGTTTCAGTTAGCTCAGCCAGTAAAGTCTCTTGCGGTCGAATAAGAGATATGAGGTTTGATCTCTATATACACCAAAAACCAATTGATGTCTTAGTTTGAAGATATAGAGCAATCGTCAAAAACGAGCGCAATAGGATGAAACTATCTTCCACGAAAAAAACAACATATGAGTCCATGAAATTTTAGAATCCTATTGCCATTCTTCAATTGATTTAAATTTTATAGTTTCAAATCTTTCTAGGTAGACCCTCAAAAAAAAAAAAAAAAAAAAATCTTTCTAGGTAAAAAATAAATTCAAACAATAAAATTTATAGATTTGGAAACAAGACATTTTTAAATCCAAATCCAAGTCCATATTCAAGTACCCAAATTCAAATCCATAACATTTTCATAATAATTTCAATACCAAACTATCCAAAATATCCTCCACATCATAAGCCAAGTCTCTAAGCTCATACAACCACACCTTCACGAGCTTGTTTGTCATCTGCCTCTCTTCTGCATTATCCAGAACTGCATGGATTGTCAGCAACGTTCCCATCCTGACTTAGCTCAATTTTCCCTTGGTGAAAAATCTTCGCCAAGTCAGGTGAAGTTAACCTTTGAAATAACACCTGAAAGAGAGAGGATAGAGCAAGCTCTCTAATAGCTGACATGGTGTTCTTGTAAGAACAGCAGGAAATATGGGAAGAAGTAGTAATCAAAGAGATTCCTCAGGAGCACACAGATATCTACTGCGTTGTTTTAGGACTCCAATGGTGGGAACTAGAACTGAAAGGACTTTGACGGGAACTGGTCTTGTAGAACTCACTGGCTCATACCAATGGATACAAAAATTTCTCCATGACCAGGTTTTTTTTTTTTTTTTTTCCTAATAAGACTTTTCTAAAAATTTTCGCATTCTATATTATGGTTTTTTGTTTTGTTTTTATTTTGTTGTTGTCTACTGAATTTGTCAAAATTTGAAATAGTATGGAACAAAAAGAAAACTTAAGAATGAAAGAACCCAAGCAATTAATTTGGTTTGGTCACTAATATACTTACGGCCATACCACCAAAGGTTAAATGGTTACATTTTACATTTAGATGATTTTTTATTTTATTTTATTTTATTTTTTTATGAGATACATTCAGTTGATTGATAACACATTACAAGAAAAGAGAACTTGTATTTATAATGGGAATTATAAAATTTAAAATATGTCAACTATTTATTTGTTACATGGATATTTCGATTTTAAATTTCATATCAAAATAATTGTATGCTTCAATTCCTTAATTTACTCTAAATAATCTTTTTTTTTTTTTTTGTCTTCAATTTGTGAAAAGTAAATCATTTGTTCTTTTTTGTGGGGGGGGGGGGGGGGGGTGTGGGGGGAAGTGAATCCTTTGTTCCTTTAAATTCAAGTAATGGCCTTATTTTCCTTTAATGATGTATATAAATTCCTTTAAATTATGCTCTTTATATTTCCTTGCCTTTAAATTATGCACTTTACGTTAAAGCTCTTTTTATTTTTCCTTGTCATGCACCTTCTCATGGATGCAAAGGTTCAAGGATGCTAGCTCTCTAGCTAGCACCATGAACCATCCTTGAACTTTAAGGATCCGTTTGGTTGGAGGGGTGAAAAAGTGGGAGGATAGAAAATGAAGAATGAATAGAAATTAAAGTGTGATGATAGAAGAGATTTAAATTTCTCTCATTTGTGTTTGGTTGGGATGATTAAAAAGTGGAGAGATGAAAAACTCATTTGTTTGGTGGGAAATGAAGTTGGTATAAATTTACAATTATATCCTTATTAAATAAAAAAATCTAACAGATTTATTTATTAAAAAATTGTGTACGGACACTTTTTTTTTTTTTTTTTGAAGAGCACAAGCCAAAGGAAGATGGAAAAAAAAAACGAATGAGAAGTATAAGAAAAGACAAAAACCAAAGAAGACGAAAAAAAAAAAAGAATAGAGAAAA
Source organism: Quercus tomentella (assembly GCA_028535165.1). NCBI lineage: Eukaryota > Viridiplantae > Streptophyta > Magnoliopsida > Fagales > Fagaceae > Quercus > Quercus tomentella. The sequence continues at coordinate 19,936,867 of JAPQVY010000122.1, read as the reverse complement.
AAAAAACTGACACAAATAGTATAATAGAGAGACAAAAAAAAGATGAAAAAAACCGAATGAGAAGTATAAGAAAAGACAAAAACCAAAGAAGATGGAAAAAAAAAAAAGAATTAAAAAAAAAAACTAAGACAAATAGTATGACAGAGATACAAAAATCAAAGAAAAAAAAAAAAAAAAAAGATGCAGATTGGCAAAGAACGAAACTTGTGTGCACTTTGCACATGGGAATTTTTGTCTACTCAAACAACACTTTCCACCAAGTTTTCTCCCCATTTTGGTGGGCCCGGGTAGAAAATACCCAAGCCCCACTAATTTTTTTTTTTCCTTCCCTCTCTCCAACCAAACATCCACCAAAAATATTTTATCTCCCATTTTCTCTCCTTTTTTTTCCACCCTCCCTAAAAGACATAATATAGAAGAAATCTTCCTTGAATAAGCCCTAAAATCAAATATGGTGATATACGAGGCTATTCCTTCACTTACCGTATAGATTTGGGGTTTAGGATTTAAACTAGGAAGATCCTCCTTTGTTAAATCTTCATATTCCTACTAGGATGGTCGTGCACAAGGCTAGTCCTCCATTCACCATCTAGTCTGGAATGTGAAGATTTACCAAGGTGTTAGATTGGTTTCTTCCTTTATATCAATGGGTTTTAGTATGTCTATGTGTAAATCCACATAGCTTATATCCATATCAAGTATAATGGAAGAACACAACCTTAAAAAGGGGGAAAAAGAGATAATGTAAATGACATAAAGTAAAGGTGTAAGGTGATAGGCCAAGAATGTATTGACTCCTTTGGTAACTTAATCAATTAATTTAGTCAAGTGAAATTAATTAGATTCAATTATATGCAATAAGCGTGGTAGCACAAACAAATCACCAAGTTAAATGCAGCGGAAAATAAATTTGACACAGGTAATTTGTTTACGAATGGGGAAAACCACCGAGGCAAAACCCCACCGGGTGAATTTAAGGTCACCACTCCCGAGAATCCACTATTATCAAAACAAGTGTTATAAGTAAAAGAAATCTCAGTACCTAATACCAACCTACAGTTGAACCCTTACTCCAATATCCAATTGGACTTGTAATGTAGCGGCAATCTCTCCTTTTAATGTACGGGTCCCAATATGTGACTAACCAATGATGCATGGATCCCAGTACGTGACTAACTCCACAGCAACCCTTTGATTGTTGTAGTTGATTTGCAGCAGTTTCACATCGAAACACCAATAAGATTTTTAATGTTGGTGCAAGAGACTTTGCTTGGTTACAGAACTCAAAGGTATACGAGAAATGCAGCAAGAACTCTTTCTTCTGCAGGAGAAGGCTAGGGTTTCGAAAGAAAACCTTATGAAGCTCTCTAGTGTTAGGTTTTTCTTTTTCCACCTCCTTTAAATAAGAGCTTAATGGGCTCTCTTATTCCAAATAGGTTTATACAAACTTTGGGCTTTCCTAGTCCAATAAGGATTATACAAACCTACAAACCTTGGGTTTTCCTAGTCCTATAAGGATTATACAAACCCATAAACAAATTTCCTTTTAGAATAAAAACATTGCTGGCTATTGTCTGAATCTCGTAAGCTCGATAGATTCAGCTTCTGTCAAGGAGGTATCAAGACCTGCAAATTGCACTTTTCTTGAGCAGTTCTTGAGTAATCTTCATGTCTTCAATTTAACCACTTGTAATGATCATCTTGAACCTTCTTAGATTTACTCAAATACAAGTAAAGTGCATTTTGTTAAAGGATATGCCAATTACATAAAATTATGTCCTTAACAATCTCCCCCTTTGGCAATCCGTGGTAAAATCACAAGAGTACATTGAATGTCCTTGAATACATTCTACTCAATATTATAGAATAAATAAGCCTAGTCTAAAAGATTTGAACCTTGGAAGTTACTGCAAGGAGAAGGTTCGAAATCTTGACTTGGCTTTAACTTGTCTTTCTTGAAAGGCACTAAACAAAACACATCAAGGTACCATATGGAAAATAATGACAAGTTAAACAAGAAACATGTGTATAAAGAGAGAAAAGAAACAACACATGTGAGATAAAGAGTGAAACACATACATCATCATCAAATATAGAAACAACACATGATGTATGTAAATAGTTACAAAACCAAAAGATACACACCACAAAAATATATCAATATCAATGTGTATCAAACTAACTCTCCCCCTAAGTTAGTTACATAAAAAATTTTCTTCCCTTTAACATGAAGTTCTCCCCCTAAATCTATTACTCCCCTTGAGGAAAGACATTCAATTCTCAAATTTCTCCCCCTTTTTGACATGATTGTCAATGGGCATAAAAAGCCAAAAGACTTGACCGGAGACAGAAAAAAAACAGACACAGAGGGAATAAGGAAAGCAAGGAACCAAAGACCTACAAGAAAAAGAAAACAGAAGCACAGCATAAAGAGGTTCAAGAAAGAAAGAAAAGATAGAACAATACATGGTAATGTTATAATGACCATAGAATGCAATGCATGAGCATAAAAGATCAAATAAACAGCACCCATCCCAAAAATTTTAGCAGGACACAAAAAAACCAAAATTTTCCCTAAAAAGAATGAAAACGTAGGTCTAAATGCATGAAATGCATGAGAGAAGAAAGAAAGAATAGATAGGTATCGACAGCAAAAGGATCTCAATAGATCGAAGTATCTATTGAGGATGTGTCGAGAAGAAGCCCAAAAACTTCGATGGATCGAGAATCTATCAGCTAGACAGAAAGTTTCTTGATGAATCGAGAAGCTATCGAAACAAATTCCAAAAAGCTCGATGGATCGAAATTGCGCTAACTTTTGTCGAGAAAGGAAGACCAAAGGGCTCGATAGATAAGAATCTGTCGAGAAGCTGTCAAGCTTAAAGAAAAGTAGTTTTTCAAAAAGTGGAAAAACACATAAAGATGAATGCAACAAGCAAGCTACTCAAACATAGATCCAATCAATATGTTAAGCCCTCAAAAACATCTCTCAACAAAAAAAAATGCAGAGCATTCATGATCCAAAACACACACACACACACACTAAACATGTCTAACCAATTTTATATTTCAAAAACAAGTTATGACAGTTTAGTGAGCATACAGTAACACATATATTCCTTGTGATGGCCAAATCACATTGTACTTGCACATGTATCAAAAGTAGCAAAGAATTTGCATGTTGTGTGTGAAAACATCGCAAGAGTGTATAAGTGTCTCATATTATGACGATTTGAGATATGAGAAAATCAATTTAACTCACATACAATCATAACTACTTGATGGACCATCACCTTCGAGGTATATCCTATAACTCCCACATCTCCTAGAAACACGCTTGCAACTATATTTAAAAGCGTTTTGATTCTTTTTGCTTTTATATCCTTTGCATATATATTTTTTTTCTTTTTGAGCATATCATACATGGGCATATAAGAGAGAGAGAGAGAGAGAGAGAGAGAGAGAGAGAGAGAGAGAGAGAGAGAGAGAGAGAGAAGAAATACACAATTATGTTAAGCCACAAACATCACAATTTTGCTATGCCGAAGCACACAGATATTATACATGATTGGCGGGCTTTAGTGGTGAGATGGTTATTTATGCATTTCTCTTAGGTTTTTTAGTCTTTTCCGTCAAAAAGAGTGATATGAGTGTTAAGTACAAGAGATTACCTAATCTTACTCATCACAAACACGAGCCACAAAACTCACTTGCTTAGTTATGTATAGATATGCTCATCTAAGCTACAAAAGATACAAAGTTTAGAAAATCTTGTTTCAATGGCCATCCAAGGTACACAAGTACCAATATATACAAAATACACACTGTTTTTGTATTTTTTTGATTTTTCAATTTTTTTTTATTTTTTTTTTATTTATGAAAAACAAAATAAAGCAAAAACTGAAAACAAACAAACAAAAACATGTTAAACAAAGCAAAGTAGAAAACTAAACTGACTCAAAAACAAGAAAGCAAAACACACAAGTAATGCAAAAACCATAAGAGAAGAGAGAGAGAAAAAGTGACTAAATCACTTGGAGTCTTTTCCTTCCACACCTTGGAAGAACCTTTCCTTTGAGCAAACTTTTGATCTGGTGGTGGGGAGAAAAGTTGAAACCGTTCAAGTTCGAAAGGAACATAAGGGCCTTAAGAAAATCTCCAAGAGGAGGAAAAGAGGATGGAAATTGATTCTGGTTTCCGAACAAGATTATACTGTTACTTTGTTGAGTGGCTAACCACTTGTAGCAATTTTGACAAGTATGCCTTGAAGCTCCACAGTGATGACAGAGATGCGGCTTCTTCGGTTGAGACTGTTTGTTATTAACTTTCTTAGTCCTAGGGTTTCTAAACTCTTTCTTTTCAAGCTTAGGGGGTACACCTAAAATAGATTTGCCATTGTCTACGTTCTCACTAGCTATATCAGTTTTACATTCATTATTCTCAGAATTAACATTATTAGCAGGTGAGACAAACACAGTAGTACTAGAAGAGGCAATATTAGGAGAAGAGAAATCATACCCCAAACCGATTCTATCAGAAGCAGATTTCTGAAAGCTAAGCATCTCATTGAGCTTTACACTAGAAGTCCTCTCCAGTTGAGCTCTAATCGGTAACATTTATGCTTCAAGCTTCTTTGTCTTTTAAGGAAGTTGTTCTCGAACCGCAAAGCTCCAATGGTTTGATTTGCTTCATCAACCTTTGTAGAGAGCTCTTCTCGATCTAGCTCCACATCACTCAGCTTCTTGGTGGCAAGCCTATAAAGTTTCTCATGCTTCTCAAAAACCTTGTACAACTTAGCATAAGCTGTATGGATGTCATCTTGTTCATCCATTTTCTTAAACTTAAACTCTACCAAGTCCTCTTCTTCATCTACCTCTTCAACAATCCCCTCAGTAGGGTTTGCTGTGGCGGTGAAGGCATTCAAGATTCCCTTGTCATCTTTGTCATCTGAATCATCCTTAACTCGGTGTCACTCAAGGTAGCAGCAAGAGCCTTGCTTTTACCAATAGTCTTGAGATATGTTGGACATTTTTGTTGCATATGTCCAAAACCTTGACATCCGAAACACTTTGGTCCGGAGGGAATAGTGTATTGATCACCTTCCTTAACATCCTTATTTCCTCTATCTTGGCTCTTGAATTGAGAAGAACTGGATTGCTTTCGGTCCTTGTCGAATCCTTTTGCATTGGCATTCTTCATAAACTTCTTGAATTGCGTGGTGATGTAAGATTTCATCTTATAATCTTCATCATTATAAGACTCATCGGTCTCATTGCTTTTGGCCTTCAGTGTCATGCTTTTACTTTTGCTCGATTTCCCGATTCCAATCAAACCCAATTCATAGGTCTGCAAGTTGCCAACTAGCTTTGTCAAAGGAATTTTGTCAATGTCCTTTGATTCTTCAATAGTAGTGATCTTGGCATGAAATCTCTCAAGTAGAGATCTGAGCACCTTTCTCACAACCTTGGGTTCGGGAATAGTTTCCCCAAGATTAAAGACAGAGTTAACTATGTCTTTTAGCTTGGCATAGAACTCGTCAAACGACTCATCCTCCTCCATCTTAATCTCTTCAAAACTTGCGATAAGCCTTTGAAATTTTGAATCCTTGACAACCTAAGTCTCTTCATAGGTTGTCTAGAGGATAGTCCATTCTTCCTTAGCAGTTTCAGTAGAGGATATCTTCTTGAACTCCTCATTTGTGATCGCACTAAATAAAGCATTCAATGCTCTGCTGTTGAAGTTTGCCACTTCGATCTTAGCATCATCCCAATTAGCCGGCGCTTCCTTTGGCTTAGTCCAGCCAATCTTCACAGCTTGCCATACCTTCTCCTCTAAAGACTGCAAGAAAGCTCCTATGCATACTTTCCAGTATGCATAGTTAGTGCCATCAAATAAAGGAAGTATAATTAGAGACTGTCCTCTATCCATGACAGATAGGGGTCAATGGATCACATAACAAAGATTACCCTAATCAGAGTGTGCCCGCTCTAATACCACTTGATAAGCCAAGAATGTATTGACCCCTTTGGTAACTTAATCAATTAATTTAGCCAAGTGAAATTAATTAGATTCAATTACATGCAATAAACGTGGTAGCACAAATAAATCACCAACTAAGTTAAATACAACGAAAAATAAATTTGACACAGGTGATTTGTTTACGAATGGGGAAAACCACCGAGGCAAAATCCCACCGAATGACTTTAAGGTCACCACTCTCGAAAATCCACTATTATCAAAACAATTGGTTACAAGTAAAAAGAATCCCAATACCTAATATCAACCAACAGTTGAACCTTTACCCTAATACCCAATTGGACTTGTAATGTAGCAACAATCTCTCCTTTCAATGCACGGCTCCCAATACGTGACTAATCAATGATGCACGGATCCCAGTACGTGACTAACTCCACAGCAACCCTTTGATTGTTGTAGTTGATTTGCAGTAGCTTCACATAGAAACACCAATAAGATTTTCAATGTTGGTGCAAGAGACTTTGCTTGGTTACAGAACCCAAAGGCGTACAAGAAACGCAGCAAGAACTCTTTCTTCTGTAGGAGGAGGCTAGGGTTTCGAAAAGAAAACCTTATGAAGCTCTCTAGTGTTAGGTTTTTCTTTTTCCACCTCCTTTAAATAAGAGCTTAATGGGTTCTCCTATTCCAAATAGGTTTACACAAATTTTGGGCATTCCTAGTCCAATAAGGATTATACAAACCCATAAACAAATAACCTTTTAGAATAAAAATGTTGCTGGCTATAGTTTGAATCCCGTAAGCTCGATAGATCGAGACATGTGTCGAGATTTAATGAATCTCGACAAATTGAGCTTCTATCGAGGAGGTATCGAGACCCACAGATTGCACTTTTCTTAAGCAGTTTTTGAGTAATCTTCATTTCTTCAATTTAACCACTTGTAATGATTATCTTGAACCTTCTTAGATTTACCCAAATACAAGTAAAGTGCGTTTTGTCAAAAAATATGTCAATTACATAAAATTATGTCCTTAACACAAGGGAAGATAAATTACATAAGGTAATGTAAATAACACAAAATTAAAAGCGCACGGAAACTAAAAGTGCATGAAAAGTAAAGATTTTTATAGATGGTGAAGATATTTACAACATAAAAGAGAAAGGGTAGTGAAGCTATGGTAGAAGCTATACTACCCTTGCTCTATGAAGGTTTTTCGTAACTTACCTATGAGTTTTGAATGGTGAAAATGAAGAAGAGAGGGGTTGGAGTTTCTGATTTAGAGAGTTATTTTAGGGAGGAAGAGAGAGAGAAAAATATCTACAGAGAAAACTAGAGAATATGGGAGAGGTAGGGAATTTTTTGAGATTTTCTTCATGAATTTCTAAGAGGTGGGGGTAGGGATGGCAGCTTTACCCTGCCCTGCCTTAAACCTCCCCTCCCTACTTCTTAATGCGCAGATTTTCTCCACCCCATAAAGGTGGTGGGGTGGGGATGGAGTGAGATTTTAGTCCCACATTATGGGATGGGGTGGGGATGGGCATAGGCTTTTTAGCCCTGCCCTATTCTCTCCCTACCCCACGTTGATAAAGGTTATAATTGTAATTTTTTCATACCATAAATTCTTACTATTTAAACAAACAAATTAATGCTAACTTATTTTATTCTACCCAACGTGATTTTCTGCTTCTCTCTCTTCCCTCTATACTTACAAATCAAATTGAAGAAGCACGGTTAGACATAAGGTACCAGTTTTAGACTTTTGGTGCCTCACTAACCTTTGACAAGCGTAAGCTGCCTCATCAAAAGATTATGATTTTAGATAAAATATATTAAATTATGTGATATTAATCATTCCGTTTATTTTTGTCATGTTATGATACTAGGAGGCTTAAAAACAATAGGTTGGCTGGCCTTTTGATTGAATGTTAGGTTCTTGATTCTATATATACATAACTTCGGTTTGATATACATTTTTTAAAGTTACTTGATGAATTTTTGGTTTAGTTTTTGGCTGTAAGTTAATAAGAATTTCTGGGTTTTAGTTATTGTCATCTTATAATTAAATAAGACACTTTTAACATAAAGAGTGAGTGGAAATTTAAGTAGGAAGCACAGTTCAGTTTACTTAAATTTATTCATGTGATTTTTTTTTTTTTTTTTTTTTTGAAATTACAGTAAACTCATCTATGGTTTAGCCCGTTTTCACTTTGCCTACCCGTGGTTTAAAACTTAACACTTTGCCCACCTATGTTTAGCTCCGTTTGGTCTCTGTTACCCACCTTTAGCTTTTCCGTTAAAAAACAACTTTTAGCACCAAAACATAACATCACACGAATCAAAAAAGTTAGGGCTTGAATTTTTTGAAAGAGCTTAGGTTATGGGGTTTTGAAAGTCAAAAACCAAAAAGAAAGAGATAAGAAATAATCATAATTTTTTTAAACAAATTTAACAAACTGAACCAAGATACCCAAATGCACACCACCCCTTCTCCCAAAGAAAAAGAAAAAACCACCTTGGCCTTTTGAACAACACGACCTTTGTTCTCATCTTTCATGCCAACAGTAGTGTTATTCTTGTGAAGTCCATTCTGGAAAACTATAGTGTTATTATTCTGGAAACTAAACTCTCATGAGAATTCCAAATTCCCATCAGTCATTGGAAGCCTATTCTTGTAAAGTCCATTCTTCCTCATAACTCAATAATTAACAAATCTGTCAAAACTATTCCTAGGAGCACATAGTCAAATATATATCACAATAATATAAGGCACATAGTCAAACATATCAGATTCACTGATCTTGAATAAAGAAGAAAACGAGTACTTATAAAAAGTTGCAATTTCTAATCATTCATGAAATCAGATTCGATTAAATTTTGTGTTTCTTTCTTTTCCCTCAATTATTCAACAAATGAAAAAAAAAAAAAAACCCTATCTTTTTCTTGTTTGGGTATAAAACAGAGGAAAATGCAATACAAAGAAAGAAAGTTCATAGAAAATGTACCCATTCCCAAAGCAGAAAGCACGACCTCATCGTGCTGTTGAATGTATCTTTGCAACAAAGAAAAAACAAAGCTTTCTTGTTGTAAAATAAATAAAAACACACAAGATTAGGGTTTTGTGTGGTGTGAATCATGAGGATTTGAAGCAGCTATTCCACGTTTCGAAATTGATTAGAGAAGCTCTTTCAAAACCCCATAACCCAAGCTCTTTCAAAAAATTCAAACCCTAACTTTTTGATTCGTGTTATGTTATGTTTTGATGGTAAAAATTGTTTTTTTAACGGAAAAGCCAAAGGTGGGTAATAGAGACCAAACGGAGCTAAACACAGGTGGACAAAGTGTTAAGTTTTAAACCACGGATAGGCAAAGCGAAAACGGGCCAAACCATAGGTGGGTTTATTGTAATTTCCTTCTTTTTTTTTTTTCTTTTCCATTGTTCTATTTTATCTTTGTTGGAGATATATAGTTTGTTTATTGCAAAGTTACTAAATTAACTTGAATAAATATTATTCAGTTATTGCTAATAATTAGTTTGATTTGATGTGATAAATTTAGTTGTAATTTCAAGTATATTTATATTAATGAAACAAGTTTATTAAAAAAATTTGTAATACATGTGAGGTAACTTAACACGAAGTAGAGTTTTACGGGGCAGGATTGGGGCAAAGAAATTTTCTTCATCATATGGAGTAGTGTGTGATGGGGCAAGACAAAACCATATAAGGCGGGGTGAAAACCTCATCCTTCGGCCCCACCTCACCCAATTGCTATCCCTAGGTAGAGGTATATATACACAAATTGGGGAGGAGAGAGAAACCACAAGAGGCTGTAGCATGGGGGCGGTGTGGCTAACCCTTAGGGTTCTACCACCTCACCCGGTTCGATCTTTATCCAATCTTTTTCTTGTATTATGATTTTTGGGTTTTTCCTCTTTTTTGACCTTGTTTTCGGGCTCTTGTTTGGAGGTTTTCAGGGGATCGAAATTCTTCAAGCTTGGTGTACCTAGAAAGTTATGGACATATAGTTTTCATAGGCTCTGACCTCATGCAATTTGGAGCTAAAGTTGTCTAGATTTCGCGCTTGGAAGGGAGATGACGCTGTATAGAAATTTCTGTAGCACTTTCCTTGGGAAATTAATTCCTCCTAATCTTGAAAAGATAATGTCGAGTCTTTTTTATGCAAGGTAGCTAGCACATCATGCTTCAAATTGTTTCAAATATTTCTCATCAGTTTTGGCTGGATTGGTACATTTTATTGCACGAAAATACCCTAAAAAAGGCGTTTTAACCTGAAAAATAATACTTTTAATCAAGGTTTTGTTGTTTTCTTGATAATTCATCCCTTTTAAGTTTTAACTCCGGTTTTGGCCCGTGAACTATCGTTTTGAATGGAATTTTATGATATTTAAGATCAATAAAAATTTATCTCGATCAAAAAGTCAACTTTTTGACTAATCCTTGTTAGGGTTTAGTCAATATTGTTCGAACTTATCCAAAAATAGCAAGTTTGGGATTTTGAACTCTTGGGTAATTTAAAATGATATGTTTAACATCTAATTAGGATAAAAAGGGTTTTCTCATGTTATTACTCATTTTCATACGTTTAAAAGCACAATTTTTATTTTTTAGGGCTTAAACTAGCCTTTAGGCGTGCTAATTGAGGTCAGATAAAATACGATATCAATAGTGACTAACCCAACTCCTTATCTTAAGGAGTGTTTAATTGGTAAGAGAAAACTACCTATCTTCTTATGTTACATGTGGCAATGAATGACATTTGTCAATTACTTGAAGACATGTGTACATTTTCGGAATACTTGAAGACACTTGTCTATTATTGTATATATAGATGACTTGAAGCTCACTACTCCGTTGCTTTATGGGGATAGCTAATGACCGAAAATAAGCACTTCTTTTGCCTATAAAAGGAGGGGCTTTTTATGAATAAGAATACAACATACTCAACACATTAATCTTCAATAACAATCCAATATAAGACAACATTTTTTTTCCCTAGGCATAGGGTACTTCTTGTATTTTTTGTACTTCATTTACAAGCAGTAGTTCTTGTATTTTTTGTAATTTCTTGTATTTTCTCTGTCATCTAGCAAACCTTTCTCCCTCTCTAAAGTGATTTTTATGGGTGTGAAGATTTAGAATATGTGGGGATAGCATGTATCAAATTTAGTAGAGTGCTCAATCTTTAGAGATCTTAGACAATTAAAGCGAGTAGAGAGATGGTTGGACAGTGTGGGATAGCCTTGATTTGTAATGACTTTGTATAAAGTATGCCGAAAGTATATGATTTTTTCGTTGTTATGCTTTATAATGTACTCCGTTACTTCTTACCCTTATTTAGATTTATTTTTTTCTTTATAATGATTTGACATTTACAACAATAAGAAAGAGAAAGATTCAAGCTTCGTTTTCCTAATATAGAGAACAAGTTTAAATACTATTAAGCTATAATATTTTTAATTAGATACTTAAATCAATACCAAGATATGATACGTAGTAAAGTATGTCTCCTTTATGAGTAATTCTACGGTAACCCTCAAAAAAGGGAGTATGGTACCCACTAATAGGTAATCTGCTACACCAGGTTACTTTTTTCTCATATTTGATGATTCCATCCTCACATTGTGTAATTCCAACATTACATGTGACAGTTCTTCTCTCACATTTGGTGGTTCCCTTACTTTTTTCTCATATTTGACAGTTCCATCCTCACATTGTGTAGTTCCAACATCACATGTGACAGTTCTTTTGTCACATTAGGTGGTTCCCTTACTTTTTTCTTACATTTGATGGTTCCATTCTCACATTGTGCAGTTCCAATATCAAATGTAAGAATTCTTTTCTCACATTTGGTGGTTCCTTTACTTTTTTTTTCTCATATTTGACGGTTCCATCTTCACATTGTGTGGTTCCAACATCACATATGATAGTTCTTTTGTCACATTGGGTGGTTCCCTTACTTTTTTCTCACACTTGACGGTTCTATCCTCACATTGTGCAGTTCTAACATCACATGTGACAGTTCTTTTCTCACATTTGGTGGTTCCCTTACTTTTTTCTCACATTTGACGGTTCCATTCTCACAGTGTGCAATTCCAACATCACATGTGACAGTTCTTTTCTTACATTTAGTGGTTCCCTTACTTTTTTTTTCTGACATTTGACGGTTCCATTCTCACATTGTGCAGTTCCAACATCACATGTGACTGTTCTTTTCTCACATTTGGTGGTTCTCTTACTTTTTTTCTCACATTTGATGGTTCCATTCTCATATTGTGCAGTTCCAACATCACATGTGACTGTTCTTTTCTCACATTTGGTGGTTTCCTTACTTTTTTTTACATATTTGACAATTTCATCCTCACATTATACAGTTTCAACATCACATGTGTCAGTTCTTTTGTCACATTGGGTTGTTCCCTTATTTTTTTCTCACATTTGACGGTTCCATCCTCGCATTGTGTAGTTCCAACATCACATGTGACAGTTCTTTTCTTATATTTGGTGGTTCCCTTACTTTTTTTCTCACATTTGACAGTTTCATCCTCACATTGTATAGTTCCAACATCACATGCGTAGTTCTTTTGTCACATTTGGTGGTTCCCTTATTTTTTTCTCACATTTGACGGTTCCATTCTCACATTGTGCAATTCCAACATCACATTTGATAGTTCTTTTGTCACATTTAGTGGTTCCTTTAATTTTTTCTCAAATTTGATGATTCCATTGTCACATTAGGCAGTACCAACATTGCATCTGACTCTACTTTTATCACATTTAGTTGTACTCTATTATTTATTCTCAAATTTGACAATTCCATTATTACATTGGGCAGTACCAACATCACTTCTGACCATACTGTTGTCACATTCGGTGGTACCTTATTTTTTTCTTATATTTGACAATTCAATTGTCACAGTGGGTGGTACTAATATCACATCTGACCATAATTTTACATTTAGGCTCACTACTAAAGTCACTTTTTTACTTACTAATAACTGCTCATCATAATAGCAATTTTTTAAAAGTGATTAAAAAATTTAGATCTAAAATCTATAAAAAAAAAAAAAAAAAAAAAAAAAAGGGCATCCCAAGAAATTAGCCCAACCACGATAATTATTTTTGTTCACAAAAAAAAAAAAAAAAAAAAAAATCAGTTGGAATTATTTTGGTTTCTTCCACATATATTTGAATATACCAATTAGCTTCCTACGTATCTCCTTTGGTAGCTCCCATCACATTCAGGGGCATACCTCCCTATAAAATAACATAGTTGAGGTCACTTTCTTGATGTTTATATTTTTCTAATTTATATATACTATATTACCGAAGATGTATAACCTTATGTGCTCTGTAATTGTTCTTATGTAATATCTGTAACTTAATCACAATTTTGTGTTTATTGTGGTGTCTAATGTTAGAAATAGGGTGACTATACAATTAGCAAGTTATGCAAAAAATCCAATCCGAAGATTGATGAAAATTTTAAAATTTTCAATAAACACTTGAATTGAAACTACAGATCCAGTATGAAATAATCATCAATCAAGGCTACTACACCAGGTTTAATGTTTTTTAGGCATTTTCATTAGATTTGACTTTAATATTGTGAATTTTATCTAGGTTCATGTGATTTAGGAGATTCAAATCTCAGAAATTGAAATTTAATTGTTTATTGATTATTTGGGGGGATTGGAATCCTAATTTTTATTTGAATTTTTGTTTAATTGATATTTTCCATTTCGTAATTGAATGTTTTGTATCAAGGATAGGGATTTTTGAGATTGGAATCCTAATGTGCAACATTCATTATTTGCGATGAGAGATAGATACTAATGTGCAATATTTATTCACATTCACAAAACTTAATGATAAGTATCCTATGCTTTCTTTCTTTGTGAAAAATTCAAACCCATTCCATGTGTTTGTCTCATTCGATAGTACTAACATCACAATGGTCAGTACCAATTTCACATTTGGTAATTCATTTATTTATTTTTAGTCACATTGGATGGTACCCACACGATATTCTCTCTCTCTCTCTCTCTCTCTCTCTCTCTCTCTCTCTCTCTCTCTCTCTCTCTCTCTCTCTCTCTCTCTCTCTCTCTCTCTCATATGTCCTTCTAGCCATCTTTAAATTTAAGATATTTTACAATTTAAAAAAAAAAAAATTAAATTTCATATTTTGATAAAAAAAGATATTGGATTATATAAAGAATCTTAGTATGTCCATCACTCTTACACTCTCTACCTCTCCAAGTAACTCTTTGGAATTGGTGGCTGTTCATCAATTTTAATAAAACCCAAGACAATGATTTTATATAAGTTCCAAAATATCACCATTAATATCTTAGAGTCAGAGAAATGTTTTAGATTTTTTATTTTTTATAATGAAATTAAAGGGCAAATGGATCAATGTACATCATTTTATGCCGGAAAAGAAAAATTCCTTTAGCAAACACGAGAGATTAAATCAAAATGATATAGAAGATAATTCATGACCTCGCGCAACTTGTGAGCTCAACGCACTTTGATGGTCATTTGAATTAATCTATGTGTGGTGATATGAAACTTTTTTATTTTTATTTTTATTATAGATAATTATTTTTATATGAAAACTTGATCTACAAGTGGTCATTGGAATCCATTATTTCAATTTTGCATAAAGTTGCAGTTTTTCTAAGGAAACACATAGGCCATGTCTTTTTTTCTTTTTTTTTTTGGAGAATCTAGGCCGAGAGGCCCTCGTTTTACTCATTGATGAAATAAATTACAAATTATCTCTAAAATAGAGGAGCTATATCAACAGGAATAGACTCGAACCAAACCTGTAGCTCATTGCCTAACTTAGCACGTTTGGCAAGAAAATGGGCAACGGAGTTGCCTAAGCATTTGACATGGGTAGAGTTACACACCAGAAAAGTAGAAGTAATAAACAAAACATCTTGGATAACATGGCCATACACTGGATGAGAGACATCCCAAGCCAACAGCGATTTGATAATTATCACCATCAGATTTACAATTCGGACAGCAAGCATACTTAACCACACCTCTAAGCAATTGGTTATGCAGAGTGGGTAAAGCCTCACTAGCTGCTCTCCAAATCAGGTGCTTCACCTTGTAAGGAGCCTGTAGATGCCATATCCCTTTCCATAACTGTGTACTCCTTTCCCCTGATGAGCAGCTTGACATCGAATTTCTGTCATTCCTTGCTAGTAGTTTATAGGTTGACTGAGTGGTGTATTCGCCATGGTTTAAGGGTAACCACACCTGTTTTTCCTGTGATTCATAAACACTAAGAGGTATTCCTGGTATCCCTTTTATAATCTTTGCTTCATGAGGCAGAAAATTATTGTCAATTAACTCTACCTTCCACTCATGCTTGTCATGTCTTTAAAAGTGATAAAATCAAAGCTAAAATCAAAATTGACCACATGAGACTTTAAAATATTGTTCAATGTTTTAATTGTTGAACAACTACAATTAAATAACAAGACGTGATATAGCTAAAACTAGCAATATTTTGAATAACTAATTAAAAGTACTCAACATCCTTAGACTACATTGTCTTTTCTCTTAATAGAATTTTATAAACACAAAGATAACTTGATTATCTCTCCCTCTTATCTATTTTTGCTCTAGTGCACTATCTACATCTCTCTGGTAAGGAGGGGAAAAGAAGAAACAAGTAAAAACAGCCAAATTTATGAAGAAATAAAACCATAACCAAAATCTATTAGACTAATTCTTCTTATTTATTCTTGAGCTGTTATTTGCTACTCCTTGAAAACCCCAAATAACATGATAATTATTCCAAATTAACTACAAGGCTTTTTAAATTTTCTTTGCTTTTAAACCCTTGTGTATTTTTAATAGTTGGGGTTTCCGAGGAGTAGCATATAACAGCTCAAGAATAAATGAGGCCGAAAAGGAAACAAAGAATAAGGAACTAGTACTCAGCCAAGCACAAAATGAGGCTGAAAAGGAAATAAAGAATAAATTATTCATATTGATAAGCTGAGTTATCTTGATTGGAAAAATGAAATGGTTATATATATGCTGAGTTATTAAAATTAGATATTACTTTAAAAAACATGTTATAAGTGTTTTGGACCCATTTACAGAAGCAATACACAGAGTAAGCAAATAATTAAACTTATTTAATAAACCCATCAATAAAGGATTAGTCTCTGGTTACACCACTGGATTAGGAGTAGGTTCTTAGTAATAACTTATAAATGGGGTAGATTTTTATCAAGGAACTTAGTTCATTCCAATTAGAATAGTTTCAAATTTAACCCACCAAAACAAAGCTATTGAATGGTATGTTTCACAAGGTTTTCAGTTTAACCCCATTAGGATAGTCTCAAAACTAACCCATCAAAACAAAGCAAATGAATGATATGGCTACAAATTTTTCACAATTGCAATAGACATCCCTCTACTCCCTCACAACTTTCCCTGCTCCTTGACTCAAGCTAAGGCATACTTTACAGCTAGCATTTCAATAGATAATTAGAAATTCCTCCATTTCTCAATATCAAGATAGATAAACAAGTTCATTATCTATTGCATTTCACAAATCAACCCCTAAAGATCTTCTATCACTGTTGCTTAATTAATTTAACTTAAAAAAAATAACACCTTTTTTCCTAGTGAAATTAGCACAGTTCCATAGATAAATGTCATCCAAATACCCCCAACAACCCACAGGGTTAGGTAGGATTAAAAATATAAGCAAAACTAGCTTTCTATATGAAAAATGAAACAAAAAGGAAAAGGGCCAAACCATAAGTGAAGAACAGTTCTTTATGTAGTCTCACTTTACCTTAAACCCCAATATTCACCGTCAATGATTCATTTCTTAACTCAATCATCGATCAAATGGGCATCTAATAATCCACAATTCAGAGCTAGCAAATTATTGCTATTTACTCGTGCAAACAAAAGGCATAACCAAATTCTAGAGACAAAAACAAAACAAAACAAATTTTCAACTTGAATTAAGATAAGGAAAAACAAAACATACCCATAATTGAAATGATACTAAAAATGCTTAAAAACACCCAAAAATTTTAGAGTCAAAATGAGAAAAAAATAAAATAAAAGAAGAAAAGAGAGACCCAATATCGAATATAAATCGATAAGACTAAAAAAAATATTAAGAGTAAAGAGAATTGAAGAAATCTAATATATCAATGATAGAGATCCATTTGAGAGTGGAGTAGACAAAATCTAGGTCATCAGGTTTTAAGGAATTATTGACGAAGCACACGACCCGAGAGAATGAGTCCTTCTCTCTCTTGGGCCATCGGTGGTGGAAGCCAAGCATTGTAGAGATGCATCGTTTAGTATTTTGAAGCAAAAGAAGGAACACCCACTCAGTTTTCAGTTTGAGAGAGAAGACGCGAAAGAGAAGACGCAAGAGAGAGAAGACTAGTTTGTTTGTCTGTGTATTCTTGCTTTTATATATTACCTACTTAACCGGTAACTAGTTTTTCTTTAAAAATAAATAAATGGTCAGGATTCAAACGTGTAAAATCTATGGCCAAGATTAAAGGAGGTACCGTACCCCCTAAAAAAAGAGGGGTACAGTAGAATGACCCCTCATTTATATCTATATTTAAAAGCTGAAAAGTAACATTTATTGTTGTTGCTACGCTTCTATTCAACCATCTCACCCGCCATATCATTAGCCACATCATTAGTCTTTTTATATTTATTTCTTACCATTAATTTTTTACAATATTAAATATTTAAATATATTAGCTTTACAAATTCATCTTAGACGATTTTAACTTTATATATTTATCTACTTTAATTTTGATATTATAACTTATAATTAACTAATAAATCAATGATAAAAATAAAAATAAAATCAAAACAAAAGTATTATCTATACATATTCATCTTGAACGGTTTTAACTTTACGTATTACTTTTCCTTTCCACTCTCTCACATTCTATGCATATTTTTTTTAAACAAATAAATGTTATTTTTCTAACTCTCTCTCTCTATCTCCCTCTAAATTTATTTTTTCATTGTTTTTTGGATTCTTTTTTATTTATTTTTCTTGCATCTCTACCTTAGATTAATGAATATTTGTGCTTTTTAGAATGGTCTTTGTGCAATTTCCTTTCACAGTTTGTAAATATTTTGTTTAACAAATTAGCAACAAATTGTTATATCTTTGTTATATGATGTTCTTAGATGCTTGAGTAATTGTTTAAAGCGTTTATGAATATTTTATATTACTCTTCATCTTCCTTATCCTATTAGTGTATTTTTTGAGATTTTTAAAAAATAAAGTCAATTTTGTGTTTACAATTATTTACTTAATTATCTATTCATTTTTGTTGGATTAGATGTTTAATTAGATTATGTGACATCATTAACACAATACTTCTTCTTTTTTCACAAAAAAAAATCTTTATTTTTTTCCCCTTTGGAATTGTACTTTTTTTAGGAAATAGGAAAAATAATTACAATCATTATGTATAAAACTATAACCAATACTTTTGCTTGGAAATAGCGGCATATTTCTATTGCATTTCTTCAAAACCTTATTAAATTTTTTGAATGATAATGCTTTGGATATTTGGCTTGATCACATTACATTTGATATGTTTTACATATATGGGAGAAGGAGTTTGACTTTGATGTGAGTTTTATTTTTCCTTTTATTTTTTATTTTATTTTGAATTGTAGGTTTTTGTTGAGTTTTATTAATTTTTTAATACTTTTCTCAGTGTTTTTGATTGTATGGTAGAAAAAAATTAGGTTTAAGAAAGTGTGTTTAAAACTAAAAGAATAATTTTCAAATTACATATACTCTTAAATGATACACAAAATATTATAATTTTTTATTAAAAATTAATATTTTCACTAACTTACCTTTTGAATTCTTGAGAAAATTATATTGTTTTGATTTTAGTACTAAATAAATTATATATTTTTTTACATTTGTGATTATCCCTATAATAAATGAAAATATGATTATGAAATACATTACTATTTATTAATCTAAATTAAAAAAAAAATTAATAAGATCAGTTTAAATTTTTATCACGGGCAACACCTGCAACTAGTGCACTAGAAAACAAGAAGTGTGAACATGTCGTGTGGCGAAATATTCATTGGAATATGCAGTGGGTGATGATGAAGTGTGTTGAAATGGGTGGACACACTTCAACCCACATAGACATGTGTCCTTCTGAAACAACCCTTTCAGAAGAGGACCCCTACATGCATAAAGTCATGGAAGAACTGTACCTCTCTACGAATATGAAATGGACACATCAAACCAATGTTCAACGTTATCTTCCTGTTTTAATGGCTGAGAATTCATGTCCAACGTTATCTTTCCATTTCAAGTGTGGATTCTTTTATCACGTTTGTACAAAAACAGAAAACATATTTTTCATGCAACCAATTTTCCCCAACACAGAAGGCATATATAAAATAATATAAGTACGGTGTTAGTGACCAATTATTGGAGCCACTGTTTCTCTTTCTCTGTTTCTCTCTTTCCGTCAAGATGAACATCTCTATGGAGCTTTTGCGGGACTTCAGGTACTTATTGATTTTTCTTCTTTCTTCTTGTCTATCACATTCCTTCAACCACATTTTTATGGATATCTTGATGGTGTTGCTTTGAAACTAGTATTGCAAAAAAAACTATGAAGATTCTGAACAAGTACATGTTTTTTCTTTTTGTCTTAATTCTTATTTATGCACTGCTTTTGTCTTCTTTTCCATTTTCTTATTAGCACATAAACTTCAGATGATTTAGAAGCTGCGTAATTGTAGGATATAACAATTGTTTTTTGATAGGATAGGATATAGCAATTGAACATGTGCAAGTATGCCAATTAATCATTCAATTTTGCCAGATAGTCAGTTCCTCAAAAAAAAAAAAAAAAAAAAAATTGCCAGATAATCTCATTTTGTATATCTTTCCTTTCTATAACCTTTATGTCAAGAGGAAAATTAGAATGCATCAAAAAAAAGTTCCATTGGTTTTGAGGATTTTAGTAAAAATCACCTTGAGAATATTTCCAGATGAACTTAGTTCTTTCAAGACCATTTTCTTAGCACCTCCACCTCCTTGGACAATTACAGTACAACTATAGTAAAAATGACTATTAATATTGTTTGATAACAATGGCTATTACTTATTAACGTACTAGTCATAATATCAGAATCTTTATTCAGTCAAAACTTATTTAACTTTATGAATAATTCAAAGTACTTGCATATATTAATTTTGATAGTATCACTAGTACATAGAGTTTTGGTAATTCACCTCCAGGATACAGCAAAGTCACTAGCTGAGTATCTCTTCAATTAAATTGTCAAATTTATGTTTAAACCAAAAATAAAATAAAATCCATTGGTTATAATCAAGTTCATCTCTTTTATTTTGACTGAAAGATAGAAAATCTCATTTTATTTCAATAAAAAAAAAAATCATTTGATCTTGATCACATGCACACTAATCAAGTTTATTTCAATAAAATAAAAATCATCGTCCTATCTTGATCACACGCACACATGTCAAGTGATCCACATTGTGCATGTTCTAGTGTCATTTGTCTATAAATTCACTTTATCAGTCATATACAAGTGCTTGTGTTACTATATACCCATCAAAATTTTGTAAACTTTATGTGGGGCAACATTATTTAAATCACAAATCCACTTCCTTCTGCTTCCATTCTCTAAATTAACAGGTGCAATAGCTATTGTATCAGTTGATAAGAATGTTGCTTAAATCAGGAAGTAATGAAGAAGTATAATTCAAACTTTCGCCAATCATCAAAGATATTGAGAATGTAACACATATGTACTGTATTCAGGGCTCAAGAATACATCCAACGAAGTATAAAAAGATATACTGAATTTGACCACAGGATACAAATATACTAAAAAAATATCACCAAAAGATATCAAGAATAACTTTTGTGGGTCTTTTCAGCACTTCAAAAAAAAAAAGGTTTCTTTTCCTTATTAGTTCTCTCTTTTTTTTTTTTTTTTTTTTTTGCAAAACTTTCTTTTTGGCTTTAGCCTTTTTGTAATAACTGTAGTGTAGATATATAAGTATACACTATACAGTGAGTTTGTGTCTTTGGAGGAAATCCAGATTTAAAAAAAATATATATATATTTTTACATCTTGGTGTAATTGGTTTTTTGTTATCATGCTATACAATAGGGATATATTTCTTCTCTCCCATGCTTTTCAACTGACTCTTCTAAGATTTTACAAAGAAGTGGAAGCCTGAGATCAAAGTGTTAATTGACTCTTGATGCCATACGTGGATGTCCACTAGTTTACTAAGAAATAGAATGCCAATTTAAATGATTAAATGAAAGTGAACATATTGACTAAAAAATTAACCAAAAAAATAATATTATCTTTAAAAGAACCCCTAAATTATAAGGTTTAAAATGTAATTTACCAATAAATAAATAAAAAATATGCTTGAAACTATTCTAGATTTTTTCTCTCGAGTCCTAGCAAGAAATAAATAAACAAAAAATTGTAGGAAAGTAGATCGTCCCCAATTGCCTGTCTAGTTCATTTTTAATGAATCAGGGTAAGATATTATTAAGCTCAAAAACTATTACAATACATTGTCAATAATTTGACATCTCTTGATATTTTCAACAGAAATGCCCCATTCCCATTGTTGTAACAGGGATCCCCCACAAGCTACACAAAAACCTTTTTTTTTTCTTTTCTTTTTTTTTAATGAAGAGTACACTTGAAACATGTACAACACTACAACCAATCTTTGTTCTTAATTTCCACTTATTGCCTGGAACATGCCATCTTCAGTCCTCATGGCGCCATTGAATATTCGAGCATTCTTTCTGAGTCCAAAGGTGATTGCAGCAGCTCATGCTAGCCTCTAGTTTGTTGAATTCATATTCTCTGTGGTTACTTTGTATTTAGTCTAACAGAATGGTCCATTTCTAGAATTTGATCATAGGCATTAGCTTTGTGATAATGGAGTATAAAGGTCTATTATAGTATTTACAATTTATCGACCACTACATATAATATCAAGTCTACTACAACCGTTGCTTTTCACATTTGCCCTTACTGGTCCACGTTCTCCATTATCTTTTGCTTGTGCATTTTGTTTTTGTCTCAGACTTCCAGTGATTTGCTTTATATAATCCCTTATACATTGTGCAAATATGGATACTCCTTTTGGTTGAACAGCATTACTGTTCCATGGTATAGAATCATTTACTCCATATTGTAAATAGAATTTCATTTTTTATTCCGTTGCAAAACTCAGTTGTTCTAAGATATATAGAGAACTAGTTAATTTACTTTGGTTAACAAAATATGTATTCATAAGATGCTATGCGACATACAAATAGAGCAGTTTAATTTCCATGAACATGCAAAAAGATCCCCCATCCTTGTGCTTGTGATGCGCTTCATATATAGAAGACAACAGATAATGCAAGAAGAATGCATGTGATTCTCTTTGACTCAATACTACTATTCTTTTTTATGATACAGTTCCGTTGGTGCTGGCGCTAGCAGAGCATTCTCTTACCCTTTTACAAGAAAGACCAAACAAAGACAACTTTCCTTTGTCCACCTTATCAGAACTTCCTATAGGTAATCTTTCTTTCTATCTTTACACTTTCATGGTATCATCATTTTCTCTCTCATTACTCATTTCCTTTGTGTGTGTGTGTGTTTTAGCTTTAAGAGTTGTTCTGCAACTCTATCATTGACAGCAGAGGTGGAAGAGAAGCCAAAGTTTGATGTAGACAAAGCAGCTTTGCTTGCAAGGGAGCTCAGAGAGAGCTTTAATTCTGGCAGGACAACAAACTATGAATGGAGAATGTCACAGTTGAAGAGTATTGAGAAGATGCTTGAAGAAAAGGAGAATGACATTACTGAGGCTCTTTATAAGGATCTCTCGAAGCCTGGACTTGAAGCCTTTGTTGCCGAGGTACTCAATCTTTTTCTTTGCCTTATAACAATTAACAAGTAGATTAATTGTGGACCTTGTGGATGTGGTTAATCTATAGTTTTTATTATTATTATTTGTTTTAATTTTTTTTTAGCAGCTATATGTATCATGTGATACTCTTATTTGATTTAAGTTAGACTCTGGAATCTAATTTGACAAAGGAAGAACTTTTTTTTTTTTCCATTTCTATTAATGATTAATATTAAATATATATATATATATATATATATATATATATATATATATCTATCACACTTTGCCTGGTTGCGCTCAAAACTGGATAAAAGCAGAAGAATACATGATTTTAACAAATCTAGATAGGAAATAAGGGGAAAAAACAAACAAAAACATGTCAGTTCCTTCCGCATCTTTCTTTGGTTATTTGCATCAAAGGAATCTTTTATGATGGAACAATTTGCATTTAGGAAACTCCCCTTCTGCCAGTGCTTAGAATCCTAAATGTTGCACACCAGCTGATACAGAACCTGGAGAAAAGGACAGTTACAGTAGGTTAATGGCTTAAAATGTAGTCACTTTATATGAACAGCTCACATTAGGAACCAAAATGTTTTAAAAAGAAAAAAAAAATGCTGCTCAAGTGAACATGATAGTTCAGAAGTAATTAATGAGGGAAAGTTGAGTATAAATTACAACAAGCCAAGGATAATGAAGGATATTTAGGGAAAGGGTGAGGGAAGGGATGATTTTTAAGGCCTGCATCCAAATAACACTATTGAAGAGGCAGGTTTAAACTTATTAGAGCTAACAGTTGCTGACTTAATGAAAATATGACATAAAAAGTAGTGGCAAAGCAGTAGGAAGGGGGAAACCACAAGTTTTAAAAGGTTAAAGGTAGAAGAGTGATATGAACCTTCAAACAACAAGGTTGGAGTGCACAGATGTAGTTAAATATGTGATGCAGCTGAGATTGGTGTTCTATATTAGGTTGTGGCGGGTTTTAGTATCAAGGTTAATGAAATGGTTTTTCTAAATGAGCTCAATCTATTACATTGGTATCAATGATTGTTTTGTTGATAATGTACTTACATCAGTTAAGTTTCCATTAGAATTCACTTAAATACCAATAAATAAATAAAGTCAATTGAAAGGCATTAAACTAATTTACTTTATAATATTGCACTCTCTAGATGTTTCCTTTCTGTAACAAAATATGTAGGCTTATGATGCATAGATTTAACTTATTATAATCTTAATTTGTTTGTCTTTATGATAAACTACTTCTATTTATTTGTTTAATTAAGTTAAGAAACACAACTCTGTTCTGTACCAACTTCATCTCTTAAGAACATATGAGGTCTAATTGTTGCCTTCATGAAAATTTTGCATCAAATCTGTTTAGGCAGGATGACATGATTAGCGTCAAATAAAGAGGACACTGTGTAATGCTTTCACATTGGTTGACTTGGTGTCTTTACAATATTGAGTTTTAAACTTGTGTCCTGTTTCTTTACATACAACTGTCTTTTTTCTTTTTCTCATTAGCATTATTAGTAGTGTAACTTTGATTTGCTTTATAACTAGAGCTAATTGGATGAAGCATATATATGCAGATTCTTTTTTTTTCTTTTTGCTCACCTATTTACTAAATGTAGTCTATTAGTTGATAAGCTTTCTGTTTAATGCAGATTTCTCAGGTAAAATCCTCATGTAAGTTGGCGCTAAAAGAGTTGAGTCGTTGGATGATTCCTGAAAAGGTGATTAACAATAAACACTTTTATGGTTGAGAACAACAACAATAGGTACTGTCGTAGCTGTCTCCTTGAATTTTAACAAGTATAACCTAATACAAATTATCAACAATTTTCAGGTCAAAACTTCGCTTACAACATATCCGTCATCTGCAGAAATTGTGTCAGAACCCTTAGGAGTTGTGCTGGTCATCTCAACATGGAACTTTCCTTTCTGTAAGTATAAAAGAATCTGGTTTCACGCAATCTAGTGTCTACAACTGGTTACACAGAACATAATTTGCATAATTTTGAATTCTTGGCCCTACACATCACCATTGTTGATCCATGTGCTTTTAGTAACTATATATAATCACTTTGTATTGGAGCTATAACATCTGTGTTCTTTGCTCTTTTTGTCACTATATTCTTGTATCCTTTTCTTGGTTTAGCCACTTGCTTCTCATTTCATAATCACATATAATTTTCAAAAAAAAAAAAAAAAAATGAAAACAAAATTATACCACATTCTTTTCCACCTAAAATTTAAAGTTGCTTTCACTTTTTTGTTTCATGTACATTCACTTTCACTCTAAGTACTATATTCTCAGAGCCCCAATTTCACTATTTTTTTTGTCTTTCTATTATATGCCCGAGGCTGCATTAGTGTGCATATAATCTCTCCAAGTTTGATTACTTTCCCATTGTTATGTGACATAATGATTGTTGGATCTCGTTTCCTTCTCAAATTGATTTGACTCGTTATAATTGTGTATTTTCCCTGCATTAAATTACTCAAACCTTTCTTGGTTTATATATAGTAAATATAACCTTTTTTTTTTTTTTTTTTGAGGTACTTGGATTATATCTTATTATAGATTTGCTCTAGTTTCACGTTTTGTTCAACTTTTCCTCTCTTTTCCCCCCTGTTTTGGGGGCTTTAATGGCATCATATGAGTTCCATAGACATTAGTAGTTCCATCTATTAAACTATCCTCTTATAAATTAGGCTTCTTTCAGTTAATAACATAAATTGTCTCTATTTTCTAGTGCTATCACTTGATCCAGTCATTGGAGCTATTTCAGCTGGTAATGCTGTAGTCCTAAAGCCATCAGAAATTTCTCCAGCTACATCATTGTTGCTATCCAATTTAGTTGAGGAATATCTAGACAAATCTGCAATAAGAGTTGTTGAAGGATCCGTCGATGAAACCACTGCATTACTTGAGCAGAAATGGGATAAGATACTCTACACAGGTTAATTAGCCTTTAATTAGTTTTTGTAATTTCATCAGACATTCAATGATTGGAACACTTGTAGTTACATGTATAAACAATAGTTGTAGTCAAAGTCCCGTACCATAATTATTCACTGGCACAGTTTGACAACTCTTCATGTTTGAGGTGTTTTTTCTAGTACCTTGGTTTAAACCTTGGTGCAGTTTGGAGAATCAAAGTAGTGACACATTCATCTTAAATTGTCATTGTTTCTTCATGTCTAACTTGCTCATATTTAATGTTTTATGAAGTATCTGTTGAGTTTTCTGCAGGTAGTGCAAGAGTAGGGCGCATAGTGATGGCTGCTGCCGCAAAGCACCTTACACCAGTAATTCTAGAACTTGGAGGAAAGTGCCCAGCTGTTGTTGATTCAAACATCAACTTACAAGTATATATTTCTCCTAGAGCATGAATTATGCTTTCTATAATTGTTTTCAAGGATTAATCTTTTGAAAATTTAAGGTTGCTGTTAGGAGGATAATTTACGGAAAGTGGGCATGCAATAATGGGCAAGCTTGTATCGGTGTTGATTATATAATCACAACAAAAGACTTCGCTCCAAAGTTGGTAAGGTTGTCTCTGTGGAAAACAGAAATAGTAAGTTTCAAATATATATTTCTTTATGCATGCTTGCTCTACAGATAGATGCCTTAAGATATGAATTGGAGCAATTTTTTGGGAAAGATCCAATAGAATCAAAAGACATATCCCGCATTGTAAGCTCATCCCACTTTGCTCGTTTGGCAATGCTCATGGATGATGATTTGGTATCTGACAAAATTGTTCTTGGAGGCCAAAGGGATGCGAATCAGTTGTGAGTACGATGGACTTTGTTGGATTTAGCCTGTTAACAATAATATATAAGTTAGATGAACTCTCTTTACATCAACTGTCCTTGTATTTATGGCAGAAAGATAGCTCCAACCATCTTGTTGGATGTTCCAGAGGATGCACAGATAATGCAGGAGGAGATATTTGGGCCTTTAATGCCCATTCTCACTGTAAGTACTATAACCACATTAAGAGTTACACTTTACTCTGAGGCCTCTTTCAAAGGGATATGGTCAGGGAGAAAACCCTATATTCTGATGAAGTAGACTTACTTCCTCTCGCCAACGATCTTGTGAGCACAAAAAGGTAGTCACTTGAATTGTGGATACCAAAATGCTCCCTCTGCCTCTCTACAATTAAAGGTGGTGAAACCATCGCTCTTCTTCATGCCAAAGAAAAGTCCTTCCCTCAATTCTTCTTCTGGAAAATTTTTTACTAACCATTGCTGATGTTTGTGTACAACATTGGATTCTAACAGAAGTTATGTAAACATTGCCTTAAGTGAAACACAAAATATGTAGATATGTTTTAATTTTGCTTTTGGTTTTTCACAGGTTGAGAAATTGGAAGACAGCTTTAAGATTATACAATCAAAACCTAAGCCCCTAGCCGCATATCTCTTCACTAATGATGAGCAGCTAAAGAAGAATTTTGTACAAAACATATCTTCAGGAGGAATGCTTATCAATGATACCATCATACATGTGACTACTCTCTTCCTTAAATTCATACAGAAAAGATAGACAGTGCCCAATTTCCACCAATGTTATTTTATTACATAAATCAAGTCATGTTTGAGTCCGACATAGATGCACACCAAAATGAGGATGAAATCAGCACCAATTTATTTAGATCTGAATGATTGCCATTATGGAATATTTTAATACCTAGCAATAGATATGTTTGACAATTGGCTATAGCTAAATTAGTAACTGAGCAAGAGTGCTATTAGCATAGTTGTATTCTGCAGAAATGAGATCTACACTAATTAAGTGCATCAGAGTTAAAGAGCAGAATAGTGAGTTTGAGCCTTCGAGGATCTCAATCAAATGATAAAAGCTGAATGTTAAAATTCAATATGTATTAATATGTTTTGGTTCTACATTGAGAATCAAATAACACTTTGTCTATGTCCTCCCAGGCCAAGGGGAGACATATAAATTGAATCACTTCCCTTACAAACTTAAACTACTTGATAGATATGGATGAGGTCTACAGATTTAAACCAAATATAAAATAGTGCAAATGAGGTCAGTGTCAACACCCACTAAACCCCAATTTTTACTTAGCAACATACAATATGGAGATGCAAGGAGACCACAAACTGCATTTACATGATTTTCTTGTACTTCTAGGGTTATCTACAAAGAATTGTAGATTTTGTTAGTATTAGCATAAGTTAGTGCTATTGGACATGCTTTCTCTCATTATCTATGTTATAACTAATTCTTTTTCTATTTTTTTATATCTTACAAACTTCACAATGCAGGTTGCGACAGATGGTTTACCTTTTGGTGGAGTTGGAGAGAGTGGAATGGGTTCATATCATGGGAAATTCTCATTTGATGCTTTTAGCCATAAGAAGGCAGTGCTGTACAGAAGTTTTGATGCAGATGCATCTATAAGGTATCCACCATACACGACTCAAAAGCAAAGACTATTGAAGGCCGTGATCAATGGTGACATAGTTTCCATTGTACTTGCTTTGATTGGATGGTGAAAAGATAGAGATGAGTCACATTGAACATCCGTTTTCTTCTGTTTTATTTCTTATCAAGATTTATTTCCAATAATTGATGTCCAGAGATATTCTACTTAATGGTAATGAGTGCTGCAATAGCATTAATGAATCTGAAGTTCTCATCAGTTTTTTTTAGGACACAATTTTAGTTAGATGGAAGGTCAGTTTATGCTAATCACACAATTTTGTCAAAAGATGAAAGTAACACGAAGTTTTCCATAAGTACATGTGGAAAATGCTAACATGTATAGAAACAATTTTATATTTTATTTGTGAGGTTTCTTGAAGTAGGGTTTTAAAATATGTAGTTTTTGACATTGGTAGACTGGTATCACAAATATAGTAAGTGGGCTATTGCCAATTGTAATTTACAATCATAATTTGTCATTCTTAAGAATGTAGCACAGGGCGAACACAATCATAGGCTATCAAAATGCAATTGCACTTGGCAAACTAAAGCATGTGAATAGAAAGATGAGCACACACCAAAGAGAGAGCGAGAGAGTATAGAATCTTCTACTGCAATCTACCATTAAAAGAATTTTTAGTCCTGTAAAGTTCTCACCAAACTCAGACTCCCATGCAGGTATGTAAATGAATCCTAAATAAAGAACTTCTATTTATTAATGTTCTCCATCATCATTAAGTTCAATAAGCATTAATTCAAGCACAGACAACAAACCAGTATAGCGGAATAGGCATCATCCAGCCATGTCATATCCTTCTCCATAACAATAAGGGTTATAATTACCTGGCACTTCCATTTCACCAAACTGATTAGTACCTGCACTCACAAATAGAAAGAAGTGTTCAAAGATCTCATGTGCATCTGAATTCATATTTCTGAGTGTGTTTTGTGTGTGGGCATGTGTGTCTGTGCAAACCAGTTTGCAACTTTCATAACTATCTAGGATCGAGAACACAAGGAATGAGGTCGAAGTTTGTGCAGCATATAGAAGTACAAGAAGTAGCTACATACCAGGAGTTGGCACAAAACTCATATGACCCAAACTGCCAGAAAAACTTAAATCAGAATCTGATGGAAATTTGGGTTCCCCTTCATTAGAGCGGGAATTTAAGCGTAGCATTTCAGTGCTTATCTCGGGACTCTGCTGCAAGTGTATAGTTTTGGACCTTTGTGCTGAGTTCTCATAGGATAGAGTGCTTTCTGGTCTCATTTTCTTCTCTTTTAGAGATTGAACTTCTTTACCTGTTTCTGATTCTGGTTTTTGTGGTTCTGGAACTGATTGTTTTCTTCTTAAACGAGCTCTCCTGTTTTGGAACCAGTTGTAAACATTTGATTCAGAAATTTTTCCATGTTGTGCTAGTTCAGTGGCTATCTCTTTGATCCTCTGGTTGTTTGGAGTCCCATTGTCTTCTTCAAAAATTCGCTCAAGGATTTGAAGCTGCTCTGTTGTGGGGCTCCACCGTTGCCTGATATTCATCTTTTGACCAGAAGATGCTATCCATGGATCATAGTATAGACTTCCCTGTCTCATTCCTGAACCACAATGACTTAAAGTTTTAAAGAAGCAGCATATATCTCTTACTAAATACAACGGGCTTTCAAATAAAAACTTCCTGGTAAATTTCCTAATAAGAGACAACTAGTATATGGATAGCAAATACAAACTGAAACGTAAAGATGAGAGAAAAGCAATTTTATAAATATGCACATGCTTTATGAAGTGATGACTTAAGAATCAGTCCGCCAATTCTCATCTCAAGTCAGTCTTTGAAATTCCAGAAAATGCTTTCAAAAAGGAATGCCGACACAGCATTTGGTTAGATCAAGACATGGTGCAACAAAGAATCTCTCAAAAAGGAATGCTAACACAGCATTTGATTATATCAAAAAATGGTGCAACAAGGAATATCTTTGCAACTCTTTTATTTTAAACTTAACTGGAAGAAAATAAATAAGGAAAGGGGTTAAGAAAGAAAATAACAAAAGCAACCAAAAAAGATTTCAAACTTCAGAAACCACAGGCATATTTTCTCCCTCAGAAAAGTAGAGGAAGAGAAAATGGAATGAAACCAGGTTTGCTTATGAGGAGAAGCCAATATGGTAATTTTTGCAGTTGAATTTGAGGGTATATACCAAATCAGCGTTGGTAATATGGATTCATGTGTTTTACCAGTAATTGATTACAATGTAGTGGGCTGAGGGGGCTGAGGGAACTTACCCAGATCAATATTCTAAATATTTGAGTGAGTTATAGTCTCTATTAAGTTCAAGACAGATCAGTGTAGTCAAAGGTAAAAGGAGACCTTAAGGTGTAAACCCCTGGTAGGTGGCTAATAGACGATCGCTTGAGTGATGTGAGGCGCCTTATTAGGCACCGTTTGAATTTGTCAAGCAAGGTCAATTTCACTATTCTATAATTTCTTCAGGTAAAATTATATTACAACAGCAATGTACATGACTTCTTATATACTTCCCAGGTTAGAGACAAGCAAAAAGTATGAGGAATACATGGAAACTAATTATCAGTTAAGAGAATTGAATAATATATTTTTGTAATTTGTCTTTGAACAATTGGGAGAAAAAATATTTTCTACACTCCTAAAAATGCATACTTCTGAAATACTCGTGAAGCATGATAAGTAAAATTTGAAATTCTAGTTAAGCATATATGAATCATGAATGCACCTATCAAAGTAAGAACTGCAAATCTTAAGATACCCTCAAACCCAAACTACAGTGACTCAGTGACCAAAGCAAATAACACCCATATTGAGAAAAAAGACAGAGAGAGAGAGAGAGACCAGAGTGGGTGTGTTGGGCAGAGAAGGCCTTATGCATCTGAACAAGTTGGTCAGAGATGATTGCATAGGCAGCTATCTGTTGCCTCAGTACTTCCATTTGCTCCTCTGTCATCATCACCCTATTCTTATTCACTTGCATCTCCTTTCCACGCTCTCCTACTTGTTTTGCTTTGCTACTCTGTGTTGAGTTGAGTTGAGAGACTTTAGAGACAAAGCAACCGACTAACAGAAAAGTTCTTTGAACAGAGACAGAGACAGTAGTTGAGGAAAAGAGAGGAGGGTTTGAACTTTGAAGCGTAGTTGGCAAGAACCATAAGATATTAGCAGCAAAGATTGCGCGCAATTTTCTTTTAGAAATCTTTGCGGTGTATTCGGAGGAAATCACGATCACCAGTATATTATTGTGTCCAATTCCTATTTTAGTGTTGCTTTGAGATCTTTTATTATTTTGATCAAAATCTTTCTTAAAACAATATTAATTGCTTTCCTTTTTAGTTTTTACTTCACAGATAATAATAATAATAATAATAATAATAATAAAAAGACTAAAGTGCAAACTAAACCCTTAGGCTATGTTTGGTAACAATTTTTATTTTCTATTTTCAAAAATTCGTTTTTAAGAATATAAAAAAAAAAACAATTTTATTGTATTTTTGAAATCAAAAATATGTTTGGTTAATTGAAATTAAAAAAATAATTTTTTGAAGAAAAAAATAGAAAATACTATAATATGTTATAATTAGAATTTGAACTCTAATGCTAACTCATTAAATAAGACAAATTCATTAAATTAAATACGTATTTTCATTGACTTTTGAAAATTAGAAACTGAAAATAGTCTTTTGCATGTTTGATAATAGTTTTTGTTTTCTATCCATTTTGAGTTGATAAACAAGTTTTTTAGTTTCAAAAATAGAAAATTGTTTTTAAAAACAAAAAATAAGGGGAAAAATAGTTACTAAACATACCCTTAAAGTTTGGAGGTTTTTAGATTTTACATTTTAAAGCTTCAAAATTTGGATTTTACCCTTAAATTTATATTTTGTTTGTATCCATATTTTCCATTAAGTGCCACATAAACTCGTTACGCGTGTTTAGTTTGTCCAATAAAATTATATCATATCATTTTCATGATTATGCCATGTGGCATCATTTTATTGGAAGAATTAATCATGCATGGCAATCTTATTTGCATTTAAAAAAAAAATAAGGATGGTTTTTTTTTTTTTTAATTATGCAAACAAAATATAACTTTAGGGGGTAAAATTCTAAATTTAAAACTTAAAGATGTAAAATTCAAAGGCCCCAAAAACTTTAGAAGTGTAGTTTGCATTTTAGCATTAAAAATAATTTAAAAGAGAGAAAAATTGTAAGATAGAAAACCACTCGTGTGATACTAAAACCACACGATAGTGATATCAAGATTTTCATAAATATCCAATTTGCTCCCTAGGCACAAATGACACTAAACTGTTTGAAAGTTCCTTACTCTTCAAAATACTCTTCTTCGAGCAATTGTTTGGATAGTCAATGGTAGATAAATAACCGTTTGAGACAGAGATAAAAGCAAATGTAGGGGAATTTTCAAACAATGTTAATGGAACACATTTTTTTGAAAGTTTTGGTAGTACATCACATTATCCCAAATTTCAAGGGTAGTTTTTGTATTTTACCCTAATAAACAAAGGCAAATTGCACGGGTAAGAATTGGGTCTAGTGCTCTGTGTACTAGACCTAAGCTAATTCCAACATATATTTCTCTTTTTGCTTAGGCATGGTTTAAAATTAAATTTACAACTGTAAAAGTTCTAATTAAAACTCAAAACTATCTTTTTTTTTTTTTTTTTTTTGATGTGTCAAAACTATCTTTTTGGTTTGTCATGTAAGTGTGCGGTTTTTTTTTTTTTTTTTTTTTTTTTTACCTATTTAATTTTTTAATGTTCAACTTATCTATAGGAGGATTATCCTCTTTAAACTAGACTTTTATGTGGTTCAGAAATACCCTTAAATCTTACGAGAAAAAACTTAAGGACAACATGGTAAAAATATATCTCCAACTCCATTTAAAATGCCTACAAAATAGGACACTCTCCTACTAATCCATGTCTTCACACCAAACTTATCCATTTTTTTTTTTTAAATGAAAATTATGACACTAGGCAAAAAAAAAAAAAAAAAAGTCTCATCGTATGTGCAAAGCGTGTGTGATGAGGCTAGTTATATATAAGTGGGTTCTAGCAAGTTAATAGGTAAAATCTCTTGTCGTAAGGGGCCTAGGTTCAAATCATACTTACACAAAAAACTAATTGGTGTTTTGGTCTAAAAAAGTAACAAGTGATTATCATTGAATCATGTATTAATTCTACTATATCTATTAAAAAGAAACAAAAATTCTAGGTGAAAAATACCATTTTGATCTCTATATTTTAGGCTCGCGGGCAATTTAGTCCCTGTTATTTTTAACTTACAATCAATTTAGTCTCTACCGTTAAATACTAACAAAAAATACCTACGTGACAAACGGTACGTACTGTTAGGCGTTAGCACACTTCATGCTTATATTGCTTATAAAATAATATTAAAAAATTTCAATCAACATGAAAAAATTGCCGCATCAACATTTATATTAAATTATGATTTTTTAAAGGAAAAAATAATAAACGAAATGAATAAAAAAATCTATACGAATCACACTTCTTTTCTTTTCTTGGCAACCAAACACAAACAAACATTGAAAAAAATCTCAATACAACTATTCTGCAGTAGGTTTATTTTCCAATTGAAATGGTTGGGTTTGATTTTTATTCAAATCCAAAGTCTTCTCTCTCTCTTGGAAATACAGAAAACCAAACTAAAAGAGAAGAACCCAAAAGCAGGTCCCAAAACTTAAATCGTATTGACCATAACTCAAGTAAATGTTCAGATTAGAAATAGCTAAAAAAATAATAATAATAACTCACTCCTCTGTGCTATATAATCATGAGTACAAAGTTCAACAGAAATTCTCACTATGACCAGCGATTTGGGTTAGTTAGGGCCGAATTTTTTTATTTTCAATTTCTCACAATTTCTCGGAAACCAAACGGTGGGTAAGCTTCAACCACCTGTCCCTCTCTACCTTGCCGCCGCTGCAACCTAACCACTGTAGAGACCCAAACCTCTGTCATAATGCAGCTCCATTTGCCACCGATCAGCCATTGCATGACCCAAACACCCAACAAGAAATGCAAAAGTCGTTGCCATTGAGGAGTCACATCAGGTCAACAGAGATGTGCTACTGTTGGGGTTGAAGTCCATTGCCACTGCTAGTACAGTATACTGTTAGGGTTGGTGAAGGCAAAAGCGATCAGTTTCATGTTGGTGATGTTTTGTTTTGAGTTTCAACTTTCAATACACAGATTTGGACGTGGTTTTGTTTTTCTAAGTTGTTTGTGGTTTTACAAGATGGGTGTATTGTGTTTGGTTACCCAGAAAATGGAAGAAAGAAAATGAGTTAGAGAGTGATTGTTTTTGTTTTTGTTTTTGTTTTAAATGAGGAATTAATTTTGTTTTTTTTTTTTCTAATTTTTATTTTTTAATGTTGATGCGGCAATTCTTTTATGTTAATTAAAATTATTTAATATTATTTTATAAGCCATGTAGGATTGAGGTGTGCTAATAGTGCACACAATTTGTCACGTTGGCATTTTTTGTTAGTGAATTAACGGTAGGGATCAAATTGACTACAAGTTGAAAATAGCAAGAATCAAATTGATTGTTACCAAAATGTAAGGATCAAATTGACTGTAACCCAAAATATAAAGACCAAAATAATGTTTTTGCCAAAAATTTTATATACAATTTTTACTTTTTGAGAAACACATACAATTATTATTGATTGTGCCAAGTCACCATCTTTTTTTTTATCAAGTAGCTACCATTTATTAAATACTTTTTGAGGAAGATTTATTAAATACTTAAGTCTTCTATGGTTTCGGGTAATGTGAAATTAAATCCCAAAATTTAAAAAGTTTCAATTAATATCATAAACTTATTAAATTGTTTCAATTCATGCCCACCACCACAAGTCGATATTAATCAAAAGTAATAGAAATCACATATGTTGTTACTAAAATCTATTTAAACAAGAAAAATCTTTTAGTGAAAAATACTTTGGTTTATTATATAATTCCAAATATTTAATTTCTTAATTAAAAATAAATTTTCAAACTGGTTCAATTATTAATGCGTTCCATGATTCACTATTAATTAAAAATAATAAAAATTTACATCAGTTATAACTAAATCTATCTATATGAGAGTAGTGAAATTATAAAATAATTTTTTTTGCAATCAGTTATTGTTACAAACACATTTTGAATAAAATTTTTGTGGAATCTACACCAGCATGAATATTCTTCCAAGTCTAGTTTCTAGGAAAATTTTGCAGAAAAGCATCTTTTTGGAAAAATATTAGTAAAAAAGCATGTGGATGAAACATTTTAGTTAGTTAGACTATTTAAAAAAAAAAAAAAAAAATAGAACTCGATTTTCTAAAACTCGAGTTCTGTACAAATGGAACTCGAGTTTCTTAGACTCAAGTTCCACCTTCTTCTTTTTTTTTTGTCCATGTCAGGCTTCATCTAAGAGGGAATGGGTTGGAACTCGAGTTTGTTAAACTCGATTTTCAAAAATAGTCCAACTAACTAAAATGTTTCATCCGCATGCTATGTAGCAAAATTTTTTCTAAAAATCTACTATTTGGCAAATTTTGCCCTAGTTTCTATGTCAATGGTTTGTTTTGTAGTAGCCTCCGCTACATTGTCATCTTAGCCGTTGGAACTTGACGATATAAAGATCCTTGCTTTCGCAGTTTCACTGCTTAAAGTTTTGGACTTCTCTTTTTCTTAGTGGAGCCCCTAGCCAAGGACCATATTATTAACCTTCTTTTCTTAATCTTCTTTCTTCTTTTAAAATTTTTTTTTTTTACTAAGTGCATAACACAATCTTTATCTCCATGATCTAGGTGACTAGAAGTTTGGTAGTTATTCATATAAGAAGTAAACCCAAAATGGAGGCATTGTTCAATAGTAGTAGTGACCATTTGGATACAAACGCGTCTATGTTTGTGCTTGTGTTGTGCATTTTTCAATGGATTTTGTGCACTGTTCACGGGACCCACAAGTACTTTATTTAGCCAAAAAAATTTTAAAACTGAATCCCATGGTACTATTCACACATTTAAAAATTATTTTGCTACAGTATTTTTAGTTTTCAGTAATAAGTGGTATCCAAATAGACTCGTAGTCTATTCTTTAGGCAAGGAGAGGGCGGTCTTGTAAGACTATCTTATAAGATAACTTTTTCTTTATGCAATAACTATTTTTATGTCAATATTGACTCGATATGTAAATAATGACCCCAAGCCACTTTGTCATCTACCATGTCTATCTTCTTTAGCTTCCCGTGACATTTCCTATATTCACCCTTAGTGTCCGTTTAGGAATAGCTTATCTAGCTTGTTCTCTTCGACAAATCCAAGGTAAACCTCTTTGCAATGATAGTTTCTCTTATTTGGCTTAGGAGAAACAAAGCTCTAGTTGGTGAGGCATCCTTTCCATTGGCCAATATCAATTCTTTGGCTCAAGAAAATCTACAGGAATTCCAGCAACTTTGCCCAGTCCATGCAAAAATCCCAGCTACGGCTTGCTTAGTTCGATGGCGTTCTCCTTCCTCCGGCTGGCTCAAAATTAACTTTGATGGAGCTATTTTTGATGGGGACAACACTGCTGGTTTGGGTGTTATAATCTGTAATGAGAACAAACTTGTGAGTTGTGATGGCTGCTTTATCACAAAAAATTCCACTGCCTACCTCAGTAGAGATAGTGGAAGTGCTAGCAGCGCGGCGTGCTCTTTGGTTTGCTCAAGAGTTGGGTTTTGGGAAAGTGATAGTTGAAGGGGATCAAAGATCGCCATTGATGCCTTTCAAATGGGGACAAAGCAATTTGCAGAATTCGGCCACCTTTTCCATGACATCAAGTTTATTTCATCGTATTCTCCTAAGATTAATTTTTGTCATGTTAAGAGACTTGGAAACAATGTTGCTCATAATCTTACTAGAAGAGCTAGATCGTTTGATTCCACTCTTGTCTAGATGGAGTCTATTCCTCTGGATATCTATGATGCTTAGAACAATGATTTGTTTTTGATTGAATAAATTTCCCCCTTGGGGTATTTCTCAAAAAAAAAAAAAAAAAAAAAGAAGACAAACAATCCAAGTGGTAAAAAAAGCCCATGTCATATTAACTTTTCTCTCTCACTTTGTTATCTTCCTTGCCTCATTCTTTAACACAATATCATCATCCCCGACACTTGGTGGACGCCTAGACTATGGCAGTTTGGACTGAAGTGGTGGTGGGATTCACAGTAGTTTATTCTTTCCCTTAAAAAATGGGGGGAAATTGCTAAATGACCTTAACTTTAAAACTCTGTAGCTTAACAATCATCTTTTCAAATTATCTAGCAAAATACTACTCTTTTGGAACTTGATATTAACAATGTCGATTTCTATGCGTATTTTTAAGTGCCTAATGTTGAGTTTTATACAAAATTTTCAGAAATACTTAAGTGGCAAAATACGCATAAAACTCAACGTTACTAATATCGAGTTTCAAAACAAAGGTATTTTGCTACATAATTTAAAAATGAGTTGTTTGGATACATTATACATAGTTCAAAAAATAAGGTTAAATAGTCATTTTTTCCTTTAAAAAAAAAAAAAAACTTGAATTTTATATTTTATCTCATCAATTTTAGATGTCTTGCGTTACCATCATTTTGATTTTTCTCATTTTTTCTAAGAAAAAACAAAAGAGAGGATCAATTACCTATGATTATGTTTGCAATGAAATTGGCTAATGAATATAAAAAATTGTAAATAGACAAATGCAAATTTGCCCCCTTCTCTGACCAACATCATCACGCCTGCCTCCAGATCATAACAAGTCACTTATGATTATGAGTCTCTCACTCGTAATCTCATCACAGACCTAGCTTCTCTCTGGTTGCGTTTGGCATTGGCTTAGTGTGCGTCTGACTCCAAATTAAAAAGTCAGTTTATTTTACTATTCAACTTATTTTTGCTACTATTCATGGTCCCACTGTACTTTTTGATACTATTCATGAGTTTCACTATATTATTTTAGCTAACTTTTACCTTTATTTACAGTACTTTTAGCAAAAAGTTTTCAGTTTCAGTAAAATAAGCAGATCCCAAATGGACACTTAAAAAGTTATTTTTTTTACTATTTAGCTTATTTTAGTTACTATTCAGCTTATTTTTGATATTATTATGTATCATATTGTACTTTTTGATACTATTCATGAGTCCTATTGTACTATTTTAGCTACTTTTTAACTTTATTTTCAGTACTTTCAGTAAAAAATTTTCAGTTTCAGATAAAGGTACTGTTTCAGCAACCTTTCATGTGTCTCTCCGTCTCGCTACGCCAGAGCAATAGCAAAGGCCCCAACCCAGCTCAAACCAAACCCGCAACCCATCGAAACTCGAAAGTCCCACTCCAGAAATCCATATCACATTTGAAGAAGAAATTTTCCACGATTCCCGTATGAAGAAGAAATTTATTTAAAAAAAATAAAAGTCAATGCCAACCCATTAATCACACAGCACCGAACCCATATTCATTAAACCCCAGTATCCGGATTATACGCTAAAAAAATTCTATTTCTTTCTGAACATTAAAATAAAAATTTTATTACAATGCATTGCCTTATCTAAAATAAAGTAAACCTCGATTCTATTAGAATAATAATAATTTATTTAATTCTTCTCAAAAAAAAAATTTATTTAATTATTATTAAAATTTATAATTTAACAGATTTGATGCTCTATGTGAAATTAACTTTAAGTTAGTCAGTATTGATTCATAAAATTATATTTTTGATGCAAAAAATTAACCTTTGTTCCATTTGTATTAAATAAATTTATTTAATTGATATTTAAATACAAATGCCCCTAGATTATCGCCTCAAACCCCCAACTATATTGAACGAGTCTTGTTGAAAAAGTTCCACAATCTTATCTACACTTACAAATAGCAAAAAATAATAAAAATGTGATTTTTAAACTGGTCACTTTTGTCTATGTAAAAAGCTATTCATGTTAGAGCATTCGCATTAGCTTGTATAAAATTTTCTGTTTATTTTAACATAAGAATCTATTTTGTCTATTTTACATAATCACTTTTCTAAACTACATACATCAGATTATCTATTTTACACTACATTTCATTAAAATATTATTTCTTTATCAATTTTTATCTCTCTCTCTCTCTCTCTCTCTCTCTCTCTCTCTCTACATGTGTGTATATAAGTAAAAGCATATTAAAAAATAAGGGCAAATTATAGCTTACCCACTTATGGTTTGACTGAAATTTAAGTTGTTTAACTGTGGTTTGAAATTTGACACTTTACCTACCTGAGGTTTGACCAAAATTTAAGTTACCTATTTATGGTTTGAAATCCTATGATGCAAGTGTTCCGTTGGATTCTTTTTAATCTTGTATTTTTATTTTTATTTTTATTTATTTATTTATTTTTAGGATAGAGATATAAAAGTGGAGCAAAATTACATATTTATCACTATTTTTAACAGAGATGGGTTACGAAACTCTAACTTGGCTAACCTTAGGTAAATAAAGTGTCAAATTTCAAACTACTGGTAGGCTACTTAAATTTTGGCCAAATCACAAGTGAGTAAGTTGTGATTTGCCCAAAAAATAAATATGCATGTGAATAGTAATTGTGTATATTTACACGGTTGTTGTAGCAACAATTCAAATTTACACAAGTGTACATGGACTGATGTGGGTATATTTTGGAGTTGGATATACAAAATTCACCCCTTAGAACACTCACATCAGTGGGTGTATAAATAGAAAAATGTGTAACATTTACACAGTTTTGCCATAAAATGATCCACATCAGTTAGTGTATAATTGCATAAATTTACAAGCTTGCTACATTAACAATATAAATTTATACTGACACTATTTATTTTGCATTTAATTTTTTATTATTTCTTTACATATTCCAACGATGAAGGAAGATGGTGGATGGTGGTGGTTGTAAGTGGCAAAAGAGAAACAATTAAAAAATGTCAAGAAAATTTGATATTTTAATTAAATATAGTGTAAAATATATAATATGATGTAGGGTGTTCTGAAAAGTGAGCATGTAAAATAGAAAAAAGTAAGCTTTTAAGTTAAAATAGATAGAATTTTATGCACAAATTGATGCGAATACTCTTATACTATTATACTTCGACCGATGTGAGTGCTCTTATAAAATTCTGTTTTAACCTTTGACTGTGCACTAACCACCAAGTCATTAACCCATCATAAAAAGGAGGAGGTATTTTGGAGCACAATTTTTATAATTATTACTCCATTTTTTACAATTATCATAGTGATAAATTGTTCGCATGAATCATCGATTTTTCTCACTGATTATAATCTGGGCTTGTTGTTTATTCCGGAAGTATACTTACTTCCTCTTACAGAAAGAGAGGTAAGTTATTTTAGGAGTTCAACTTTTATTACTCCATTTCTTACAATTATCACACATGACCGACTGTTCATATGAATCATCGATTTTTCTCATTACTCACAATTTGGTATTGTTAATTATATATTTTGGAAGAATATTCCCTTCCTCTCACCAAGAAGCGCATTGGAGTGTACAATAACTTTCCCACGATATGGTAACATTACAATTGTGGAAAAATTCAGTTCAAAAAATAGAATTTGTGGAAAAACTGTAAGGCAAAACACGTGGTCCATGATGAGTGGCAGTGAGTGTGAGTGTGACCTATAAAATTCAGTAGTTTCACTTTTCGAATCTGAAAACAACGTAGATTTGCTTCGCTTCCCTTTTACTTACACTTCCAAAACACAAACTTGTCGTTTTGCCAAACGATAAACCCTAACTAAACTAAACAAATTCATCACAACCAGACCAAACCAAACCTTTATTATATTGGCTTCTCGTACTTACGGTCCTACATATCCCTTTTCCAACAAAAAAAGAAAAACTAAAAACAAAAAACAAATGTTTTTGTAGTTGTAGCACACTCTTCTCTAATGGCCCAACACGTCTCGTTTCTGATCTTAGCATCAGAGCATCCAGCATTACCATTGATAACGATGGTAAGCTCTCTTTCTTATTCTGACCCAGTTGTTATTTTTGTTACCCAAATATTAAAAAAAAAAAAGTAATCATTTTTATTCAATTCCCATTGAATTTGGGATTAGAATGTTACAATTCTGCAACTTCAAGTCCATATATTGCTGAAGCAGTTACAGATTATTTTTTCTTCTTCTATTTTTTGGGTTTTGGTGGGGTTTTTTAATTATCATTTTGAGTTAAAGCTTTCTTTCTTATTGTGACCCAGTTGTTATTTATGTTACCCAATTAGAAAAGTTATCATTTTCATTCAATTCCCATTGAATTTGGGATTAGAATGTTACAATTCTGAAACTTCAAGTCCATATATTGCTCAAGCAGTTACAGACTGTATTTGGGCCTGATTATTTTTTCTGTTTTTTATTTTTATTTTTTATAATTATCATATTGAGTTAAATAAAGCTTTCTTTCTAATTGTGACCTGTTGTTATTATTATTATTATTTGTTTTATCTAATTAGAAAAGTTATAAGTTTTATTCAATTCCCATTAAAATTGGGATTAGAATGTTACAATTCAGAAACTTCAAGTCCATATATTGCTCAAGCAGTTACAGACTGTTTTTGGGTCCTATTTTATTTATTTATTTTCTGGGTTTTGGTGGGATTTTTTAATTTTCATGTTGAATTAAAGCTTTCTTTCTAATTCTGACCCAGTTGTTATTAGTATTATTATTTGTGTTATCCAATTAGAAAAGGTATTCAATTCCTAATAAAGTTGGGATTAGAGTGTTATGGTTCTGACACTTTTGAGTCCAAATCTTGCTAAAACAGTGTGACTGTTTTTGGGTTTTGGTTGGGTTTATCCGTTTATGAATTATCATATTGAGTTAGCTTTTCTTTACCTGTCAATGCAGAACTCAAAAGGGATAGAAGAAAAAGCAAGAGGTTTGGAAATTGAATCTGTATGTTTCTTCCTACCCTTTTTAGTCTTGGTTTTTTTCTTTATTCTGACTAAAATTTAAAGTGCCTGTTGTAGATGCACACAGCCACACACACACACATAACTAAATTGGGTTGTATACTTAAGTTTTTGCCATATGTTCAGATTTATGACTGAATTACAGTTGTTACAACTGCTAAGTTTTGCTTAACTGCTCAGTGTTCTCCAAACTTTGATAAAATTTGGATTTTTTTTTTAAATTTTTTTTTTTTTTTTTTATGAATTAAAAAAAAAAAGATTTGTTTTAATGCCATTAGGATTTGGATTTTACATAAGATTAAAAATCTTTTGATTTGAAAAGAATTGGAAATTCTGGTATATAATTTGTGCTGTAGTTGGGAAATTTTGCGTCTCAATGTACTCAAAGAAGATTCTATTAGTGTGCAGGGTTATTCCTGGGTTTACTTGATCTATTTTCTGGGGGATGGTTGTGTTAGAGAAGGTGGGTTTGGTTATACAGTCTCTCTGAACAAGCTGCTTTTAGATTTGGGTATATGTTTTGGAATGGAGGGAGATGGGGGTGAGGGGAAGGTGGCTGGACTTAGATAATTATCATTCTCAATTAGTAGGGTTTTGATCTATGCAGGATAGTTTCTAGGTGGACCTAAATGGGGACTCATGGCATATTTTTGGATTTTTATGTGTATTAGCAGAACGAGGAGTGACACCATTACCTGCAGCAATGTTATGATTAGGTTTCTCTAGGTTGGGTCATTTTTTTGTATGTGTGGGTGTGGGCATCTTATGCACTGTACACAGCTTCTGGCATTATTAATCCCAAGGGATAGCAAAATCAGCTATGGATCATGTGTCGTAATGTATAGGTTGCTACTTTGAATCTTCCATTGCCCTCCCTGGGTGCTAAAACTTGTATATATATATGCACACACACTCACAGCTTTTGGCATTATTATGCGGAATCGAAGTCTCATGTATTAATCATTATTATTTTTCTTATTGATTTGTTGCACTTATCATTAGTAAAAGTTTTGTTCCCACTAATTTAGCCTGAAATCAGCAATTTGGATACTTGACTATTGATGTTGGAGAATTTAGGCTTAATGGTAAAGGAAAAAAGGCCCATTAGGCCATTTTCCTTTATTTCTATATGCTATATTTAATTTGTTATATTGTCTTGAGTATTTTAAAAGGTCATGTGAGTATGTGACTAGCATGTTACTTATTTCATGACCTAATAATGAGGTTGGATGGTTAGGGTTTATTCATTTTTATAATAACCTTTAACCCTATATGAAAGAGGCTGGCTAGAACTAGAAAGAGTTGGAACAGGTAATGTATAACTTTGTCCCTAAATTGCTTCTTCATTTTGCATCTATTAGTAATTATAATCTTGCTTACTAAATTTTTTCCTATAATTATGCTATCGTCAGTTAACACGCACATTGTGCGTGTTCAAACATTTGGCTTTATGTTTCTGAAAGCAGATTAGGTGATGTCATGACTCATCCATTGATCCAGATGGCTGAATCAATGACTGTTAAACTGGTCTACTTATGGACTAGTTTTACATATGTTTTCCCAACCCTTGCTGACAACACTTTTGAACAATGTGAACAGAGACTCAAATTAAACAAGCTTACTGATGCCGTGATGATGAAATTTGAGAGCTCATACCCCTCCCACACCCTCAGACCTGATCTCAGGAACCAAATTGAAGAATGCATTTGCAAGAAACTCCCTGATTTGCACACCCCTGATCACCCCACTTATGCCCTGGTATTATTCTCTTTTTCTTTTGATAGTTCTTCTCCACCAGTTTTCTGATGATTTTTAGATGTCCTAACTTAACATGTGAGTTTGTGTAGATGATACGCAGAGCGATTGAAGAA
Source organism: Quercus tomentella (assembly GCA_028535165.1). NCBI lineage: Eukaryota > Viridiplantae > Streptophyta > Magnoliopsida > Fagales > Fagaceae > Quercus > Quercus tomentella. Next base: position 19,892,530 of record JAPQVY010000122.1, on the reverse strand, counting down.
TTGAATGATAGAAAGGGCTCAACCATGGAAGCAATATCTAAGTTTATTTTGGAAGGGGTTGAGGATTTGCCATGGGCTCATGCAAGTTTTTTAAGTCATCATCTGAGCAAGCTTAGTGAGAGTGGAGAGATCATTAAAGTTTCTGAAAATTGTTATAGGCTTCCCGGTGAAGAAAGTAATTCTCTTCCTAAAAGAGGTCTGAAGAAGAAACGGAAGAAGAGGCATTACCATGGCAGTGAAGGAGATAGAGAGCATAATGTTGAAGAAGGATATCTATTTGAGAAGAAGCAGATGCTTAAAGAAGACAAGCAATCCCAAAATCTGGAGATTGAAGTGAATGGTGAACTCAGTGGAGGACAGAGGCATCGAATTGAAGACATCGAGGACCAAAATCGATCTCAGGAATTACAGATTGAACAAATTGGCAAACAAAGGCAAGAAAAACAGAAAATTAATGTTACTGATCAACAACAAAGTCTAGAAGAACAACGATTTCAAGTGAATGCTGAACAAAATCTAGCACAAGGGGTACGTGATCAAAAATCTGAAGATGAAAAAGATGAACAACGATCAATTGAGGAAATTGAGGAACAGATTCATCACGATGGACGACAAATTGTAATGACTGAAAATCAGGATAGAGCACAAAGGCATCAAATTGAAGAAATTGAGGATCGAGATGAATTAGAAGAGCGACAATATCAGGTTATTGAAGAGAAGCAAGCAGATGAACAACATGATGAACAAATAAAACAAGTGCAACAGCTTGAAGTTGTAGAAAACCACAATGAAGCAAAGCAAAACAAAGTTGAATTGATTGAAGAACAAAATCAAGAACAGAAAGGTGATATGATTGTGGAAAAATATCCATCTCAAGTGCAGAAAAATAAACAGCAAGATGAAGTGAGGTCACAACAAGGTCAAACACAAAGGCATGAAATTGAAGTGATTGTTGAGGAGCAGATTGGAATGGTAGAGAAAAATAAGGTGCCTGGAGAGCAAATTCAAGAACGAGTGGGTGATGTAATTCAAGATCAGTGTCAAGGAAAAGAACAGCAAAGTGAACTGATTGAAGTGCAAAACTTGCCATGTGATCATGTAATTGAAGATGTTGGAAAACAAATTCAATTGCAAGAAGAAATTCTATTAATTGAAAAGCTGATTGAACCACAAGAGCAAAAGAGTGAAGTGATTGAGGAACAAAATGAGCCACGAACTGAAATGAGGAGCAACATGATTGCCCCTAGGTTTTCCCCTTTTCAGTTATTTTGTGTCTTTATTGTGCCCTTTCCTTGTTATTGTTGATCTCATGCCCTCTTGCTTTTCTTGGTTAATAAACAGTGACATGCAGTCATCCAAGGAACCAGAGAAACATAAAGCTATTGTGATGACTGAGGGTTCTCTTACAAGCCTGAGATTGGACAATGATGGTTCTAAACCTCTATCAAAGGTGACATGACAATCTCTTTTCATCTTATAAAAGAATCATTTTATTAAACTTTTTTTTTTTTTTTAATACTTGATGAATGACAGGTTAAGTGCATAGAATTACTGAAGAGGACAAAGAAAATCCAGGAAAAGCTGATGGATATTATTTACTCAAAAAGTGAGAGGGCGGTGTCAAAGGATGACACTCTAAAACATGTGATGGAAGAACAAGAGTATGAAATTCTAAAGGATCCTGAGCAGTGGCAAATTGAATTTTCTGATCCAAAAAGGCCTCCAGGAATTGATGAAGAAGCATCGCTGGAGTTATTTCTGAAACATAAAAAACAACTAAAGCTTTGTGGTCAGCTAGAGGTGCGAACAGCCTGGTCAAAGCCAACTAGAACTTCCACTGATGTCCTCACAAATTCAGAACAGCTTGAAAATGAGCAACAGCCAGAGCTTGGGAATCCAGGCAGAGGATTAGAACTTGATTTAACAACAATGGAAGCAGAAAGAGATAGGCAAGAGGAATCCATATCAAAATCTCTCAACATGGACTCAAGGCAGCTTGAGATGGAGAAGCAACTGGACCTTGGAGAGGAACATGGATGCCAGGTAGTAACAATAACAATTTCTCATCTCTTTGCAATTAACTATTTATTATGAATACAAAGGTAGCAATTAGCAAACACCACATTATAGAAATCATCAAAGAAAGCTGAAAATTGTAAGCATGACGGTGAATTTAATATGCCTTGACCAGATATCACAACTGCAAAATTCAATTCAAGAAAGGCCTGTGGAGCTTCAACTAACAGTACTCAAGCAATCATGTGAAAGGCAACAGCCAAGTCAGAGGCAACAACGGAGGAAAACACGGTCTCAGGCCTCAAAGGCATTGGAATCTGATTGTGTTGATGCGAAGAAATCTGAATGTCAGGTATCAATGTGACAGCTTTTCCTGATTTACCATTATATAGAATATGTTTGAAGTTTGAACGTAGAAATGAACATAGAATACAAACTTCAAAGATACTGAATATTAGGCATAACCATAAGCTTTTCCAGATGAACTTATTTATTTATTTATTTATAAAAGTAATAATATAAAATGTTGATTTTGATATATGTTTTTAAATAAAATAGAAAGGAATTTATAAGTGAGTTTTCTTTATCTGGGAATTGATTGTTGCTTTAAAAGAAAGTGAAAGCAATGTAAAAACTATATTTTTGTAAATTTTGCTTGGAGATTTAAAAAGATAATTTTTTTCCTTTGTATGGAATTAATGAATAATAAGGCAGGGGAGAGAGAGCAATAGGAAGTGAACTTGTTAGAAAGGGTTGCACATACCTAAGTTACATTATTAATTAGTGATGATTTAATTTAAGTTGGTAGGCTTCATTAGAGAGGAATTGAGATTAATTATGAAAGTAGGAGAAGAAGAAAAGACATAACGGGTAATGCTTGAAAGCATTTCTGTAAGAGGGGAGCCTTGTATAGGTTATCTACTTTTTTGTGTTTACTTATTTGTTTATCATATTTGAGAGAAGTTATGTATATATTATAACTAAGAAGGGCCTATAGACCTTGAACTAACACACTTTAGGAATCATGTCAACAGCTGCCAACACTGGGCCAACAGCGGAGACAACTGCGACCTCGGGGTCAAAGGCCTTCTGTATCTGATAGTGGCAAGATGAAAGCACCCGAGTGCCAGGTATTGATGGTGACATTTTCTGTTTTGTTGAGCTATTGCGGTCATGGTTAATATTTATATCGTAAAAGATTTGGAATAGAATGGATGATTAAATGATAAATATTGAATTTTCTTAAATTAACAATCACTATATGTCAAATAGAATATCAATTCAAGTAATTGGTAGCATATGCAGGACCAGAAACCTGGAAATTGGATACAAGAAAGACCTATAGAGCTTGAACCTTCAAAACTTGACCAATCAGGTCAAACACTGGCACATACATTGGGGCAACTACAGCGAAGGCAACTACGGCCTCGGGGCCAGCAGCTGTCTAATAGTGGCCAGTCAACAGCACTTAAAAGCCAGGTAGCAATGATGTCAACTACTGTTTTTTTAACCTATTTATAATTAGTAATATGAATACAGTAATACTCTGGCCATGGAATTGTCAATAAATATTAAATAATATATGGCAAGATGAAAGCACCTGAGTGCCAGGTATTGATGGTGACATCTTCTGTTTTGTTGAGCTATTGCGGTCATGTTTAATATTTACTCGTTCCATCCCAATTTGTTTGTGCTATTTCAAAAACCCAACTGTTTAAGGGAACATCATTTATTGTCTTGTTTGCGATATAAAAAGTTATAAGTTTCCAAAACTACCCTTATATAAATTTATCAAAAAATTGGAATACTAAATCTGAAATGGTTTGGAAATAAAGTAAGGGCATAATAGGAACATTAGTAAATTAAAGGATTTTAATTTTAGAAACAGGACAACATTTTGGAATATTCCAATATGGAATAAAAGACAAACAAATTGGGGTGGAGGGAGTATATCGTAAAAGATTTTGGAATAGAATGGATGATTAAATGATAACTGTTGAGTTTTCTTAGATTAACAATCACTATATGTCAAATAGAATATCAATTCAAGTAATTGGTAGCATATGCAGGACCAGCAACCTGGAAATTGGATACAAGAAAGACCTATGGAGCTTGAACCTGCAAAACTTGACCAATCAGGTCAAACACTGGCACAGACATTGGGGCAACTACAGCGAAGGCAACTACGACCTCGGGGCCAGCCGCTGTCTAATAGTGGCCAGTCAACAGCACTTAAAAGCCAGGTAGCAATGATGTCAACTACTGTTTTTTTATTTTTTTAGCCTATTTATAATTAGTAATATGAAATATGAATATAGTAATACTCTGGCCATGGAATTGTCAATAAATATTAAATAATATATGTGACCATCAATTGAATGTGCCATATGATTTCAATTCCATGGAAGCCTTACCAATCTGATTGAATGTGCCATATGATTTCAATTTCATGGATTACTTAGCAGATTGAGAAGAGGCAACTAGATCCTCAAGGCCAAGGTGTTTTCCAAAATAAATTATCATCCTCACAGCATCAGCATGAGTTACAACAACTACAGCATAAAGGTCAAGGGAGGCCTCTGAAGTCAAATCCAGATGTGGACACAGCTATGGGGAAATATCCCTCAGATGATAAGCATCATCATAAGCAGCAGACACCAGAGCACCAAGGGTTGGGGAGGCCTCACGAGAAAATGAAAAATGAAGATCAAACTACCAGTGTATTGTTTCCCACAGCTCATCAGAATGGCCAGAGTAGGCAACTACGTCCTCAAGACCAAGATGCTTCCCAACTTAAACTGGCCGTAAATGATACCAAGGAAAAATCCCTCCCAAAACATCAGCATGAGCAGCAGAAGCCACTCAAGCGTAAAGGTCGAGGGAGGCCTCCAAAGTTAAAACCGGATTTGGACATGGCTATGGGGGCTCCGCAGCAGCTGAAAAGGCATAAAGGCCGGGGAAGGCCTCCTAAATCAAAGGGTGATGCAGATCAAAGTACAATGGTATTGTTGCCCATAGATGATCAGAATCAATATGAGCACCAGCAAGCAGGGTGTCAAGGCCAAGCGAAGCATCCTACACCCAAGGCAAAGGAAGATGCATTGGTGCAAGTGTCAATTCCCTTGGATCATCAAGATCATAATGAATTGCAGCAGCATCAGGAGCACCCACCTAAAAAACGGGGCCGAGGGAGGCGTCCTAATCCAAAACCAGCTTTATCTACTACGACCATGGACGTATTGTTTCCTTCACAGCGGCAAGAACAACCACAACATAAAAAACAGGGGAGGCCTCCTAAGAGGAAGTTGGATGTAGTCAGTGCAATAGTAGAGCCACAAACAAAGCGTAGCGGCCGGGGAAGGCCTCCAAAAGTGGGCTGAAAGAACCCAAAGACAGTATAGATGGTAACATGATGTTTTGTATCTAGTAGCATTAGGCATCATAATGTGGTAGTTTTTATAGTAAGGGTATTTCTTGATTGGTTTTTTGTCTATGTAGAATCATACTAGAAAGTTTTTTTGTTTCTTTTTTGGAAAAAATGTATAGAACAAATATCTTTCCATGCTTTGTTTCTTATATAATAATTTTAATAATATCGAGCAGTCTATATGATTGTGTTATGAAGTCTTTGATGGCTGAACCAAAGCAATGATCGCTAAAAGAGACTTGGTAAACTCACTGTCATGTTGTTATTGCGGTTTTACTTTACCGCTCAAGGGTCAAGCCAAAATGAAGTTACCATCCCAGATTAAATTTTTGCTCAGAGCTTTTGCTGTTCTTAAGCTCTTGAAAGCTTGGATTATATTTTTACACATTAATGAAGACATAATATAACACCTTAACTGTGATGCCCCAATTTAATTATGTTTGTGGGTGTGTGATGAGTCCACATTAAGCATATACTAGGTTGAACTGAGTTTTATTAACAACTACAAGAAGCCTCAATCGAGATTAGTCCTTTTGAGGTATAGTGTAGCTATGGCTAGTGCTTTTCCTTAGGTTATTACATTAACAATGTGCCGAACTTACTAATAACTTGCTATTGAAATTTTTTTTCAACGACTTCATGAAAGGGGTCAAGGGGTTGAGTTTCCATGACACATTGGATTTTTACATGTGAGCATAAGAAGAGTGGTGAAATAGTATTATTGCTCAAAGTGAGAACCATATCATGATAATGAACTAGAAGATTATTTCTATTTGGTAAATATATTCTGTTATTTATATTACTAACTGTATTTAAATCCGTTTGGAAAATTTTTTAGATTAGATTTTACGTTAATCCACGGGTGTCCATAAAAAATATTTCACATATTTGATACTTTTACCTTAATGGGCGCTACTTTCCCCAATTAAACCTTGAACTTCCGACCTCTTCACTGATATTTCCCAATCCCACGCAGCTAACAAATATAGTCTTCTGGAGCAACATAAATGACAATTAAAAAATTTTACTAAAAATTTGTTTTTCATAAGTTTGTTTTTTGTTTCTAAACTATTGAAAAATGTTATTTCTTCATCCTTATTTTTTATATAAACTATTAAAAAAAACCCTTTACAAAATTTAAGAATTCAAAAGGAACGTTTTAAAGTTGAGGGATGAAAAAAAAAACTTTTGATAAAATTAAGGATCAAAATAATATTTTACCCAAACAAAAATAACAATCAAGCAGTATTAACACTTTTGCAGGCCCTTCCCACCATCACCGGCCACCGCAAAAAAACCACATAGCATTTTTTAAGTGAACAAAAGAGATAAGTGAATGGGACTTATTAATTACCAAAATTGTTCCAAGCCCAAGTTGAAAATAGAAAGTATCTTATTGCAACGGATGTACGTAAAACTTTTTATCTATATCAACACCACCACAAAAACCACCATAGCATTTTTTAAGTGAATGAAGGAGATAAGTGAGTGGGACTTATTAATTACATAGGTTGTTACGAGCCCAAGTCAAAAATAGGAAGTATCTTATTGGAATGGATGTATGCAATACTCCTTTTATATAAATATAAATATATATATATATATATATATATATATATATATATATATATATATTTTGGAGGAACAAGACTCCTTTTATATTGGTAATACTGCAAACATAACTTTTTTACAACAATTTTACAATTTTTAAATGGGCTGATTGTTAGTAACTAAGAAAATTTGTGTAGATCTTAGGAGCGGCTTGTTGCATTTGGAGGCTTAAGGCGAAAACTAATTGAAGCCTTTTATATATTTAAATATAATTTTTTTTTAAAAATATTTAAATATTACTTAAACTCTATTTTTTATAGATGCAAAATTATTGATTAAAATTTTATATTCTTGTTCTACTAAACATGTAGAATCATGTAGAATATATTTTTTAGAAAGTCTATAGACACATTTAACAAAACTTTTTACACCAGTTGATGTGACAAATTGATAGTAGTAAGTTAAAAAGTGATGTTAGTGGTAAAGCTAGATGAGATCTAGTAAACACTTGCCAACTCCGTTAATGTTATGAAAAAATGTTGTGAAATTTTTTGTGTATGTAGTGACATTTTTTTTTTGAGAAGTGTTACATCCACAACATTTTCACAACAAATTCTAGGTGTTAAGTTGTTACTCGTTATAATTTAAAACCACTACTAAAATTACTTTTTTGCCTATCAATAACGAGTCAATAATAGCTAGTAATAACTTGCAATTTAGGATTTGTTGTAAAAATGTTATGAAAGTAGTATTTTTCTCTTCTTCTTTTTTCCCTATTTTTCATTTGATAAAAAATTATTATTTTATTTATTGACTAATATTTGGGCTTAATTTTTTTGGAGAAATATTTGGACTTAATTAATACTATTACAACGAAATAAATAATTCTATTGGTTAAAATTTGGGAGCCTTAGGTGATTGCATCGTTTACCTATACTATAAAATTGGCCCTAGTAAGTCCATGACATCAATTATGCCCATCATTAATACTTGACCAACTCAGAAATTTGTGAAATTTGTTATAAAAAAAAAAAATTGTGTTTGTAACATTGTTACTATCATATATATGAACATATTAGTCATATAGACGTATACCTTACATTTACATGAGATTGATATTGCATATACTCATTAAAAAAAAAAAAGAAGGTTTCTCTCAATTTCTTTGTTGAAGAAATATTGGTTTTTAATATAGTTTATTTCATCGTTAGATACATGGTAAGAGTTTCTTTTTTTTTTTTTTGAAGCTTCATGGTAAGAGTTTCTAATACTTTGTAAGTGATTAAATGCATATTTGTAAATGATTAAAGGTTGAGAAATTAATCTTATTATGGGGAATCATGGAAGCTTCCTTGATGGGATATAATCGATACACTAAAAGTAATGCGGAAAATTATGAAAAGAGATAATGTTTTATGCACAAAGAAGTTTCCAGGAAGCTCCCCCATATGCCCCATTTTTTCAACTGGAAGTGCTTTTATTTTTATTTATTTATATATTTTTACAATGGACAAATCTATTTATTAATTATTAGATTTCCCAATACAATGTTCCAAATTCCAATCTCAAAGGAGGGAAGGAATAAAAGAACCGCTGGCATCAGAAGAAATCTAAGTTTAAGTCCAAACACCAGGTTCCATAATAAACCTAACAGAAAAGTAAAGAATGGTAATTAGAGAGAATTAAAGGAACAAGCAATACCCATTCCTCCTTGGCTCACAAGTAATACTATTAAATTATTAATGTGTACTATATGACCTATTTGTCACACCACCCCATTTCACCAGATTCCCATCTCAAAACCCAGGACTTTGTTTCATGCAAAACAAAAACCACAAAACGTCAAGAAAGTATACAAAACTTGATCTCCTTCTCTCTCAGTCATTTCATCAAACACAGTTCAGAATTCACTTGTTCATTCACTCCTTTGCAAATTGAGGGAAAGAGAAAAAGATATATAGGAGAGAAAAATGAAGGTGGGAATGTTGGGGCTACTACGTGTGGTGGTGTTGGTGCTGGTTTTACGTGTGTCCTCCTCCTCATCATCATCATCAGCTTCATATTTTGGGCAAAAGAATAGAAGGAGCTCTATACTACCAGAACCAGTACCAGTACAAGCAACGACATCATCACTGAGGCTCAACCGAGTTGGGTCCTCCATTGTGTTTCCTCTTCATGGGAACGTGTATCCTATTGGGTATGTATTGTATTATATTATTCTTACCCACTTACAGTTTTTATGTGTCACAAAAAAGAAGAAAAAGAAGGAAGTGATAAGAGTATGTGTATGAGTTCTTTTAAGATCATGACATTTATCACAATATGGTCAATTAAAGAGAATCACTTTCACAATAATAGACAACTTCTTGTAGCACAAAGGTCACGTCTTCAGACTTTCTAGTGAAAGTAAAGTTATCTATACATCGTTTTTCACAATTTGTGATATGATCTGTTGTAATTAAAGTAATATAACTTTCGTCTGCTAAATATAATCCACTTTTGCATTAATCACAATAGATCATATCAATAATTGTGAAAAAATTTAAATATGTTAAATGCCCTAGATTATAAAAGTAAAATGTATCTTTTATTGCTAAAAAAGGGTATACAGTATTCACCTTCTACAAGGCATGCATGCTTTTCATTTTATATTATAAAACTAAAAATGAGGAGGAAAAGAACAATAGAAAAACCTTAAAATGTCCATGGCTAGCTTCTTTTTCTTTTTGGTGCTTACCAATTTGATATTTTCATTGTTTAGTTTCTAGAAGGATAAAATTGCAAAGGATACTAATTTTTGTTAGCATCTCAACTTCGATATGATATGTCTAACCCCATAAGACATATATTTGTTGAATTTAACAATTGGATTCTTGCAGGTTTTATAACGTTACCCTTAACATAGGCCAGCCTTCAAAGCCATACTTTCTTGATCCTGACACCGGTAGTGACCTCACATGGCTCCAGTGTGATGCTCCTTGTGTCCACTGCACCGAGGTACATTGCTATGACAAAATCTGTATCTTATTTTCTTCTAATTTGTACATTGCTTTTCTCCCTTCCTCTTCTTCTTTTTCATAAGCATGCATAATCTGTATCTTATTTTCTTCTAATTTGTACATTGCTTTTCTCCCTTCCTCTTCTTCTTTTTCATAAGCATGCATAATTAAGTTTATTCTCTATGTAGTAATGCTTTTGGTTATATTATAAAAAGAAAAAGGAAAAAGCGAGAATATAGTCAAATATTCATGGAATAACTTGCATTGTAGCTCCCTGTTATAAAAGATGAAACATGACTCTGATGCCAAATTAAAAAAAAGATAAAACATAACTCTGATACAATGTTAGAAAAAACATGACATAGCTTTGAAACACTATAAAGTGTTTGAGAAAATATGGAGAAGAAACTAAAAAGGCATAGAGAGAAAGAATGAAAGAAAAAGAAAGAGAAAACAAAGAATAAACATGGTTCGGCTTTAGAGGCTTACATCCATAGAGGAAAGTTCTTGATAACTACATATTTATTATTAAGCTCCGTGTTACAATGAACCCATTGATGGGTTTCTATAGTATACTAATATCTAGAGTAACAATACTTGAACTACAAGTAGGATTATGGTTACTTTGCATATCCTTCAGGACTTAGATTGCTTTGTTTATACTCCAAGTAGGATTAGATAGTTTAGACAACAGACTTGAGCTTCGACTAGGATTATGCTTTCAAATATTTAACACTCCCAATCTAGGAAACTTCAAATAATTATCTTGATGCATTGCTTCCACCAACCCAGACATCCCTCCTACAATTTTATGTTATTATAAATTTTGGGATTTTTTTTTTCTAATTTCCTGTCAAATTTTTCCACTATCATTGTCTTCTCTATTTTTATGCTAATTTTTTTTTTCTTTTTTTCTTTCAGAAAGTCATGTTATCCTATTAACTGTATCGTTTCTAAAACAATTAAAGTTGGTAAAAGTAACTAGTATTAATGACAATGTGTTAACTTGTTTTCATTGCAGACACTTCATCCACTTTACAAGCCCAGCAACAGCCTGGTACCCTGTAATGACCCTCTTTGTAAATCCTTGCACCCACCCAAACACAGATGTGAAACACCAGAGCAATGTGACTATGACATTCAGTATGCAGATGGCGGTTCATCCATGGGTGTCCTTGTCAAGGATGCTTTTTCCTTCAACTTTACAAATGGAGAACAATTGAAACCTCCTCTAGCCCTTGGGTTAGTGACTTTGATTGCTTCCTTGATCTCAATTACTTTTACATACTCTTAATTTTCAATTTTCAATTTCTTGAAATTGTTTTGAAAGCAATCCAAGAGAGATGCTTTTAAATAGAATTGCTGTAGTAAGCTTTTCATATTAATACTACGTTGCAAGTTGTCATGTGAAAGCAGCTTGTGAACAAATGATTTCCAAATGGTGACTAGAGCAATTTGAATCACAAATTGTCTTTGAGACTTTTACTTCCATATGGTAGCAATATTAGCTGTGAACTTCAATTTTGACCATTGTAATACTATGATCAGCTCCTTTTAACTCCTAAAAATCAGGCAGGTACCTGCCAATTTTTGACTATATAGGTGCTTGGAATTCTCATCTTATATATATATATATATATGAGAGAGAGAGAGAGAGAGAGAGAAATGTAAAATTCAGTAGTTAATTGCAAATTTTCTATTTCTTTCCATGGTAATGCAATCCATCAATGGATCAGGCCGTACATATTTGTCATTTAAGAACCAGAAATGGAAGCTGTAACAAAGCTAGAAGTTAAATGTAATTCATGTCAGGAGGAAAGCACAAGAAAACTTATTAAGATGAACAGAATGCATTTTGAAGTATGTTGGTCATGTTTTAACATGGTAACCAAGCATTATATAATACTGCATTACTTGTCTCATCTAAGTAAACTGACCATTCCCACTACATTTTTGAGTGGACCTACCTATGATAGGTCACAATCCATATTTGGTGCTGACATATTGCATATTTGCATGGTGATTTTTATATAATAACCAAGTGTTACTATGGCTGAATGAAACGTTCTCTTTTCCCGCTACTTAGGTGTTTGATATGTGATGTAATGTTTAGTTATGAGTTGCTTATGTACACTATTACTTATGTGCTCTGAATTTTTTCTTGTCTACAGCTGTGGATATGATCAAAATATTCCTGGTCCCCATGCTCATCCCTTTGATGGAGTACTTGGCCTTGGCAAGGGAAAGTCCAGCATTGTATCACAGCTTAGTAAGCAGGGTTTGGTGCAAAATGTCGTTGGTCACTGTATAAGTGTCCGAGGTGGAGGATATCTCTTCTTTGGGGATGGCCTTTATGATTCTTCACGTGTGCTGTGGACATCAATGTCACGCGATCATCGGTAATTAGACCTTCTGGATCCCTTCTATTCAATTTCAACAGTCTTCTTTATAGTTCTTATTTTTTCCTCTCACTATAGTAAACACTATTTGTGAATGTGTCAGTGAACATTACTCACCTGGGTTTGCGGAACTCATATTTGGAGGGAAGACTACTGGAATTAAAAACTTACTCACAGTGTTTGACAGTGGGAGCTCCTACACCTACCTAAATTCTCCGGCTTATCAAGCTTTAGTTTCTTTGGTGAGTGAAAAGCATTCTGATAGTGTTTTCCAACTGTAGTGTTACAAAGGCACCAGCATATGTACTAACAGTAAGGATTAAGGCTCTGGCATTTATAACCCAGTTTTCTCAAATTATTTCAAGAATTGTCGAATTACTAAATGATAATAAAAGCTTCCTTTCATCTTCCGTTATAGTTTCTCCCTTTCCCAAATTCATTCCTTATTTCCATTTTCCATTCACCATATCCTTGGAAATTTTGCTAATGTTGGTGTTTTTCTTACTACAAAACTTTCAAAACTACTTGATTTATGTAACAGATTCCAAAAAATAATTGTCATATGTATTTGTAGGTGAAGAAAGAGTTAACTGGAAGGTCCTTAAGAGAAGCATTGGGTGACGACACTCTCCCACTTTGTTGGAAAGGTCAAAGACCATTCAAAAGCCTAAACGATGTTAGGAAATACTTCAAGCCCATAGCATTGAGCTTCGCCAATGGTGGGAAAGCTAAAACTCAGTTTGAACTGCCCCCTGAAGCTTATTTAATTATTTCGGTTAGTCCCACCCTAATTCTCCTCACTTGTTCTTTTTCATTTCTGTCTTAGTTGCAAGTAAATAATGTGCTTTTTTTTTTTTTAACATTAACAAACATACTATTCCAGGGCATGGGAAATGTTTGCTTGGGAATTATGGATATAGAAGAAACAGGGCCTTTGAACATCATTGGAGGTAATTGTTGGTATAAAAATTTATGGATCATAACATTCAACATAATTTCGAACATCCAAAACTGAACCAAACCCCATTATTTTGTTTTATTTTTCTTTATCTTTTTGCAGACATATCAATGCAAGATAAGATGGTGATCTACAACAATGAAAAGCAGTTGATTGGATGGGCGCCTGCAAATTGCGATCGGCTTCCAAAGTCTAAAACTACTAGCATTTGGTGATAATATCAACTTCTCATCCATGTCAATCAGTCGTTGTTATCGTCAAAGATCGAGCTCCTTAGCTATGATATAAAGGAGAATAGTTGTTTATCCTCTTTGTATATTACACATGTAAATATGCCTAAGCAAAGTGTCCTTTGTACTCCCATTTGATATGTACTGGGTAGAAGCGGTAAATGGTTGTACATAGTTAACATTTACAAATATTGTTGATGGCTTAAATGGAATTGACCTTGTAATACTGATCTGAGTCCTTTCCTGCAAAATTTATAGTTTCAGGAACCGGAAATGTGAAATTATACAGATTGGTGTTGCAATCATTTCTTAACTTTTAGCCTCTATCCTCAATTGGCGATACATGGAGATGGATGAGTTCACTAAATTGGTTCAAGAAGTTCCTTGGTGTATGCTATTTGCAGATGATATAGTTTTAGTGAATGAAACTAGAGGTGGAGTTAATGCCAATTAATGCTAGGTTGGGTGGATGAAAGATAAAGGATAGAGGAACTAATGATTTTCCATGATTTTGCGATTAGCAAGAGTGATGGAAAAAAAGGGAGGAAAGAGGGAGAACGAGAAGGATGAAAAGAAAAAACAAGTATTTGTATTTTTTTTCCATCATAAAACCATTTATGAAGAAAATGATAATATTAAATATCAAGAGGATGAGTAGTAAATTAGTACAAAGTGAAACGTCTCATCCTCCCTCCCATTCCTCCTCCTTTCCCCTGAGGAAATATTAAAAGAGGTGGATGCAATTGGATTATCATCATCCTTCCCTTCCCACATTCCTATCCTTCCAAACATTTTATAAAAAAGAAAAAAGAAAGACACAGTTCATCCTTCATTTTTCTTCCTTTCCTCTCCATTTCTCTCATTTTCCTTACCTATCAAATGAAGGGAATTTTTTTTTTTTTTTTGAGAAGTAATTACAACATGCTGCTAATCCCGCAACTCGAACCCTTTTCCCCCTAGACCCCCAAGCACTTTGTACATGGGAAGGTGCCAATTCAGCTACAAGGCCTTTGGCAAATGAAGGGAAATTATTATGTACTCTCAAAGTACCATAAATGCATACTCCCTCCTCTCACATAAATGGTGGGGTCTCACTAATTAAATTCATGGTAGGACCTACTATTCATGTGAAAAAGGAGACTACACATTTATGGTACTTCGGAAATACCTAGTAATTTTCCTCAAATGAAAATGAATTTTGTATTGTTAATTTAAAATTACAGTAATTGTCAATTTCATGAATTTAGTGACTAGTGGAAAGTTAGGAACCTATTGCTTTGTTTCTACATTTTTAGTGGAGTTGTGTTTTGAAAACACAATTTCATAATTTCACAATTATTATTAAAATATTGGTTTGAAAACATGAGTTCCCTTCTTGTGTGTACAGTTGTGTGCATTTCTGTGTGTACAACAACAATATTCCTTTTTAGTGATAAGGGTTGCAGACCCAAAAGAATGAAGTCATCTATTATTTATATGTTTTGGCTTAGTTGTATTACTATAACTACAAATTATTTTACAAATTGTTTATGTAGTAGGTATTGAATAGTTATTGGTAAGAAAAAAAAATGATACTAGTGGTGACCCAGATGAGAAAAAGTAAGAATTTGTCACATCAACAGTTCGTAAAAATATTGTAAAATAGTTTATAACTATAATATTACTCTTTTTCCTTATGTACAAAGCAATTGAGGTCATCGTTACAAACATTTCAGCACTAGACTCTTTTTTCTTGGGCCAAGTTAAATCTGTTTAGAAGTCCACCAATACAGTATTCCAATCTAAAAGGAGGAAAGGAATAAAGAACTGTTGGCATTAAGTCCAACGCAGGTTCCATAATAAACCTAAAAGAAAAGGAAAGAATGTTAATTAGAGATCTAGAGAATTAAACGAACAAGCAATACCCATTCGTCCTTGGCTTACAAGCGCTACTATTAATGTACTACATGATGTATTTGTCACACCACCCACCTATCCAAAATCCCATCTAGAAAAATGAAAAAAGACCCTCCTCAATACCCAGGAGTCCAGGACCTAGATTTGTGCCAAAAAAAAAAAAAAAAAACCCACAAACCGTCAAGAAATTCAAAAGTGATTGAAAAGACCCTCCATTCCTCTCTTTTTCTCAGTCATTTCATCAAACACATAGTTCAGCCTTGACTCATTTGCAAATTGAGGTAAATAGAAAAAGAAAGACTAGAGAGAAAAATGAAGGTGGGAATGTTGGGGCTACTACGTGTGGTGGTGTTGATGCTGGTTTTACGTGTTTCCCCATCGCCATCAGCTTCATATTCTGGGAAACAGAAGGGAAGGAAGTCTATGCTACCAGTATCAGCACAAGCAACGACATCTTCGTTGATGCTCAACCGAGTTGGAAACTCCGTTGTGCTTCCTCTTCATGGCAATGTGTATCCTGATGGGTATGTCTTTTATAGTACGTGTTAAAATTATTCTTACCCACTTTCACTTCAGGGAAAATGCTGTTATAGACACTTTAATCCACACATCTGCGCATATGCAAAAAAAAAACAAACTAAAACCGTGAATTGAAGTAATATTAATAGTTCACTTTTTATGTGTCACTAAAAAAAAAAAAAGGTAATTAGAGTTAAGAATAATGGTATATATAAAAAAAAGAAAAAAAAGAATAATGTCATGGATTTGACATTTTTATACAATTAATGAGATATCTATTCTGTTGAGAAATATAACATTCATTTGGATCCATCTCTACACAAATTATAATAGATCATATCAATAGTTGTGAAAAAAATTGTCATAGATTATATATTACTATATTAGCAATTAAGGATGTGTCAAGATGAGTTGTAAACCCAAACATTCGAGATTCAACCCCTAGCTAGGAATTTCTCTTGACTCGACCCACACATAGGCCTTTGTGGGTGGCTCGTGCATTTAGGGTTTACTCTACGGGTGGGACTAAAGGGCTTACCATGGCGAAGTCCCACATCATAAAAATTAATATTTTTTAGGGATAATTACACATAACCTACCTATGGTTTAGGCGAAAATTACTTTGCCTATCCGTGGTTTGAAAAGTGTCACTCAACCCACTTGAGGTATGTACTATTTGTTTTCCATAACCCACCTCTGTTAAAATTAGGGGTAAATAGGTATTTTTGCTCAAATTTTATGTCTCTTTCCTCCCAAAACAAAAAATAGCACAAAAATACAAAAGAAACAAGATCAAAAAGTGGTATTGGTCTCTCTCTCAATTCACATAAATCTTGAACATGAAGAACATACCAAAAAAAAAAAAAAAAATAAAACCCAGATCAACCTACACAAATCTATATATTACTAAAAGCTGAAGCATAGCGTTTAATGTTACTGTGCTCATATTGAGCCACATTAGTATCCACGTCATTATCCTTTTTCTTTTCAATTTTCCTATAATTGTTTTTTAACATTTACTTTTTTTAAATAATCCCCTAGCTAGGAATTTCTCTTGACTCGACCCACACATAGGCCTTTGTGGGTGGCTCGTGCATTTAGGGTTTACTCTACGGGTGGGACTAAAGGGCTTACCATGGCGAAGTCCCACATCATAAAAATTAATATCTTTTAGGGATAATTACACATAAACTACCTATGGTTTAGGCGAAAATTACTTTGCCTATCCGTGGTTTGAAAAGTGTCACTCAACCCACTTGAGGTATGTACTATTTGTTTTCCGTAACCCACCTCTGTTAAAATTAGGGGTAAATAGGTATTTTTGCTCAAATTTTATGTCTCTTTCCTCCCAAAAACAAAAAATAGCACAAAAATACAAAAGAAACAAGATCAAAAAGTGGTATTGGTCTCTCTCTCAATTCACATAAATCTTGAACATGAAGAACATACCAAAAATAAAAAATAAAACCCAGATCAACCTACACAAATCTATATATTACTAAAAGCTGAAGCATAGCGTTTAATGTTACTGTGCTCATATTGAGCCACATTAGTATCCACGTCATTATCCTTTTTCTTTTCAATTTTCCTATAATTGTTTTTTAACATTTACTTTTTTTTTAATAATTGCACTTTCTCCAACCTTTCTCATGCCTTTACCCTTTCATCTCCCCACTACCCTCAACCTTAATACTACTTTTCATCTTTCTTTATTTTGTCTCTTCATTTTTCCCTCTCTTACCTTTTCATCTCCCCACTACCCTCAACCTTAATGTCACTATTCATCTTTTCATTCATTTTCTTTTATTTTGTCTCTTCATATTCATACCATCTTCTATAAATTTGTTATTCTCTCTTCCATTCTTTGCATAGTTTTCCATCACAAAAAGGTTGTTTCTCCCCCCCTCTCTCTCTCTCTCTCTCACAATAATTTTTGGAGTTTTTTTTTTTTTTTCTTCCTGCATCTATGCTAAAGTTGATAAATTTTTGTGTTTGTTATAACTCTATGTTGGGTTGGTATGATTTAGTTTTGTGTTTTAAGTTTTTTTTTTTGTTCTCTTTGATTGTTAAATATTATACTATTGCGTAATAAAAAAATTAATCTATATCTATATATTACTAAAAGCTGAAGCATAGAATTTAATGTTACTGTGCTCACGTTGAGCTACATCAGCATCCATGTCATTATCCTTTTTCTTTTCAATTTTCCTATAATTGTTTTTTAACATTTACTTTTTTTTTTTTTTTTTTAATTTCACTTTCTCCAACCTTTCTCACGCCTTTACCTTTTCATCTCCCCACTACCCTAAACCTTAATATCACCTTTCATCTTTCTTTATTTTGTCTCTTCATCTTTCCCTCCCTTACCTTTTCATCTCCCCGCTACACTCAACCTTAATGTCACTATTCATCTTTCCATTTATTTTCTTTTATTTTGTCTCTTCTTATTCACACCATCTTCTATAAATTTGTTTTTCTCTCTTCGATTTTTTGCATAGTTTTCCATTACAGAAAGATTGTTTCTCTCTCTCTCTCTCTCTCTCTCTCTCACACACACACACACACACACACAAAATTTTTTTTGGAGTTTTTTTTTTCTTCCATCTTTGCTTAAGTTGATAAATTTTTGTGTTTGTTATAACTCTACGTTGGGTTGGTACGATTTAGTTTTGTGTTTTAAGGTTTTTTTTTTGCTTTCTTTGATTGTTAAATATTATACTATTGCGTTATAAAAAAATTAAAAAAGATAATATATAAGAATATAATATATATTATTCTATTACATAACATAATTTGGGTAATTTGGTATTTATTGTTTTATATTTATATATATATATATATATTATATTTTTACTTTTTTTAATCTTTTCATCTTATTTTATTCAATATTTAAACTCAGTCACATCCTCCATATAATTAAATTATTTATTTTTTTAATTAAACATATAATATTTTATTTAAATTTAAATAAATTAAATTGTACTCACTTTTTTTAACATTTACACTTTATCCAACCTTTCTCTTTCTCTTTACATTTTCATCTCCTCACCACCCTCTCTCTTAATATCACTCTTCATCTTTCCCTTTATTTTGTTTCTTCTTATTGTTATCCTTTTAGCATAAATTTGGCATTCTCTTTTCCATTATATGCATAATTTTTCTTCACAAAAAAATTTATTTCTCTCTCTTTCTCTCTCAATTTTTGGTGATATATATATATATATATATATACATATATATATAATTTGCATCTCTACTTTATGTTGAGAAATTTTTGTATTTTTTAGAACTCTACTTTAGGTTGATCCAATTTAATTGTGTTTAATTTTTTTTTTTTTTTTTTTTTTGGTTGTTAAATTTTATCATATTGCATTGTAAAGAATTAAAGATAGTATATAAGAATGTAATATTTTAATATTACATAATATGATTTAAATAATTTGGTATTTATTTCGAGATAATTAATTTGGCATTTATTGTTATATCTTTTATTTTTATTTTTTTCTTCTCATATTATTTTATTCAACATTATTATTATTGTTGTTGAATTAATATATTAGATTGTATATTTTTTAAAAGTCAATAGTATATAAGAATGTAATATTTTAATATTAAATAATATGATTTAAATAATTTGGTATTTATTTAGAGATAATTAATCTGGCGTTTATTGTTATATTATTTTATTCAACATTATTATTATTATTATTGTTGTTGTTGAATTAATATATTAGATTGTATATTTTTTAAAAGTCAATATATTAACTTGAAAGAAAATGAAAAACCAACTATTAACCAATAATAACTAAAACAATAATATTATCACGCGCAACGCGCGGGTCTACGACTAGTAAGAATATAAAAATATTTGTCCAAATCTGAGAAAATTTAACACCGTAAAAAAACACTTTGTATTTATATCCTCATTCTATCCTCTGAAGTATCCATTCCCTTTTTTTTTTTTTCAAATCTCCCAACAACATCGGAGAATGAGTAACAACAATTCATGAGAAAACATGAAGAGCAATAATAATCATCCGAACTCGATTCCCGGAAAATCTTTGTTCAGAGCAGCTCTGTCTGGTCTTATAGCCGGCGCGCTTCTCATTTCCAGCTTCATCGGCTCAAGATCGGGAAACTCTCTGTTCTATTCACTAGCCGTTGTGGGAAACGGCGGCGGCAAGCGGTCACTCTCCGACGCTGATGCAGTTTTAGGTCACTCGGCTACAACTCGCTGATGTAGACCTTGTTGAACCCACGTGGCAAAACGGTGTTCCTCGAGGAAGATCCGAAGTGGTTCCAGATGGTTCTCAAGTACTCGCCGTACCTAAAGGCCAACACGATCAAGTACTAAACCCAGCTCTCCCAGGCCGACGATCTCCTCTCCACGTACAGCTCCGAACGCCCTTGCTCGTTGTTCGTTGCTTACCTACATGGCAACACGCGGTGTCGTTTGGTGCTCAAGAATCTTCCCGATGAGGTGTACGAGACCATGTGGGATTTAATAATGATCGACGCGCCGAGAGGGTACTTCGTCAAAGAGCGAGGTAGGATGGGTGCGATATTCTCAGCGGCAATCATGCGAGGAACAAGAAGGGATCTGATCCTAACTAAAATCCACAAACCACTTCGAACCCACCACTGCAAGGGCGAAGAAAGGAGAAATCTGCAAAGTGAACCCACCAAATCAAATATTAATTTTCACAAAACCCCCCATTTTGATCTTATTTCTCTCACATTTTTTGTGCTATTATTTAGCCCGTGCATTTTCTTTGCTAAAGATTAGAACTTGAAGTGCCACACATGCTTTTTCTTTAGCAAAAGCACTCCAGAGTCCAAAACTCTCAACAAATGGTTCAAAAGAAAAAGACTCTCAGCAATCACCACGTGCTTGCTCAAATCCACCAATGAGATCCTTGAAATCAAACTCACAACTTTCTCTTTCATCTCGAACGAGCTCGAATCAAGCAATTTCACCAACACAGGCACCACGCCTTGAGCCATAGCGATAATCACATTCTTGTCATCCAAATATTAATTTTCACAAAACCCTCCATTTTGATCTTGTTTCTCTCGCAATTTTTGTGCTATTTTTTGTTTTGGGAAGAGAGAGACATAAAATTTAAGCAAAAATACCTATTTACCCCTAATTTTAACAGAGGTGGGTTACAGAAAACAAACGGTACATTCCTTCGGTGGGTTGAGTGACACTTTTCAAACCACGGGTAGGCAAAGTGATTTTCGCCTAAACCACAGGTGGGTTTAGTGTAATTATCCCTATCTTTTAATATTGCAAGAAAAAGGTATCAAGTATTCACCTTCTATAATGCATGCTACCCATTTTATATTATGAAGTTAAAAATAAGGAGGAAAAGCACAAAAGAAAATTCTTAAATTAAGTATTCATGACTTACGAATGTGAGAAGAAACAATTAATTCAAGAGGGTGGCAAATGGTGGGAATCTGAAATAGAGTAACAATAGGAATTTGAATTATAAAATAAAGAATTTATTTATTTATTTATTTTTTTAAGAAGAATGAAAAGAAGGGGAAAATAAATAAAAAAGGAAAAAAATAATATGGCCATTGATGTGGCTCAATTGGAGTGTAGTAACAATAAATACTAAGATTCAACTTTTAGACATATATAGACATAGACTAGTAAGCCAATGCAATGCACAAATAGTGTTGTAATATTTTATATAAAATTATTTTGAAGAATGTTTTACATATACTATCGCATAATTGCTATATAATTTTGTTAGTAATGAATTTATCATAAGAAGCAACAATTATAAATTGTGATGGTGTTACAAAAAACCACCAACTCCTGAGCTCGTCCATATGGCTCATCCAATGAGAGACCAACTAGGGCAAACCAAGCGCATGTAGTGATTGTCCCAGTAATGACCTCGTTCGTCTTTAAACGGACGAGGTCCCTTGAGAAGCTTGTCCGTCCTTAGAAACATTTGGACGGACAAGATCTACACTTGAAAAGGGAATTAGGAAGAAGTGAATGCATGAGGAAAAGTTGTCCCTAATAACCTCGTCCGTCCTTAATAAAGGATGGACGAGTTCATTGGACAAAATGTTGGACTTTGGACGACTTTGATTTCCACCGAGCGTAAGGGATGAGTTGAATTGCTATGAGTCGAGTTCTCCATTAACCATTATGGAACACAGGTCCAAATAAGGTAACTTCCATGACGGTTATGGAAGTTACCTCCGGACTCCTCGACAATAGGAATAGTTATTAAACAGATAACCGTTTCACATATGCTATATAAGCATTCATCGATGAGAAGGTAAGGATATTCAGCTTTTCACAGAATACTTCCTTTTTACTTGGAATCACAAATCCACTGACTTTATCATTGGAGGACATTTGGCTGATCTCCACCGGTCTCCTTTGACTTAATATTTGTTTTTTCAGGATCAAGCCCTAAGATCATTAGCGCCCGAGACTTTCAACCTACTAATTTCCAAGGAATCATCAGTTGGCGCCGTTTGTGGGAAAGAGATTGTTTTGCAGTTTTCTTTTTCATGACAAAAGGTTGGATGGTTCGGACCAGATCGAGGGCTACTAGCCCAGGCCATCAGGGAAGTAGAGACGCTTCAAGCAACCCCCATCGCGATCGCCAATCTACACCGAACATGCAGACATCATCCGTCCAACATGTGCAATCTATGGCGGCTACAATGGCAGAGTTAACTCGCCAAAACCAAGAACTAAGAATGGAGATTAATCTAAGAAGGCAGACACGTGAAGAGCGTGAAGGAGGAGGACAAACACAGAGTCATGATGATAGAGAAAATACTGAAATTGGAAGTCAGTTAAGAGGCACCACTTTACGAACGGTACCACCAAATGAAGAAAGTCATGAAAGAAATGAAAGAAAACATGAGAAGGGCGAATCCTATAGAAGATTTGGTCCACATAACTAATTTTCCCTTTACGGCTTCCATCAACAGTCACCCTCTACCATCAAAGTTCAAGTTGCCTTCTCTAGATTTGTATGATGGAACGCGTGACCCGTTTGACCACATTGCTACTTTCAAGATAACAATGCACCTTCAAGGGGTCCCTGATGAAATCATGTGTAGAGCGTTACCTACCACCCTTAAAGGTCCGGCACGAGTCTGGTTCAACAAAATACTCCCGAATTCGGTAAGTTCTTTCAAAGAGTTGAGCAAGCTGTTTGTTAATAATTTCATTGGGGGACAAAGACACAAGCGTTCCTCGTCCAGCTTGTTAACCATAGAACAAGGAGAGAATGAGAGCCTACGGTCATTCATCACTCGTTTCAACAGAGAAGCCCTGAGCGTGGACGAGGTAGATGACAAGCTTTTATTGGCGGCCTTCCATAATGGGGTGAATTCTGACTTATTCATACATAAGCTCTATGAAAAAGAGCCTTAGTCCATGGCCGAACTCGTCCATTCGGCCCAAAATTTTATGAATACAGAAGACGCAATCATTGATAAGAAGAGGAAGAGATCTGAGAGAATAGAAGCAAACCCCAATCGTCATTCTGAGCAAGGCTCTCATCCAAAGAAGGGACAGACGGAAGAAAAGAAAGACCGAGATAATAAGAAGCCTGGCTCTTCAGCACGGAATCAACAATATACCCCTTTGAACATGCCACTTGAGCAGGTCCTTATGCAAATTAAGGATGATCCTTCCTTGAAATGGCCGAAGAAAATGAAGGGAGATCCCAATAAGCGCAATAGGAATAAGTATTGTCGCTTCCATAAGGATCATGGGCATGATACAGATGAGTGTTTTGATTTAAAATAGCAGATTGAGAATCTCATAAGTCAAGGGAAGTTGAGAAATTTTCTTGGATGAGACCATAAGGACAAGAAATTGAAAGGGAAGATAGAAGAATCATCACGATAACCGCTTAGAGAAATAAGAGTCATCATAGGGGGAAGTTCGACAAGCCAGTCATACAAGTCAAAGAAAGCATACTTGAAGGTAGTGCAGAGCGTCCAACTTTCTGGACGATCACCAAGGGCAAGGTCCACGGACGAGCAAGCAATCACTTTCACGGATGAAGACGCTGAGAGAATTCACCACCCTCATGATGATGCTATCATCATCACCTTGCTTATTGCTGACTACACAACCAGAAGAGTGCTAGTGGACAACGGAAGCTTGGTAGAAATTTTATATTATCCAACTTTTTAGCAGATGAGGTTAGGACGAGACCAGCTTCGTCCAGTGAACTTCCCCCTGGTAGGTTTCGGTGGAATGAAGGTACAACCTGTGGGTACTATTTCATTATCAGTGGTAGTGGGGCCATACCCGCAACAAATCACCTAGGATGTGAAATTCATTGTGGTAGATTGTTCATCCTCCTACAACGCCATAATTGGAAGGCCAACTTTAAATAGTTGGAAGGTTGTTACATCTACCTACCACCTATCTGCAAGTTTCTAACAGAACATAAAGTAGGACAAGTACAAGGAGACCAACTAGCAGCAAAAGAATGTTACCTGACCATGTTGGCCATGGACGAACAAGTTCAGACCATGAATATTGAAGAAAATAGAGTTATGGCAAAGTCCACCGAAGCATTGGAAGATATTTCCTTGGATGAAAATAACCCTGAAAGGTATACCAGGGTTGGAGCAAATCTAGAAGAGAAGATTAAGAAGGACCTTGTCTAGTTTTTGAAGAAAAATATTGATGTGTTTGCTTGGAGTCATGAGGACATGCCGGGTATAGATCCTAGTGTCATTATCCATCGTCTGAATGTATGTCCTTCCTCTAAGCTAGTGTGACAAAAGAAGAGGGTGTTCGCCCCTAAGAGAGATAATGCTATCAAAGACGAAGTTCAAAAGTTAATTGTGGCGAAGTTTATTCGAGAAGTGTACTATCCGGATTGGTTGGCCAATGTAGTAATGGTCAAGAAGGCAAACAGTAAGTGGAGAATGTGTGTAGACTTCACCGATCTAAACAAGGCTTGCCCCAAAGATAGCTACCTATTGCCACGCATTGACCAGTTGGTAGAATCCACTGCGGGCCACAAGTTGCTTAGCTTTATGGATGCTTTCTCTGGATACAATCAGATAAGGATGGATGAGGTAGACCAAGAGAAGACATCCTTTGTCACCAGTCAAGGCTTGTTCTGTTATAAGGTGATGCCTTTCGGTTTAAAGAATGCGGGGGCAACATATTAGAAATTGGTTAACCACATGTTTCGTCTGCAGATTGGGCGGAATGTGGAAGTCTATGTAGATGACATGCTAGTGAAGAGTCAGGACGAAAGAAGGCATCTAGACGACCTGTAGGAAACATTTGACACACTTAGGCAGTACCACATGAAGTTGAACTCTAGCAAATGTACTTTTGGAGTATCATCAGGGAAATTCCTTGGATTTATGGTCTCCCATAGGGGAATTGAAGCAAATCTTGACAAAATTCAAGCAATACTGGACATAAAGCCTCCGCAAAATACTAAAGAAATCCAATCCCTCACCAAACATGTTGCTGCACTTAACAGGTTTGTCTCTAAAGCTACTGACAAATGTTTGCCATTTTTTAAGGTTCTTAAAAAAGCATTTGAATGGACTGATGAGTGTCAGAAAGCTTTCGAAGACCTGAAGGCATATCTCACCATGGCTCCTTTGCTAAGTCTGTCCGTGTTGGGAAAAGAGTTGTATTTGTACTTGGCAGTCACCCTGCACGCCGTAAGTTCAGCATTGATAAGAGAAGAAGACAAAATGCAAAGGCCCGTGTACTATACAAGTAAGGCATTGAGGGGAGCGGAAGGACGATATCCATAAATGGAAAAATTAGCCTTCGCATTGATAACAGCTTCCAGGAAGTTAAGGCATTATTTCCAAGCTCATGTCATTAATGTCATGATGGACCATCCGCTCAAGAAGGCAATGAATAGACTGGAAGCCGTAGGACGATTGATCCAATGGGCTGTTGAGCTCAGTGAGTTTGACATTAGATATCAGCCAAGGCATGCCATAAAAGCTCAAGCCCTAGCAGATTTCATTGCGGAGTTTACCCCAAATTATGATGATTGGGATGAGACGGAAAATAATAAGAAATGGGTCGTCCATGTGGATGGTTTGTCTACTTGACACGTAGGAGGGATTGGTGTAGTTCTACAATCCCCGGAAGGAGATAAACTGAAACACAAGGTTAGTTTGCAGTACCAAACAACTAATAATGAAGTCGAATATGAAGCCCTCCTAAAAGGGCTAGAATTGGCTCAATCTGTGGAAGCCAAGTTTATACTTGTCTTGGGGGATTCTCAATTGATTATGGGCCAAGTGAATGGGATATATGAGGCTAAGGAAGAACGAATGAGGAAGTACCTTAATAGGGTGACGCGCCTTATGAAAAGATTTAAGGAAGCTAACTTCATTCAAATCTTAAGGGAGGAGAACGTGGAAGTTGATATCATAGCGAAAGAAGCCTCAGCAAATGAATCCATGGACGAAGTTGATGAGATTCAGTATATTTCAAGTATAGATATCCTAGAAGTACAACAAGTAGAGAGCAGAGAAAATTGGATGACCCCGGTTGTATCAAACCTGAAAGACAGATGACTTCCAGAAGGGAAAGACAAGGCCAAAAAGCTAAAAGTAAGATCGGCCAGGTATGTTCTTATGGATGAAGTTCTATATAGAAGAGGTTTTTCTCAGCCTTATCTTAGATGCTTGGCTCCGGACGAAGCGAACTACGTGTTGAAAGAAGTTCATGAAGGAGCGTGTGGCAATCACTCAGGAGCCAGGTCACTCGTCCACAAGGTCGTCCGTGTGGGGTATTATTGGCCAAATATGCAAGTTGATGCTAAAGCATATGTCAAGGTCTACGACCAATGCCAACGGTTTAGCAACGTCCCTAGGCAACCATCAGAGTACCTCACCTCGATAATGGCACCGTGGCCCTTTGCACAATGGGGACTAGACATTTTGGGTCCCTTCCCATTGGGCACAAGGCAGATGAAGTTTCTAGTGGTGGGCATTGATTATTTCACCAAATGGGTAGAAGCTGAACCGCTAGCAAATATCACACAACAGAATGTTAAAAATTTTGCGTGGAAGAACATTGTGTGCAGGTTTGGAGTGCCCAGAGTATTGGTGTCTGACAACGGACGACAATTTGACAATATACTTTTCAGGGACTTTTGTGCACACTTCGGAATTCAAAATCATTATTTCTCACCCGCCCATCCCCAAGCAAACGGTCAGGCTGAAGTTGCAAACCAATTCTTGTTGAAAATCATCAAGACTCGGCTTGAGGGGGCAAAGGGATAATGGCCAGATGAGTTACCAGGTGTTCTATGGGCGTACAGGACGACGGTGAGAACCCCTATAGGGGAAACTCCTTTCAAGCTAGCCTATGGAAGCGAAGCAGTCATACCTGCAGAAGTGCATATGGCCAATCACAGGGTGATGATGTATCAAGATAAGGATAATGAGGAGTAACTCCGTTTGAACCTTGATCTAATAGATGAGGTAAGGACAGATGCAGAGCACAGGACAGTAAAGTACAAAAACCTCATGGCTAGACAATATGATGTAATGGTGAAGCCAAGGCGGTTCAACATAGGAGATCTCGTCCTGAAAAAGGTCTTTTTGGCAACCAAAAACCCGGCTCATGGGAAATTGGGCCCTAATTGGGAAGGACCCTACAGAGTTGTTAACTGTAAAAGGCAAGGATCCTACTACTTGGAGGCCCTGGATGGGAGAAAATTGGAGCATCTTTGGAATGTGGAGCACCTGAAGAGGTACTATCAGTAAAAGTGAGCCTGGATGAGTATTACTATGGACGAGCTTGGAGGTTGTTTGTCTACTTACGTTCTACTTATGTTTGATGCTATTTGTGTTTGATACTGCTACTTTATTATTTATGTTGTGGTTATTTATGTCATGATTATGGACGAAGTTATGGAGTTTGTACTTATTAAATTCCCTAAACCTAAAAAGGCATTAGCATGTATGTGCCTTATCTATGAACAATATTTATGTTATGTACAAAATGTTGTGTAAATTTCAAATCTCCGTGCTATTTTCGTTCAAGCTAACCCACAAGGGAGCTAAAAGATTCAAGACGAATAAATTCTCTGGACGCAGAGATGTAACGTCTATAAGTTTTCCTGAGAAAAACAAGAAAAAAAAAACTTAGGCATACTCGTCCAAGTCATGGACGAGGGAAAGTCTTATAAAGCATATTCGTCCAATTTAAGGACGAGAATCAAATGCCAATTGAAACAATCCAATCCTTGGACGAGTGAAAAGTTAGGCAAAAGAAACTGGATAGTATGTAAAATCAGCTAGCAAGTCTTAGGACGAATAAAGCTAAATGAAAAATACTACCCACAAAGACGAGTTACGTTAACAAAAAAATATATATAAAAAAAAAAAAAAAAATATATATATATATATATATATATATATATATATATATATATATTTTCACCATGGACGAGCCAAAGCTGGAGTTGATATAGATAACAGCATTCATCCACACAAAGAAAGAAAATAAACTTTCATTCATTAACTAAAGGGTGGACATCCTACGTCCAAAAACCCTTGTTAAGTCAAAATAAACTGAAATGATTGTTTAAAACCCCGTCCTAAAACCATGGACGAGGCAAATGTACTTTGGTTACATAAAAAGGTCCCAAAACTAAGGACCAAACAAAAACCAAATGAAAGGAAAAGAAATACAAGGATTGCTTTAAGTGTAAAAGTCTCGTCTTTAAGAAGAGGGGGCATTAGCATTGGGGTCGTCTTAGGGTGGCTGAGTACTGGCATCCTCTTCCACATTGACATCCTCAGAGCTAGTTTGAAGAAGAGAGCTGGTAGCAGCAGCAAGGTTAAGCTTAATAGAGCTAAAGTCCACTTCTGGGAAGTTTTCCATAGCATTCGCTCTGAAATCCTCAAAACCTACTACATAATTGGCATCCAGAAGATCAGTGTATTGCTTGGACGCCTTGAATTCAGTCACTGCATCCTCTTTAGCCTTGGACAAAAGAACACTCAGCTCGTCATTCTTCTTCTGTAGATGATCAAGATGAGTGCCTTTTTCCGCTGCATCAGTCTTCAACTCCTCAATCAATTTCTGGAGCTCTGTTGTCTTCTCCTTAGCCTGAGCAGCCACCCCAGCCCATTTCTTGGATTCCTCCTTCACCTCTTGAATCCTCATCTCTAACAAGACTCTCGTCTTGTCCAATCCTGTAGCCTGCCTAGATGCTGCTATAAATTTTGACATAGCCTAAAAAAAAAAAATGAAATGAAGGTTAGATGAAAAAATATATATATATATATATATATTGGCAATGACGAGGAAAAATATATAATTACTTACCTTGAAAAGATCGTGAACACCAGAATGTTCAAAATCCTTCAAAGACATGTCATAGCAAGTATTTACGTCCTCTTCTAAAACAGCCTTCTGAAAACGCTCCCAAGCCAGGTCTTCATTTTCAATGATATTTGAAGGGACCTGTTGAGAAGGCTGGGATGTGG
Source organism: Quercus tomentella (assembly GCA_028535165.1). NCBI lineage: Eukaryota > Viridiplantae > Streptophyta > Magnoliopsida > Fagales > Fagaceae > Quercus > Quercus tomentella. The sequence continues at coordinate 19,863,035 of JAPQVY010000122.1, read as the reverse complement.
CAGGCATAGTCGTCTTGGACGGAGTGGTCTCAATTGGAGTGGACGAGTCCACGTCATAAATTTTGACATGCTGTTGAGACGAGGAAATGTTGGGCTTGATTGTTTGGGACAACCCATGCTTGGCCTTTTTGCCTCGACGGTTGGGGAGATTTCCCAAATCTAGACTTTTGGACAGGGATCTCTTTTTGTCCCCAGCCAATGGACGAACTTGTGGCTAGGACTCAGGACGATCTTCTTTATCTACAATCTCTTTCCCCTATTTTCTTTCATGGTTGACACTCCTAAAGGTGAAAAACAATGACAATAAGTGAGAAATTATAAGTAGATTAGGAAATAAGTTAAGTGTTCAAAATGACATTAGGTAGAAACTTACTTCTTCTAACTGTGACTTCGTGAGCAATAGCCTCGTCTAATGGTTCAGGGCCAAGTCCCCACTTGGCAAGACGTCGTAGGGTAACTAAAGAACGAAAATCCCTATCGGCGAAAAGACGAGCTCTATGGACACGATCACGGTGAAATTTTCTTAAAGACGGACGTTTAACACCTATTAAACAAATGATAAACAAAAGTTAGAAGCAAATAAAAAATAAGTTGAAAGAAAGAAAAAGGAAAAAGGGGAGGGACATACTTTCAGGACGAAGGTTCCCTAAGTCCCCAGAGTAAAAGGCAAAAGGGTCCTTGCCAACGTCCACAGGGTTCCCTGCCCAAAAACCGGAGACAAAGATAAACTCCGTCTTCCAATTTCTATCAGACGAGGCCAGGGACTTGATTAATCTACAATCTTTACCCCTAGCTGTGAATTGGTAAAAGCCAAGGGATTGATTTATATCTGAAGGTTTATAACAAAAGAGGAACTCGTCCACAGTAAGGGGATAGTCCCTCCCAAATACTTCACTCCACAAAATTTGCATAGAGATAACTAATCTCCACGCATTAGGATTGAATTGACATATACCTAAACCTAACCTAACTAGTAACTCTCTAGCAAATGCATTCAATGGTAACCTAAAGCCCCCCTAAAAATAAGCCTCATAGACGCCTACCCCAAAACGAGGATTGCAGCACCACTCTCCATGTACGAGCAACCTAGGGTTAAGCTCATCCGGAATTTGGTACCATGCCCTAAGATTGTTAAGCCTTTGCTCACTCGTTTTGGAATGAACACCTACAACACAACTATAAACGGTCTCCTCTTCATCCAAAGGACTAGACGGAGGGACATTGGACGAAGTGCCAGCTTAGGAACCAGAGGCTTTCCTAAGTTATTCCTGGATAACTTCTAAAGGAAGCCCAGGCATACCAGAGGTATACCCCTCGTCCGTAGAGCTCTCCCTACTACTATGACTACTATTACTTGAACCACCATTACTGGTTGTATCATAATACTCGTCTATAGCTTTCTCTGTACTATCGCTAGATGAGGAAATAACAGTTTGAGACATTTTTTGGAAACCAAATACCTAAAGATGAGAAGGAAGAGACTACCTGGCTCTAGAAGAGAGAGGACTATGGACGCAGAGAGACTTCTAGACGAGGGCTCTAGACGAAGAAAGATTTCAGAAATGTGAAGGGTAGGGGAGGGATTCCACTATTTATAGACATTTGACCTGGGTATTCGAAACGGCACGACCAACCAGGATATGACACGTGGCTGACCCCTCGAAAAAATAAATCGACGAGACTAGACATCATTGAAACTATGACACATGGCACATACAGTTGTAGACATTAAATGCACAAATCCTTTAGACGACCTATGTGGACAAGGGGGCAACTGATGGTGTTACAAAAAACCACCAATTCCTGAGCTCGTCCATATGGCTCGTCCAATGAGAGACCAACTAGGGCGAACCAAGCACATGTAGTGATTGTCCCAATAATGACCTCGTCCGTCTTTAAACGGACGAGGTCCCTTAAGAAGCTTGTCCGTCCTTAGAAACGTTTGGACGGACAAGATCTACACTTGAAAAGGGAATTAGGAAGAAGTGAATGCATGAGGAAAAGGTGCCCCTAATAACGTCGTCCATCCTTAATAAAGGATGGACGAGTTTATTGGACAACGTGTTGGACTTTGGACGACTTTGATTTCCACCGAGCGTAAGAGACGAGTTGAACTGCAATGAGCCGAGTTCTCCATTAACCATTATGGAACATAGGTCCAAATAAGATAACTTCTATGACGGTTATGGAAGTTACCTTCGGATCCTCCGGACTCCTCGACAATAGGAACGGTTATTAAACAGATAACCGTTTCACATATGCTATATAAGCATTCATCGATGAGAAGGTAAGGATATTCAGACACTTTTCACAGAATACTTCCTTTTTACTTGGAATCACAAATCCACTGACTTTATCATCGGAGGACATTTGGCCAGTCTCCACCGGTCTCCTCTAACTTAGTATTTGTTTTTTCAGGATCAAGCCCTAAGATCATCAGCGCCCGAAACTTTCAACCTACTGATTTCCAAGGAACCATAAAATTGCATGCACATATCTATTATAGTTTTTCAGTTTAAGTAATGAGCAATAAAAAAAAAATAAATAAAAACTTTAGAAGAATATTGTAAAATAAAAGTTGATATTGAATATGTTTTCTCTTTCTCCTTAATTCTAAAAAAAAAAAAATACACTTATGGCTTTCCCACATCAAGATCCCAAACAACCACAGTCAATTACAGCCTTTAAAAAACCAACAAGTCTACAACATTCGACCTCAATATCAAAATTGTAATTGCTATTGTCACTCAATGTAAAATGCAAGCCCCTTTCCCTAGTTGTAGCCAACTCATACGAGTTAGTATTAAATGGAATAACAATATTGGAGCTAGGTAGGTGTCGTTGAAAGATTGAAGGTAAATGATATCATTTTTTGTCTAAGTATATTTGACATGGAATGACATGAAGGGTTATGGATAGGTGTATAGAAAGGAATAGAAATGCAAAAGGTGAAAATAATTGATTGAAATGCAAAATGTTTTGCATATATGTATGAGGGAGGAAAAATCTTGAATCATTGAATCAAAAGAAACAAAGAATCTTTATTTTTTTTTTTAAGTAGAAAAGTCTTGAAAAATTGAATTAAATGAAACAAAAAGTCAATATTTAATTTGTTATTATCTCTGATGTGGCACTTGAGAATTTGCAAGGAATGTGCCATAGAGCAAAAACTCATACTCTACCATATGCGCCCTTTTTTTTAATATATATATAGATATACACACTAGTAAGTTGTTCGTGTGATGCACAGATAATTTTGTGATATTTAATGTAAGACGGTTTTGAAAAATGTTGTACATATATTATAAAGAAAAAGTAAACTAAATTAAATTAAAGAAACATATATATATATATATATATATATATATATATATATTGAGATATTAAAAATTAGTTTAGTAGCTTCACTGCACATTTGTAACATTCTCAAGATAACAGTAGTTTTTTTTTAATCATGAAACCAAAAATAAATGCAAAAGAGTAACAAGACCATGATAATTAACTAATTTGTATCGTATTAACAGATTGCATACCATTAAATGAAAGTATACCCAACTCTCTCACCATCTTCCATTCATCAATAGTGCGGCATTAAGGCATAGTGTGGGCAAGTGTGTATACATTTGTCTTATAGATTATTTGAAACCATGGTAGAATATGGTTTTACATTGCGCACAAAATATTCTTTCTACTTATATACCCAAAACAAAAACTATCCAACCAAATTCCCCAAACCTAAATCATTTTTAAGCTCCTAATTTTTTTTTTTTTTTTTTTAAATCTACCCTTAGGGGTTTAGGCAGCTTGATGGTGGTGGGAGACATGTATGATGGAGGTAGGGGCCTCTTCGATTCCTCATTCTCTCTCTTACAAATACTTTGTCAATTTCATGTCTTTTATTTTGGTAATAGTGAAACAATGCATTTTATTTAACAATTCACAACATTTTCGTGTCTCTCTATCTCTCCAAAGGTCTTATTTGGTTAGTTATTACTATTAGTTCTTAAGAAATATTAGTATTTTTTTGATTTTGTTTTTAATACTAAAGCAATGGATATGTTAAAAGACATGAAGAAGAGATAAATGTATGGTATAAGCTTTTAATGAGAGATTAATGAGATAACAGTAAAAATAAGTTAATGTCAACTTTTGGGTAACAGCAAAAAAAATTTAAAGAAAAGAGGTAAAAAATGGCTAAATGCAAAATTAGAGCATCACATGGTGGGATCTTATGCACTCCCACATGAGATCTATTTCTTCATTTCCTCCTATGTGACTTTTGTCGAACTCATTTAAGTTTTGTGCATGGTACATAGTTCATGATGCGGAACTCTTTTAGGTCATCCTAATCCTAATTTTTTTTTTATCCTTTTAATTTCTATTTTTTATTGTTTCTATTTTTTATATATTATATATTTATTTATTTGAATAGAAACAAATTTCTTTTTTTATTCTATTTATTTTTTATTATTTATTTGTATTTAACACTTGGATTTTTGTAGGTTCTTTTACGTTACCCTCAACATAGGCCAGCCTTCAAAGCCATACTTTCTTGATCCTGACACCGGTAGTGACCTCACATGGCTCCAGTGTGACTTTAAAGGTCCCTGTCAGCGTTTCACCAAGGTAAATTGCTATGACAAGATCTCTATCTTGTTTTCTTCTAATTTGTACATTGCTTTTTCTTATAAGCATGCATAATTAAGTTTATTCTCTATGTAGTAATGCCAATGGTTATATTATGAAAAGAAAAAGGAAAAAGAGAGAGAATATAGTCACATGACTCATATCATGGAAACATGCATTGTATCTCCCTGTTAGAAAAAGATGAAACATGACCCTGAAAACATAACTCTAATACCATTTAGAAAAGTTGTGACAGGGACATAGCTTTGATACAATTGTAAAGTGTTTGAGGAAAAATGAAGAAGAATTTAAAGAAGGCATAGAGAGAGAAAGAGAAAGAGAGAGAGAATAACTAATTAACATGATTCAATCATAGATATCTACATCCATAGGAGAAAGTCCTTGATGACACATCTTCATAGTTCCGTGTTATAATGAACTCATTGATGGATATCCATGGTATCCTAAAATCCTAGACTAACAATACTTGAACTACAAGTAGAATTATGGTTATTCTGCTTATACTTCAAGACTTTAGATTGCTTAGCTTATACTCTAAGTAGGATTAGATAGTTTGAACCTAGACAACAGACTTGGGATTTTCTAGGATTGCAACTTGATATATTTAACACTCTCAATCTATGATAATTTAAATAATTAGGGAAAATTAAAATTTTTCACCTTAAACTATATTCTATTTACACTTAACCCCTTGGACCATTGAAATGCATGATTGAGCAGCCCCCCCCCCCCCCCCCCCCCAATCCAAAGTTATAATTAACTCCATTTTAATGCCCCTTGAAGTCTATTTTGGTGTTAAATATGACAAAATTAAGTATTAAAAAACCAATTTACCAATCTCTCCAAAACAGAGGTAGATGGGTACATTTGTCTTATAATGCTAAATTTTGTTAGACTTAGCAACAAAACAAATTGCAAGGGGTTATGTGTTACGAAGTTTTTACTTTAGGGGTTGATAGTGTATTTTGATAGTTTAGGGAGCAAAGGGTAGCATGGATATAGTTTAGGGTTGAAAAATGTAATCTCCCCAAATAATTATCTTGATTCATTGCTTCCACCAACCCAGATATCCCTCATTTCATGTTATTCTAAATCTCCTGTCTTTTCCTAATTTCCTGTCAAATTTTGTCACTATCATTGCCTTCTCTATGTTTATGCTATCCTCATTGTTATTAGAAAGTCATGTCATCCTCAATGCTTTTTGGTTTCTAAAACTCATATATGTTGGTGACAGTAACTAGTATTAATGACAAGGATAAAAAGTAAAAACTGTTACAAATCATGTTACACACACTATTATACACATTTAAAAAAAAAAAAATTTGAAATGGTGAGCTAAAGTTTGAAATCCTGTCTTTAATTCAAGATTTCAATTCAAAAAATGGGTGTATAACAGTATTTGTGTAACAAACACTACCCGAATGGCAATATGTTACTGTGTTTTCTTTTCAGGCACCTCATCCACATTACAAGCCTAGCAACAACCCGATACTCTGTGGGGATCCTCTTTGTAAATCCTTACACCCTCCTGAATACAAATGTGAAACAACAGAGCAATGTGACTATGAGCTTTGGTTTCAAGATGGCAGTTCAACCAGGGGTGTCCTTGTCAAGGATGCTTTTTCCTTCAACTTTAGAGATGGAAAACAATTGGAACATTCCCTAGCCCTTGGGTTGGTCACTTTGTTTGCTTCCTTGATCTCAATTACTTTTACATGCTTTCGATTCTCAATTTCGATAAATTTGTTTTGAGAGCAATCTAAGAGAAAGAAGCTTTTGAATAGAATTTTTGTAGTAAGCTTTTCATATTGTCTTTTTATAAAAGTTCTTATATGAAGCTGCAAGTTGTGTGAAAGCAGCTTAAGAACAAATTACTCCCAAATGGTGACCAGAATAATTTGAATCACATATTTTCTTTGAGACTTTTACTCCATATGGAAGCAATATTTGCTGAGAACTTCTCTTTTGACCTTTGTAACACTATGATGGTTCTCCTATACTCCACACCAAAACAAAGAGGGAAAAGAAAGGCTCTTTTCAACTTCTAAAAATCCAGCCGGTACCTGCCTATTTTTTACCATATAGTTGCTGGGAATTCTCATCTTATATATATATATATATATATATATATATATACCCACACACAAACATGAGAGAGAGAGAGAGATGAAGTTCAACAGTTAATTGCAAATTTTGTATTTTCTTTTCCTGGTAATGCGGTCCATCAATGGATCAGGCTGTTCATATTTGTCATTTAAGAACTAGAAATGACGAAATTGAAATGAAGCTGGAACTTAAATGTAACTATGTCAGGAGAAAAGCACATTAAAACTTTTTAAGCTGAAAAGAATGCATTTCGAAGTATGCTGGCCATGTTTTGACATGGTAACCAAGCATTACATACATAAAACTGCATTATTGTCTCATCTAACTAAACTAACCATACCCACTACATTTTTAAGTGGACCTATCCATGATAGGTCGCAATCATTATTTGATACTGACATGTAATTTTGTATTGCATATATGCATGGTGATTGTTGATTATAACTAAGTGTTGCTATGGATGAATGAAAAGTGCTCTTATCCCACTACTCAGGTGTATGATTTGTGATGCATATAAGCATAAATAGTTAGTTATGAGTTGCTTATGCAAACTGTTACTTATGAATTTTTTCTTGTCTGCAGCTGTGGATATAATCAAACTCCTGGTCCCTTTCCAAATCCCACTGACGGTGTACTTGGCCTTGGCAAGGGAAAGTTGAGCATTGTATCGCAGCTTAGTATGGATGGTTTGGTGAGAAATATCATTGGTCATTGTATAAGTGTCCGAGGCGGAGGATATCTCTTTTTTGGGGACGACCATTATGATTCTTCACTTGTGCAGTGGATATCAATGTCAAGTGATCTTCCGTAATTAGCCCCTCTAGATCACTTCTATTCAATTTAAACAGTCCTCGTTATAGTTCTTATTTTTCTCTTATTATAGCAAACACTCTATTTGTGATGTGTTTCAGTGAATATTACTCACCTGGGTGGGTGGAACTCAAATTTGGAGGGCAGCCTACTGGAATTAAAAACTTACTCACAGTGTTTGACAGTGGGAGCTCCTACACCTACCTATATCCTCCGGCTTATGAAGCTTTAATTACTTTGGTGAGTGAAAAACATTCTGAATATTGTTTTCCAAACTATAGTGTTAAAAATGCACCAAAAATTGTACTAATAATATGGATAAGGCTTTGGCAACAGTTTTCTCTAATTATTTCTGAATTGTTTTAAAAAATTTCGAATTACTTGCAAAACTCCTAAATTGCTAAACGATAATAGATGCTTCATTTCCTCTTCCATCATAGTTTATGTTGATCTCAAATTCATTCTTCATTTCTATTTTGCATTCACCAAAGCCTAGGAAATATTTTCCAACATTGGTGTTTTTCTCACTACAAAACTTTCAAAACTACTTGATTTATAGATATACGTTACAGATTAAAAAAAAAATGTATTTGTAGGTGAAGGAAGAATTAACTGGAAAGTCCTTAAAAGAAACATTGGATGACGAGACTCTCCCACTTTGTTGGAAAGGTGAAAGGCCTTTCAAAAGCCTAGACGATGTTAGGGAATACTTCAAGCCCATAGCATTGAGCTTCGCCAATGATGAGAAAGATACTCAGTTTGAACTGCCCCCTGAAGCTTATTTAATTATCTCAGTTAAGTTCCACCCTAATTCTCTCCCCTTGTTCTTTTCACTTCTGTCTCTGTTTGTAAGTAAATAACATACATTCAAAACACTAACAAACACACTATTCCAGGACAAGGAAAATGTTTGCTTGGGAATTCTAAATGGAACAGCAGGGGGGAATTTGAACATCATTGGAGGTAATTATTGGTACATATTGAGCACAACCATGAACATAATAAATATCAAACATCCAAAACTGAAACCCCCCATTGGTCCCCTTTGTTTTTGGTTTTTGTAGACATATCAATGCAAGATAAGGTGGTGATCTACGACAATGAAATGCAGCGGATTGGATGGGCTCCTGAAAAAAACTGCGATCAGCTTCCAAAATCTGAAAGTACTAGCATTTGATGACGATGTCAACTTCTCATCCATGTCAATCCATCTTTGGTATCATCAAAGAGCACCTAAGCTATGATTTAAAGGAGAACAGACTGAATAGTTGTTGAATGTGTCCTCTTTGTATATTATACACACGGAAATATGCCTAAGCAAAGTGTGCGTTGTACTATTTGATATGTATTGGGTATAAACGATAAAAGGTTATACACAGTTAACATTTAAAAATATTGCTAATTGTTTAAAAGGAATTCACCTTGTAATACTGCTCTGAGTCCTTTCCTGCAAAATTTCTATTTCAAGAACCAGAAATGAGAAATAATATACAAATTTGTGTGGCAATCATTTCTTGACTTTTAGTTTCTATCATTATGTTTTATCATTTTATCTTTGGTTTTCAATTTTTTCTATAAAATGACAAAAACAAAAATTGGTGTTTCACAGAGATGAATGAGCTCACTAATTGGATTCAAGTGGAAGTTCCTTGGCGTATGCTTTTTGCTGATGATATATGTTAGGGTCATATTTTCTATGTAATTGGCTAATCAATTGACAAAATGCACCTTAACTTGTAATTTGGTAGATCTAAGTTAAGTTTAATATATCAAGAAGTATGTTGTTCAAACATATCAAGTGGTTTCATTAAATACATGAAGGTTGATCCAAGAAACAAGTGAAGAAAAGCTATTTCATTAAGTCTTGACACAAACTCGAAAGATGCTACTATCAAGGATTAATGGAGAAGCTCGACACAAGCTCGATCTATCGAGATCTACGATTTCAGAATTTTCAAATCTAAAATTCGGCTCATGAAGTCTTCATTTGATTAGGGTTTCTTTTTTCACAACCCTAGTCATATATAAGGCTTATTTTAAAAGTCATTATGTACGGAAACAATGACCTAGAACTCATATACTCTGTATGAAGCAACTGCGTTTGTATGCCATAGGGTTTTGTAACCAAGTGCTTCCCTGATTTTCAGTGTTGATGAAGTGAAGAACTTTGTAGTCAACAACAATCATTTAAGTTACTGGAGTTAGTCACAGATTGAAGATTTGTGCAACAAAGGAAAGAAGGCTATTACAATATCAAGTCCAATTAGGTATTGGAGAAAAGGTTCAACTGTAGGTTGGTATTTTGGAATAGGCCAGGGTAATGGTAAAATTCCTCATACTTGTAACCGCTTAATTATTGATTAGTGAATTCTTTGGGAGTGGTGACCTTAAATTTACCCGGTGGGGTTTTTCCATTGGGAGAGGTTTTCTCCATTTGTCAACAAATCACCGTGTCAATTTAATTTCCACTGCATTTAGTGTATTTGGTGATTTGTTGGTGCCTCCACGATTTTCATGTAAATTGACCTAATATAATTAATCAACTTGGGTAATTGAATTAATTAACCGGGGTCAATCTATTTTAACCCAACAATATAGTTTTAGTGAATGACACTAGAGGTGTTGTTGATGTAAAGCTAATGCTAGGTTGGGAGGATGAAAGATAGAGGACAGAGTAACCAATGATTTTCCATGATTTGTGTTTAGTAAGAGAGATGAGGAAAAAATGGAGGAAAAGAGGAGAAGAAGGATGAAAATATGAAAAGAGTACTTGCATTTTTTTTCTTTTCCACCATAAACTATTTTTGATGAAAATGATAATATCAAATATCAAGAGGATGAGCTGTAGTAAATTAGTAAGTATAGACACATCACTTCTCATCCTCCCTCCCATTTCCTCTTCTCCTTAAGGAAATATTAATAGGGGTAGATGCAGTTGGATTATCATCATCCTTCACCTCCCCCATTTCTATCCTACCAAACATTTAAAATAAAATAAAATATATAAAAAAAAAGCACACAATTTATCCTTCATTTTTCTTCCTGTCATCTCCATTCCTTGCATTTTCCTTACGTACCAAATGAAAATGAATTTTGTGTAATTAATTAAAAAATGGTTCTAATTGTCAATTTGGTGAATTAAGTAGGTGTTAGAAACGTATTGCTTTGAAGTCATCTCTTATTTATATGTTTTTGCTCTTGTATATACTACAGCTACAAACTAAAGCAATTAATTGATATTGTCTCTACAAACATGTCAGTATGTAACATTTTTTTGTCTAAATTAAATCAATCTCACTTGTTTAAGACCTTAGCTATTGACTTGGGAATTGCACATCTGGAAATTTAGCTGGATTCTTAGTAGTGGCCCAACTTAGTAGGATGAATGCAGGTGGCTAATTCAGAAGTTTGAGTAATCACACCTCCAACATGTTTACAGGGAAATCGATAGATGTGCAGGTACTCTAGCCAAAGCTCGATGCAGTCAGTAGCTAGATTTTGGAGTTTATGTTACCCCACCAATGAGGGGTGGCAATTCATGTTCGCGTGTCGGGTTCATGTGGTGTCGATCATGAGTATTAGACTATATGAGTCAATCCTAACCCAACATGTTTATTAAACGAGTCAGGATTCCTAACCCTAACACAACCCATTTGTTAAACGAGTCAGTCATGTTAACCTATTTATCATATTTTATCAAAAAAAAAAAGTATTAAACAAATTGATATGAATTATTTAAAACCAAATAAATAAATATTTTAATATAAAATTTAGAACTATAAGTAATTGTATCACAAATAACAATTCAAAACTAAAGCATATCTCAATATCACATATAATCAATCATAATATGTCAAAGAAAATAACCCACAACAATTAATAAGTTTATATACTTAGGGTTTGAAGGGTAAATTGGTAAAATGTCATTTAATTAAACGGGTGCAAACAGGTCAAACGAGTTCCATGTGATGGACACTAATCCAATTGATTTATTAAACGGGCTAATCATGTCAACCCAAATATGACACAAATCCATTAAGTTTCAACCCATAACCTACTAATTTTGTGTCATGTCATGTTGAGTTTGCGGGGTTGTGTCCAATGTTGCCACCCCTACCACCAGCATAAGTGCTTGCCAATTGCAAGTTGTGACCCTTAATTTTGATTGTTCAAATGGTAATTCTTGTTGCACACAGTTTATCACACATTACCGTACGCACTCTATTGATATCGTGTTATCAGTTCAAATTATAAAATGGTGAAAACATGATTTCACATTATGTAATAATCATTAGTTTATTATCCCGGTTCAAATTCTACTTTTTTTATTATTATTATTTTACATTTTTTTACATAAGGAAGTGGTGTTCTAATCTTTTGGTCAGACTATTGCACTCCATGTTCATGAGAGGTAGTTATAAAACCCAAGGTTTTGAAACCCGGACCGGACCGTACAATCCAACGGGGAAAACCTCGAACTGCTCATTTTTGCGGTTCTTTTAGCCTCAAGAACCGCTCTATGAGAAAAAGGCAGGGACCTGTGCAAACCGCAGTTGGACCTCACGATTCTGAGAACCGTGAACAGTTCTCACGGTTCCTTCTTTTTTTTTTTTCCAGCAAATACCAGCTGAAATTAAAGATTTGGCCGGCATGCACTTTGGACTTTTTTCACATCTGGAACCAAAAGATTTGTGAGGGAAGAAAAACAAACTGAGAAGAAGAAGATGACAAAGTAGGGGTTGTGCGAAGTTGAAGCAGTAAGCTAGCAACCTAACACAGATCGCCAGTCACGCCCTTCATCTTCGTCTTCTGCTTCTATTTCTTCTTCTTTCTTCTTTTTCTCCTTCTTCTCTTTCTTCTTTCCGTCTCCACTGCTGTGGTTTTTGAGTTTCTCACCCTTCTCTCTGTTTTTGCTTGTTTTGAATTCCCTTTTATATTTCCAAAGCCCCTTCACGTTACTTGCATTGGGAAAGAAGACAACTTTTGATTTTTGAATTAAAGATGGCAAAATGTTTCAGCCGTTAGATCTTTGAGCCCGTGATATGGACTAGCCACTTCTTTGTATTTTTCCCAATAATGGTACAAAGAACAAAGAGAGCATGCTGTTTTATTTATTTATTTATTTTATGCTGCAAGTATGGTACACTGTGGATATTACTGCACAGTGCACAAGATGGCCAATACTAACAGAGTTGTTGACTTTTGACCATTCAAACCTTCTTTTTTTTTTTTATTTTAGAAAAGACCATTCAAACTTTGCTACATTATAATTGTGACAAAAAAGTTGTGAAATGTTTTGTAACACTAGATTTTTTAGGTATAAAAAAATTGTAAATATTAATTAAAAGTACTTATAATATTTTATTTGTTACGTTTTTCGTGTGTGTTCTAATAAGTATTACTATTTACTCAAAAAAAAGTTTGAATAATAGAAAAAAAAATAGTGAATACAATTAAGTATATAATAATTATTTTAATTTAAAATTACTAAGTGTCCTTCTAATTCCTATATTATTACAATATTACTATCACGAGTTTAACTAATCAACATATAAATAAATAAAGAAATATTATATCTATGTGTGCTTAGGATATGATATTTCTTATTTGTCCTGTGAAAATTATGATATGAAAAAATACATTTGAAAGATAGATTTCTATATTTAATTGGGTAATTTAATTTAATTTTTCTATTTATACTAATTTAATATATTTTATTTATATTTAAATAATTATTAAATTAATTATGACATCATCACAAATCGACCTCGGTTAAACTTCGATTCAACCTTAAAAACCTTGAACCTCTCCCTCTTATGATTCAATGAATGGTCCGGATCTGAAAACCTTGATAAAACCTAGATCAACTCGGCTAGTTGGACTATTGATCTAATGAACTGATACTTAGGCTAATCTAATTGTTTAATTGGACTACTTATGCAATTTAACTTGTAAAACCTAGAGGGTATTTTGCAATTGGTGTAACCTAGGCAGGTCGTTTTCACCAAACCAATTTTTTTTTAATTTAAAACAAAATTACCTTTATAGGTCCATTTTGCACATTTATGTGCGAGGAGCACAACAAAAATAGATGTATTTTATAATGAGTTGAAGAAAAAAGGATATCATACTATTTCTGGACTTTCAATGAAGATAAAGCTTAGATTGCAATCCATGAGAGCAACTAATGAGATATACAATATGCATAAAATGTGACTTTGGAGTTTGAAATATGATTTTGTTATTGTAATTTTAAGATAGGATTTTATTTCACAAAGATATGACTAAAATTTTATGACACCCTCTTATTTTATGTTTTCTACTGTTGCTACTTGTGAAATGTGGCTACTTTTTTTCTAATCTATATATTACTAAAAGCTGAAGCGTAGCGTTTAATGCTGCTGCGCTCATGTTAAGCCACGTCAGCATCCATGTCATTATCTTTTTTCTTTCCATTTTCTTATAATTATTTTTAATATATTTTTTTATTTCATATTTACACTTCTCCAACCTTTCTCCCTCCCTTACCTTTTCATCTCCCCACTACTTCTCCAACCTTTCTGCTTCCCTCACCTTCTCATCTCCCCGCTACCTTCTACATTAATATCATTCTTCATCTTCTTCTATTTTTGTCTCTTCTTTTTCACAACCTCTTACTATAAATTTGTCACTATCTCTTTCATTCTATGCATAGCTTTCCCATACAGAAAAAAAAAGGTTCTCTCTCTCTCTCTCTCTCTCTCACACACACACACACACACACACACAATTTTTGGGTGGATTTTTATTTTTTATTTTTCTTGCATCTTCGCTTTAGGTTGATAATTTTTTATATTCTTTAATCTACTTTAGGTTAATGCGATTCAGTTATGTTTTTTTTTTTAATTGTTGTGTTTTTTTTTCTCTCTCTTTGGTTGTTAAATGTTATCCTATTGCATTATAAAGGATTAAATATAGCATATAAAAATATAATATTATTCTACTACATAACATGATTTGGATAATTTAATTTGGTAGCATGATTTCTATAGTGCTCAATTTAGATGTTAAACTATGAGACTTTAATCATTTTTGTTTATTTTTTAATCCTTTGTGGTTGACAAAGTACTCTTAATAATTGTATTAGAAGTACTTTATAATGTCATTTATTTAGAGAAAGCAAAAGTTGGCTAAACAAAAATTATTGGATGAGAGACAAATTTTATCTTTCGCAATTTTACTTTGATTATTATTATTATTATTATTTTATAACAATGCATATATAGAAATTTAATTTTTAGATTTTGCTAATAATTGTTTATTTGATAATATGTTTTGGGTGGACGAAATTACAATTTTTGCAAAGAAAATAACCTTAGTAGATTATAAACAACAAATTGTTTTCCTAATTGGTCCAATTAATCATAGTTAAGTTTTATTTATTTTTTTAGTAAATGCCGAAGTGTAGCGTTTAATGCTGTTGCGCTTACGTTGAGCCACGTCAGCATCCACGTCATTATCTTTTTTCTTATAATTATTTTTAATTTTTTTATTTCATATTTATACTTCTCCAACTTTTCTCCCTTCCTTACATTTTCATCTCCCCAATATTTCTCCAAACTTTCTCCTTCCTCATCTTCTCATCTCCCCACTATCCTCTACATTAATATCATTTTTCATCTTTCCCTTCATCTTCCTCTATTTTTGTCTTTTCTTATTCACACCCTCTTACTATAAATTGTCACTATCTCTTTCATTCTATACATAGTTTTTCCTTACAGAAAAATGATTCTCTCTCTCTCTCTCTCACACACACACATACAATTTTTGGGTGGATTTTTATTTTTTATTTTCCTTGCATCTTCACTTTAGGTTGATAATTTTTTATATTCTTTAATCTACTTTAGGTTAATGCAATTCAGTTAAGTTTTTTTATTTTATTGTTGTGTGTGTGTGTGTGTGTGTTTTCTCTCTCTCTCTCTCTCTCTCTCTCTCTCTCTCTCTCTCTTTGATTGTTAAATGTTATCTTATTGCATTATAAAGGATTAAATATAACATATAAATATAATATTATTCTACTACATAGCATGATTTGGATAATTTAATTTGGTAGTTATTGTAATTTGATAGCATGATTTTTGTAGTGCTCAATTTAGATGCTAAATTATGAGACTTTAATCATTTTTGTTTATTTTTTAATTCTTTGTGGTGGACAAAGTACTCTTAATATATAATTGTATTAGAAGTACTTTATAATGCCATTTATTTAGAGAAAAGAAAAGGTTGACTAAACAAAAATTATTGGATGAGAGACAAATTTTATCTTTCGCAATTTTACTTTAATTATTATTATTATTATTATTTTGTAACAATGCATATATAGAAATTTAATTCTTAGATTTTGCTAATAATTGTTTATTTGATAATATGTTTTGGGTGGACGAATTTACAATTTTTGCAAAGAAAATAACCTTAGTAGATTACAAACAACAAATTGTTTTCCTAATTGGTCCAATTAATTATAGTTAAGTTTTATTAATTTTTTTAGTTAATTTTTTCAGTGTTTTGGATTGTAGGCAAAAAAAAAAAAAAAGTTTGAGAAAGTTTGTTTAAAACTAAAAGAATAATTTCCAAAATTTATATTCTTTTTAATGATTCACAAAATGTTATTGTAGGGACACGGTTTTAGTTGGCCCGATCCTTGGTGGTCAGGTCTTGGCCCATAAGGTCCCACACAATGAATTTTTTGTAGAGTATGGGCTAAAGAACTTGGTTTCAGTTGGCTTAAACGGTTTATTGCATGGGCTCAGGGGATACAGAAACAAGAACAAAAGGAGATAGCAGTGAATAGAGATCCTTCTCAAATGATCAGGTCTCCCACTTAATTAATGGGCACAGATTCATACAAATAAAGTTCTCTACAGTGTTCTCTCCTTTCTTTCTCTCTGTCTCTCGTCCCCCTCTCTTGCGGGACCTTCACATATTATATAGGCCCTCTCCTATTATCTGGGCTCTACACTTGTTGATCATCCAAACCCCTACTTGAGCACCTGTCCCATCAAACACCCTTATCAGTTCTTTGTGAGTTGCAGTGGCCAAGGTAACACTGTTCAGGGGTCTTCTCTTCATTAATGCGGCCAGGAGAGTAGTTGTGGTGCATTTAATGTGGTGGAGGCAGCTTTTGCTGAGATATTTTGGGTTTCCTTTCTTTTTACATACTTGGAGGGAGGACTACAGTAGCTGGGGCGCACCCTTGACTCGGATCTTGGAATGTCCGAGGAGGAATTACTCCTCGGACATGTTCTCTTTGCCCCAGTGAGCCTAAATAAGGATTCTGGACCACGACGCCTCCTCGGATGAACGCCTCCTCAGACGGGCCCAGGGCCCAGTCAACCTATTATTTTGGGCCGGTCCCCACAATAGCCCCTCAAAACTCCGGTTTTGATCTCTTTCCGAGGAGAAAAAGCGGGGTTTTGACATTTACAAAGGATGGAATTAATGAGATCTTGATTCGCGTGTGCGGGCAGTTACTTTTAACGCGCTACAATTTACGAGGCGCGGCTATTTACTCCAGGTAGCTTTATGTCTCCTTCATCCAACGACGAGACGTGGATCTGACGGCTAGCATTTTTGCTCGAATTCTTGAGCGGGAGTGGTTTTCTCTCTCTCTCTCTTGCTATATAAAGCGCTAGAGAGGCTCATCTTTTCTTTTCTATCTCCATATCAGAAGTCCAGAGAACTCCAGAGAACTCCAGCGCCCAGAAATCTACAAGCACTTCCGTTCTTCAAATCTCCATAACCGTTTCCGCGAGGCGTCCTTCCTAGAAGAGATTTTCAAGCATCTCACTGGTCGTTTGTGAAGATACTCGTAAGTTCCGTTCGTTTCGTTGCTTCGAATTTCTCCTCGGATTTCACCTTTCTCCTCGGTTTTTATTTCTGCCCCCCCAGTTCAACTTAGATGGGTAGATTCAAGGACTTAGTAGACACTCCGGCCGCCATGGACGCCTTTAGGGCAAAATACCACATCCCGTAGGGAGTGGTTCTGCGGTACTGTCCCCCAGAAGGAGTATTGATAGATAGAGACGTGGGTGAAGTTGTCATTCCTATGATTGCCTTCATTGAAGGAGGAATGACACTCCCTATGCATAGGATTACCCGGGACTACTTGTTCCACCATAGGTTGACACCGCATCAATGCGCTCCGAACATGTTCAGGGTATTAGGCTACATAGATGTCTTGAACGAGCAGATGGGTCTAGGCCTGACCTGGCATGATGTGGTTCACCTGTACGAGTGCCACTACATCGAGAAGGGAGGGTATTACCTTAAATCTCGGTCCAAGGTGGTTAGGCTAATCTCCTGCCTCCCCATATCCAATAAGACTATGAAGGATGACTTCCTCATTGCCTTAGGAGAGTGGAGCGATGGTTTTCATTGTCCAACTCAGGCAGGAATTCCAGGTGCGACGCTTTTAGGGTCAATCCTTTTGGGAGGGGGCTTAGCTCTTCGGATTCACTCTCTTTTTTGCTTAAGAGTCATAAATTTTATAGTTTAACTCTAATCTCCTTCTCGGCTGTATTGCAGATAGAGCTCTGGTTGCCCCCAAGCTAAGCCACGTGAACGTTCCGGCCTTGAACTATCTTCTAAGGTCTGAAATCTACGTTATCGAGGATGGGCAGCTGTGCGCGTGTCATTTGGTTTTGGGCTACCGACCACTAAGCCGCTCTTTCCAAGCCATTGGCCATGCCATAAGAGCGAGTAGTCCAAGGTTGGCTCGGATTGACGTATCCAAGTCCAAGTTTCTGGCTTGACAAGATCTTAAGCCAGTCGTGTTACCTGGCGCTCGGAATCTTCCACCAGCCGTGCAACTCCCTCCGAATCATCTTGTCTTTCTCTTGAGGAGGAGATAGACGAGTTCTATTTTGAAGAGGAGGTTCATCAAGCCCCTTTGATTGAGCTTTCAGACCCTAGAGGGGAGCAGGATCGAAACTCCGTGGTCGGCGCTCCGATTATTATAGCCTGCTCGGACGACTCATCAGACGAGGAGGTAGACAATATGGCTGGCAAAGGAAAAACCTTACGAGAATTGATGTCCTCCCGAGGAAAAGGCCAATCTTCGAAGGTGCCTGCTCAGTCGCAGGCCCAGGACCTTCCTCCAGTCGCTCCTCAGGTCCCTTCTGACCTTGGCCTCAAGGTTAACCCGGACCTAAAAAAGAAAAGGCCGGCTGAAATCCCCGAGGAAGGCGAGGTGGTGCCCTACCAGGGCAAGCAGCTAAAAACCACTCGGGGGCAAAAGAATAAAAGGGCTTCCTCCGTAGAGAGCCGAGAGGAGGAGAACCGGGCTGAAGTGCGTGCTCAACCGCGCACTTGGGGCCCAAAGCTGGAGCTGGATGGGGTTGCTATCCCTTACACTGCATCGGTCCGAGAATACAACAGGGGCCGAGCAGGGTACATAGCTGAGGCTTTGGAGCAGCCAGTACTCCTCCCTCGGGATATGGAGGTCTACAGGCGGTTCTCTCAGCCCGAGCTCTTTTTATCCCTTAAGAGGGACCTTGCAATGGTAAGTCACTCTTCTACCCTTTCGTTAAATCATTAGACATTGTTGCGTTCTAAGACAATTTTTGTTTTGTTGGCAGATCACTCAGCAGGTGTTTGTGGCTGAGGAGTTCTGTCGCAACAATCGCAGCTTAGCTGAAGCTGAGGCCCAATTTCGGACAGAGGTGGAGAAAACTGTGGGGTCCCTTAAGCAAGAGAACTTTGAACTTGCGGAGAAGTTCAAAGAGGCGGAGAAAAAGCGCCGGAGTGCTGAGGCCGGCTTGAAGAATGCTGAAACCCAAGCGGAGGACCAGCGCCAACAATTGTACGTGACTGAGACCAGCCTGGCCACTGAAAAACAAACAGTGCTGGATCTCAAGGCCGCGCTACAAAAAGCTGAGGAGGAGGTCCGACGGGCTAAAGAAGAGGTTCAGCTAGCTCAGGAAGCAGCCGAGGCTGAAAAAAAGGCCTCTTATAAGTTGGGGACTAAGGAGACTGAAGTCAGGCTCTTTGAGGAGATTCCAGAGGTATGCAGGGAGTATTGCAGCATTTCATGGGCTCATGCCCTTGATGCTACAGGAATTCCTGCGGACTCGGCGCTGAGGCTGCCCGGGAAGGTCTTCTTTCTGCTAGAGATCCGAGAGAATCCTGATGGCGCTCCTGAAGCTTCTGGGTAGGCCATGGCTATTCCTGATGCCATCCCTGTGCTTGATAAAGCCAAGGATCCTGCCAAGGAATCCATCTCCGAGGTTCCTCTTCCTCAGCCAGAGCAGAAAGAGAATCCTCCTGCTGAGGCTTAGGTTTTAGGTTTTTAATTATTGTACCCCTTTTTTTTTTGAATGAGAGTTGTCTTATTTTTGTTCTTTTGTAAAGACCTCTCTTTGTATTGATCCCAGCTTATTAATATAGAATGTTCTTTTCTTTCTTCTTTTTTTTTATTCTCTCCTGATGTATACTAACACTGTTCCTCTATTTAACGTTTGCAACAATATAAACGAATATAAATGAATAAGAAAGAGGAATGTCGTGCAGCGAATTTGAATGATAGTTGTAATAATACTAAACTACGCACGTACCTTGAAATTGCACAAGAGTTCCAAGTTATTAATTTCCCCTAAGTCTGTGGTCCGAGGAGCCATGCAAGACTTAGGTTCTGTTTAAAACTTGGATAGATGCCATAAGTTATTAATTTCCCCTAAGTCTATGGTCCGAAGAGCCATGCAAGACTTAGGTTCTGTTTAAAACTTGGATAGATGCCATAAGTTATTAATTTCCCCTAAGTCTGTGGTCCGAGGAGCCATGCAGGACTTAGGTTCTGTTTAAAACTTGGATAGATGCCATAAGTTATTAATTTCCCCTAAGTCTGTGGTCCGAGGAGCCATGCAGGACTTAGGTTCTGTTTAAAACTTGGATAGATTCCATAAGTTATTAATTTTCCCTAAGTCTGTGGTCCGAGGAGCCATGTAGGACTTAGGTTCTGTTTAAAACTTGGATAGATGCCATAAGTTATTAATTTCCCCTAAGTCTGTGGTCCGAGGAGCCATGCAGGACTTAGGTTCTGTTTAAAACTTGGATAGATGCCATAAGTTATTAATTTCCCCTAAGTCTGTGGTCCGAGGAGCCATGCAGGATTTAGATTCTGTTTAAAACTTGTCGAGATGCAACTGGACTAATGGGTGTGCGATGATTGTGGAATAAAACATAGGCAGAGCTACTTTCATTAATAATAATATCTTCTTAGATTATTTACATTCCATGGGCGAGGTACAGTTTTTTCAATTAAGTCTTCTAGGTAATAAGCACCTATTCCGGCCACGAATGTGATGCGGTATGGTCCTTCCCAGGTTGGTCCCAGCTTGCCCCAAGAAGGGTTTTTAGCACTGCCGAGAATCTTTCTCATCACGAGGTCACCTGGACTCAAAGGTCGCAGCCTTACATTAACGTCATATCCCTGCTTTAGCTTCTGGTGATAGCAGGCCATATGGATCATCGCCTTTTCCCTTTTTTCCTCGGCCAAATCTAGACTTCTCTTTAATAACTCGTCATTATTGTCTGGGGTGAAGGCGTTAGACTTCAAGGTGGGGAAGCTGTTCTCGATTGGGAGTACGGTCTCAGCCCCATAAGTCATTGAAAAGGGAGTTTCACCCGTTGACCGCCGTGGCGTCGTCCGATGGGTCCATAAAACATGTGGGAGCTCTTCCACCCATCTCCCCTTTGCCTCAGCCAAACTCTTTTTCAACCCACTCACTATGACTTTGTTCACGGCCTCAGCCTGTCCATTTCCCTGAGGGTAGGCAGGAGTGGAATACTGGTTAATGATCCCAAACTCGCAGCAGTACTCCCTGAAGTTCTTACTATCAAATTGGAGACCGTTGTCCGAGATGAGTGTGTGTGGAGTTTCGAAGCGTGTAATGATGTTTTTCCAAATGAATTTCTTAGCGTCCACGTCCCTAATGTTGGCCAAAGGTTCAGCCTCCACCCACTTGGTGAAATAATCAGTTCCGACTATTATGTATCGCATATTCCCTGCTGCTTTGGGGAAAGGACCGACAATATCAAGACCCCACTGAGCAAACGGCCAGGGGCTGGAGAGAGGGTTAAGGACTCCTCCGGGTTGGTGGATATTTGGGGTGAATCTCTGGCACTGATCACACTTCTTTGCATATTCTTGGGCCTCTCTTTGCATGTTCGGCCACCAGTATCCTTGGGTAAGTGCCCTGTGTGCCAGCGATCTCCCTCCGGTGTGACTTCCACAAATCCCCTCATGCAACTCTTCAAGCAAGGACTCGGATTCTTCTGGGTGTATACATAATAGGTACGGCCCAGAATAGGAGCGTCGGTATAGTCTGTGGTCTTCTGATAACCAGAACCGAGGAGCATTCCTCCGTATCTTCTCGGCTTCCAGTTTTCCTTCTGGTAATATATCGTCCTTGAGGAAGTTCACTATAGGATCCATCCAACTAGGACTCTTTCTAACCTGATGGACCTGAGCTTTCTTTCCTCTAATGGAACTTGCCTGGCATAAATCCTCAACAAGGATCGTCCTGGGCAGGTCATGTGCAGAGGATGTGGCTAGAGTGGCAAGGGAATCTGCATGTGTGTTCTCGCTTCTCGGAACATGCGTCAGGTTAAAGGATTCAAAGTTTGACTGCAGGCATTTGACCCGGCCGAGATATTCCTGCATTCTAGCATCTCTAGCTTCTAACTCACCCATCACTTGGCCAACGACCAATTTGGAGTCCGAGAACGCTTCCGTTGCCCTTCCACCCAATTTTTGAACCATCACCATCCCTTGAAGTAAGGCTTCGTACTCGGCCTTGTTGTTCGTAGCCGAGAACCCGAATCTTAGCGATTTCTCAATGGCAATGCCTTCGGGCGATATTAAAACTAGCCCAATTCTAGATCCTCTTTGGTTGGCCGCGCCATCCACGTAGACTTTCCAGCGCAAGGTCTCCCGTGCTGAGATTGTGCCAACCGATTTTCCATCCACGTCTTTCTTCTCGGTTATTGTTTCTATAGAGGGTTCAGCGAATTCTGCAACTAAATCCGCGAGGACTTGGCCCTTGATAAAAGACCTAGGCATGTATTTAATGTCAAAAGCACCCAACAGCGCACTCCACATGGCGATCCTTCCTGTGTAATCGGCGCTTCGGAGCACCGACCGAAGGGGAAGCTGTGTTAAAACAATAACCGTATGTGCCTGAAAGTAATGAGGAAGCTTCCGTGTGGCGTGCACTACCGCCAGAATTGCTTTCTCCAATGGTAAGTATCGCACTTCGGCCTCATGTAATGATTT
The DNA here is from genome assembly GCA_028535165.1 of Quercus tomentella. Classification (NCBI taxonomy): domain Eukaryota; kingdom Viridiplantae; phylum Streptophyta; class Magnoliopsida; order Fagales; family Fagaceae; genus Quercus; species Quercus tomentella. The sequence continues at coordinate 19,840,162 of JAPQVY010000122.1, read as the reverse complement.
ACTCACGTAGTACACCGGTCGCTGTACCCCGTTGTCATCCCGTATCAGTACCAGGCTTACAGCATGAGGGGCTACGGCTATGTATGCATACAGTACCTCGTCTGCCTCAGGGCTAGACATGATGGGTGGTCGCGACAATATTCCTTAAGTTGCTGGAAGGCCCGGACACAATCCTCCGACCACTCAAACCCTTTCCATTTATTTATCAAGAGGTAGAAAGGTCGACATCGGTCTGCAGATCGTGATATGAACCGGTTTAATGCTGCGATCATGCCAGTAAGTTTTTGTACTTCTTTCGGATTTCGAGGAGCCTGTAGGCTATTAATCGCTTTGATTTGATCTAGGCTTACCTCTATCCCTCTGTGGGTTACCATATAGCCTAGGAATTTCCCAGACCCGACCCCGAATGAACATTTGGAAGCATTGAGCCGCAGCTTGTGCTCCCTTAAGATGTCAAAGACGATCTCCAGGTCCTTTACGTGCTCGGACACTATTTTGCTTTTTATGACCATATCGTCTATGTAGACTTCAATAATTTTGCCCAGCTGTGGTTCGAACATTCTGGTTATCATTCTTTGGTAAGTTGACCCTGCGTTCTTCAGTCCGAAGGGCATTACCTTGTAGTGATAGTTCCCAACGGGTGTCATGAACGCCGTCTTCTCCTAATCCTCTAATGCAAGGGGTATCTGATGATAGCCCTAGAAGGCGTCCAGGAAGCTCATTCAAGGGTGGCCTACAGTTGCATCCACCAGTCGGTCAATTCGAGGTAAAGGGAATGGGTCTTTTGGGCATGCCTTATTTAAGTCTGTGAAGTCCACGCAGACTCGCCACTTCCCCGTTTTCTTTCTAACCACCACCGTATTTGCCAGCCATTCAGGTAAAAAACTTCTTTAATGGCTCCTGCCTTTTTCAGCTTTATCACTTCGTCTCTAACAGCACTGGCATGTTCCTTCGAGGGACGTCGGGGTGGTTGCTTCTTTGGAATGGAAGATGGGTTAACATTCAAGTGGTGACAAATAAGGCTAGGGTCAACCCCCGGGGCATCGTAAGCGTCCCATGCAAACACATCGACATTTCTTCTCAGAAATCCGACCAGTTCCTCTTTTTCTTGAGGGGGCAACTCGGAACCGACCTGGAAAAATCTCTTCGGGTCATTGTCAACGATAAACTTTTCTAAACCTTCACACCTCATCTCCTCGGCTGGCTCATCGACTTGCCCTGCCGAGGTGGCTGGTTGCTATAAGTTCTCAGAGGCCGAGGACTCTGCATGGGACCTACGTGAGATGGCGGCCACCATACATTGCCTGGCCATGGCCTGATCTCCACGAATCTCTTCAACTTGGCCTCTGGACGGGTATTTTACCTTTTGGTGAAGTGTGGAGGATACAGCTTCTAGGGCATGGATCCATGGCCTGGCTACTATCGCTGTGTAGAGCGAGTAGGCATCGACCACGATAAAGTTCACCTCCACCACCTCTGACCCAGTCTGTATGGGTAGTCTGATCTACCCTTTTGGCGTAATAGTCTTCCCTTCGAAGCTGATAAGGGGAGAGTCATAAGCCGTCAAATCCTCCGGCCTCAGGTTCAGCCCCTTGTATAGATCATGGTACATTACCTCTACTGCGCTACCCGGGTCTACCAGCACCCTTCTCACATCGAAGCCTCCGATTCTCAGCGTAACCACTAAGGCATCATCGTGAGGTTGGATAGTTCCCCTCTTATCCTCGTCCGAGAATCCTAATATTAACGAGCTTCCCTTTTTAGGCCTTTTAAATTCTCTTCCCCCGTCCTCGGCAAAGAGCTGAGCCACAGACAGCACCCTGGAAGGAAATGATCTGGTTCTTCTTGGGGCGGCGAGGATGACATGAATCGTTCCTGTGGGGGGTCTTAAGGATACATCTTTTCGAGGCTCTTGCATTGCCTGGCCCGAATGACCGCTCGAGGGGTGTAAAAGGTGACGTAACTTTCCTTCTCGGACCAATTGATCTAGGTGATTCCATAGATTCCTGCAATCCTCAGTGGTATGTCCATGGTCCTGATAATAGTGGCAATACAGGTTCTGGTTACATTTTGAAAGGTCTCCAGCCATCTTTCCCGGCCATCTGAAGAAGGGTTCGTTCCTCACTTTCTCCAGCACTTGTTGTACTGGCTCTCTAAACACGACATTCATCGTTTTCGTGTTACTTTGTCCAGCCTGTCTCGAAAAATCTCTCCTCGGCTGGTTATTGTTATATCGTTCCAACCTGAAATCATTCACTTTGGGGGGAATGATCTTCTCCTTTCCCTTTCCTTGTAGCTGATCTTCTTCCACCCTTTTATACTTGTCAATCCTATCCATCAACTGATGAACATTGGCAACTAGTTTATCAGTGAGAGATTTCCTTAAGCCATGCTCGGTGGGGAGACCGCTTTTGAATGTGCTGATAGCGACTTTATCATGGTTCTCATCCAACTCGTTATACATCTCCCAATATCTATCCGAATACGCCTTCAAGGTCTCTCCCTCGTGCATGGATAAGGACAAAAACGAACTTAGGGGTCGAGGGACTCTGCTATTTGTAATAAAGCGAGAGCAAAAAGCCTGAGTGAGCTGCTTATATGAGCCTATGGAATTTGTCTCCAGGCTGTTGAACCATCTCATCACCATTGGTCCTAAGCTAGATGGGAAGACTTTGCACATTAGGGCTTCATTTTGCGAGTAGATAGCTATTTTTTGGTTAAACTGACTCACGTGCTCCACCAGGTCTGCTCGGCCGTTGTAGATGGCGAACGTCGGTTGATTAAAGTGTCGAGGCAACTTAGCCCCTTCAATTCTGTACATGAAGGGTGATCATGAAACCTGGTCTAGTGCCCTATTCATAGCATCGTTTCCCAAACCCTTGCTGGATGGGCTCTCATACTTTCGTACAGGGCGAGACTCCTTCTCGCAAGAAAAAGTTTCACTTGGAGGTGTTCTCGATCTCCGTCGATAACTCACGTCCTCCTCGTTAGAGGACGCATCTGAGCTGGAGGGAGATCGCTTTCGCTGCGCATGTCGCAACTTCCTTTTCAGGTCATCTATTTCTCGCTGCATGGCCTGATGACTGTTTCGCTTTTGGGATACGTGACTACCTATCTGGGTATGACTCTAGCTCGTCTGGGTAGTATGTACGCTTCCCTCACGATTCCTTCTGCTGCTTGGATTGGCAGGGTTATTTTGCCTCTGGGACTCAATAGGTTTTGTCTGTTAAGGGTTAGCCTAGTGAGGATTCTCCTGGTGTGGACCTGGTTCTGCCATGCTCAACCGTTGTGCTTACTGATACTCTAGTTCTTCCCACAGACGGCGCCAATTGTAGGGACACGGTTTTAGTTGGCCCGATCCTTGGTGGTCAAGTCTTGGCCCAAAAGGTCCCACACAATGAATTTTTTGTAGAGTATGGGCTAAAGAACTTGGTTTCAGTTGGTTTAAACAGTTTATTGCATGGGCTCAGGGGATATAGAAACAAGAACAAAAGGAGATAGCAGTGAATAGAGATCTTTCTCAAATGATCAGGTCTCCCACTTGATTAATGGGCACAGATTCATACAAATAAAGTTCTCTACAGTGTTCTCTCCTCTCTTTCTCTCTGTCTCTCGTCCCCCTCTCTTGGGGGACCTTCACATATTATATAGGCCCTCTCCTATCATCTGGGCTTTACACTTATTGATCATCCAAACCCCTACTTGAGCACCTGTCCCATCAGACACCCTTATCAGTTCTTTGTGAGTTACAGTGGCCAAGGTAACACTGTTCAGGGGTCTTCTCTTCATTAATGCGGCTAGGAGAGTAGTTGTGGTGCATTTAATGTGGTGGAGGCAGCTTTTGCTGAGATATTTTGGGTTTCCTTTCTTTTTACATACTTGGAGGGAGGACTACAGTAGCTGGGGCGCACCCTTGACTCAGATCTTGGAATGTCCGAGGAGGAATTACTCCTCAGACATGTTCTCTTTGCCCCAGTGGGCCTAAATAAGGATTCTGGACCACGACGCCTCCTCGGACGGGCCCAGGGCCCAGTCAACCTATTATTCTGGGTCGGTCCCTATAGTTATAAATAAATTTTATAAAAAAATAAATATCTTCGTTAACTTGCCTTTTAAATTTCTGAGAAAAATTGTATTTTTTTTTCATTTTAGTACGATAAAAATGATTAAATTTATGATTTATGATTGTTACCATATTACATTTATTATTATTCTTATAATAAATAAAAATATAATTACAAAATACATTACTCTTTATTAAATTAGTTTAAATTGTATAAAAAATTTAATAAAATTACCATAAAAATAATTATCATGCACAACGCGCAAGTTCGTGGCTAGTAAATTTTAATTACCAATAATCAAATTCCTAGACCTAGTTTGAGTTTAACAACCACCTAATCCAATAGTATGGTGAATGGAATTTGAAAAATTCGAGTTTATGTAGTTTTTCAAGTCCATTGAATGCACAACCTGGGTTTCCTTTAGATTAATGTTTAATATTATTTCCCTACTAGCAAAAAAAAAAAAAAAAAAAGCCTGGCCCTTTGGGCTGTGGCTGCCTACCAGGGAACTCGGGGAGCATATTTGTCAATCAGCAAGTAGTTTTGGATTCTGACAAACCAAACAACATTGTCCCATATCAAGAAGATAGCAAGCCAAACTTCAGTTTATATTACACACGCCAGCACAATAGAGAACGACCTTACTTGATCAGGATCCTTAGTTGTTAAGGAGACAGGAACCTAAACCCGGTGGATTGAGGCACCAGTCTGTAGGTGGTCGTTCTCAACTTACTTCGGTTAGTTGGGATGGTCTGACGGGCTCCAAAAAAAATTCTCTTTGACTTGTTTACACACTGAGTTTTTTTGAAGAACTTTTGGGGTAGATTTCTTAAAGTTTGATGAAATTCCAAAGTGATTTTTTGTCAAATTTTTTTATAAATTACAATGCACATAAGTTGCTTGATAAAATTCCTGACTGATGTTTTGTTCTTATTCTGTAAGTCCTAAATCCTAATATATGAAAGAGTGGTTAGGAGGAAGAGAAATAAAGATGGGGATGCTGTGTTTTTGTTTTTATTTTTATCTACGTGCTAAGATTTAAATTTTGTGAAATTTAAACTAGGGTGCTTGGTGTGTTATTCTTATCCCACTTTGAATAGTTTGAATAGAGGCTCTTGTTTTGGTGAAAATACATGATTAGAAAAATATATCATCAGCACGGTTCATCACCAAATTATGTTAAACAGCCAACGAAATTAGATCTCATATACCTTTACATAAGGTTCATTTGTAATTTGGTAGGAATAATGCTTTAAATTGAACTCAGCATCACAAAAACTGCCATAGCAAACTGCAACAAACCTTAGATGCCAGAATTTTGAAAACCCTCTTGGATTGGATCGATTGTCTGTTGCTGAGATTGCTCAATAGTTGACTCACTTGGCCTGAAAGAGCTGACTGTAACTGAGGCGTTGTGACAGGAACTGAAAGAGCTGGCCTGACCTTGGTTCTGTTGCCAGAAAGTTACAAGAACCAACAAGGATTGAAGTGTCGGAAGAGAAAAGACCGGCATTTGGCAGCTAATGGTTTTTCTGCTGAAGTAGAGGCTTTGAGAGGATGGCTGGACAGTAACGCTTCATGTTGGACAATCTTAAGCTTGTACACTGCCTTTCTTACCCAACCATTCTCTTTTGTCCACTGCAATATTCTTCTGTTTAACATTCAGTAGTGGCTGCAACAACATTGAAATCTTTGTTCTTTCTTTCTTTTTCGGTCTTCTTTAAATCTTATGTATCTTGTAGTCTGCAACCACATAATACTGTCATCCTGTTGTGTAGACACAGACAATTATGGATTTACCGAATATTTTCATCCCATTAGAAAGACTGCAGTGCATGTAAATTCACTTCAATCAAAATTTAATATTACTTTATAATTGTTCTTAACACCAATTTTATGATTTATCATCTGGTTGTGTTTGTTTAGGGAAGTCTGATGTCATCTTTTATGATAGTGAAATAAATTTAATGGAGCCTCTTACTTTTTCTCTGTTGTTTATTGAAAGAAAAAAATTTGCTCAAATCAGTATTCACCTTCCACAATGCGTGCTTCCTTTTTATATTAGAAAACTAAAACTAAGTAGGAAAATAATAAAAGAAAAATCTTAAATATCCATCACTTTTTCTTTTTTTCTCTGTGTTTACCAGTTTGATATTCTCATTGTTGGATTTCTTAAAAAATTAAGATTGCAAAGGTTACTTTGTGTTACCATTCAATTTCTATATGATATGTTAAAATGCATTAGACTATTGTGTTTGTCCTCACTCCTCACAGTCATCAGCTTCATATTTTGAACAGCAGAGGCAGAATAAGAGGATGTCTATGCTGCCAGTATTAGCGCAAGTGACATTACTGATGCTTAACCGAGTTGGGTCCTCAATTTTGTTTCCTCTTCATGGGAACGTGTATCCTATGGGGTATGTATTCTTGTATGGTACATAATATGTTATTCTTACCCACTTGTACTTTTTATGGATCACAAAAATATATATATATATATATATATATATATATATATATATATATATATTCTGTATTCACCTTCTACAATGCATGCTTTCCATTTTAAGGTATATAACATATAACTAAAACTAAGGAGGAAAAGAATAAAAGAATTTAATATTTTAAATTACGAGTTTGATATGTTCGTTGTTGGATTAATAAAAAGAGAAAAAAATTGTAAAGGGTACTTTGTGTTATTATTCAATTTCAATATGATATGTCCAAACCCATAGGATATATAATGTGTTGAATCTAACACTAAGATTTTTTCAGGTTCTATAATGTTACCCCCAACATAGGCCAGCCATCAAAGCCTTACTTTCTTGACCCTGACACTGGTAGTGACATCACATGGCTCCAGTGTGACGCTCCCTGTGTCCAATGCACTGAGGTAAATTGCTGTCACAAAATCTCTATGTTGTTTTCTTCTAATTTGTACATTGCTTTTTCTTAAGCTCTGCTTATTGTTATATTATGAAAGAAAACAAGAGAGATTATACTAATATAGTTATATCATGGAATAACTTTCATGCAGCTCCAAATTATAGCCACTTTGAATAATTTTCCTGATGCATTGCTTGGTATCCCTCCTGCACTGTCATGATATTCTAAATCTTGGGTCTTTTTCTTGTCAAATTGTGCCACTACTGCTGTCCCCTGTATTTTATTCAGAAACTCATATTGTCCTAAATGCTATGTATATAGTATATCTGTTTTCCACAGCATATTTTCAGATTATTCAGCTTATTTGGGTTATGTAAAACTTATTAAAACTCTTAAATTTTTTTAGATACAACTATATTTTTTCTAAACATATATTTTTCTTCTCACACAATAAACTGATGAAAATAAGCTTTCTCAAACAAACACAGTTACAAGTAACAAACTGTTCATGACAATGTGATAACTTTTTTTCTTTGCAGACACCTCATCCACTTTACAGGCCCAGCAAAAACCTGGTACCTTGTAAGGACCCTCTTTGTAAATCCTTGCACCTGCACGGATGCAAATGTGAAACACCAGAGCAATGTGAATATGAGGTTCAGTATGCAGATGGCAGTTCATCTTTTGGTGTTCTTGTCAAGGATGCTTTTTCCTTCAACTTTATAAATGGAGAACAATTGAAACCTCGTCTAGCCCTTGGGTTGGTGACTTTGCTCATCTCAATTACATTTACAAAGTCTCAATTTCTGGAAATTGTTTTCAAACCAATCTAAGATAATTATGCTTTTGAATAGAATTGTTGTAGTAAGCTTTTCATATTAAAGTTTGGTAATTTTTCTCATACTAATTTGCAAATGGTCATGTCAAAGCAGCCTAAGAACAAATCTCTTCCAAATGGTGATGAGAATATTTGGAAGAGATTTGTTCCAAATCTCTTCCAAATTAGTATGATGATGGGAACACCCTGAGCTGCACGTGCCGCTGCCACTGCAAATAGTTTATACCTATAATATTACTCTTTTTCCTTATGCACAAAGCAATTGAGGTCGTCATTACAAACATGTCAGCACTAGACTCTTTTTCTTTTGGGCCAAGTTAAATCTCTTTAGAAGTCCACCAATACAGTATTCCAATCTGAAAGGAGGGAAGGAATAAAGAACTGCTGGCATTAAGTCCAACGCAGGTTCCATAATCAACCCAAAAGAAAAGGAAAGAATGTTAATTAGAGATCTAGAGAATTAAAGGAACAAGCAATACCCATTCGTCCTTGGCTTACGAGTACTACTATTAATGTACTACATGACCTATTTGTCAAACCACCCACCTATCCAAAATCCCATCTAGAAAAATGAAAAAAGACCCTCCTCAATACCCAGGACCTAGTTTTGTGCCCAAAAAAAAAAAAAAAAAAACCCACAAACCGTCAAGAAATTCAAGAGTGATTGAAAGACCCTCCATTCCTCTCTTTTTCTCAGTCATTTCATCAAACACATAGTTCAGCCTTCACTCATTTGCAAATTGAGGTAAATAGAAAAAGAAAGACTAGAGAGAAAAATGAAGGTGGGAATGTTGGGGCTACTACGTGTGGTGGTGTTGATGCTGGTTTTACGTGTTTCCCCATCGTCATCAGCTTCATATTCTGGGAAGCAGACTGGAAGGAAGTCTATGCTACCAGTACCAGCACAAGCAACGACATCTTCGTTGATGCTCAACCGAGTTGGAAACTCCGTTGTGCTTCCTCTTCATGGCAACGTGTATCCTGATGGGTATGTCTTTTATAGTACGTGTTAAAATTATTCTTACCCATTTTCACTTCCGGAAAAATGCTGTTATAGACACTTTAATCCACACATCTACGCATATGCAAAAAAAAAAAAAAAAAAAAAAAAAAAAAAAACTAAATTCGTTAATAATTGAAGTAATATTAATAGTTCACTTTTTATGTGTCACTTAAAAAAAAGTAATTAGAGTTAAGAATAATGGTATTAAAAAAAAAAAAAAGAATAATGTCATGGATTTGACATTTTTTTTTACAATTAATGAGATATCTGTTCTGCTGAGTAATATAACTTTCATTTGGATCCATCTCTACACAAATTATAATGGATCATATCAATAGTTGTGAAAAAAATTATGTCATAGACTATGTATTAGCAATTAAGGACGTGCCAAGATGAGTTGTAAACCCAAACATTTGAGATTCAACCCCTAGCTAGGAATTTCTCCTGACTAGACCCACACATAGGCCTTTGCTGGTGGCTCGTGCATTTAGGGTTTACTCTACGGGTTGGACTAAAGGGCTTACCTTGGCGAAGTCCCACATCATAAAAATTAATATCTTTTATTGCAAGAAAAAGATATTAAGTATTATGAAGCTAAAAATAAGGAGGAAAAGCACAAAAGAAAATTCTTAAATTAAGTATCCATGACTTGCGAATGTGAGAAGAAACAATTAATTCAAGAGGGTGGCAAATGGTGGGAATCTGAAACAGAGTAACAATAGGAATTTGAATTAGAAAATAAAGAATTTTTTTAGAAGAATGAAAAAAATGGGAAAATAAATAAAATAAAGAAAGGAAAAAAGTAATATGACCGTTGATGCGGCTCAATTGGAGTGTAGCAACAATAAATACTACGTTTCAGTTTTTAGACATATTTAGATATAGACTAGTAAGCCAATGCGATGCACAAATAATTTTGTAATGTTTTATGTAAGATGATTTTGAAGAATGTTTTACATATATTATCGCATAATTGCTATATAACTTTGCTAGTAATGAATTTATCATAAGAAGCAACAATTAAAAATTGCATGCACATATCCATTATAATTTTTCAGTTTAAGTAATGAGCAATAAAAAAATTAAAAAAAAAAAGCTTTGGAAGAATATTGTAGAATATAAGTTGATATTGAATTTGTCTTTCTCTTTCTCCTTAATTCTTTAAAAAAAAAAAAAAAAAAAAAAAAAAAAAAAAAAAAAACCTACTAGTCCACAACATTCGACCTCAATATCAAAATCGTAATTGCTATTGTCACTCAATATAAAATGCAAGCCCCCTTCCCTAGTTGTAGATAACTCATACGAGTTAGTATTAAATGGAATAACAATGTTGGAGCTGATGGAGGTGGGGGCCTCTTAGATTCCTCATTCTCTCTCTTACAAATACTTTGTCAATCTCATGTCTTTTATTTTGGTGATAGTGAAACAATGAGTTTCATTTAACAATCCACAACATTTTCATGTCTCTCTATCTCTCCAAAGGCCTTATCTGGTTAGTTATTACTATTAGTTCTAAGTAGTATGAGTATTTTTTTGCTTTTGTTTTTAATACTAAAGCAGTGGATATGTTAAAAGACATGAAGAAGAGATAAATGTATGGTATATGCTCAGAAAATTAATGAGAGATTAATGAGATAACAATAAAAATAAGTTAATGTCAACTTTTGGGTAACAGCAAAAAAAAAAAAAAATTAAAGAAAAGAGGTAAAAAATGGCTAAATGCAAAATTCGAGTGTCACATGGTAGGATCTCATGCACCCCCACATGAGGTCTATTTCTTCATTTCCTCCTATGTGACTTTTGTCGAACTCATTTAAGTTTTGTGCGTGGTACATAGTTCATGATGCGGAACTCTTTTAGGTCATCCTAATCCTAATTGTTTTTTTTTTTAATACTTTTTATTTCTATTTTTTATTGTTTCTATTTTTTATATATTATATATTTATTTATTTGAATAGAAACAAATTTCTTTTTTTATTCTATTTATTTTTTATTATTTATTTGTATTTAACACTTGGATTTTTGTAGGTTCTTTGACGTTACCCTCAACATAGGCCAGCCTTCAAAGCCATACTTTCTTGATCCTGACACCGGTAGTGACCTCACATGGCTCCAGTGTGACTTTAAAGGTCCCTGTCAGCGTTTCACCAAGGTAAATTGCTATGACAAGATCTCTATCTTGTTTTCTTCTAATTTATAAGCATGCATAATTAAGTTTATTCTCTATGCAGTATTGCCAATGGTTATATTATCAAAAGAAAAAGGAAAAGAGAGAGAATATAGTCATATGACTCATATCATGGAAACATGCATTGTAGCTCCCTGTTAGAAAAAGATGAAACATGACCCTGAAAACATAACTCTAATACCATTTAGAAAAGTTGTGATAGTGACATAGCTTTGATACAATTGTAAAGTGTCTGAGGAAAAATGAAGAAGAATTTAAAGAAGGCATAGAGAGAGAAAGAGAAAGAGAATAACGAATTAACGTGATTCAATCTTAGATGTCTACATCCATAGGAGAAAGTCCTTGATGACACATCTTCATAATTCCATGTTATAATGAACTCATTTATGGATATCCATGGCATCTTAAAATCCTAGAGTAACAATACTTGAACTACAAGTAGAATTATGGTTATTCTGCTTATACTTCAAGACTTTAGATTGCTTAGCTTATACTCTAAGTAGGACAAAGGTAGATGGGTACATTTGTCTTATAATGCTAAATTCTGTTAGACTTAGAAAAAAACAAATTGCAAGGGGTTATGTGTTACGAAGTTTTTACTTTAGGGGTCGATAGTGTATTTTGATAGTTTAGGGAGCAAAGTGTAGCATGGATATAGTTTAGGGTTAAAAAATGTAATTTCCCCAAATAATTATCTTGATTCATTGCTTCCACCAACCCAAATATCCCTCATTTCATGTTATTCTAAATCTCGTGTCTTTTCCTAATTTCCTGTCAAATTTTGTCACTATCATTGCCTTCTCTATGTTTATGCTATCTTCATTGTTATTAGAAAGTCATGTTATCCTTAATGCTTTTTGGTTTCTAAAACTTATATATGTTGGTGACAGTTACTAGTATTAATGACAAGGATAAAAAGTAAAAACTGTTACAAACCATGTTACACACTATTATACACATTTAAAAAAAAAAAAATTGAAATGGTGAGTTAAAGTTTGAAATCGTGTCTTTAATTCATGATTTCAATTCAAAAAATGGGTGTATAACAGTATTTGTGTAACAAACACTACCCAAATGACAATATGTTACTATGTTTTCTTTGCAGGCACCTCATCCACATTACAAGCCTAGCAACAACCCGGTACTCTGTGGGAATCCTCTTTGTAAATCCTTACACCCTCCTGAATACAAATGTGAAACAACAAAGCAATGTGACTATGAGCTTTGGTTTCAAGATGGCAGTTCAACCAGGGGTGTCCTTGTCAAGGATGCTTTTTCCTTCAACTTTAGAGATGGAACACAATTGGAACATTCTCTAGCCCTTGGGTTGGTCACTTTGTTTGCTTCCTTGATCTCAATTACTTTTACATGCTCTCGATTCTCAATTTTGTTAAATTTGTTTTGAGAGAAATCTAAGAGAAAGAAGCTTTCGAATAGAATTTTTGTAGTAAGCTTTTCATATTGTCTTTTTATAAGAGTTCTTATACGAAGCTGCAAGTTGTGTGAATGCAGCTTAAGAACAAATTACTCCCAAATGGTGACTAGAATAATTTGAATCACATATTTTCTTTGAGACTTTTACTCCATATGGTAGCAATATTTGCTGAGAACTTCTCTTTGGACCTTTGTAACACTATGATGGTTCTCTTAAACTGCACACCAAAACAAAGAAGGAAAAGAAAGGCTCTTTTCAACTTCTAAAAATCCAGCCGGTACCTGCCTATTTTTTAATATACAGTTGCTAGGAATTCTCATCTTATATATATATATATATATATATATATACCCACACACAAACATGAGAGAGAGAGGGAGATGAAATTCAACAGTTAATTGCAAATTTTGTATTTTCTTTTCATGGTAATGCGGTCCATCAATGGATCAGGCTGTTCATATTTGTCATTTAAGAACCAGAAATGATGAAATTGAAATGAAGCTGGAACTTAAATGTAACTATGTCAGGAGAAAAGCACAAGAAAACTTGTTAAGCTGAAAAAAATGCATTTCGAAGTATGCTGGCCATGTTTTAACATGGTAACCAAGCATTACATACATAAAACTGTATTATTGTCTCATCTAACTAAACTAACCATACCCACTACATTTTTAAGTGGACCTATCCATGATAGGTCACAATCATTATTTGATACTGACATGTAATTTTGTATTGCATATATGAATGGTGATTGTTGATTATAACTAAGTGTTGCTATGGATGAATGAAAAGTGCTCTTATCCTGCTACTCAGGTGTATGATTTGTGATGCATATAAGCGTAAATAGTTAGTCATGAGTTGCTTATGCAAACTATTACTTATGAATTTTTTCTTGTCTGCAGCTGTGGATATAATCAAACTCCTGGTCCCTTTCCAAATCCCAATGACGGTGTACTTGGCCTTGGCAAGGGAAAGTTGAGCATTGTATCGCAGCTTAGTATGGACGGTTTGGTGAGAAATATCATTGGTCATTGTATAAGTGTCCGAGGCGGAGGATATCTCTTTTTTGGGGACGACCATTATGATTCTTCACTTGTGCAGTGGATATCAATGTCAAGTGATCTTCCGTAATTAGCCCCTCTGGATCACTTCTATTCAATTTAAACAGTCCTCGTTATAGTTCTTATTTTTCTCTTATTATAGCAAACACTCTATTTGTGATGTGTTTCAGTGAATATTACTCACCTGGGTGGGTGGAACTCAAATTTGGAGGGCAGCCTACTGGAATTAAAAACTTACTCACAGTGTTTGACAGTGGGAGCTCCTACACCTACCTATATCCTCCGGCTTATGAAGCTTTAATTACTTTGGTGAGTGAAAGGCATTCTGAATATTGTTTTCCAAACTATAGTGTTAAAAATGCACCAGAAATTGTACTCATAATATGGATAAGGCTCTGGCACCAGTTTTCTCTAATTATTTCTGAATTGTTTTAAATATTTTCGAATTACTTGCAAAACTCCTAAATTGCTAAACGATAATAGATGCTTCATTTCCTTTTCCATCATAGTTTATGTCGATCTCATATTCATTCTTCATTTCTATTTTCCATTCACCAAAGCCTAGGAAATATTTTCCAACATTGGTGTTTTCCTCACTACAAAACTTTCAGAACTACTTGATTTATAGATATACGTTACAGATTAAAAAAAAAAAATTGTGAAATGTATTTGTAGTTGAAGGAAGAATTAACTGGAAAGTCCTTAGAAGAAGCATTGGATGATGAGACTCTCCCACTTTGTTGGAAAGGTGAAAGACCTTTCAAAAGCCTAGACGATGTTAGGGAATACTTCCAGCCCATAGCATTGAGCTTCGCCAATTATGAGAAAGATACTCAGTTTGAACTGCCCCCTGAAGCTTATTTAATTATCTCAGTAAGTTCCACCCTAATTATCTCCTCTAGTTCTTTTCACTTCTGTCTCTGTTTGCAAGTAAATAACATACATTCAAAACACTAACAAACATACTATTCCAGCCCAAGGAAAATGTTTGCTTGGGAATTCTAAATGGAACAGCAGGGATGAATTTGAACATCATTGGAGGTAATTATTGGTACATTTTGAGCACAACCATGAACATAATAATATCAAACATCCAAAACTGAAACCCCCCTTTGGTCCCCTTTGTTTTTGGTTTTGTAAGACATATCAATGCAGGATAAGGTGGTGATCTACGACAATGAAAAGCAGCGGATTGGATGGGCTCCTGAAAAAAACTGCGATCAGCTTCCAAAATCTGAAAGTACTAGCATTTGATGATAATGTCAACTTCTCATCCATGTCAATCCATGCATCTTTGGTATCATCAAAGAGCACCTAAGCTATGATTTAAAGGAGAATAGATTGAATAGTTGTTTTATGTATCCTCTTTGTATATTATGCACACGTAAATATGCCTAAGCAAAGTGTGCGTTGTACTATTTGATATGTATTGGGTATAAACGGTAAAAGGTTATACACAGTTAACATTTTAAAATATTGCTAATTGCTTAAAAGGAATTCACCTTGTAATACTGCTCTGAGTCCTTTCCTGCAAAATTTCTATTTCAAGAACCAGAAATGTGAAATAATATACAAATTTGTGTGGCAATCATTTCTTAACTTTTAGTTTCTATCATTATGTTTTATCATTTTATCTTTGGTTTTCAAATTTTCTATAAAATGACAAAAACAAAAATTGATGTTTCACAAAGATGAATGAGCTCACTAATTGGATTCAAGTGGAAGTTCCTTGGTGTATGCTTTTTACTGATGATATATATTAGGGTCATATTTTCTATTTAATTAGCTAATCCTTTGACAAAACGCACCTTACTTGTAATTGAGTAGATCTAAGTTAAGTTTAATGTATCAAGAAATATTTTGTTCAAACATATCAAGTGGTTTCATTAAAGACATGAAGGTTAATCCAAGAAACAAGTGAAGAAAAACTGTTTCATTAAGTCTTGACACAAGCTCCACAGATGCTGCTATTGAGGATTAATGGAGAAGCTCGACACAATCTCTATCTATCGAGATCTACGATTTCAAAATTTCCAAATCTGAAATTCGGCTTATGAAGTCTTGTTTGATTAGGGTTCTTTTCTCACAACCCTAATCATATATAGGGCTTATTTTAAAAGTCATTATGTACGGAAACAGAGACCTAGAACTCATATACTCTGTATGAAGCAATTGCGTTTGTACGCCGTAGGGTTTTGTAAATAAGTATTTCCTGATCTTCATTGTTGATGAAGTGAAAAACTTTGCAGTCAACAACAATCATTCAAGTTGTTGGAGTTAGTCACGTGCTGAGATTTGTGCAAAGGAGTTAGTTACGGATTTGAGATTTGTGCAACAAAGGAAAGAAGGCTACTACAATATTAAATCCAATTGGGTATTGGAGCAAATGTTCAATTGTAGGTTGGTATTTTGAGATAGGCTAGGGTAGTGGTAAGATTCCTCATACTTGTACTCGCTTAATTAGTGAATAGTGGATTCTTGGGAGTGGTTACCTTAAATTCACCCGGTGGGGTTTTTGCCTTGCAAGAGGTTTTCCCCATTTGTCAACAAATCACAGTGTCAATTTAATTTCCATTGCATTTAGAGTATTTGGTGATTTTTTGGTACCTCCACGATTTACATGTAAATTGACATAATTAATCAACTTGGATAATTGAATTAATTGACTGGGGTCAATCTATTTTAACCCAACAATATAGTTTTAGAGAAT
Source organism: Quercus tomentella (assembly GCA_028535165.1). Taxonomy (NCBI): domain Eukaryota; kingdom Viridiplantae; phylum Streptophyta; class Magnoliopsida; order Fagales; family Fagaceae; genus Quercus; species Quercus tomentella. The sequence continues at coordinate 19,823,977 of JAPQVY010000122.1, read as the reverse complement.
GAAGCTAGAGGTAAAGTTAATGTCAAGCTAATGCTAGGTTGGGAGGATGAAAGATAGAGGATAGAGTAACTAATGATTTTCCATAATTTGTGTTTACAAGAGCGATGAGGAAAAAATGGAGGAAAGAGGAGAAGAGGGATGAAAATATGAAAAGAGTACTTGTATTTTTTTTTTCTTTTCCACCATAAACCATTTTTGATGAAAATGATAATATCAAATATCAAGAGAGGATGAGTAGGTGTTAGAAACGTATTGCTTTGAAGTCATCTCTTATTTATATGTTTTTGCTCTTGTATATACTACAGCTACAAACTCTTTCTTTTTTACTTTTCACAAAGCAATTAATTGAGATTGTCTCTACAAACATGTTAGTATGTAACATTTTTTTGTCTAAGTTAAATCAATCTCGCTTGTTTATGACCTTAGCTTTTGACTTGGGCATTGCACATTTGGAAATTGAGCTTGATTCTTAGTAGTGGCCCAACTTAGTAGGATGAATGCAGGTGGCTAATTCAGAAGTTTGAGTAATTACACCTTCAACATGTTTATAGGGAAATCGATAAATGTGCAAGTACTCTAGCTAAAGCTCAATGCAGTCAACAACTAGATTTTGGTGTTTATGTTACCCCACCAGCTAGGGGTGGTAATTCATATTCGTGTGTCAGGTTCTTGTCGTGTCGTGTCGAGTCATGAGTATTAGACTATATGGGTTAACCCTAACCCAATATGTTTATTAAACGGGTTAGGATTCCTCAACCCTAACACAATCCATTATTTAACCAAGTTAGTCGTGTCGACTTGTTTATCAAATTTTATCAAAAAAAAAAAAATAGTATTAAAAAAATTTATATGAATTATTTAAAACCAAATAAATAAATACTTTAATATAAAATTTAAAACTAGCAAGTAACTGCATCACAAATAATAATTCAAAATTAAAACATATCTCAATATCACATATAATCAATCATAATATGTCAAAGAAAATAAACCACAACAATTAATAAGTTTATATGCGTAGGGTTTGAAGGGTATATTCATTTAATTAAACGGGTCAAATAGGTTCCATGTGATGGACACTAACCCAACCTATTTATTAAACAGGCCAGTCATGTCAACCCGGGTCATGTCCAATGTTGCCACCCCTACCACCAGCATAAGTGCTTGCCAATTGCAAGTTGTGACCCTTAATTTTGATTGTTCAAATGGTAATTCTTGTTGCACACAATTTATCACACATTACTATATGCACTCTATTGATATCGTGTTATCAGTTCAAATTGTAAAGTGGTGAAAACATGATTTCACAATTTGAACTGAAAGCATATTACACTGTGTAATAATCATTAGTTTATTATCTTGGTTCAAATTCTACTTTTTTTTATTTTTTTTATTTTTTATAATTATTTTATATTTTTTACATAAGGAAGTGGTGTCCTAATCTTTTGGTTAGACTATTGTTCAGTCCAAAATATCACAATGTTGTGTCAAAGTCCAAAACAACACAAAGGATTGAAATCTAGAAAACATTCGGGCTTTCAATAAAAAAGGAAAATGCCCAAATCCATTAAGGGTCCATAGGAAGGGACCTAAGCCCATGAATAGGCAAGCTTTGGACCTCACAAAACAAAGGAAAGAAGAAGTCCAGCCTAGCCCTCAAATGTAAGAAAATCGCTGAGGAGCCCGGGGAGAAAATTGGACTAGGACACCTGGGGATTCCCAGGAGCCTGGGATCCTTAGGATGTGCAACAAGGCCAGGTTAGGACTGAGACAATTCAAGGGAGCATGCCGAGAAACACGAAGAACGAGGGCAGATATGTTCCATCAGCCACCCAATGATGCAAAAAAAAGGATCAGAAGGCTTGGGAACCAACAACCCATGAATAAAGGGCCGGTACCTCGAGGAACCCAGAAAGATGGATTATGAAGGAAGGTGGCTGGGGATCTTTCAGCCTGATGGAAAGGAATCAGCTTATTTAGAAAAAAAAATGACAAAGGGAAAAGCAGCCAAAAGGTGGGTTTGAAAAGGTGGAATTTAGAAGCCTTGAAAAAAGAAAGATCAAAGTTCAGTCCTCTAGGACCTCCCAGAACGGGAAAGTCAACTAGGGGCATTTGAAGAGGGAACCCCAAAAGAGGGAAATAGTGAAGAATGAGGAAGGGACCAGCCACCAATGTTGTTGACACAACATTGGTTCTTGTACCCAAGGGAGCAAATGAAGGGAATTAATGGTACCCCAGAAACCCTAGGATGGAATTATAAAAGGAGGGGCAGCCAATAGTGAAAGGCATTCAGGAACAGTGAATTAGAGGGAAAAATCCTTGAGAAAGCTCTATTAATTCAAAAAAAGAGAAAAGTGAGGGAAAACACCGTTTGGGATCCTCGAACAGCCACTAAAGAACACACTTGGATTCAAAAGTATTCAAACTTCGCAAGTCTTAGAGGCCTGAAGAGCCATCTAAATTTGTGATTTTTGAACTTATTTGGACCTTGTAACATGTCCTAGTGAGCATGATGTATTACAAAATTAAGAAGATAATGAAATATCCCATATTATCTTAAGGATCCCTAATGTTTTATTTTACTTTTCTTCCTCATTATTTCATTCTTTACTATTCCTTGCTATTCAATGCGTATATATTTTTCTGTATGTTAGTATGTATGTGTTGTAGAATCCGCGCTTTGTGCACCACTTGGTTCGAAATCAGCCCAATTTAACTGCGGTGAACCAAGTCCAATCCCTTAAAACAATAAGCATTGGGCCTAGGATCCTTGTCTGGCTACTAGGGCCTGTGTGTTGTTTAACAAAAAAAAAAAAAGAAAAAAAAAAGAACCAACACAACTATTACACTCCATGTTCATGATAGGTAGTTATAAAACCTAGATTAACTCGGTTGGTTGGACTATTGATCTAATGAATTGATATTTAGGCTGATCTAATTGTTTAATTGGACTACTTATGCAATTGAACTTGTAAAACCTAGAGGGTATTTTGTAGTCGGTGTAACCTAGGCAGGTCATTTTCACCAAACCGATTTTTTTAATTTAAAACAAAATTACCTTTATAGGTCCATTTGCACGTTTATGTACGAGGAGCATAACGAAAACAGATGTATTTTATAATGAGTTGAAGAACGTAGGATATCATATTGTTTCTGGACTTTCAATGAAGATAAAGCTTAGATCGTAATCCATGAGAGCAACTAATGAGATATACAACATGCAGAAAATGTGACTTTGGAGCAGTGATGAAACTATAGTTGGACTAGCCCCCCTAAATTTTTTCAAATTTTATTTTAGTGTATATATATATATATATATGTGTGTGTGTGTGTGTGCGTGTATTAATTTTAGCAATTTGTTTCAATAAATTTGCACTTTGCCCTCTCAACAATATTATTGATCTTTTTAAAGGCTATAAAAAATTTTATTGATCTAAAATTTGAAATAAATTTAACAAGCTTAACAACAAAATTTACCAATAACAAACTTAAGCCCAAACAACACCCCAAAACAAACCCATGCAAGACACAAACAAAAAATAAAATAAAATAAAAAATTCCTAAGCCAATTCTAACTAGTCTAAGTGAACACCCACACACATTTGACAACACACAAGACACCCAAAGAAAAAAGTAAAAAAAAAAAAGCTTAACTTTCTAAATTGAGAAGTGTTACGTCCACAATATTTTCACAACAAATCACATGCTGTAAGTTGTTATTGGTTCTAATTTGAATTCACAACTTAAATTACTTTTTTGCTCACTCATAACAACCAATAATAACCTACCACTTACGATTTGTTGTGAAAATGTAGTGAAAATATTGTGAACATAACATTTCTCTTCTAAATGAATGCTTATTTGGAGTTTCAAAAAAAAATTTGTTTATACTTTTGCCCCCTAACTCTAAGTCCAGATCCGTCCCTGCTTTGGAGTTTGAGATATGATTTTGTTACTATAAATTTAAGTAATGTGATAGGATTTTATTTAACAAAGATGTGACTAAAATTTTATGACACCCTCTTATTTTATGTTTTCTAGTGTTGCTACCTGTGAAATGTGGCTACTTTTTTCTATATTTATATTTTAATTACTAATTTAGGAATGCATTTTATTTTTAAAAAAATTTACCGTATTTACTTTTGATTTGTCAAACTTATTTCTATATTTAAATTTTTTTCTTATTTAATCCTATAACTCAACCAATGTCTCAGTGGTTGAACCAATAATTGAATTCCTTCACATCCAAAAAAAAAAAAAAATAATTGAATTCCTAGACCTGGTTTGAGCTTAACAACCACTTAATCCGAGTTTACGGTAATATTTTTTAAGTTCATTAAACGCACCACCTGCGTGTTCCTCGGATTAATGTTTAATGTTATTTCCCTTCTAACAAAAAAAATTGAAAAATTAAAAAACAAAAAAAGCCAAACCCTTTGGGCTGTTCTATAGGTTCGAAAAAAAGCAAGTAGTTTTGGATTCTGACAAACCAAACAACATTGTCCTATGTCGAGCAGATAGTAAGCCAAACTTCAGTTTATATCACACACCGACATACGCCAGCACAAGAGAGCACGACCTTACTTGAACAGGATCTGTTCTATAGGTTCGAAAAAAAATCTTTCTGACTTTTCACAATTTACACAGTGAGTTTTTGAACTTGTTTTTTTGAAGAATTTTTGGGGCAGATTTCTTAAAGATTGCAAATGCACACAATATGTTTGATGAAATTCCAAAGTGATGTTTTGTCAAATTTTTTTTATAAATTACAATGTACATAAGTTGCTTGATAAAATTCCTGACTGATGTTTTGTTCTTATTCTGTAAGTCCTAAATCCCCTAATACATGAAAGAGTGGTTAGGAGGAAGAGAAATAAAGAAAGGGATGCTGTGTTGTTGTTTTGATGGGTTTCAATAAATTATTTGGATATTTTGATTTTGTTGTTGTTCTTGCTGAAAGACTAATTAAATTGAATTGAATTGTTTTAGGTGGGTTCTTTATTCGCTGTTTATGAATTATGACATGCCTATTTGTTGTATTAGTTTTTATTTTTTATTTTTATCTATATGCTAAGATTTAAATTTTGTGAAATTTAAACTAGGGTGCTTGGTGTGTTATTCTTATCCTACTTTGAATGGTTTGAATAGAGGCTCTTGTTTTGGTGAAAATACATGATTAGAAAAATATATCATCAGCACGGTTCATCACCAAATTACGTTAAACAGCCAACGAAATTAGATCTCATATACCTTTACATAAGGTTCATTTGTAATTTGGTAGGAATAATGCTTTAAATTGAACTCAGCATCACAAAAACTGCCATAGCAAACTGCAACAAACCTTAGATGCCAGAATTTTGAAAGCCCTCTTTGATTGGATCGATTGTCTGTTGCTGAGATTGCTCAAGAGTTGACTCACATGGCCTGAAAGAGCTGACTGTAACTGAGGCGTTGTGACAAGAACTGAAAGAGCTGGCCTGACCTTGGGTCAATTGCCAGGAAGTTACTTGAAGTCTTGAACCAACAAGGATTGAAGTGTCAGAAGAGAAAAGACCAGCATGTGGCAGCTAATGGTTTTTCTGCTGAAGTAGAGGCTTTGAGAGGATGGCTGGACAGTAACGCTTCATGTTGGACAATCTTAAGCTTGTCCACTGCCTTTCTTACCCAACCATTCTCTTTTGTCCACTGCAATATTCTTCTGTTTAACATTCAGTAGTGGCTGCAACAACATTGAAATCTTTGTTCTTTCTTTCTTTTTTGATTCTGGGGGGGAAGACATTGTCAATACATTTTTTATTCCTTCTTTAAATCTTATGTATCTTGTAGTCTGCAACCACATAATACTGTCATCCTGTCGTGTAGACACAGACAATTATGGATTTACTGAATATTTTCATCCCATTAGAAAGACTGCAGTGCATGTAAATTCACTTCAATCAAAATTTAATATTACTTTATAATTGTTCTTAACACCAATTTTATGATTTATCATCTGGTTGTGTTTGTTTAGGGAAGTCTGATGTCATCTTTTATGATAGTGAAATGAATTTAATGGAGCCTCTTAATTTTTGTCTATTGTTTACTGAGAAAAAAATTTGCTCAAATCAGTATTCACCTTCCACAATGCGTGCTTTCCTTTTTATATTAGAAAACTAAAACTAAGTAGGAAAATAATAAAAGAAAAATCTTAAATATCCATCACTTTTTCTTTTTTCTCTGTGTTTACCAGTTTGATATTCTCATTGTTGGATTTCTTAAAAAAATAAGATTGCAAAGGTTACTTTGTGTTACCATTCAATTTCTATATGATATGTTAAAACGCATTAGACTATTGTGTTTGTCCTCACTCCTCACAGTCATCAGCTTCATATTTAGAACAGCAGAGGCAGAATAAGAGGATGTCTATGCTGCCAGTATTAGCGCAAGTGACATTACTGATGCTTAACCGAGTTGGGTCCTCAATTTTGTTTCCTCTTCATGGGAACGTGTATCCTATGGGGTATGTATTCTTGTATAGTATATAATATGTTATTCTTACCCACTTGTACTTTTTATGGATCACGAAAATATATATATATATATATATATATTCTGTATTCACCTTCTACAATGCATGCTTTCCATTTTAAGGTATATAACATATAACTAAAACTGAGGAAAAGAATAAAAGAATTTAATATTTTAAATTACCAGTTTGATATGTTCGTTGTTGGATTAATAAAAAGAGAAAAAAATTGTAAAGGATACTTGTGTTATTATTCAATTTCAATATGATATGTCCAAACCCATAGGATATATAATGTGTTGAATCTAACACTAAGATTTTTTCAGGTTCTATAATGTTACCCTCAACATAGGCCAGCCATCAAAGCCTTACTTTCTTGACCCTGACACTGGTAGTGACCTCACATGGCTCCAGTGTGATGCTCCCTGTGTCCAATGCACTGAGGTAAATTGCTGTCACAAAATCTCTATGTTGTTTTCTTCTAATTTGTACATTGTTTTTTCTTAAGCTCTGCTTATTGTTATATTATGAAAGAAAACAAGAGAGATTATACTAATATAGTTATATCATGGAATAACTTTCATGCAGCTCCAAATTATAGCCACTTTGAATAATTTTCCTGGTGCATTGCTTGGTATCCCTCCTGCACTGTCATGATATTCTAAATCTTGGGTCTTTTTCCTGTCAAATTGTGCCACTACCGCTGTCCCCTGTATTTTATTCAGAAACTCATATTGTCCTAAATGCTATGTATATAGTATAGCTGTTTTCCACAGCATATTTTCAGATTATTCAGCTTATTTGTGTTATGTAAAACTTATTAAAACTCTAATTTTTTTTAGATACAACTATATTTTTTCTAAACATATATTTTTCTTCTCACACAATAAACTGATGAAAATAAGCTTTCTCAAACAAACACAGTTACAAGTAACAAACTGTTCATGACAATGTGATAACTTTTTTTTTCTTTGCAGACACCTCATCCACTTTACAGGCCCAGCAAAAACCTGGTACCTTGTAAGGACCCTCTTTGTAAATCCTTGCACCTGCACGGATGCAAATGTGAAACACCAGAGCAATGTGAATATGAGGTTCAGTATGCAGATGGCGGTTCATCTTTTGGTGTTCTTGTCAAGGATGCTTTTTCCTTCAACTTTATAAATGGAGAACAATTGAAACCTCGTCTAGCCCTTGGGTTGGTGACTTTGCTCATCTCAATTACATTTACAAACTCTCAATTTCTGGAAATTGTTTTCAAACCAATCTAAGATAATTATGCTTTTGAATAGAATTGTTGTAGTAAGCTTTTCATATTAAAGTTTTGTAATTTTTCTCATACTAATTTGCAAATGGTCATGTCAAAGCAGCCTAAGAACAAATCTCTTCCAATTGATGATGAGAATATTTGAATCACAGTCTTTGGGACTTTTACTTCCATATGGTAGCAATATTAACTGAGAACTTCTCCTTTGACCTCTGTAACACAACGGTGACTCTTTTCAACTCCACACCAAAACAAAGAAAAAAGATAAGCTCTTTTCTACTCCTAAAAATGAGGCAGGTACCTGCCTTCTTTTTCTTTTTTTTACCAAATAGTTGCTTGGAATATATATATTTGAGAGAGAGAGAGAGAGATGTAATTCAGCAGTTGCAAATTCTGTATTTCTTTTCCTGGAAATGCAACCCATCAATGGATCAGGCTGTTCATATTTGTAATTTAAGTAGCAGAAATGGTGAAATAAAGCACAAGAAAACTTGTTAAGATGAAAAGAGTGCATTCCAAAGTATGCAGGTCATTTTTAACATGGCAACCAAGCATTACTCTATACTGAATTACTTCTCATCTAACTTAACTGACCATACCCGCTACATTTTAAGTCAAACCATCTGAGATAGATCACAATCCTTATTTGATGCTAACTTGTAATTCAGAATTGCATATTTTTGTGTGACTTTGATTATAACCAAATGTCTCTAGTGCTGGATAAAAAGTGCCCTTATTATGCTCTCAGTTGTATGATATGTGATGTATATAAGTACAAATGGTTAGTTATGAGTTGCACTGTTATTTATGTGCTCTGAAATTCTTCTTGCCTACAGATGTGGATATGATCAAAGTCCTGGTCCCTTTCCTCATCCCTTTGACGGAGTACTTGGCCTTGGCAAAGGAAAGTCCAGCATTGTATCACAGCTTAGTAAGCAAGGTTTGGTGCAAAATGTCATTGGTCATTGTTTAAGTCTCCAAGGTGGAGGATATCTCTTTTTTGGGGATGACCTTTATGATTCTTCACGTGTTCTGTGGACATCAATGTCTCGTGATCATCCGTAATGACTCATTCTGGATCCCCTCTATTCAATTTCAACAGTCCTCATTATAGTTCTTATTTTCTTCTCATTATTGCAAACACTTTTTGTGAAATGTCAGTGAACATTATTCACCCGGGTTTGCGGAACTCATATATGGAGGGAAGACTACTGGAATTAAAAACTTACTCACAGTTTTTGACAGTGGAAGCTCCTACACCTACCTAAATTCTCCTGCTTATCAAGCTTTAATTTCTTTGGTGAGTGAAAAGCATTCTGATAGTGTTTTAAAATGCAGCCAGCATTTGTACTAAAAAGATGGATTAGGCTCTGGCATATGTAATCCAGATTTTCCTCAAATTATTTCTGAATTGTTTTAAGAATTGTTAAATTACTTGCAAAATTCCTGAATTACTAAAATTACAATAGATACTTCCTTTCCTCTTCCATCGTAGTTTTCTTGTATTCAAATTCGTTCTTTATTTCCATTTTCTGTTCACCAAATTGTTGCAAAATTTTGATACTGTTATTATTTTGCTTACTACAAAACTTATAGAACTTCTTGATTTAAAGATTTACACAACAGATTCAAAAAAAAAAAAAAATGAGAAGTTCTTATATAATGTCATATGTATTTGTAGGTGAAGAAGGAATTAACTGGAAAGCCCTTAAGAGAAGCATTGGATGACAAGACTCTCCCACTCTGTTGGAAAGGTCAAAGACCATTCAAAAGCCTACAAGATGTCAGGAGATACTTCAAGCCCTTAGCATTGAGGTTCACCAACGGTGGGAAGGGTAAAACTCAGTTTGAACTGCCCCCTGAAGCTTATTTAATAATATCAGTATGTCCCATCCTTGTTTTCTCCCCATGTGCTTTTCATTTCTGACTCAGTTGCAAGTAGATTAGGCTCTTTTGTATCAAAACATTTACAAACTTACTATTCCAGCGCAACGGAAATGTTTGCTTGGGAATTCTGGATGGAACAGAAGCAGGGCAGGATGTGAACATCATTGGAGGTAATTGTTTGTACATACTGAACATCGTGGGAAACAATCATGAACATAGTATCAAGCATACCATACTGAACAATACTCTCCCCCCCTTACCAAATATTCTGGTCTGCTTTGTTTTGTGTTTTTGCAGACATATCAATGCAAGATAAGGTGGTGATCTACAACAACGAAAAACAGTTAATTGGATGGATGCCTGCAAACTGCAATCGGCTTCCAAAGTCTAAAACTACTAGCTTTTGAAGATAATTTCAACTTCTCATCCCTGTCAATCCGTCTTTGTCATCATCAAAGAGCTCCTTAGCTACGATATATAGAGGAATAGTCATTGTATCCTCTCTGTATATTACACTCGTAAATATGCCTAAGCAGTGTGCTTTGTATTCCTATTTGATATGTATATGGTAGAAACTGTAAAAGGTTATATACTTCTTTCTAGTTTCAATAAGAAACTTAAATTATATATAATTTAATAAAAAGAGAACTTGAATATATGGACATCACCAAAAAAAAATTCAAATATGTGAAATTTTACAATTGCCATTTACTTGGTTTCAATCGTTGCATGATAACTTCTATGCTTCCTACCAGCTACATCTCATTTAATCTACAGAACTAAACAATCATTCTTTTATTTAACCGTTCAACTCAACTTTGACAATTTATTGCCTTTTTGGTCATTGTAATCATAGTTATCAGCATTGTAAGATGCACAACAAAAAGTTTTATATCGTAAAAGCGCTTAGTAAGTGCTCGTGAATCATACGATGCATAGGTGCATATCTTATGAGTTGTATCGTTGAATCATACGATACATAGACATGTAGGTCTAAAATAAGTTTTTATTTTTTTTTGTTAAATTTTGTGGTTTTATTTTATGTAAACTAGTTGTTAGACTGTATTTTTTAAAGAGAAATGTTAACAAATGCCCTAAAAGCATTGGTTTATGAACTATTTTTAGAAACATTTTATAGAAAAACGATAAAGTAATTAATTTTTCTAATAGCTTTTTATATTTTTCATGAAAGTGATGTTAAAATTTTCTTAATATGATTTATTAACAATTGCTCTTAGGGCACTCATTAATATAGTACTTATTTGAGTTCAATAAAATAACATGTCCATGAGTTCCCCCCCACCCCCCCCCCCCCCCCCTCTCTTTCTCCTACAAAATTTGAACTACATACTTGACACTTCACTTTCATATTTGCAAATTTCATTTTTATACTATAAATAATGTATTAAATAAAAATATAATTATTTTTAATTTTTCTTATTATTGTCTAAGAAGCTAGAATGCAAAGAAAAAATTATTAGAATAATAGAACAAGAAAAGAGATAGTAAATGTTGATGATAATATAGAAAATGTAGATAAAGAAATAATTTTGTAAGATAATAAGCATGATGAAAACATTGATTTAGATGAAGGGTTTTTTTTTTTTTTTTTTTTGAGCAGAAGATTTAGATGAAGTTTATTAAGCAAGATGGCTCATATATCATGTATTATCACTAGTTGGAAAATCAAACACAAGCCATAGGATTACCTACACCGTCTACATAGTACTACTTCACACGATCAAATAATTGGGATGCCAATTATCGCCACCTCTTTCTTTCTCTGTCTCACTTTGATTGATCGCTTGCTGTCTCACTTTGATCAAAGTTCCACTTTGATTGATCGCTTGCTAAATTGTAGGAGTAATTAATTATCACCCACATCCATATGTGCACAAACACAGACAAGGATTGCCAGCCTGACCCCACATACTAAAATATTTGGTAGTATTTTGGTGTATATGTCGACCTACAAATACAATGCATTTGTTACATTCCTTATCATACTTTTTTAGAGCAACACGGATGCAGCTGTAAACCAATTGAGCTATGTCGGGCATTTTAGGTTGTTTAAGCTGTCAAACCAATTTTCATGAACTTGCTCATCAAAGAAAAGAATAAAGAATCGTCATATCTATCAAATAGACCATATAAATGTTTTTTTTTTTTTGTTTTTTTTAATAATAATTATTAATATCAATATATTAAATCTAGGGATGAAAAATCTCATCACCACCCTAAACACAAAAAAGCACTAGTTTTTTTTTTTTTTTTTTTAAGCCCTAGTTTGATCCTTCATCACCCCAAGTAACTCATTAAACATTACTTGATAAAATTATACCTATGGAAAACCAAACAAAAATTGTTAAAGGTATTATCAATTTTACTACAAAAGGTTTATAAATTTATATTATAGTATATAAAAAATCAAATTTTTTATAGCGAATGAGATTAGATTCCCCAATGGTCTTAAATGTAAATAATGAATTATTATTATGTCAGTGTTTTATATTGAAATATCCTTGAAATCACCAAATTGACCCCTTACTTCACCAAAGTTACTAGAATGCTCCAAGAACACTAAAATGACCAAAATGTCCATAAGCACTGTAGTTAAAGTTTGTTCTTATGCTAAAGTTAGGTAGCTTATTTGCTTATGCAATTTAATTACTTTGTAATAAATTTTTATTACTTTCCTAGAATGAAGTGTTATACATAACTTAACATGCCTCGGGCAAATGGTGTCCCTAGCCTAAGCAGTAATACCGCTTTAGATTAATACAAATGGACGACATGTTCTTTCCATGCATAAGTGTTTTAAACCATGGAGTCATGCTAAGGGTCTTAAAATGTATCAAAATATCTATAACGTTTACATAAATGAATAAACTATGTATAACATATGATATATTTCATTACGATGCGGATCATCAAAGACAAGAGCGTGTGGTGCTCATAGAGAGACAACGATGCCAAAGCATTCTATATGTAGACTATGATTACCCTCAATTGTGTATGTTTAGACTTAGAGTCTCACACATACGTATGTTGCACACCACACTAGGGGTGAAATCGGTCAGTTTTGGTCAGGGTGAAGGGAGATTTTTTCGTTTAACCAAAATTTTCGGTTTTGCCATATTCGGCATCAAAATCAAACTATAGGGAAGGACACTAAACCGAACTGACTGGACTTCAATAGGTTCAATTTGGTCAGCTTTCGGTTTCTACTAATTTCTTAGAAACCAAACCGATCAAAGAAAAGAAAAACTTATTTCCCTTTATTTTCCGACATTTTCTCAACACCCAAATGCTAAGCACCAAGAAAAGAAAAACCTATTTCCCTTTATTGTCCTAAATTTTCTCAGCACCCAAATGCCAAGCACCAAGCAAACACAACCAAAAAAAAAAAAAAAAAAAAAAATCAAAATCAAAATCAAAATCATGTATTTTTAGCAAATAAACAACACAAAAGCATGAAACACGCGTGTCCTTACCACTAAGCTACAAGTACAATCTTGAAATAATCTGTATATATTGATATTAATACATATTGGTCAGTTTTGTGCAATTCAATTTAATATTTTCTGAATCTGAGATTGAACCTAATTGATAAAAAAATTGGACAAAATAGATTCGGTTCGGGCGGTTTTAATCTGTCCATTTGGTTTGTCCGTTTTTATATTTAATCCCTAGACCACACAGGATGCTATGGTGCACCCTAATACACCATACACAAAATGTTGACAGTGGATTTGTATGTGTAAACACCAACTCTACATGTTATCCACTGCGAAAATAAGGCGAAACTCTAATTGATTTTCGTAGTAGAAACTTCGTTCCAACAATTCATGGTGACAATATAAATAGGATAAACCCTCACTCCTTCCCCGTAGAAAACAAAAGCCAATTTTTTGATTTATTTTCCATGGGTAGTTACCACAAAGTTAGCTAAAAAGGGGCAATGATGACATGCAAGCAACGTGGGGTGCCTAAACTTCTCCACGTGTAATTAAACTTCCAAACTCATATTACCAGTTTTAGACATTGTTTTTGATTCACACTTAAAGATAAGGTGATTTGTGACTTCCCCTTTGACCTAGATTTGGTAGTTAAATTCAATCAGACATAGGTAACTCATCACATAGAATTGTAATGATAGTTGGCAATTTCATAAATCCTGAGATTCCACACTTCCCATCAATTCAATCTCCATGTACACATGAAAGTCATGAGAGGAATCAATCTCCATGTACACAAGAAAGGGAAATTTTGGGTATCAAAACTCATCAAAAAGGGAATAGGGCAAGAAAACTTTAACATAAGATTTTTGGAACTTTTTTGAGATGCTTTTCTTTGTAGCTAACAACACTTCTAAGTTCTACTTGACGAGGAGAAACCAAGTTAAGAGAGGATTGATCCAACTTCTTAGTGCTTGGTTAAAGAGCATCAAACTCTTCTGGTAAAATTTATAGTTCATAGTCATTTATTTCTATTGCAATTTTGATTTTTGATGATTATAATTTTTTTGTTTTTTTGTTTTTTGTTACAACTTTGTCAATTATTCATTACTGATGAGTCCAAATTCTAATGGCTTCGTCAATCATAATGGACGAACCCAAGATACGTTATGCATTTATGCTAAACAGTAACAGAAAGAGCAACGAGAAAGAAAACGTTATACAAATCAAAGCCTTAGTTTATAACGTATTAACCGTTACAAATGAGAATGGCTGCAAAGATCTATTGCTCATTAAAGACAAGATGGCTATAAAGCCAGAGAGGAACGAAACCAAAAGGTACACAATTCTCATCCCTAAAACTACTCCCAAATTGAATTCTTTTGCGATATACTTCAATTGAATTCCATTCTAACTTAATCATTGGAGGGTTTTTAGAAAACACCATACTGGTTAATTTCTTTTTCTCTATTTCATATATTATTGCAAGTTCGTCTCTAGATGAATCCATCCTTATCATCCATCTACATAGACAAGAACTCAACTGATGATTTTCTGCATCATCAGTTTGGTGCAGTCTATGGGAAACATTTATAAAGCCATATAGTTTCCCTTTTCTTTGCAAAAGAATTCCTCTTGATACCAGATGGATTCCACTCAAGTAGCGCAACAAATTCAAGCACTAATAGCAAGTGTCGATGAACTGACATGGCAAAATTCAGAGCTAAGGCAAATCACCAAAGCCCAAAGTGATCAAAGAAATGAAAAAAGATAGAAGAACAACAAAGACGAGGAGACGGCTGATCCGTTGAATCATAGGAAAACAAGAGCTTCAAAAGAAAATTCATCCAGGATGGAAAGTGAACTCTGTAGCATGAGGAGAGAGATGGACGAACTTAGGAGTGCCATGAAAGAAAAATCCATGGAGAACCTGGATGGGATGATTCGGGGAATAGATTCACCATTCACCACTGAGGTGTTGAATCATCCTCTTCCAACAAAGTTTTGCCTCCCTCAGCTCGAGTCATATGACTGTTCAAAAAATCTTTTGGACCACGTCAAGTCCTTTAAAACTTTAATGCACTTGCAGATGACTCCGGATGAAGTAATGTGTAGAGCCTTTTCAACTACACTAAAGGGGGCAGCTAGAGTCTGGTTTAGCAAAATACCTTCAGGTACCATTGCAAACTTTAAATAACTCAGTGGGAGTTTTGTTCATCATTTCATCGGAGTACAGCGACACAAGAAGCCAACTAGGCATCTTCTCAACATTCAGCAAAGAACAGAAGAATCTTTGAGGCAATATTTCACTCACTTCAATAAGGAGTTGCTATAGGTGGATGAATTATAAAACCAAGTTATCTTAATGACCTTCCAGGCGGGTTTGTTACCTGGAGACTTTCTCTCTTCAATTGCCAAAAGCCCACCTAAGTCGGTAGCAGAGCTGCTTCACAAAGCCCAGAAGTGTATGAACGCGGAAGATGTAGTAGTAATTGCAAAAGAAATGACCAATAAAAGGAAGAGAGACGAAAGAACAAATCATCACCTTGAGAAGAAGAAGAAGGAAACACAAAGCCCAAAGCAGACTTCGGATGGAAAGAGAAACCTCCCAAATCAAAGGTCAAGGTTTACTAATTTTACTCCTTTGATAATGCCTTTTGAACAGGTGTTAATGCAGATAAAAGATGAATCATCTTTGCAATGGCCTCATCCCATATTGGCTCTGGCAGAAGGTAGAGATAAAAGCAAGTATTGCAGGTTTCATCAAGATCACAGACATCGCACCGATGAACGCAGCCACTTAAAAAAACAAATAGGGACGTTGATTCGTCAAGGAAAGCTGCAAAAATTCGTGCAAAAGACGAATTCATACAGACGACGGCAGAGAAACGGAAAGAATCAAGAGCAAGAGATAGACAATACCAAGGCTCCCATAGGTGAAATAAGGATGATAGCAGACAAGTTAGTAGCAAGTGGACCCTTAAAATCTCCCAAAAAGTCATATTTAAGGAAAATTGGGGCCAACATGGGGAGGACCTTATGAAGTTATGCTCGTCCATGGGACATAAAGTACTTAGAAAAGTACTACCAATAAGAAACTTTGAAGAATTTTCATTTTTACTTTAAGTGTATTTCTTTTTCTTGTATTTCCCATTTTAGCTAGGATTTCTCTCATTCACAAATAAAGCATGAAGAACAATATTATTCAGAAGATACCATTTTCATTATTTTTTTCTTTTAGCCATGTGACCAAAATTAATCATATAATATTATCAAACGTCACTATTGACCTAAAAAGTTATTAATGCATAACTTAATCGTCATTAATACCTAAAAAATTATTAATACATAATAAAATCGTCATTAATACATGACCTAATAAGTTACTAATACATAATGAATTCGTCATTAATACATGACCTAAAAATTTATTAATATATAACGAATCCATCATTAATACATGACCTAAAAAGTTATTAATACATAACGAAATCGTTATTAATACATGACCTAAAAAATTATTAATACAAAACAAATCTGTCATTAATACATGACTTAAAAAGTTATTAATACATAACTTAATCGTCATTAATACATGACCTAAAAAGTTATTAATACATAACAAATCCATCATTAATACATGACCTTAAAAGTTATTAATACATAACTTAATGATCATTAATACATGATCTAAAAAGTTATTAACACATAACAAATCTTCATTAATACATGAACTAAAAAGTCATTAATACATAAGGAATCCGTCATTAATACATGACCTTAAAAGTTATTAATACATAACTTAATGGTCATTAATACATGACCTAAAAAGTTATTAACACATAACGAATCTTCATTAATACATGACCTAAAAAGTTATTAATACATAACGAAATCGTCATGAATACATGACCTAAAAAGTTATTAACACATAACTAATCCGTCATTGATACATGACTTATAAGGTTATCTAAAAGCATAACAAAATGACCTCAAAAATGGCTGAAAGTTAACACGTCAAGGATACGGCAATTAAGAAATATAGCATCAAAATATTCGAACATCAAGCAAAATACTGCAAAAGCAAATAAAATAAACATGCTCAAAACAAGTGAGCCCAAGAGATTATTTTTTAGAGACTAAAAGCAAGAAATATAAACTTACTCAAAACAAACGAGCCTATGGAATTGTTTTTCAAAAGCTAGAAATAAAAGAAGTGTTTTGAGTAGGATTAGAAGGAGACGAATCCACTGGAGCCTCAGCAATGACAACAGTATCATCTTCCATCCTATCATCTACATTACCAGCTACCCCATCAGTTGAAAGACAATCTGCCAGAATCTCCTTCTCAATCGCCTCCATGTCAAGAGTAGAAAAGTCAAAACCTGGATGATGTTTAGCCATGTACTAGTGAAAAAGTTCAAAACCTTCCACATAATAGTCGTACAGCTTATCAAAAAATGCGTCGGACTTCTTAAACTTTTCAACCGCCTCAAAGTTAGTTTTTTGAAGAATAAGTGCAGCATCTTCGATTTGCTTATCTTTCAGCCTAGAGAAAGCCTTCTCAGTCTTCACATCATGCTCTAGAACTTTCACATGATCCTGAGCCTAATTCACCTCGCCAGAAAGAGATGTAACCTTAGTCTTCAACACTTCATTCTCAGCAGAAAGTACTTCCACCTTGGACTGGGCAACTACGTACTTTTCCTCATAGTCCAAGTATTTCCCAAAAAGATAAAAGGATTCACCCAACACCTTGAGCATAAAAGGTTAGAAGAAATCAAAAGAAAAACCTTCATGCAAACATATCACAAGAGTAAAGAGCAAACCTGCATAACCTTGTGAACATGAGAAGACACCAGTTTAGCAAAAAGTGTTATTGTCAGTGGTTTCAAGTCCTCAACAAAAATGGAATCATGGCCTTTGCCACTGCACAATCAACATCGTCCCAAAAAGTGCCAACCACTGCTCGATCATGCCCTCTGCTTCGGTTCACCTTAATAGTGGGCATAATCCTTTCCAATGATGATGTAGGTGAAGCAGGACTTTGGAAGGTAGGTTGAACAATAGGGAAAGTAACCATAAGATCTTCCCCCTTGGATGGTTCATCATCTTTATGACGTCTCTTCGATAAGAGACCCTCCTTCAACCTCGTCCTGGTCTTTTTCTCCTGGACTTCAGCCAATTTCTCTTTGCTAAATCTGGTCTCCATTTCTTAAAAAAATTAAAAAAAGAAAAAAAGAAAAAGAAAAAACAAAAGATGATTAGAAAGGGAGGGTGTCTGAAGGCAACATGATATTTGCAAAGATCAATATGCTTAATCTTTTTGACAGCCTCAATGTTCTTTTTGGAAGTAATTAGAAGGTTTAGGTCCAAGAAAGTGAAGAAAAAGAAAGTGTGGAGATATGAGTTCGTCAAAATCAGAGATGCTCTCAATATATCCCTTGACATTTTGTATTCGATGGTGATATCCTTTTTTCAAACGAGGACAAACAAACCCTACATACATGTAGAGAATATTTACAAGGTTGAGAAATAACAAGCATGTGCATACACGGATGCACACACACACACACACACACACACAAAGAAAATGAAGGACACACCAGACACAAGAGTGCCCCACCTATGAAGCAATTTGGGAGCATCTTTTGAATTTTCACTCGGAATGGTTTCCCAACCATCACTAGGCATGAAGAAGAAATTAGTTTTCCACTCGCGAAGGGAAGAAGGGTAATCAAAAACTAACCTTGACTTTTTGTCCCAAGGTTTAAATTCCCAATAACCAAGAAGCTTGGACTGTCCTAAACGATAAAGATGTAAGAATTCTTCTACCTTAAGGATATCCCCTTCATTGGCAGACATCCACATCACCATACAACATAGAATCGTTCTTCATGAGTTGGGGACAAGCTGAGTAGGAGCGAGTTTTAGAAGAAGGAATAACTCTTTAATAAATGGATGAATAGGAAAACAGAGGTCACTGATGAAGTCAACCTCATAGAAGCAAACTTCATCAGGAAAATAAGAGCAGACTTTGTCACTAGCATCAGGAATCCTAATTTTAATAGAAGGAGAAAATTGGAATCTATTCCTAATTCTAGATTCATCTTTCTTTTTGAGAGTGTAGAGCACCTTTAAAGCTATAAAATGGGTTTTCTGAGAAGAGACCTCAGAAGCATTGTCTTGTTCAGATGAAGATAAACCCGTTTCAAGCTCACTAGATCGAACTTCCCCCTCACCTAACATCCTCGACAAGATTTGGGCAAAACTCACCGACTGATGAATCAGTGGAAAAAGAAAAACCAGAATATTCCTAAAGGGAAAATTCCGCACCACAAAAAAACCAACTTCGGGACATCCCCTACCTTCAGAGACAAGAAAACCACACAAACGAGCAAAAAAGAAGGAAATAGAAGGGCAATCTAGCCTAATCGAAGAATAGTCCACCATAAAAACGAAGAGAAAAAACAAGTTTTGAAGAAAAGACTTACCATAATCTCTAGAAGCAATAAAGAAGAGGAGAGCTCCGAAAAACCAAAAAGAAAAAATTTGATGGAAAAACGTGCGCAGGAAACCTGAGAGGCAACTCCTTGGTACGACGAGGCAATCTTAGCCTTACACGTGTCACGAGGACAGACGAAACGTCATCTCATAATAAATGCGAGTACACGGAAAATAAAGAGACAAAATTTCTTTTATTCATATCTTGTCACATAGACAAAGACATGAATAAGGGGCAACTGATGAGTCCAAATTCTAACGGCTTCGTCAGTCATAATGGACGAACCCAAGATACGGTACGCATTTATGGCGAGCATTTATGCCAAAGAGTAATAGATGGAGCAACGAGAAAGAAGACGTTACACAAATCAAAGTATCAGTTTGTAACGTATTAACCGTTACAAATGAAAATGAATGCAGAGATCCGTTGTTCATTAAAAATAAGATGGCTATAAAGGTAGAGAGAAACAGAACCAAAAGATATACAATTCTCATCCCAAAAACTACTCCCAAGTTAAATTCTTTTTACGATATATTTAATTCCATTCTAACTTAATCATTGGAGGGTTTTTGGCAAACATCACACTGGTGTATTTTTTTTTCTCTATTTCATATCTTATTGTAGGTTCGTCTTTTAGACGAATCCATCCTCATCGTCTATCGGCATAGACGAGATCTCAATTGACAATTTTATGCATAATCAACTATGTAAGGGATTTGGCGGGTCTGGGAGTGACTAGACTATGTGCCCCAGGCTCAGATGTTGGTGATGTATGAACATTATATATTTTAAATAAGACCTCCCGTTTTCCACCAAAAAAAAAAAAATTACCATTGCATAGACCTCCAATAATTGGGTTGTGCTAATTATGCATCGTGGTTCATCATGCTCCTTTTTTATTGCAATTCTACGAAGGATGATAATAATGTTATAACTTGAAACCCAACTTTCTGCAATTCTAGTCATCATATGTTATTGTCTTTCCACATGTCAAACGTGGGCACTTACTCTTAAGAAAATATGTGGTTGACATTCTAAGCCATAATTGCTGCAACAACCCAACAATATCCAATAAAGATATTGAAATTAAACTTGGCCAAAAGATTAAACTTAAGACTTACGTCAACATTCTACAAGGCATTTTCTCCAAATTTGAAAATTATAAACAAATTGTCAACGCTGGAATGCTTGATTATAGAGGATTTTTCGCCATGTTCAGCCACCTTAAGCCCCAAAATTCCAACCACCAAATGAAAAATACTTTGACATTTTTTCATAAATTGTAATATATTTCACATATGGATTATGAAAAAATTCAGCTACAATAAGAAAAATGCAAGAATTTCCTACGCGGGTACATATTAACACAAGGAAAATCTAACACAAGCCTTTGTTGGATTACCTACACCTTCCTAATAATAACACTTCAGATTGTCCACAAGAAGATCAAATAATTGAGATGCCAATTATCACCACCAGTATATAGCATGCCTTCTTTTCTCTGTTTCACTTTGATCCAAAGCTCCACTTTGATGAATTGCTTGCTAAATTCTAGGACTAATTATAATCCTCATAAGAACCCAAAAAGAATTGTCTCCCACATGTGCACAAACACAGACAAAGATTGCCTGAGCCCACACATGCTGAAGTATTTGGTAATATTTTGGTCTATATAATAGACCTACAATGAATTAAAATATGGTTTGGGACCACAAAGGTGTTCCCATTTGAAGTGTCTCTTTTTTCTTGTTTTTTGACCAATCGATTAAAGTGGCTTTTGTAGATACATGAACATGTCCTGCAAAGGTGAGAGCTGGTCCATTTGGTACTGAACTTGTGGGGCAAAAGGGTCCTCAGCGAAGCCATCCATGTAATTGTACTGAAAATAATCAAACGCATTGTCTATGTCATTGTCATTCCATTTTTGCTCACTTTGGACCTCCTTCTCCCATGCAACTTCCGGGGACACCACTTGCTCCGAGCAACTCGTGTCCGTGTGCAACACCGGCACCGAATCCGACGTGTCCATGTGTAATTGGTCATGGCTGATCATTGCTTGTGTCACTGTTGTGTTCTGCCTAGACACCATGATTTTTGGTTTTTGCTCCTCCTCCTCCATTTCTGCTAACTTTTCCATTTTTTGGTCCAATGGTTGATATTTCTCTAGTGTGCCTTTCTTGTTGTAGATTCGACATAAGACCCAATCATCAAGCTGCAATACAAAATAAATTTTGTCAAACTTAGCCATTAAGATCTCAATTTTATTGAACATTATATAAAGATTAATCTCATTTGAATTGATATGGTTAGGTGTAAGGCAACCTAAAAATATCGTTATTGTACCTAACCCAATAAAATAGTCCAACCATATTGAATATCAGATAAAATAAAAGTTTAGTCAGGCTCATTCTGTGGTCCATAATGTGCATATACCATCCCATTTAGGCTAATAATTTTGTAAAACGAATAAAAAATCATTTTCTTTGATAAATCTCAAAAAAAAAAAAAAGCATATGTCATGGATGATGAAAATAGATTTGAGTACATTATGAAAAAACGTTTATTATATGAACAAATTTGACTTATATCAAAAACCAGTAAAATTTTAAAAAATTGCAGATTAATTAAAGGGAAGGAAAAAAGAACATACCCTCAAGTTATTCTTTTTGCCAGCAGATCGATCCACATTTGCAAGACGATATTCATGCATGATCCAGTTGGTTTTGATTCCTCTAGGGGCTTTGCCAGCATAGAAAACAAGTGCTTTCTTAATACCCAATGGTTTGGGCTTTCCAATGGGCTTGTCAGCTCCGGTTGCCTTCCAATATCCGGCTCCTGCCGCCCGGTTTGGCCTTGAACCGTTTGGATATTTTCTATCCCTTGGGGAAAAGAAGTACCACTCCTTTTCGCCATAAAGAGCCATTTCTGCAAAAAATCAACAAGAACCAAAAAAAATCAGAACCACCCAAATTATATTTCGAGAAGTTCTATCTAGATTCTAGGCCCAGATGTAGATTTTTTAAAAATAAATTATGATATCCACAACAAAAACGAATCAAAAAGTGAAAATTTTGCAGCTTTTTTCTGATTTCTAACAATATATCAAGTGGGAAAATTAAGAAGAAAATGAAGAAATTCAAGTAAAGTTTTTAAAATTCAGCAAACCCATTTCCCAAAACTAAAAATAAAATCCAAAAATTTTAGTTATTGGTTAGAAAATTCAACACCCACTCCCATCCAAAAAAAAAAAAAAAAAGTCGATCTGCTTTCCAATTTCAGAAAAGAACAATTTTAAGAAAATTGAAGTGAGATTAAGCAGACCCATGTCCCAAAACTTGACCAAAAAAAAAAAAAATCAAAATCTAATATTTGATTGGTAAAAGAAAGAAGAATCTGGAAATTAAGGTTACCTGGAAGCTGCCATGGATCATACTTGTAAAGATCAATCTCCCTAATAATAGGAACAGCAAGAGGCAGAAAAGCACATTTCCTACACAAATAATGATTCACCAACTCCTCATCTGTTGGGTGAAATCTGAACCCAGGTGGTAACTCTAGCTCACTCGACATATCCAATTAACTTTTCTTTTCTTTTTTTCTCTTCTCTTCAAGCTTGAATCAAACTAGGCCTCTCTCTCTCTCTCTCTCTCTCTCTCTCTGTTCTTGTTCTTCTTCTTCTTGTTGTTCTTCGTTGAATACAGACACTGCTTGAATGAAACACGAAGCATATACGAGGTACACAATGACTTATATATAGAAGAGCACAAAAAAAAGGAACACGAAGAGGAATAAGCACGTGGGGGTGTGTTGCAAGGTCGTATCTAGAACTGAAAAACGTGCTGACCGCAGCCAGGGAGAGAGGGAGTAATTAGTAATTACAACTACACGCGTCGACGGTCTAATCGGTTCTCGACACGTGTGCATGTACCTCCTTTGTCTTTTAACCTTCTGTCACTGCTTCCGTCACCTATTTTGTACTTTTGTTATAGTTAAAGTCGGCGGCTCAGCTCAACGGCCTTTGGAGATCGTTGACGGTCGGGTCAGCACTGGACCCTTGCCCTCCAAGGTATCAATAGTTTGTGATCCCATGTAATCTAATGATGGCTCCAGAAATTCACACTAATCACTCTGTGCTTGACACTAAAGGAGACTAATTAAGGGTAGTTAAGTTGCAATTGAGACTACTCATAACCACTTCTAAATCAAGATTTATCTAGTAGACATTTAATGTAAATATACACTCAAACAATTCAATCCAATTAAACCCATACAATTATTTTGTAGTAATGTTACATACCTAACAATATAATTATATTTATAGTAATCCAATCAATTCACTTTTCATTATCATTAACAATCAAACAACTTAGTAATGTGTGAAATTTGTTGTAAAAATAATTGTGTCTATGGCATTGCTGCTTACATGCAAAATGACTAATTAAATTACAATTGAGTCTATTTGTAATCTTATAAACTCACGATTTAGTTGCAATCGAGATTTTTCATAATCACTTATAAATCAAGATTTACCTAATAGACATACACTCAAAACAATCTAATCAAATCAAATCCATGCAATTTGCAGTAATGTTATATGCATAACATTATCATTAATTAATGCATTTATAGCAATCTAATCAAATTCACTTTTTATTATCACACATCATCACTGCTTACATTTAAAAGGACTAATTAAATTACAATTGGGGTTATTTGTAATTTTATAAACTCAAAATTTATCTACTAAATATATATTAGGGATGTCACTTAGGGTTAGTGTGTCGTGTCAAATTAGGGGTATTCAACTCAAACGTGACCTATTTAATAATCATGCAATGACCCTTCAACCCTAACTCGACCTATAATGAAGCGCGTTGACACAACATGACCTACTTAACACACTTAATAAACAGGTTGTATTAGGTTGACACGAATGTGACATGACTTATTTCAACCTACTTAATATTAAGCAAGTTGGATTGACACAAATTCAAACCATTTAACTCGCTTAAAAAAAGCAATAGGTCGATTAATATTGTTATAAATTTAATACAAACTCATAACATCAAATACTTAAAATATATTGTCCAAAAGTTCAAAATAAAATCAAAGTACTTAATAAATATTAAGTCCATAATGTAGTACCATCCATTGAGAAATAAGTTCTTTACATTCCAAAAGAAGTGCATATACTTCAACCCAAAATCAAAATAACATAGTTAAAAAAAATATAACATCTTTTAAAAGTATTTATATGAAGTTTTGAGATTTAGGATTTGTAAAGTTTCAACTAACAATTATATCACTTATAAGTTTCTGTAATTATTTACTTTTCTTTTTAAGTTTAAAATATAGGTTGGATATAAAAGATATTTGACAAATCTAAAATAAATTAAATATTTATTTGTTATACAAGTTAAACAAGTTGTGTTAAACGACTCATTTTAGATTAACACGAATAAATTGGCATGTCAATTGTAGGTCATGCGGGTTAACCTGTTTATGACACTTTTCTTATTGTGTCACTTTCAGGTCGACCCATTTATGACCCGAACTTGCTAAGGCCCAACTGTAATCTGAAAAAAACCTATGTCATATTCGCGAGTAGTATCAAACATTGACACCCCTATATCATCAAAACATATGCTCAAAAAATTTAATCTAATTAATTCCATACAATTTTATAGCAATGGTAACATTACTACAAAATTGTTGAGTTGGTCTTCAATTACTGACAAACATAACTAAAGTTCTTGAATCCATCGGTTTTTCACTGACACTCATAATCGAACAACTCAATAATTGTGTCAATAGCTGTTGGGTTTTGTGAAGCCTAGTTGTGTTTGATTCGGATAATAACCCGATCTAAAATAATATTGTTACGGTTTTTAATGGAAGATTTTCTGAGGTTTAGTCCATGGAGTGGAGGGTTTTATATTGTTTTGAGAGAGAAAACTATATTGCCGTACTCTGTATTTTTCTCTGAGAATATGCTGAACCACGTAAATACTGTCTTGTGTGTGATTATTTTTCTTTGACGTATTTTTTTTTTCCTATTTTTGCATTTCACAGATCTGAAAATTTCATGGATATTCCCATCTGTATTGCTACTGTACAATTTGGGAAATGACATGCTATGGAGTCACTAAGGGGTCATTTCGTATTTTCTTATCACGAAATGTGGACTCTATTGGTGATAGTAGTGTAAATAAAAGAGGGTGTTTGTAGAGGATTGCAGAATAGTATACGGTGGATTTGAACCACACGTCACCACACAGACGTCATCTCTCTGCTGGATCATATATCAGTTACTATCTATATCTGCCAACCAAATTCTTTCTAAATTTGAAAGTCCAATTAATTATTAATCACATTTTCCTTGTTCGGGCCAGAAATTGAAATTTCGATTGGTCTAATAAAGACTAATTCTAATAATTCCTAAAAAAAACATTGGTGGTCGCAAAAAATAGTATGAAATGAGAGATTGGTCTGTTTGTGTGGGCCATGTTTGCTTTGAAAATTTAAGTCTCCGGCCTTTTTCATGTCCCCTCCATGTCCCCTGCTTCTATTTCTCTTTAATTATATGATAATTTTAAAAATAATTAATGGCCTATGTTAACATAAAATTAAAATAATTTGAATATTTCTAGACCTTGGGTCCTTTAGTTATTTAAATGATTTATAAATTATTGTTATCTTGATCGATTGGGTAAGGCAACCTAATAAGGTAAACCTCACTTATGTATGGTACCCGTATTATCTTATTGTTTATTTCAGCATATAATAATAATAAATAAAAATGTTTAGTAAAGAATTAATATTCATAGTAAAGAACTGGGGGCGAACTTCTTTTACCACTTCATTTGGAATGATTCTGTTCTGTGAGTTGTGTTCACATTGAGATAAGTAACTATTGAGTATTAATTGTTATTAATCCTTATCTTTATAGGAAAAGTTCATTGGTTTAACAATTATTTTTAGAAATTATTTATTAGAAAAATATTTTTTACAATTTTTTATATTTTCTTATAAAAGTGATATTATCATCGTACACTATTGGCGTGATGGTTACTCTATATAAACAAATTCTTACAGGGATAAAGAGCAAATGTTGAGGTTCAAGTATTCTTTTCCAGTAGGAAACTTTATACATATATACGCTTAAGTTAAATTAGAGTAAGATTTATATCTCAAAAAAAAAAAAAATGAAAATGGTAGTAAAAATTTCATAAAATGGTCCATTACTAAGGGCTCTAAGGGCACTAGTTAACTAGACCCATATTTTATTATTGCACATATTTGAACTTTTATCAATTATATTAAGAGCCTTATAGTCTCGCTGTCATTGTTTGATGTTTCTGACAAAAACATTCAGGGTTTAAATTTCCACTCACATTATAATTGTCGAATTAAAATATTAAAAAAAATTATTAGTTACCATTTCTTTTTTATATGTAAATCACGTCGAAAAACTAACTCTTTTACATATGATATTGGTCATTAAGCCTCACAAGTCTCGTTGGAGAAAAAATTTTCAGTATTTGATCTTATTCCCACTTAAAATTTATTGTGAAATAATGATATACGTAACACTTTTCTTATTTTATTGTTAATTTCAGCATATAATATTATAAAATTAGTATACATCTAAAGAGCTGGGGGTGGACTTTCTAACTTTTTCATTCCTAATGATTCCGCGTAAGATGTGTTCACATTGACATTATGATTTGTGATAAGCAGTCAAAGAGTAGTTTGTAAATGAATAAATATTTATATATATATATATATATATTTTTTTTTTTTCTTGGGAACAAAATCTCTTTACTTGAAATTCTCACCAACTCTTCTAAATTTCGTCATAATTCTCTTGAGTTGTTTTTTTTTTTTTTTTTTTGGTAAATAATTCTCTTGAGTTGTTACAACTTACAAGATAGAACACATATCTGCACCACATGCATCATGTATATATCATACCTAGTAACAATAGGTTTTATTAATATCTTTTTTTTTTTTTTTGGTAAAAAGTTTTTATTAATATCATAGTCTATCGTTTGAGTCAATAAAACAAAAGCTAGACAATCTATTAAAATGCGACACAGATAACAATTCTTTTCTAGTAGTTACGTACGAACACTATTCTATATTAAAAAAGAAATTATTAAAAAAAAAACAATTGCTTTGTGCTCTAGTCATGCCTTCTATTTTCTATTGATTAGTTAGCTTGATTAAGCTCATTTTGACTATTTGTTTGTAATACAGGACATGGCAGAACATTCCTCTCTTAGAGCATTCTTCTAATTAAATTAATAAATTAATAATATTTGAATTTTATCTTGGGAACGAAATTTCATTTTTCTCACTCACCCTCCTAAATTTTGTCATGATTTCTTTTTAGTTGTTTTATATATTTTTTTGAATAATTTGATTTAAACTCTAAATATTTTCGTTAAAAACGCCAAAAAATACTAATTAAGTTATAAAAATTTTGGCTTTTTTATTTGATAAAACGTAAAATACATGCATTCCATATAAACTTTACCCAAATTATTAATGTTGTCATGACCTTCATCATCATATATAATTAGTGATATTTAGGAAATGAATTAAAATAAAGTAAAAGCTAAAAGTTATTGTGACGTGGACGATAATAATTCTTTTCTAGTTGTTACAACCAGACGTTTTGGTGGGTTTCAGTTAGCTTAACTGGTAAAATCTCTAATAATTGAATAAGAAATTTAGCGTTCTCAATCCCCTATTTACACTAAAAACTGATTGGTATCTTAATTTGATGATAAAGAACTTTCATTAATGGTCTATTTGGATATCGCTTATTTTGCTGAAAATTAAAAATACTGTAGTAAAATAATTTTTAAATGTGTGAATAGTGCTGTGGGACCCATTTTTAATGTTTTTTTGAATAAAGTACTTGTGAGTCCCGTGAACAGTGCATGAGACCCATTGAACCGTGCATAACATCTTCTAAAACGCGTGCATAAAAAAAAAAAAAAAAAAAAAAGAGCCAAAACACCAAAATGCAGATGTTATCCAAATGGATATTAAGAGATCATAGGTTAAAACTCTCTCATAAAAAAAAAAAAACCCGCACGCCTTGAACACATAGATCTACATCATTCCTTAAGTCATTAGAAGTATTAGTATGATTAAATTGATTATTATAAAAACGGGATGTGGACTAATTTATAGATAGATTTCCTCATCACTCCCTTATTGGTTAAGTATAGATTAATAAATTAAACTCAGTTTGACCAGCAGTATGAAAAGAAAGGGACATGGCAGAACATTCCAGTCTTATTAAAAGGATAAAAACAAAAACAAAACAAAGTGGAAACCTCGTCCCAGACCTTTTAGTGTTTTGCGTGTGACGTGGTGCATGACATATACACGTAGATACTTGCAGATAAGGATGTGGAATATAATTAATAATGGAAGCTACTTGGAGATTGCCGACCTGGCTAGCAAGACTGCTCATAAAGCTTTTTAGCTCAAAATTCATTTCAATCAATTAATTTGCCTTGTGAAGGATTTATCTGGACAATGACCTTTCAAGGACCCCATCTTATGGTGACCCTTTCTAATTTTCTCGAACCCACTTTTACAATTTGGCCAACTTGGATTGTGTTCCTTTTTGAAATAGCTATGACTTAAATTTTACCATTTCAATCTTATCTTATATTAAATAAAGAAATATAAATATAAAGAGTAGTATTTGTTGCACACATTATTTTTTTAATTGAAATAGTGAATTGAAGACATTGTTTAAAATAGTAGTTTTTAGTTAGTTCAATTGGTAAAATTACTTACAGTCAAATAAGAGATTTTGGATTCAATCTCCTACCTACATAAAAAATCAGTTAATACATTGGTCTGATAATAAAAAAAAATCATCAGGAAAGAGCTATGATTTAAATTTCACAATTTTAATCTTATCTTATATTAAATAAAGAAATATAAATTGTAGTATCTATCACACATACTGTTTTTTTTAATTGAAATAGTAAGTTGAAGACACTATTTAAAATAGTGGTTTTTAGTTAGCTTAATTGGTAAAATTTCTTATAGTCAAATAAGAGATTTTGGGTTTGATCTCCCACTTACATCAAAAACTAATTAGTGCATTGGTCTGATAATAAAATAGAATCATAAAAAAAGATGTATGATTTGGATTTCACCATTTCAATCTTATCTTATCTTAAATAAAGAAATATAAATGGTAGTATTTGTTACCCACACTGTTTTTCAAAATTGAAATAGTGAGTTGAAGACACCATTTAAAATAGTGTAGTTTTTAGTTAGTATAATTGGTAAAATCTCTTATTTGATCTCTATCTACATCAAAAATCAATTAATGTCTTAATCTAATAATAAAAAAACAATTATTAAAAACAGACATTATTAATCCAGTCTTCAACTCACACAGTTCTAATTAAAAAAAAAGAGAGAAAGAAAGTGTGTAATAGTGTGGTTTTTATCCTATAAAATAAAGTCATTTGGGGGCAAAAAGCTAATGGTTAAATTAAACAATAAAATATTGGCCGGGTGAACCAATTATAAATGTAAAAGTCTTTTCCCTTGTTCGCCACACCTTTGAAAGTTCTGTCCCAATATTCTATTATTATATTCCTTTGTGCTCTAACTTCTGTCCCATTAAGGCATTAATCGCCGCCGTTTTGTGAATAAATAAGATAACGAATGAAATTATGGATGAATGTTGCTGGAAAATATCAGCATCATTACCTTATCAACTAGGCAAATAGTGAAGGTCCAAGTGAAATGAACACATGGTCACTGTCCTTTTAAACACTTTCTGCGAAGCTTCTTCGTAGTTCATGCAAGCTGTCAACATTGACCATTACTTCGGCTCCAAGCATCACTTATTTAACTGTGCAGTTATGAGACTTGTTTGGGCTGAGGCTGGGTCAAGGTCCACACTAGAACCTGAGGTCCGTCAGAAATTCACTTTAAACTACCAGAAAAGTACACACTGAGACATTAATTTGGTAAAAGCTGGGCCTAAGACCATGCCCTTATATGTACATTTTAGGTAAAGAAACAACCCGTTCAAAAACATTGGGCAATTCTCTAAAAACCTTTTGTATAGGGAGTCAATATGAGATTTTAAAAGTATTTAAATTATCGTATTCATAAGGGACTATTGTAACGTGTCAAATAATATCATAATATTCATATTGCCATAAATTATTGTAATTGTAATTTGATTACCTTATAAGATGATGGTAATAATATTATATTATATTACTTATCCACGGGGATGACCCAAAAAAAAAAAAAAAAAAACCTCCTTCCGTAACTTCTTAAACGACCAAAATATTCTCGAAACTACTAAATTGGCCATGATACCTCAAAAACCTTAGAATGAACAAAATATCTCTGAGACTTCTAAAAAAATCAAAATACTCAAGAAACCACTAAAATAAACAAAAATGCCCCTAATACCACCAAAAAATATTTTTAAAAAATATATACTCTTGTAACCTTCATGTTGACTATGAACCATCCGAAATTACCAGCATTGCCCTCAAACCACCAAAATACTTCGACCTTCTAAAATAACCCCAAAAGCACTTATATAACCGAAATACCCTCAAAATGTGTCAAATATCTCAAAAATTTCCAAAATGATCAAAATACTTTAAAACCTCCAAAATAACATAAATATGCCCAAAACCTAAAAAATGTCCAATGTACCTAAAACACTTAGAATGGCTAAAATACTAATAAAAACCCCTAAAAATACCACAATACCACTGGAACCACCATAATGACCAAAATACCCCTAAAACTTCCAAAATGACCAAATTGCTAAATTAAATACTTTTTTTTTTTTTTTTTTTGTTGCCGGGGGGTGGGGGGGGGGGGGGGGGGTTATTTTGGAGGCTTCAAGGTATTTTCAAGCTTTCAACCATTTAAATTAAGTTAGGGGTGTTTCCCTTGTTTTACATGCAAATATTCTAAATTAAACT
The DNA here is from genome assembly GCA_028535165.1 of Quercus tomentella. Taxonomy (NCBI): domain Eukaryota; kingdom Viridiplantae; phylum Streptophyta; class Magnoliopsida; order Fagales; family Fagaceae; genus Quercus; species Quercus tomentella. The sequence continues at coordinate 19,792,353 of JAPQVY010000122.1, read as the reverse complement.
AATATATATTACAATGGGATCATAGGAATGTTAAATCAAAACTAATTTTCCCCAATTGAATTTGGGATTAATTACTCTTATGAGTCTAAAGCCAATTAAATTACCAAAATGTCCTTTGTTGAACGTACTTTGATAGAGTTGGCTGAAGGTCAAACAAACTAAAAAATTCACTTAAGCATCAATTTTCATCATTTTATACCAAAATCCATATTTCTAAATATTATTTTCAACCTCAAGTTTGACTACAGTTAACCCATTGAGAAAAATTCAAGCTTATATTGAAGAAAATTGAATTCCTTTTAAAATGACTAATTTGAGTGATATCACTCAATTTTCTATTTCCATCATCCAAATTGTGTGGGTCTCATGGATGAGCATTTGTTTGGATGAGTTTTGGATCATTGTTTCCATCACTTAATTCTCTGATTTTTGAGTGATGAGTTATGAAAATTGAAAACACATTTAAGGTGTTTTCAGTTTCCAAAACTCAATTTTCAATGGCATTTTCGTAATTAAACTCACATACTCAGCCGTAATGTTTGACAAACGGATTTTTTTTTTTTTTTGGTGAAACCCAGCTTCAATGTTTGACAAATTCTTTGATTTTTTTTTTTTTTTTTTTTTTTTTTTTTTTTTTTTTTTTTTTTTTCGGGTGAAACCCAGCCGCAACTTTTAAAGTTGAAAATTGGGTCTGAGTGAACGTGCCAAACAGGGGGTTTGGAAAATTGAGGTATTTTAAGTGATGAGTGATAAGTGATGAAAATTGAGTAATAACAAATTACAAACCAAACAGGCCCTTAGAAAATTAAGTCTCCAATCAAGTGCACAAAGTAACTCAAAATTAGAAAAGCTAGGAAAACTAGGCACGAAAAGAGATGGAAAAGTGTTAAATTTGGGGCACAAGGCCAGGCCCAGACTAACCTTTTGCCTGGCACTGCGTGCCCAGAGTTAGTTTGAACTATGAACTTGACAGTACATGTTCTGCCCAATTTTACTCAAGCAATAGTCCTCCTACTTGATTTTTAGAGCCGAACAACCATAGAATAGCCTATAGAACCCTCCAAAATACCCAGACTTGTTTTAGACTTTTAGAGAAACTCATTTCTATTCATTTCCAAACTTTTAAGGGCATAATTCTCTTTCTTTCTCTTTTATTTTCCTGGTTCTCACAACCATTTTGCTGCTTGAATAAAATATTTGTATAAAAGTGATGTCGTGTTACATGATTTATTACAAAATGGGTATTGTCATGCATTTTTGGAGTAGGATTTTACTTTCAAATTTCAGTGCTATAAATAACATGCTCCAATCCGCATCTTCATGCATGGTGAATTATGGCTACATGCTTGTCGATTGATACTTTGCTTGTAGAATGGAATTGTGTGAATGTGTATATTGCATAAAATTAAAAATAATTATGTATTTCAAATCTCCCCTTATCCGTTCTTGTAAGTATCAAAAAAAAAAAAAAAAATGATATGTTAGGACATTATTGATGGGTGTATAGACATGATTTTACACCAAATTCTTATTGAATTTAAACTTTATACTATCATAAATAATTATATTCTACTGTAAGTTCTACATAATATTGAATAGCCAAGAGCCTTAAGCTCAATTGATTGACATTTCTTAGTGTTTTTAAATAAAATGTTCAGGATTCAAATTTTCCCTAATCAATTATCGAATTATCAAAAAAAAGAAAAAAAAATTGAACAATTTTTAATTATTTTAAAGTTTCAACCCCTCTTTTCCTTTTTCTTTTTCTTTTTTTGACAATTCAAAGTTCCAACCTGATATAATTAGATACTCTGAAATTGGCATCCATTCCTTTACGAAGGCTACATAAAGCAGTTAGCAACAAGTTGTTGCTTTACTTTTCCAAGGGTGTACATCAGTCTGTAGACCTTTTTTTGGCTTTTTTTGAGAGAAGTCAGTTGAGTAGACTTGAATTTGACGATATTCAGTGGATAAAACTCCTAGCTGCCCCCTTTGCGTAAAATATTTTTTACAAAACTGAAATTTGCTTAAAGCATCTATGAAAAGTATATTGAGATATACTTTTCCAGGGGAAGCACCCCACGTTGGACTAATTGTAACTAGTATAGTACTGTCATTATTGGTTAACTATTTCTCTAAAAAAATGATTTGTAATCAAATGTTACTCCACGTTTTAAATATGGAGCTCAAGTTTTTGAACTTAGACCTATTATATTAATGAGCATTTTGAGAAACTATAAAATTAGTATTCCTTCTATTTTGGCAACAAGAAATAGAAAAAAAAAATTGTAATAATATTGCCTTTTGCTGTTATACACCAACCTAATTAAAGATTTTAATCTTTTTTTAAATGTAAAAAGGGAAAAATAATGACAATAACATTGAGTTTAGAATGCAAGACAATAAAAGAATTTTATTCTATTACAATATTTATTTTATCGTTTTAATCTTGAAGATAACTTGAGTTTAGAATGCAAGACAATAAAAGGAAATACAATTAGGCTTGAATAAATTAGACGTGCATAGGACTGGGCTTGATATAAAATGGAATGCATGAGATAGCTGATAGCAATAGCATTAATTGACGATAAAATTAAGGAGGTCAGAGGACAACTAACATGATCAAAGGATGGCTACACTGGTGGTAGAGGATGCTTACTATGGCCACTAGATGCCTTTAAGCTATCAATAGAGGAGCAGTTACAGGAGCTATTAGTATAGGAAAGCTTAATTTACAGGAACCAAAAGGAATTGCCAGACACAACATTGAGAGAGAGAGAGAGAGCCAAAATATACTAAATTTAATACATTTTTGTCACATTTCCTTTCCTCCTCCTTCTATTTCCTTTCTCCCTATATATGGGTGACGACATTTAATAGAACCTATGAACACAACTCGTTTGTCTCTCTCTTCTTCTTCTTTTTTTTTTTTTTTTTTTTTTTTTTTTTTTTTTTGTGTATTAGTGTTCAATTTAAATTGGTTCATATCAAAGTGGGTTGAGTCATTTTAACATGATTAATAAGTGACTAGTTTTGGGTTGACTTGCTTAACACTCAATTAAGCCAAAAGTGCTTGATTCATATAAATTAATGTCATTTTTATGATTTAAAATATATAATTTTTTCTTTCTAAGGAATTTTCATTGTTATATAGATAAATTCATCATTGAAAGTCTAATTTCTTCAAAAAATTTATCCAAAACAAAGAAAAAACATTGTTTTCTTTTATTTTTCTTATAGATTGTGTATTTCTAATTTAGATGAAACTTTATGTATTGCTGTCAGAACTTTTAGATTGTGTGCTATTAGTACTTTAATTGAAGTTATGATCTTCTAAAAAAAATAATCGAGGTTATGAAATTGATTTGTGTAAAACTTATTTGTTATATATATATATATATATATATATATAAGGTTGGATTTAAGTTACACCTGATGTAACTCTAAGTAATGTTACACCATCTAATAACTTGTTATAGAATACAAATTTTGAAAATCCCACCATTGGATTACATATTCTATATGTTCTTAATATTCATGTCAATTGGATATTATTTACCATTTAATCTATAACTTATCTTTTATGCATTATTGTAAAATACAAAACTTGAATTTAAACAATTAATTGATGACATGACTATTAATTTTTGATCACCTTGAAATTTTGCAAATATGGAGAATATATGAAGATAATGTAATCTAACGGTAAATTTGTCAAAATTCGCATTTAATTAAAAAATATTAAGTGGTGTAACATTACTTAAAATTACACCAGGTGTAACTTGAACTCAACTCATATATATATATATATATATATATATATATATATATATATATATATTAAAAGTTGGATCTCAAAAATGGATGCACAAAAAAAAAGACGTGTGCATTTCTCAAAGCAAACTACGATGACATGTGATGTCTCTTCTTAAATTAAGGATTACAAAGAGAATAACTATTCATCTACTACTAAATCATTTCATTTTCTCCATATTAGTTTTTTTAGGTGATGCCTATGAAGCCAGATTAGTTCATATTTGTTGTGGTTAATTAATTTTTTACAAGATCATAATATTGTAATATCATCAATATGTATTGAACATAAATCAAATTATAAATCTCATGATGAATAACTTTTTTATTATTTTAATGTAAATTACTAATTGGTTACTAATTCATGGTTATATGTAATCAAATCTGAGTTCGTTCATTTGTTGGAGGAATCATTAGAAAGAATTTTTGTATTACTCTTGATACTTTTTAAAAATGTCAATGTTTACGGTATTTATATATTTTCAGACAAAAGAAACTTATGCAAAGCACAGGTTTACAACTAGTCAATATACACACACACACACAAGTACTAACCTTATTTCAAAGAGTATGAGGTTCTGCATTTCTTTTTAGAATTCTCTTCATCTAACATTCAATTTCACTAAACTTTCCATTTGTGTCAAATTTTTGCTAGTTTTTTTGTTTTTTGTTTTTTGTTTTTTTTGAGAAAAACAAACACACACACACACACACAAGGGAGAGGGAAAGGGGTTCTAACACAAAGGCACACCACAACTCCACTCAAAAGCCATGGTAACTTTTAAGGGAGGGTGGGGTAAGTTATACTACACACTACACACTCTCTTAAGCAATGTGGGACAATTACCCTTTTTTTTCTTTTTCTTTTTTTTCTTTTTTTTTTTTTTTTTTTTTTTGAGAAAAACAAACACACACACACACAAGGGAGAGGGAAAGGGGTTCTAACACAAAGGCACATCACAACTCCACTCAAAGGCATAATTATCATGTTTTAATAGGATAAATGAATTTATTATTATTGTGTATTAATTATCTTGTTATACTAATTATCATGAAATAGCCTAAGCTTTACCATGTGACACATTTTTTAAGATTCTCTTCATTTAGGCTTCCACCAAAGTAAAATTTTCATTTATGTTAAATTATTAGTTAATTCAATGTGCTAATGAGGTAAATGCATATATTAATTATCAATAGGTGTGTAATAATTATATATATAATAAAAAGAATTAATATGGTTATTTTTATAAATTTTCCTATGTAAAGTTTGCATTTATATCAAATTATTAGTTCACTCAATGTGCTAATGGATTGAGTAAATGCAAATATTAATTATCTATAAGTCTACAATAATTATATGTATAATAAAAAGATTTAATATGGTTATTTTTATAAATTTTACTAAGTAAAATTTAATTGGATTTATATCAAATTATTAATTCACTCAATGTGCTAATGGGGTAAATGCATATATTAATTATCCATAGGTGTGTAATAATTGTTTATATATTAAAAGAATTTATATGGTTATTTTTATAAATTTAATATAAGAAACTATTTTTTATTTAGAATACTTATTATCCAAATAATAATAGGGATAAATTGCAAACTATACTTCTAAATTTTGGTATTATTTAGATTTTACACACACACATATATTTGTGCTATGTCATTAAGAAGAGTTTAATGGGATAAATGTATTTGTGGGGGCCTGTCAAATCAACAGGCCCATTAAGGTCAGGATCGTTGGGCTTGTGGCCCATCCGAGGATGTATATCCGTCCGAGGAGGCCATGTCAGGTCACAAGGCAATTGCTGAAGGGGGGTGGTGGTCAATATCACGAAGGTAGAGTTCTGTATTCGTCCGAGGACGCTATATTCCTCGGCAGTACGTGTCCGAGGACGAACAGGACGCGGCCTTGTTGCAACCAGACCCCAGAATTACGTCACCACTGAAGATAAGGATAACAAACCAAGGGTTAAAGAGAAAAGGAAAACAAATATCTATAACTACAGCTGCCTCCGCATTAACTACCTCTCAACCAACAATCTGGCCGCATTAATGTGGAGGTGATACCTGAACAGTAGGGAGGCAGCCTTACAGCTGCCCATAGGAAGTTCCAGGAGGTGGTAGATGGGACAGAAAGAAATCCTTGAAACCCAACCTACACGTGTACGGTGAGGATGGAATACAAAAGGTGGTATATAAACTGAAAGAAAAACATGAAAAAGGGGATCGGAACAAAAAAGAAAAAGAACGAAAAGGGAAAAAAGAACTGTATCGATCACCAAACAAAACGATCGCTGTGCCAGCTTTGAGCTTTCAAAGAAAGGTTAACCTAGTTCTTTACACCCACGCTCTACAAATCATATTGTTTGGGCCTATTTACGTGCGAACCCAGTATCGTTTTGGGTCGTTCCAAATCGTGTCCTTACAATTGGCGCCGTCTGTGGGAAGAGCTTGTGTTAACTTAAGCGACTTCCGGTGCAGCGTTTCTGATGGAGGAAGTGGGTCCACATCACCTCGCGACGGGACCGCATCAGGAGAATGTCAACTTGCATCAAGCAGAGTCAAGGGGCTCCCAGCATGGTGATCCTCGAAGGAGTCCCGAACGGAGAGAAGGCCAGGAGGAGAGTGTACGTACGACTCATACCACCAGGAGCCATTCTCGGGGGAAGAGTCACATCTCCCACGCGAGGCATGAGGGGAATCTGCAACGTGAGATTGCAGATTTGAAGAGAGAGTTGCGCCATGCACGGCGGGAACGCTCTCCACCTTGCTCCGAGCCATCATCTAAGGAATCGGAGGGAGCTAGTTATAGGCGGAGATCGAGAACCCCTCCAAGCGAGACTTTCTCTTATGAAGAGGAACACCACCATCGACGTAAGCGTAGAAGTCCAACTAGTAGGGGCTTGGGAAACGATGCCATGAACAAAACTTTGAGTCAAATTTCCAAGTCGCCCTTTACGAGAAACATAGACGATGCGATTCATCCTCGGCGATTCCATCAGCCTACGTTCTCCCTGTATGATGGCCATTCAGATCCGGTGGAACATGTAAGCTATTACTGTCAGAAGATGGCTATTCACTCCAGGGACGAGGCTTTGATGTGAAAAGTTTTTCCATCGAGCTTGGGTCCGACGGCGATGAGGTGGTTTAACGGCTTAAGGGCCAATTCTGTTGGATCTTTCAAGACACTGACTCGGGCTTTTGGTGCTCGCTTTATTACATGCAGCAGAACTCCTCAGCCTCTAGGGTCTTGCTGACTCTGTCCATGCGAGAGGGCGAGACTCTCAAGAATTACTCGGATAGGTATTGGGAGATGTTTAACGAAATAGAGGGAAAGAACGATACTGTGGCTATAACCACTTTCAAAGCTGGTCTCCCAGCTGATCACGATTTGAGGAAATCCCTGACGGGTAAACCTGTCATCAGTGTGCGCCAACTGATGGACAGAATAAATAAGTACAGAAGGGTAGAGGAAGATCAACTTCAGGGAAAAGGAAAGGCCAAGGTGATCCCCCAAGAGAGGAGGGATTTCATGTCGGTCCGTTATAATAACAGCTGACCACGGAGGGACTTTGTTGGGCAGTCAGGTTCGGCGGACGCCCAGGTTGTTAATGCAGTTTTTCGAGAGCCAGTTCAGCAGGTTCTGGAGAAGGTAAAGAACGAGCCATTCTTCAAATGGCCGAACAAGATGGCAGGAGAGCCTAGGAAACGCAACTCGAATTTGTACTGCCATTATCATCAGGATCATGGGCACATGACGGATAACTGCAGGAATTTATGGGACCACTTGGAACAGTTGGTCCGTGAAGGGAAATTAAAACAACTCTTGCATCACTCTAGTGGAAAGGCGAGCCAAGCAGGTTCAGAGGTGCGCGGAGACGCTTCATCAAGACTCCCCCTGGGTACGATTAACGTCATCTTTGCGGCCCCGGGAAGGACTGGATCTTGCCCCGCTAGGGTGTTGTCGGTGTCCCGATCCCCGGCCGAGGATCATTCCCAAGCATTGAAGAGAGCCAGGACGCGTGTCCCCCTGAATCTAGGCTTTTCAGATGAGGATATGGTTGGGACCATACAGCCCCATGAGGATGCTTTGGTGGTAACGTTAAGGATTGGCAGGTACGATGTCAGAAGGGTGATGGTTGATCAGGGTAGCGCTGTGGATGTGATGTATCCAGACTTGTACAAGGGGCTGGGTTTGAAGCCAGAGGACTTAACAACCTATAATTCCCCTCTAGTAAGTTTTGAGGGAAGGTTGGTCACTCCCAAGGGACTAATCAGGCTGCCCGTGCAGTCAGGTTCGGATGTGGTGGAAGTGGACTTTATTGTTGTAGATGTTTTTTCTCCGTACACGGCTATTTGGGCAGACCTTGGCTTCACACCCTTAAAGCGGTCTCGTCTACTCTGCATCAGAAGGTTAAGTACCCATCCGGAGACCAAGTGTTGGAAATAGTAGGGAATCAGGCGGCTGGTCGGCAATGCCTTGTCGCGGCCATACAGCATCGGCCAGAAGCAGAAACCTCGGCTACTGCCGACAATGAGTTATAGCAATTAAAGTCCCCAGTATTAGGCTTAGACGTGCCAGCCAGCGGGGTAGAGTGTGAAGATCTGGAGAAGGTAGTTGTTGCTGATGATCCGAAAAAATTCTTCCAGGTTGGGGCTAAATTGCCGTTGCCAGAGAAGGCGAGGTTGCTGGAATTCCTCCGAGCCAATGTGGACGTTTTTGCATGGAACCCATATGAAGCCCTAGGGGTGGACCCGAATTTTATTTGCCATCGACTCAACGTGAATCCCGCCATTGTGCCCAGGAGGCAACCTCCTCGGCGACCGTCTAAGGAACACGCTGATGCGGTCAGATGTGAAGTTGCCAAGCTCAAACAGGCTGGGGCTATCAATGAGGTTTTCTATCCTCAATGGTTGGCCAATACGGTGGTAGTAAAGAAGAAGACTGAAAAGTGGCGGGTGTGCGTGGATTTCACGGATCTTAATAAGGCCTGCCCCAAAGATCCATTTCCTATGCCAAAGATCGACCAGTTGGTGGATGCGACCGTGGGTCACCCCAGGATGAGCTTCTTGGATGCCTTCCAAGGGTATCACCAAATACCGCTGGCCGCCAACGATCAGGAAAAGACTGCTTTTGTGACCCCGATTGGGAACTACTATTACAAGGTGATGCCCTTTGGCTTGAAAAACGCTGGATCCACTTACCAACGCATGAAGACGAAAATGTTTGAATCGCAACTTGGTAGAAGCATTGAAGTTTATATCGATGATATGGCCGTGAAAAGTAAAGTGGCGTCTGAACATGTGGAAGACCTCACGAGTATCTTCGGGATACTGAGAAAACATAAGTTACGCTTGAATGCTTCAAAGTGCTCGTTTGATGTAGGTTCCGGGAAGTTCTTGGGGTACATGGTGACCCACAGAGGAATTGAGGTGAACCCAGACCAGATTAAGGCCATTAACGATTTGCAAGCACCTCGGAATCCAAAAGAAGTGCAGAAACTGACTGGGATGATTGCTGCGTTGAATCGATTCATCTCCAGGTCGGCTGAGAGGGGTCGTCCTTTCTTCCGCCTATTACATAGGTGGCAAGGATTTGAATGGACCGCGGAGTGTGCTGAAGCGTTCCAGCAGTTGAAAGAATACTTGTCCAGGCCACCTATCATGTCTAGCCCCGAGGTGGATGAGGTGTTGTTTGCTTATTTGGCGGTAGCCCCTCATGCAGTTAGTTTCGTTTTGATACGAGAGGATAATGGCGTCCAAAGGCCAGTTTATTATGTAAGTAAATCCCTGCATGAAGCCGAGGTGAGGTATCTGTCATTAGAGAAGGCCATACTGGCGGTGGTCCATGCAACACGCAAACTCCCTCACTATTTTCAGGCCCATACCGTGATTATCTTGACCCAACTGCCTCTTAAGTCCATACTCAGAAGTGCTGACTACACCGGAAGAATTGCCAAGTGGGGCACGATTCTGGGTGCTTTTGATATCAAATACATGCCCCGCACCTCGGTGAAAGGTCAAGTCCTTGCCGATCTGGTGGCTGAGTTCGCCGAATGCCCAGAAGAGATTAATATGAATCAAGGTCACATGGATGAAAAATCGGTTGGCCAAATATCCGCACAAGGCGAGTCCTTCTGGAGGGTGTACGTAGACGGGGCCGCAAACCAACGGGGAGCAGGATTGGGATTGGTGTTGATATCTCCCGAGGACGTCATCATCGAGAAGTCGTTAAGATTGGGGTTCTCGGCAACTAACAACGAATCAGAATACGAAGCTTTGATAATGGGAATGAGTATGGTTCAAAAAATGGGTGGAAAGACAGTGAAGTTATTCTCAGACTTGAGGTTGGTAGTCGGCCAGGTGAGAGGAGAGCTGGAAGCCCGAGACCCGAGGATGCAAGGGTATTTGGACCGGGTTAAGCGTATGCGAACGAAGTTTGAGTCTTACGACGTAATACATATTCCTCGAGGTGAAAATACCCACGCTGATTCCTTAGCAACCCTTGCCACCTCCTCAGTACGAAACTTTCCTCGGGTGATTATCGTTGAAGACCTGTGCACCCCCACCTCACCAGAGAAGGAGGTTTACCAAATCAATCAAACCAGTCTGTCGCCAAACTGGATGGATCCCATATTAAAATTTCTTGAAAGTGACATATTGCCCGAAGATAAGGTGGAAGCTGAAAAAGTACGAAGGAAAGCTCCTCGGTACTGGTTATCTGAGGATAAAAAGTTATACAAGCGGTCCTTCTCTGGGCCATACCTGCTCTGTGTGCCTCCTGAGATAGCAGAGTCAATACTGGAGGAATTGCATGAGGGCATTTGTGGAAGCCATACAGGAGGAAGGTCTCTATCATGTCGGGCCATCACACAAGGATATTGGTGGCCAAATATGCGAAATGAAGCGCAGGAGTACGTTAGGAAGTGCGATCAGTGTCAAAGATATGCTCCAAATATCCACCAGCTGGGAGGAGTTCTTAACCCTCTCTCTAGTCCTTGGCCTTTTGCCCAGTGGGGGCTAGACATTGTCGGCCCTTTCCCTAAGGCTTTAGGAAATAAGAAGTACTTGCTGGTCGGCACAGATTACTTCACTAAATGGGTTGAAGCTGAGCCCTTGGTGAACATCAGGGACGCAGATGTGAAGAAGTTTGTTTGGAGAAACATTGTTACAAGATTTGGAATTCCTCGTACTCTTATCTCAGATAATGGACTCCAATTCGATAGCAATGACTTTAGGGAATATTGTTCAGAACTGGGTATAAGAAACAGATATTCCACTCCGGCTTATCCACAAGGCAATGGGCAGGCTGAAGCTGTTAACAAAGTGATAGTTAATGGGCTTAAGAAGAGACTGGATGACGCGAAAGGAAAGTGGGTGGAAGAATTGCCACATGTGCTTTGGACGTATCGGACAACTCCCCGACGTTCAACGGGGGAAACTCCCTTTTCCATGACCTATGGGGCTGAGGCCGTCATTCCCCTGGAAACTGGATTCCCAACGTTAAGGACCAGTATATTCTCTTTAGATGGTAATGATACGATGTTGGAGAGAAGATTGGACTTGATTGAAGAGCGGAGGGAGAGCGCGATGGTTCAGCTAGCTTACTACCAACACAAACTCAAGCAGGGCTATGATAGTAATGTGAAGATGAGGCCGTTAGCCGTAGGAGATTTGGTGCTGAGGAAAGTTCTGGGGGCCACCAAGAATCCAAATTGGGGAAAACTGGGACCTAATTGGGAAGGGCCATATCGAATCACTTCTGTAGCGGGAATAGGAGCCTACTATCTAGAAGACCTAGATGAAAAAGTCGTACTTCATCCTTGGAATGTAAATAATCTCAAAAGGTATTATTATTAATAAAAGTGTTTTAATTCAAGTATTTCTTTTAATTTACGTCAACCATACATCTTGTACTCCTGCGTCCTGTGTTGTATATTGAAATGTTAAACAGAAACTAAGTTATGCCAGGTCCTCGGACTGCAAACTTGGTGGAAATTAACGTCCGATGTGTATGTTGAAATGTTAAACAGAAACTAAGTTATGCCAGGTCCTCGGACCGCAAACTTGGTGGAAATTAACGTCCGGTGTGTATGTTGAAATGTTAAACAGAAACTAAGTTATGCCAGGTCCTCGGATCGCAAACTTGGTGGAAATTAACGTCCGGTGTGTATGTTGAAATGTTAAACAGAAACTAAGTTATGCCAGGTCCTCGGATCGCAAACTTGGTGGAAATTAACGTCCGGTGTGTATGTTGAAATGTTAAACAGAAACTAAGTTATGCCAGGTCCTCGGATCGCAAACTTGGTGGAAATTAACGTTCTGTGTTGTATATTGAAATGTTAAACAGAAACTAAGTTATGCCAGGTCCTCGGATCGCAAACTTGGTGGAAATTAACGTCCTGTGTGTATGTTAAAATGTTAAACAGAAACTAAGTTATGCCAGGTCCTCGGACCGCAAACTTGATGGAAGTTTACATTCGACATTATGTATTGAAGTTGTAAGCAGTAACTGAGTAGTGATAGATCTTCCAATCACAAACTTAACGAGAAATAACGCCCTGCCACACTCATCGGGGAATCAAAGAGAGATCTTTGGACGTAAGTTGGCGTACAATCGAGTTACTGAGGGCATGAGTTTGTTTAATTTATGAATTCTCGTAAAGAATTGCAATTGATTGGAAAGGATACGTATATATCTAAAACGTTTCCCTAAGACCCTGTTGTATTAACGCTTATTGTCTATTACTAATTTTCGATTGACGATATGTATGAGTAAAAATGCCGCAAATAAGCAAAAAATAGTTGAAATAAACGTATCTAAAATACGGTAACACAGTGAACGATTACAAAAATAACATAAAGTAGTAAAATCGATAAGAAAATGAGGAAGGAGGTTCCCTACTAGATGTCTAAATAAGCTACAAAACAAGTTCTACTTTTTTAATTTCAATTGGATCTGTGGGTTCTGGCTGGCGGGTAGGTCTGCCTCCGAAGTTGTGATTCCCTCTTTGGCTTTGGTGACGCCCCCAGTTGATAGAACTGTGGAGTCCAAATCCCGTTGAAAACCTTGGGAGGCCGTCTCTGCCTCTGGAGCGGTGGTGGTCTTGTCGGGGGAAACTCCTGGAGGGGCAAGTCCCTCCTTAGCTGATTCCGGTGGGCCACGGGGAGGAGAACTACGAGGTAAAACCTCCTCGTTGAGGTTAATAACTGAAGAAGGATCATCAGCCTGATGGGGTAAAATAACTGGGGGGCGGATCGCCTCGGGATAGACTATGTTTTCTGGCTTACGTAACTCAGATGAGGCTTCAACCCCAACACGGTTGAGAGCCTCACTCCAAGTTCTTGCGCAGTAGATACGGCATACCTCCAGAACCTCGGCTCTGAAAGCCTTCTCAGTTTCAGCTATATCAACCTCGTAGCCTCTCTGCTCAGCTTTGTTCATTGCCTGTTCGGCACAGATCTTCGCATTCTCCGCTTGCTCCTTGGACTTTTCAGCTCGCTCCCTTAACTTTTGAGTTTCCTCTAGATGCTTCCTAAGAACTAGGACTCGCTCTTGAGTCTTCTTTAGCTCAGCGTTCGCCTCCTGCAGGAGTTTTCCTTGGTTCTCGGCCTGCTTTTGGTAGCCTTTTAATGCCGACTCGGCGCTCTTGCGAGCTTGCTCTTCGGCTTATAACTTTTTCTTTGCATCAGCCAAGTCCTGTTCGAATTTGGACAGGGTCTGTACAGCTGTTGTCCGTCTTTTTCTCTCATTATCTAGCTGATCGGAACAAGCGTTGAGCATCTCATCTAGCTTGAAAGTATTTTGGATGATCTGTAGGAAAAAGGTTAACACTATAGTTAGTAAAAAAGGTGTATATTGGTAAGTAACAGTCACAGAATGAGAAAGATAAAAGTTAGCTCCTTACCATGCCCAAATATCGTTTGTTGTCGAGGACGAGTTCATTCTTCCTCATGTTCTTTATTTCGGCCATATCTTTGGGGAGCAATAAGGCTTCCTCTATGGCCGAGGCTACATGACATCCTATTCCGCCGTTAAAATCCCTTATAGATGCATCATCTCGCAGGGGCTCCCCACCGTGCATAGGTGCGAGCAACCATGCTTGTGGTTCAGGATGCTGGGAGTCAGATTTCTCCTGGTCCCGCGCGACTTGGTGCTTGGTTTTTTGCTGCTTTGCAGCTCGTTGGGTATCCTCCTCTCGAGTTGGACGAGACTTGCTCGTGTCCACCACATCCTTGCCCTTCTGTTCCCTGCGCCTTTTCTGCTCGGAAGCGTTAGGAAGCGCTGGTTGTGGTGATGACCGAGGAGGTTGGCGAGGGGCAGGGGGAGGAGACCTAGCTGGAAGAGATGAAGCCTGGGATGGTATTGTTTTTGCAGGCACATTCTTTCCCGGCTTACCTTCCATCAGCTCCAGCAAGCTTTTCTGGGGTTTTTTTTGTATCCCCATCTCGTCAGGATCTTCCTCGGGGCTTGTGGGTTGATAAAAAATCCCGAAATCATCCGAGGACTCAGATACTGTTACAACCGTTTCCTCGCCTTTCTCCTTTTTCTTTCTCCCTTTTATTTCCTTTTCCCTAAGAGAAGGAAAAGACGAAGAAGCTCCCGCCGAGACGCTGGCTATGAAGAGAGGCTCTGGGTGAGGTGTGTGCTGGGGAAGCGGAATACCCTCTGGAACAATGAACCCTTCATAGGCAACACTGATATGGTGAAGCCGAGGATCGTGTGCTCTAATCACGCACTTCGGTGCCTGAAAAGCAAGAGAAAGGGGGGTATAGCCGAGAATTAAGTGTGCCGCCCAGAGTTGACCGTCAACCTCATTCACGTATATTTCGGCCTTCAATAACTTATCCAGGCTCGCCTTATTGACTAACCTGAGATTGGGCTTTGTGTAGCGTCTATCTGCAAAACCGTTGAGTCACGAGTGAAAATTGTGGGAGACAAAAATAATAAAAAAGGAAAAAGTAAACGAAATATGTTCGCGAGCTAAGTAGTGTAAATCTATGACTACGCGTCCACCTGGTGTTCCCTCTACTGTCGGACAAGGCAGACCATCGTGCCATTCCCCAGAGAGAATAAGGAAATCCTCCTTTAGGTTCTTGTTTGAAGTGGGAAGGCACTGAATTAGCCTTACCTAAGGATATCTCGACTTGAGATAGTATCCCTGGCCAGTTAAGTGATGGAGGTTGTACACCCAGTTCACATCATGATGGGTTAGCTTTAAGTCTATTCTCTTATTCAAAGCGTCTATACTTCCCAAGACCTTAAACATATTTGGAGCACACTGGGTGGAGGACAGCCTAAAGAAATTGAGGTAACTCCTAGTGATACTTCCCATGGGGATAGTCATCCTGCCTTCTATAAAGGCAATCATGGGAATAACTACTTCCCCAGTTTGTCTGACATCAACCCATTCCCCTTGGGCTGCGTACCTCATTCCTACCGATGAGGGGATTTTATACTTAGAGCGAAAGTTTCTAATACCTTCCTCGGATTCAACGAGACATCGAAATGGATTCTTTTGTTTTCCCATTTTTCTAAAAGACTTAGCAGAAAAGACTGTTGGGTTAGAAATAAAAGTGGTAAAGGCTTCGAGAGGACTTACAGGTTCAAAGGAAGGACCTCGGACAAAGTATGATTATTTGTAGTCACCAGGAAAATAGCGAGAAAAGAGAAAATCAGGTTCAATGTATGAGCTCTGGAACCACGTAATCATCAAAGGTAAAGTACATGGTTAATCTGAGAATACCTTTATAGTCATATGAGGATTGTGAGCGGTAAAATTCCCGCTCACGAAACAGGGGAGGCCTTCTGCCGTTTGATTTAGATCTCACCGTCGAACGTGGGAGACAAGGGCGTTGCCAAAATTTAATGCTGCCTGAATCGGGATGCTGAAGCGTCAGGGGCATGCCCCAAAACACGCATGGGTACGCTCTTATGACGTCAAAATCCACCTTCCCTCCTGAGGAGTCGAAAAGTAGGATTTTGAGGGGCTACTGTGGGGGCCTGTCAAATCAACAGGCCCATTAAGGTCAGGATCGTTGGGCTTGTGGCCCATCCGAGGATGTATATCCGTCCGAGGAGGCCATGTCAGGTCACAAGGCAATTGCCGAAGGGGGGTGGTGGTCAATATCACGAAGGTAGAGTTCTGTATTCGTCCGAGGACGCTATATTCCTCGGCAGTACGTGTCCGAGGACGAACAGGACGCGGCCTTGTTGCAACCAGACCCCAGAATTACGTCACCACTGAAGATAAGGATAACAGACCAAGGGTTAAAGAGAAAAGGAAAACAAATATCTATAACTACAGCTGCCTCCGCATTAACTACCTCTCAACCAACTCTCTGGCCGCATTAATGTGGAGGTGATACCTGAACAGTAGGGAGGCAGCCTTACAACTGCCCATAGGAAGTTCCAGGAGGTGGTAGATGGGACAGAAAGAAATTCTTGAAACCCAACCTACACGTGTGCGGTGAGGATGGAATACAAAAGGTGGTATATAAACTGAAAGAAAAATATGAAAAAGAGGATCGGAACAAAAAAGAAAAAGAACGAAAAGGGAAAAAAGAACTGTATCGATCACCAAACAAAATGATCGCTGTGCCAGCTTTGAGCTTTCAAAGAAAGGTTAACCTAGTTCTTTACATCCACGCTCTACAAATCATATTGTTTGGGCCTATTTACGTGCGAACCCAGTATCATTTTGGGTTGTTCCAAATCGTGTCCTTACAGTATTTATTTTCACTTATTGATTATATGTGCAACAGTAATTATTTGAATCATAATGACAATAACATTTTACATTCCCTTTCTTTACCATGATGGGTAATATAATTGAAATTAATTTCTTAAACATTATAACACATAATGAGCATCATGTGGGACATCGACTAGTTATTATAATTTACATACTTAAAAGTAATTAAAAAAATATGTTAATCATTAGGTCATTTTTTGGATTGAAATGAGTGATGTCCATGTTAACTCAATATTGTTTCTTAAATAGATTAAACTAAAAGCATGGGCTTGTTTTTTTGAATACTAAATATACCCTAATAGGTAGCATTAGAACTCAGCGCAGCCCCAAAATGAGTTCTTTCTATTTTGTTTGTTTCAATATTAATATTTTCTAAAAAATAATTCATTTTTCAAAATGCATTTTATAAAAAGTTATCTTATTTTTCTATGTTTGGTAACAATCTTAAAATGAGTTGAAAAATTATCTTTTGATTTCTTTTATATAATTTGGTAAAAGATAGAGTTATTTAAAAAAAAAAAAAAATTAGTAGCGTTAATTCAACAAAAATATTTGCTACTTCCTGTATAGCACCCAAAAGAGAAGAGTAGGCACAATATATGGTGCTCTCCCTCTAATTAGGGAAGAGAAACATATGCAGTTCACTTAATATATTTCCAAACGGAAAATGGAAAAGTGGAATTACCATGGTATTCGTTCAACTCCAAACGTTATTTTGGAAAATCCTATTGGAGCTGAGTTATTCACTGTTTTCAGAACCGGACCGGACCGGGAGGTCGGACCGTAAAAACCGGAAACCGGGATGAAAACCGGTTTTTTAAGCCTAAAGAACCGGATTTTTTGTTAATTCCGTGAACCGTTAAAACCGGGGTTGGACCGCTTGAACCGGTGAGAACCGTACGGTCCAACCCCATAGCAATTTTTTTTTTTTTTTAATTTAAAAAAAAACTTAACACAATTTTATTCTACTTAATTAAATTATCCATCTCTTACAAGGAATAAAAAAAATTATAATTAAAATCCTTCAAAGATATTCAACTTTACTTCAAAAATTAATTATAAATTTTAATGTTTTCATGATTATTATTTTATTTTATTAACTTTCTTATTTAATTATTAAATATATACTTGAAAATCATTAAATTTCTCTCACATATATAGATATATTGTCAATTTTGCTAGTTTAATAAATTTAATATCTATATTAGCCTTTAATTAATTATTAAATTAATTATGACGTCATCACGGTTCGACCCCGGTTCGACCTCGGTTCGACCTCAAAAACCTTGAACCTCTCCCTTTTACGGTTCAATGAACGGTCCGGGTCTGAAAACCTTGGAGTTATTACCTCGCCATGTTTTTCTTGGTAACACCATTAAGAGATAGACAGGAAAGAATTTAGCACATTATTCCTAATGTAGCGCACCCCAAATATCCTACTTATCTATATTGATCTAATCTATCTGCTAATGACCTTGCTCTCAGTATAAATAATCAGTCTTCTCATGTTTCTTTCTCATCCCAACTTGTTAAAACACCTAGCTAGCTAAGAGCTTCTCAAACAATCTAGACTCTTTGAGATACACAAAATTTTGTATTTGTAGCGAGAGACCTAGAGAGGGTAGTGAACGAGCTTAGAGACCAAACCAGATTGGCCTTGAGATGGGGTGGTGGTTGAGGCTGTGTTGGGGCCTTTTGGTGGTCATAGTGCTGGAAGGTGGCCATGCTGATGGAGGAGAAGTCACATACGATGAAAGATCTCTCATCATTAATGGGCAGAGACAAATTCTACTTTCGGGTTCAA
Organism: Quercus tomentella; assembly: GCA_028535165.1. NCBI lineage: Eukaryota > Viridiplantae > Streptophyta > Magnoliopsida > Fagales > Fagaceae > Quercus > Quercus tomentella. The sequence continues at coordinate 19,773,972 of JAPQVY010000122.1, read as the reverse complement.
TTCACTATCCTCGTAGCACTCCTCAGGTATCATTAAAATCGTTATCATCTTCTTTCGATAGATAATTCATTAGAAGAAGATGTATGCATATATAGCATATATGTATTCATATGAGATGAATTGGATGATTAGGCTAATTTTTTTTTTTTTTTTTTTGAAACTGATGATTAGGCTAATTATTATATATTTCTGGAATACAATGATATAATACTACATCTTCTTTTATAAATAGTGAAATCTATCATAAATTTGATTCTCCAATATATATATAAATTTAATTATTAGGATCTATATGTATATATTTTAAGGAATTATTAGGATCTAGTTGAATCACTATTAATATTATGTGAGAGAAAAAAGTATTGCTAAAATAGTAAATTACTACAAATTTTACTACAAATGTTGTTTTGAATATATGTTTAATAGACTTTAATAACATAATAAATGAACATAATAACAATTTTTTCCTTTTTAAGTTTTAACAAATAATGCTGCTTGGCAACCATTTTCTGTGTAAAGCGAAAAAAGCTTCAAACTTTCTAGTGCATATCATTTGTCTCCCATTACATCACGGATAGCAGCAGTATTTTCAAACATTTAGCTGATATTTGTTTTTACCTGCTGCATGTTTGTTGGGTTTATTGAAGTTCTTCATATACTCATATGTTGGGAGAGAGAAAGAAGTATAAAAAGGATAACTATAGGGACTGCGAAGTGTGAACTCTAAAATAATAATAAATTCTTAGGCTAATTAACGAGGTCCATGGGGAAATTAAATACTATATATATGTGTGTGTGGGATTATAATATTAGCCAAAAGTCTTATAGTTCAACTTATTGATACTTCTTCATATTTCCAATGTAAACATTCAGGGTTAAAATTTTTCTCCCTTGTTGAAATTATCGAATTATAAAAATAAAAATAAAAACAAAGAAAACAAATTCAATCACAAATGATTTTTTAATTCATCTTGACTAAACACGGGGAATATCTAAGAAGGGAAATTATATCATTTTGGAGCAGATGTGGCCATCCTTGATAGCTAAAGCCAAGGAAGGAGGATTGGATGTTATTCAAACCTATGTGTTTTGGAACCTTCACGAACCCAATCCTGGCCAGGTTAGTTAAACCCTCTCTCTCTCACATGTGGAGATTTTGTGTTGCACAGTATGTTTTCAGTGGAAATTATGATCTGGTGCAATTCATAAAGGAAATCCAGAAGCAAGGGTTGTATGTTTCTCTTAGGATTGGGCCTTTCATTGAGAGTGAATGGAATTATGGGTATGTATGTAGATTAATTCTCATTCCATGACATCCATGAACTATCCCTACTTGCATTTCAAGCATTATTAGGTTAAAAAATTATTGTTATCCAAAAAAACAAAGTTATTTTTCTTTGCTAAGTAAATTTTTATTATCAATTTATCATCATAATCGATGCTATTATTTGAGTTGACCAATTAAAAGAATATAATGGTCCATTGGTGAATATTAATTTACAAACAAGTAAACGACCTCATAATAAATAGTTGGGAAATGCTAACGAGTGCCTTTAAGGCATTGGTTAAGAATCCAGTTAAAGAAAGTTTTTATAGAAAATGAAAAAAAAACAATTAATGTTTTAACAGTTTTTTTCATTTTCCATAAAAGTGATGTCAAAACTTTCTTAAAATAGATTCTTAACTAGTGCCCTAAGGGCACTTGTTAGCATGACCCTAAATAGTTTTACATCATAATTGCCCTTATTTTTCCCATGGGGAATGCAAAAATTACAAACTTTTTTATAAAATTTGTGTTGTGGTTATATGCTTAAATTAATTTGACAAGAAAATATAAAGTAGGTCTTATTGGTATTGAAAAATGTTTTAATTTAGGCTGTGGGGCCCAGTAATTCGTGGCCTTGACCCATTTATTCGTTGGGGCCCAAAGCCTGAGCCGAGGAAGGTTATAGCCCAGGCTCGGTAATACAAGTACGAAATAGTCTTGGGACACAGCCGAGGACGATTCAGTCCTCGGCATGTCCAAGGTCTCACCGAAAGGAAGGGTAAAAATGGTATAAGAGCAGCTTGGAAAAAATCTAAAATATCTAAGTCAATAGAGAAGGGTACGCTGGAAAGTATAACGATCAGGGAAAGCTGCCCTTACTGCTATTCAATACTCTGCACCTGACAAAGCCATACTCCCCAGCTTTTACAACCACCCCCAACCACTCTGGATATGGGCTGATGGGACAAGTATCAGTCTTGGAAAAGTCGACCCTACACGTGGACGAAGGATAAGGAACACAGGCTAGTATAAAAGGAAAAGTAAGCAATCCATAGAGGAGGCTGGGAAAAATGGCCAAAACCAGAGCCTCCCAGCCCACCTCTAGGAGAAAGACTCTCAGAGCGTACACGATTTATTTATGTATGGACACCATGGAATACCACCGACTTGTGATCAAGGCCTAGCCTTTCAAACCCACGCTCTATAAATAATATTGTTTGGGCCTTTTTACGTGCGAACCCAGTATCGTTTTGGGTCGTTCCAAATCGTGTCCTTACATAGGCTATACTAATCGTTTTTATAGAGAACATATTTTATATTAATAAAATTATGGCAAAATGATCAAATTTACATTTTCCTAACAATTTAAGTTTTTGGAAAATATGGTAGTTTATCATTATTTGAAAACATTTAAAGCATGTCTCCACATTATCATATATGGACTTCTTTCATTCTTATATGACAATCTTGTTTGAAATTTACAAATGATATGTACTATTTTTACAAATGAGTGAAGGTGCCAAACAGGGGGTTTGGAAAATTGAGGTATTTTAAGTGACGAGTGATGAGCGATGAAAATTGACTAATGAAAATCGAGTGATGACAAATTACAAACCAAACAGGCCCTTAGAAAATTAAAAGTCTCCAATCAAGTGCACAAAGTAACTCAAAATTAGAAAAGCAAGGAAAACTAGGCACGAAAAGAGATGGAAAAGTGTTAAATTTGGGGCACAAGGCCAGGCCCAGACTAACCTTTTGCCTGGCACTGCGTGCCCAGAGTTAGTTTGAACTATGAACTTGACAGTACATGTTCTGCCCAATTTTACTCAAGCAATAGTCCTCCTACTTGATTTTTAGAGCAGAACAACCACAGAATAGCTAATAGAACCCTCCAAAATACCCAGACTTGTTTTAGACTTTTAGAGAAACTCATTTCCATTCATTTCCAAACTTTAAGGGTATAATTCTCTTTCTTTCTTTCTTTTTTTTTTTGATGGGTAATTCTCTTTCTTTCTCTTTTATTTTCCTGGTTCTCACAATCATTTTGCTGCTTGAATAAAATATTTGTATAAAAGTGATGTCGTGTTACATGATTTATTACAAAATGGGTATTGTCATGCATTTTTGGAGTAGGATTTTACTTTCAAATTTCAGTGCTATAAATAACATGCTCCAATCCGCATCTTCATGCATGGTGAATTATGGCTACATGCTTGTCGATTGATACTTTGCTTGTAGAATGGAATTGTGTGAATGTGTCCATTGCATAAAATTAAAAATAATTATGTATTTCAAATCTCCCCTTCCCCGTTCTCGTAAGTATCAAATTAAAAAAATAAAATAAAATGATATGGTAGGATATTATTGATGGGTGTATAGACATGATTTTACACCAAATTCTTATTGAATTTAAACTTTATACTATCATAAATAATTATGTTCTACTATAAGTTCTACATAAATTTTAAATAGCTAAGAGCCTTAAGCTCAATTGATTAACATTTCTTAGTATTTCTAAATAAGATGTTCAGGATTCAAATTTTCCCTAGTCAATTATCGAATTATCAAAAGAAAAACAATTGAACAACTTTTAATTATTTTAAAGTTTCAACCCCTCTTTTTCTTTTTTTGAAAATTCAAAGTTCCAACCTTTTTTTTTTTTGAGAAAGAAGTTCCAACCTGATATAATTAGATACTCTGAAATTGGCATCCATTCCTTTACGAAGGCTACATAAAGCAGTTAGCAACAAGTTGTTGCTTTACTTTTCCAAGGGTGTACATCAGTCTGTAGACCTTTTTTTGGCTTTTTTTGAGCGAAGTCAGTTGAGTAGACTTGAATTTGACGATATTCAGTGGATAACACTCCTAGCTGCCACCTTTGTGTAAAATATTTTTTACCAAATTAAAATTTTGCTTAAAGCATCAATGAAAAGTATATTGAGATATACTTTTCCAAGGGAAGCACCCCACGTTGGACTAATTGTAACTAGTATAGTACTGTCATTATTGGTTAACTATTTCTCTAAAAAAATGATTTGTAATCAAATGTTACTCCACGTTTTAAATATGGAGCTCAAGTTTTTGAACTTAGACCTATGATATTAATGAGCATTTTGAGAAACTATGAGATTAGTATTCCTTCTATTTTGGCAACGAGAAATATAAAAAAAAAAAATTGTAATATTGCTTTTTGCTGTTATACACCAACCTAATTAAAGATTTTAATATTTTTTTTAAATGTAAAAAGGGAAAAATAATGACAATAACATTGAGTTTAAAATGCAAGACAATAAAAGCATTTTATTCTATTACAATATTTATTTTATCGTTTTAATCTTGAAGATAACTTGAGCTTAGAATGCAAGACAATAAAAGGAAATACAATTAGGCTTGAATAAATTATAAGACGTGCATAGGACTGGGCTTGATATAAAATGGAATGCATGAGATAGCTGCTAGCAATAGCAATTGATGACAAAATTAAGGAGGTCAGAGGACAACTAACATGGTCAAAGGATGGCTACACTGGTGGTAGAGGATGCTTACTATGGCCACTAGATGCCTTTAAGGTATCAATAGAGGAGCAGTTACAGGAGCTATTAGTATAGGAAAGCTTAACTTACAGGAACCAAAAGGAATTGACAGACACAACATTTTGAGAGAGAGAGAGCCAAAATATACTAAATTTAGTACATTTTTGTCACATTTCCTTTCCTCCTCCTTGTATTTCCTTTCTCCCTATATATGGGTGACGACATTTAATAGAACCTTTGAACACAACTCGTTTGTCTTTTTTTTTTTTTTGCGTATTAGTATTCAATTTAAATTGGTTCAAGTGAAAGCGGGTTGAGTCATTTTAACATGATTAATAAGTGACTAGTTTTGGGTTGACTTGCTTAACACTCAATCAAGCCAAAATTGCTTGATTCATATAAATTAATGTCATTTTTATGATTTAAAATATATAGTTTTTTCTTTCTAAGGAATTTTCATTGTTATATAGATAAATTCATCATTGAAAGTCTAATTTCTCCAAAAATTTTACCCAAAACAAAGAAAAAAATTTTGTTTTCTTTTATTTTTCTTATAGATTGTGTATTTCTAACAGAACTTTTAGATTGTGTGCTATTAGTACTTTAATTGAAGTTATGATCTTCTAAAAAAAATAATCGAGGTTATGAAATTGATTTGTGTAAAACTTATTTGTTATATATATATATATATATAAATATATAAAATGTTGGATTTAAGTTACACTTGGTGTAACTCTAAGTAAAGTTACACCACCTAATAATTTGTTATAAAATTCAAAATTTGAAAATCCCACCATTGGATTACATATTCTATATATTCTTAACATTCATGTTAATTGGATGTTATTTACCATTTAATCCATAACTTATCTTTTATGCATTATTGTAAAGTACAAAACTTGAATTTAAACAATTAATTGATAACATGACTATTAATTTTTGATCACCTTGAAATTTTGCAAGTATGGAGAATATATGAAGATAATGTAATCTAACTGTAAATTTGTTAAAATTTATATCTAATTAAAAAATATTGAGTGGTGTAATATTGCTTAAAATTACACAAAGTGTAACTTGAACCCAACTCATATATATATACACACACACACACACACATATATATATATATATATATATATTAAAAGTTGGATCCCAAAAATGGATGCACAAAAAAAAGACACGTATACATTTCATAAAGCAAACTACGATGACATGTGATGTCCCTTCTTAAAATTAAGGATTACAAAGAGAATAACTATTCATCTACTACTAAATCATTTCATTTTCTCCATATTAATTTTTTTAGGTGATGCCTATGAAGCCACTTTAGTTCATATTTGTTGTGGTTAATTAATTTTTTGCAAGATCATAATATTGTCATATCAACAATATGTATTGAACATAAATCAAATTATAAATCTCATGATGAATAATTTTTTATTATTATTTTAATTTAAATTACTAATTGGTTACTAATTCATGGTTATATGTAATCAAATCTGAGTTTGTTCATTTTTTGGAGGAATCATTAGAAAGAATTTTTGTATTACTCTTGATACTTTTTAAAAATGTCAATGTTTACGGTATTTATATATTTTCAGATAGAAGAAACTTATGCAAAGCACAGGTTTACAACTTGTCAACACACACACACACGTACACAAAAGTACTAACCTTATTTCAAAGAGTATGAGGTTCTGCATTTCTTTTTAGAATTCTCTTCATCTAACATTCCATTTCACTAAACTTTCCATATGTGTCAAATTTTTGCTAGTTAATTATCACGTTTTAATAGGATAAATGAATTTATTATTATTGTGTATTAATTATCTTGTTATACTAATTATAATGAAATAGCCTAAGCTTTACCATGTGACACATTCTTTAAGATTCTCTTCATTTAGGCTTCCACCAAAGTAAAATTTTCATTTTTGTTAAATTATTAGTTAATTCAATGTGCTAATGAGGTAAATGCATATATTAATTATCAATAGGTGTGCAATAATTATATATATAATAAAAAAAATTAATATGGTTATTTTTATAAATTTTCCTAAGTAAAGTTTGCATTTATATCAAATTATTAGTTCACTTAATGTGCTAATGGAGTAAATGCATATATTAATTATCTATAAGTCTACAATAATTATATGTATAATAAAAAGATTTAATATGGTTATTTTTATAAATTTTTCTAAGTAAAATTTAATTGCATTTATATCAAATTATTAATTCACTCAATGTGCTAATGGGGTAAATGCATATATAAATTTTCCATAGGTGTGTAATAATTGTTTATATATTAAAAGAATTTATATGGTTATTTTTATAAATTTAATATAAGAAACTATTTTTTATTTAGAATACTTATTATCCAAATAATAATAGGGATAAATTGCAAACTATACTTCTAAATTTGGTATTATTTAGATTTTACACACACACATATATATTTGTGTTATGTCATTAAGAAGAGTTTAATGGGATAAATGTATTTATTTTCACTTATTAATTATATGTGCAACAGTAATTATTTTAATCATAATGACAATAACATTTTACATTCCCTTTCTTTACCATGATGGGTAATATAATTGAAATTAATTTCTTAAACATTATAACACATAATAAGCATCATGTGGGACATCGACTAGTTATTATAATTTATATGCTTAAAAATAATTAAAAAATATGTTAATCATTAGGTCATTTTTGGATTGAAATGAGTGATGTCCATGTTAAGCCAATTATTGTTTCTTAAATTGATTAAACTAAAAGTATGGGCTTGTTTTTTTGAATACTAAATATACCCTAATAGGTAGCATTAGAACTCAGCTCAGCCCCAAAATGAGTTCTTTCTAATTTGTTTGTTTCAATATTAATATTTTTTGAAAAATAATTCATTTTTCAAAATGCATTTTATAAAAAGTTATCTTATTTTCCTATGTTTGGTAACAATCTTAAAATGAGTTGAAAAATTATCTTTTGATTTCTTTTATATAGTTTGGTATGAGATAGAGTTATTATTTTTTTTTAAAAAATTTAGTAGCGTTAATTCAACAAAAATATTTGCTACTTACTGTATAGCACCCAAAAGAGAAGAGTAGGCACAATTTATGGTGCTCTCCCTCTAATTAGGGAAGAGAAACATATGCAGTTCACATAATATATTTCCAAACGGAAAATGGAAAAGTGAAATTGCCATGGTATTCGTTCAACCCTAAACGTTATTTTGGAAAATCCTATTGGAGCTGAGTTATTACCTCGCCATGTTTTTCTTGGTAACACCATTAAGAGATAGACAGGAAAGAATTTAGCACATTATTCCTAATGTAGCGCACCCCAAATATCCTACTCATCTATATTGATCTAATCTATCTGCTCACCTTGCTCTCAGTATAAATAATCAGTCTTCTCATGTTTCTTTCTCATCCCAACTTGTTAAAACACCTAGCTAAGAGCTTCTCAAACAATCGAGATTCTTTGAGATACACAAAATTTTAAATTTGTAGTGAGAGACCTAGAGAGGGTAGTGAAAAAGCTTAGAAACGAAACCAGATTGGCCTTGAGATGGGGTGGTGGTTGAGGCTGTGTTGGGGTCTTTTGGTGGTCATAATGCTGGAAGGTGGCCATGCTGATGGAGGAGAAGTCACATACGACGGAAGATCTCTCATCATTAATGAGCAGAGACAAATTCTACTTTCGGGTTCAATTCACTATCCTCGTAGCACTCCTCAGGTATCATTGAAATCATTATCATCTTCTTACGATAGATAATTCATTAGAAGAAGATGTATACACATATAGTATATATGTATACGGGTAATTCTATCGTACCCTCCTTTTTTTGAGGAGGTATGGTACCCACTAGTAGGCAACCTGCTATACTAGGTTACTAAAATATCACATTTGATGGTTCCATTATTACATTGTGCAATTCCAACATCACATGTGATAGTTCTTTTGTCACATTTGGTGGTTCTCTTATTTTTTCTCATATTTAACAGTTTCATCCTCACATTGTGCAGTTCCAACATCACATGTGACAGTTCTTTTATCACATTCGGTGGTTCTCTTATTTTTTCTCACGTTTGACGGTTTCATTCTTATATTGTGCAGTTCCAACATCACATTTGACAATTCTTTTGTCACATTTGGTGGTTCCTTTTTTTTTTTTTTTTTTTTTTTTTTTTTTTCCTCACATTTGATAGTTTGATCCTCATATTTTGTAGTACCAACATCACATTTGATAGTACTTTTATCACATTTAGTGGTTTCCTTATTTTTTTCTCACATTTGACGGTTTCATCCTCACATTGTGCAATACCAATATTGTATGTAACTGTACTTTTGTCACATTTGGTGGTTTTCTTATTTTTTTTCTCACATTTGATGATTCAATTGTCAGTACTAATATCACATTTGACCGTATTTTTCTCACATTTGGTGGTACTTTATTTTTCTTTCTCACATTTGACAGTATAATCCTCATATTGTGCAACATCAACATCACATGTGACTATACTTTTGTCACATTTGGTGGTTTCCTTAATTTTTTTCACATTTGATGGTTCCATTGTCACATTAAGCAGCACTAACATCACATTTAACCATACTTTTCTCACATTTGGTGGTACTTTAATTTTTTTTTTTTATCATATTTGACAATTCCATTGTCACATTAAGCAGTACCAACATCACATGTAACTGTACTTTTGTCACATTCGGTAGTTCCCTTATTTTTTTCTCACATTTGATGGTTTAGTTGTTACATTAAGTAGTACCAACATCACATATAATTGTATTTTTGCCACATTTGGTTGTACCCTTTTTTTTTCTTACATTTGACAGTTTCATCGTCACATTAGACAGTACCAACATCACATGTGACTGTACTTTTGTTTCATTTAATGGTTCTCTTATTGTTTACTCGTATTTGACAATTCCATTCTCACATTAAACAGAGCCAACATTACATATGGGCATAGGCAACCCAACCCAACCCCATCGAATTACCTAATAATCGACGAATTTATATAACAAGAGCATTCCTAAAACCTCTAAAATTGCTGAAATATCCTTAAATATACTAAAATTACCAAAATGCATCCTAACACTTAAAAATGACCAAAATAACCTCGAAACTCTCAAAAATGACTAGGATATCCTTAAAACCTAAAAAATGACCGAAATGACCCTAAAACCTAAAAAATGACTGAAATACCCTGTAAACCTAAAAAATAATTGAAATACCCTTAGATACTAAAAAAAAAGACCTAAATGACTATGAAACCAAAAAATAACTGAAATGACCTTGTAACATATACACTTTGTATTTAGCCTTCACCTTCAGCCAACATTGAAGCCTTATATATATATATATCCCTTCAATTCTTCACCTTTCAACAACTGCGTACTCTCCTAGACAACCACAAAGGTATTTTTTTTTTCTTGTATTGTGTAATGTTTGTATCTGTATTTTTTTGAGTATGTTGTTTGTCTTTTTTATTTGGGCTCCGTATATTCTTGTAAATCTACAAAATATCTTGTCTTTTAATCCATTATATATATTATAAAAAATGTTATGTTATTACATGTAAAGCCAACTATACCTACAAACTCAAATCAATCCACTGAAGATGCAAACAAATACAAAATGACACGTAACATTAGATTGAAAAGCTAAAGGCCATTTAGTTTCTAATAATAGAGTTAGTTTTATTGTTGTGCACGTGTAATACTCTTAGTGGTTCTTAACTTCTTATAATTTGTAATACGGTTAGTTTAGGCACTAATGTTGGTTATCCTTATATGTAAGTATATATATTGTGTAGTTTATCTAAAGAATAATGTCAACCCACGCAACCCACCTAACCTGTCGAGTTGAAAAAGCCAAAAATTGTAACTAATCTGCTGGATTTAGAATTCGGTGGGTCGATAGCAGATTGAAATTTTCCCAACCTGTTAGTGGCCAATTAGAAATATTGGCCTTTACCTACCCAATCTGACCCGCAAACACCCCTACCCTTAGTACCTCAAAAATGATTGAAATGACCCCAAAAACTTTAGAAATGATTAAAATACCCTTGAAACCTAAAAAATGACCAAAATACCCACAGTTCCCTCTAAAATTACCGAAATACCCTTAGAGCCTAAAAAATGACTGAAATGACCTTGAAACCTAAAAAATGACTAAAATACCCTTAGAATCGATAGTGTTTAGGTTTATAAGATATTGATAATTTGTTTTATATTTTATCTCCATTACTTAAATGATAAGGTAAAAGGGTTAAAATTGTCAACTTATAAAAAATATAATTTCTTTTAAGCTTGAAAATTTAGATACCCACCTTAATTCCGTAGTGTAAGCAAGACCTATTTACTAGGAGTTGAAACTTAGTTATTTAATTTATGGCCTTGTTTTCTTTTAGTTGCTTCAATCTCTATCCCCTCATTTATATATAAATATATATATATATATATATATATATATATATACACACACACACACACAAGCTCTTATTGGAATGGATACTGAAAAATAGAGAAACATTGATAGTAGTGATAGTTTTCCTCCATCCAAAGATACAACATTAAATTTTTTGAATCAATCCAAAGAGGCAACTTAAGGCCCCAAAATTTTAGATAAGGCTCTAGTGTTGTTGTCCTTAATCGTATGCTAGACAAGTTGGCATCATACCTACAATTCATTATTTTAGTGTGAATGCATAATAATGGAGCTACATGCATCATGTACCCCACAAGAAATCTAAGTTTAGGGATGATTGAAAATGTTGGGAAAATAAAAAAGGTAGAAAGATTTTAATCTTTCAAAATTCATCTTCCCTTGATGTAAATGATGTATATACAAGTTACAATGTCTTTGACAAAACCTTAAACATAATCTCTTTCTCCCTCTCTCAATCTCCAATGAGCTTTTTCTCACTGGGTTGACATCATTAAAATACTAAAGTTAGTAAAATTAACAATATCAAACAAAGCCAATTTCTTAGCTATTTGTATTGCAAAATTTCTCTTCCATCTGTATCTAATAAACAATTTTGACAAAAGCAACTCTAGTAGCAGTGGCAGCTTTATTTGCAGCCATCTCTGCAATTTTTCTCGCAGCCTGCAATTTTATCACATAAAGAAATGTGACAGTGTGATTCGGAACAACACTTGATAATAAGGAACATGAAAATAATGAATCAATGGGATATTAATGTCAATAAATACCTAAACTGCTCAAAGGACTGTATTAGTTAGTGGGGGTAAAACATGCTTAAGGGTGCCAGCATCTTATTAACCGCATCTTTTTTCTACCTTTCGGAATGTATACATACCATATTCCTGCCTAAAACTTTCATGCCATGGCCCCTCATACAATGACCATTAGCAAAGTGATAGATTCCAAATACATGGATATCATTTGTCACAATCATTATATCTGATAATGAGTTATGGGCACCCAAACAAATGGTGAATGGAACACCAATTTAACAGGATACACATATATGTTTATGTCTGAAATGGATACCAAAATGAGGCAAAGTATTATGTAATGGATTGGTAGTCAAGGTGTCATCATAGAAAATTACTAAAACTTTATGGTCAATATAAGGTACATGGGCATTACCTATGTTAAAAGGCCTTTAACAAGGATCTGCAGCTAGTGTCTTGGACATATGTTATGCTATGATATTTGAACCAAGACTCACTAATTTTCTAAGGTCAGTATCATATTAGAAATCTGTCCAAGTCTAAAATACCTCCATACTGCAAGTCATGCCAACACAAAAGCATGATCTCAAGATTAAGCATCTAGTTTTGTGAGAGTGTCAACACAAAGGCATTTACCATAAACCCAAATAACAAAATCCAACCTTAAAGTGTATTTACATCAAATCCAACTTCCCTTTGATTGGGCTCTACACAAAAACATTATGGTCTTCTATGAGAGGTTCCCCAACTTCAATCACATTCTCCTAAAGATGTGCACAATCTATGTGACAATACCCAACTGACTATGTCTTTTTACATCTTCTCCACAGAGTTCTCCATTGCTCTTCTATGATCCAAGTCCAATAGCTGGAATTCTAGTTCTTGTATTAATACAAAGTAACATCCTGGTATTCCACTAATTCCTTTTATTTCCTCAAACTTTTCAGATTGAGTAAATGACCAAAATAGATAGCTATAATGACCCATTTGCCCCAAATCACAAAGATCCAGTTATCAACTTCTAATTCCAACAAGTCAAGCTATTTACATAGATGGTATATTAAATAATATAATGAAATACATCTTCAATCCAAGATCTTAAGAATGGAATTTTGATATGAAAGGAGGAGTCTCCTTTCACCCACCCCGTACCCAATAGCCGCAAGAAAAATGAAGTATTCTATCATGTCGAATGAAGTATTTAATAATAAAAAAACAAAAACAAACAAACCTGTAATCACATATATTGCTCCAATAATCCAACAAAGAAATAGAGAACAATAGCAGTGAAATTAGGGTTTGTTATTTTAATCTTTACCTTTAATAATAGTCAAAACGATTTTGATCTTTTTGAAAAACCTTCAATGATGGGTAAATCGACGGGATATTGAAAGGAGATCGATGAACACAAGAACGAATCTGAGAAAAGTTGAACATGAGATCAGAGAGGAACACATTTGACTTTTTTTTTTTTTTTTTTAATACCTGACCTGCTAAACCAGTAATGGGTACACACAAAAGTTAAATAAACGGTCAAGATTAAAACATTAAAAATTTAACGGTTATGATTTGGGTGGGTACCGTACCCACTAAAAAAAGGTGGGGTACCATAGAATGACTCTTATAAATTGTGAATTCTATTATAAATTTGATTTTCCAATAAATATATATATATATATATATATATATATATATATATATATATATATATATATATATAAAGGAATTATTAGGATCTAGTTGAATCACTATTATGTGAGAGAAAAAAGTATTGCTAAAATAGTAAATTACTACAAATGTTGTTTTGAATATATGTTTAATAGACTTTAATAACATAATAAATGAACATAATAACAATTTTTTCCTTTTTAAGTTTTAACAAATAATGCTGCTTGGCAACCATTTTCTGTGTAAAGCGAAAAAAGCTTCAAAATTTCTAGTGCATATCATTTGTCTCCCATTACATCACGGATAGCAGCAGTATTTTCAAACATTTAGCTGATATTTGTTTTTACCTGCTACATGTTTGTCGGGTTTATTGAAGTTCTTCATATACTCATATGTTGGGAGAGAGAAAGAAGTAGTATAAAAAGGATAACTATAGGGACTGCGAAGTGTGAACTCTAAAATAATAATAAATTCTTAGGCTAATTAACGAGGTCCATGGGGAAATTAAATACTATATATATATGTGTGTGAGTTTACAATATTAGCCAAAAGTTTTATAGTTCAACTTATTGATACTTCTTCATATTTCCAATGTAAACATTCAGGGTTAAAATTTTTCTCCCCTGTTGAAATTATCGAATTATAAAAAAAAAAATAAAAACAAAGAAAACAAATTCAATCACAAATGATTTTTTAATTCATCTTGACTAAACACGAGGAATATCTAAGAAGGGAAATTATATCATTTTGGAGCAGATGTGGCCATCTTTGATAGCTAAAGCCAAGGAAGGAGGATTGGATGTTATTCAAACCTATGTGTTTTAATTGGAACCTTCACGAACCCAATCCTGGCCAGGTTAGTTAAACCCTCTCTCTCTCTTTCTCTCTCTCTCTCTCTCTCTCTCTCTCTCACTCTCTCTCATGTGGAGATTTTGTGTTGCACAGTATGTTTTCAGTGGAAATTAATTATGATCTGGTGCAATTCATCAAGGAAATCCAGAAGCAAGGGTTGTTTGTATCTCTTAGGATTGGGCCTTTCATTGAGAGTGAATGGAATTATGGGTATGTATGTAGATTAATTCCCGTTCCATGACATCCACGAACTATCCCTACTTGCATTACAAGCATTATTAGGTTAAAAAAAATATTGTTATCCAAAAAAACAAAATTATTTTTCTTTGCTAAGTAAATTTTTATTATCAATTTATCATCATAATCGTTGCTATTATTAGAGTTGACCAATTACAAGAATATAAAGGTCCACTTGTGAATATTAATTTACAAACAAGTAAACGGCCTCATAATAAATAGTTTTACATCATATATAATTGCCCTTATTTTTCCCATGGAGAATGCAAAAGTTAAAAACTTTTTTATAAAATTTGTGTTGTGGTTAATTATATGCTTAAATTAATTTGACAAGAAAATAGAAAGTAGGTCTTATTGGTATTGTAAAATGTTTTAATTTAGGCTATACTAATCGTTTTTATAGAGAACATATTTTATATTAATAAAATTATGGCGAAATGATCAAATTTACATTTTCCTAATAATTTAAATTTTTTGGAAACTATGGTAGTTTATCATTATATGAAAACATTTAAAGCATGTCTCCACATTATCATATATGGACTTCTTTCATTCTTATATGATCATCTTGTTTGAAATTTACAAATGATATGTACTACTTTTTTTTATAAAAAAAAAAAATCCTAAATTTCCTTTTTATACCCAATAAAATTCTATGATAGTTTCAATATAATTTCTCAAACATATTTTTTGTTATAATTATTATCTTTAAATGGATTATAATCTACTCTCACAAATATTGCATTAATTTCTTACTTAAGAGTGTTTGGGTTGTAGTGGGTTTCCATTTTGGTTGCATGACGACCCTAGCATTGTTTATCGATCAGACAATGAGCCATTTAAGGTACAATTCTCTCTCTCTCTCTCTCTCTCTCTCTCTCTCTCTCTCTCTCCACCATATTCACAAGGGGTGATTAATTAGTAGGAAATTAAAATCTTTAATCTAGTAACTGCTTGATAAAATCATAAGTCCCACTTTATGTTTTGTAATTGATTTTACAAAATTTTTAGTGGACGCAAGTATAGAAAAAAAAAAAAAATTCAAATATCTTGAATTTTATAC
This sequence comes from Quercus tomentella, assembly GCA_028535165.1. Lineage (NCBI taxonomy): Eukaryota > Viridiplantae > Streptophyta > Magnoliopsida > Fagales > Fagaceae > Quercus > Quercus tomentella. The sequence continues at coordinate 19,758,131 of JAPQVY010000122.1, read as the reverse complement.
ATGGGACTGCTTTTTTTATTTTATTTTATTTTTTAATTTCCAAATTTCAGTGGGGACAATTTCCGCCGCTCAATATGACTTCTGCCTAGGCACATGTCTAGTTTTGATAGTAGACACCATTTGTACAGATTGATAAGATGTTACTTGTTTTTTCCTTTTAAGAGAAATATATATAAGTACACTTACTTAAATGCAAAATATCCTATTTTTCAAAATTGAAACACATTTTATTGACTACTAAAATACAAAAGAAGGCTATCTTTTCTAAAAATAACTAAATTCAATGCAACTGTGTTAAAATTTAATTAAATTTTACTGCAAATTGCGTCTAAGTTTTATTCTTCTTTCAAATAGCAAGGCTCTAAGGCTACTTTGAGGTCTAAAATTTTCCACATTCCTGCATTTGATGTCATGCTAAAGTTTGTATATAAATTGCACTAATTCGATATATAGGTAATTGACAATTAACATTTTGTAGTTTTACATGCAAAATTTTACCACAAAAATAGTGAACTTGATGAAGTCAGAGGGTTTATATGCCTCGCAAGGAGGTCCCATCATTCTGTCATAGGTATACTATACCATATCCTACTAGTGAATTTGTAATAAATTTTTTACTGCATATATTTTCTCGCATGAAATATGCTAATTAATGCTGCTATAGATTGAGAATGAATATCAAAATGTTGAAGCAGCATTCCACGAAAAAGGACCCCCTTATGTTCTATGGGCAGCTAACATGGCGGTTGGGCTCCAAACAGGTGTGCCATGGGTCATGTGCAAGCAACAGGATGCTCCTGATCCAGTGGTCAGTACTTATCAACTAAGACTACTAGTTTTAGTACGATCGAATCATTGCATTGTTCTTCTTCTTCTTTTATTTATTTTTTATTATTATTATTTTTCAGGGCAGGGGGTTTAAGTAAATGTTACATTCCATTCAATTCCCCAGAGGAGTGTAAAAGAACAGGAACATAAATTCATAATACAAACACACATACACATATATAGATTAATGCAACAAGATTTCAGCAAGAGGAAACATAGATCTTGGGTTTAGTTTTCACTTATAAGAATCAACAAGTCGTGTTTGATACATACGACAATTAAGATGTGAAGGTGTTACTAGTTAGTAAGTCTTTAAAGAATAGTATGCCAAAAGAAACTTTGTAACTATTGCATTACAAATAAAACTAATTAATGACTGGCTTCAAAAACGTTTGGTACCGTGGAGAGTACTGGATCATGCTTATGGTTGTAAGATGAATATTCTAAGTTAATGATTTCCACTCCCCCTTTTTATTATATTGTAATGGAAAACTTCTACTAAATTAATTGAATTAGTTATTAACAATGCTGTTATGAATGAGAACAATATGATTCTTAGTAATTTTAAGAGCCAACTAACTGTAATTTTTCTTTTAAAGCTATCAAGTATATGGTAAGGGGCCAATCATAAGGTTTGCCGAAGACATTGCATTTCATGTAACACTTTTTATTGCAAGAAATGGAAGCTTTGTAAATTATTACATGGTATGGTATTTTAATCATAATGCTCATTAACTAATGCAATTATATTTCTAGATCTGAATATAAATATTTTCGTTTAAATTTTCACTTATGCAAACTATGTAACCATTTTAGTTATCTGAAACCTAATCACATCATGTCTAATACCACACTCCATATCTATCTAGTACCATGGTGGAACAAATTTTGGGAGAACAAGCTCTTCATATGTCATAACAGCTTATTATGATCAAGCTCTTCTTGATGAATATGGTGAGTAGCATAAGTTCCTAAGCTTCTTAATCTTAATTAGAAGGACAAAACAATTAATAATCCACTACTTTTAATAATATTAGGACTAATAAGGCAACCAAAGTGGGGGCATCTTAAGGAGTTGCATGCTGTAATTAAATTGTGCTCTACAACTTTGCTACAAGGAACACATTCAAAATTTCCTTTAGGTACACAGCAAGAGGTAATGTACCAAAATTCTTATTATGTTTTCCCATATCACTGAATGTTCTTAAAGATAAAACTTACAATATAATATTATAGTAACAATTATTTTTGTTTCTTTCTTTTAACTAATTAGGCCATTGTTTTCGAAGAAAATACTGGAGGCTGTGCGGCATTTCTGATAAACAATGATACACATAATAATGCTATTGTCCAATTTCGAAATATTTCATTCCGATTGCTTCCAAAGTCGATCAGCATTCTACCAAACTGTAAAATAGTAGCTTTCAATACGGCAAGGGTAAGTTATATATAATATATGTAACAATGTTTTCTGCAGATGACCATTATACATATTTGTAATCCTACAAGAAATACCAAATTGTTGATATATTAGGTTGAGCAATAACTATAGTTTTGAGCTCATGACATTTTATTCATTAATTACAAATCGTACACACTTAATTTTTTAACAAATTCCTAGCGTGTGTGTGTGTGTGTTTTTTTTTTTTTTTTTTTTTTTAATTTGAAAAAAAAAAAAATTTAATTAATTATGCCTCAAATTATTGTTTTGCCAAGACCAATAATTGTATAATTTATGCTGTTTAGAATTCAATCAATATCTTGCAAGTTTACAATGATCTTTTTTTTTTTTTTTTTTTTTTTTTTTTTGAGAAAGAAGACTTCAAATTTCACTGAAAAGGAGGGGCCAAATCAGCCTGTACAAAATGAGAAATAGATGGTGGAACTTCTTCCATCCAAATTACACAATCTGCTAAATTTGCAGCTAACTTAGCCAAACCGTGCGCAACTTTGTTTCCCTCTCTCTTTGTATGAGAGTAAGACACTTCTAAAAAGTTCCTAGCTAAGGTACAAGCATCTCTGATCAACAAGCCGTAAGCAGCCAAGCCCACATCCTCTGTTTCCAATGCTTGTGTCACCACTTTAGAATCCCCTTCCAAGATTACATTGTCAAGGCCAATGTCAGCAGCCAACTCAAGAGCACGAGATGCAGCCAACGCTTCAATCTCCACTGCTTTGAAAGCTTGGTTCAGCGGTTGCACCAATGAAGCAATCACTAGACCATCACCATTACGAATAACTACTCCAATACCTGATCTGTTAGTGTCAGCAAAGATTGCTCCATCATAGTTAATCTTGAAGGCATTAGGTGCAGGGGGAGACCAAGTAACTTGCTGCTGTCTCTGACTAGGAAGAGTTGCTGGTTGGACTGCTTTGAACTCAAGGAACCTATCATTGGCAGACTGAGCCAGATGGGACGTGGAACAACAAGGTTGCTGAGTCCTTAGTTGGTTCCGTTGAGTCCAAATGGACCAAACAAACATAGCAAATAGCTCAGGAGATTTATCATTTTTAATAATCCAAGCCATTAACTCACCAAAGTTCTGAAAGGTAGAATGAGCCCGAAACCTCCACAGGTCCATTGCTCCCCAAACCACATCAAGTTTTGTACAACTCCATACTGCATGTAGAATATCTTCCCTTTCCCCTGAACATCTATCACATGAGTGGTCAGTAATGATGTGCCGATGTACTAAATTCCCTTTGGTTGGGAGAGAATTTTTGCAAGCTTTCCAAATCAAATGTTTTACCTTGTTTGGGGACTCAAGAGACCAGATTGCCTTCCACAAGCCTTTCTCATAATCTGGAGGTTCTTCAAGCCGGCTAAACTCCATCTCATCTTTCAGAAATCGATATCCCAGCTTGCATGAGTATTGTCCATTTGGAGACAAAGGCCAGAAAATAGAATCATTCGCTTCAAACCAAGATAGGGGGATCTTTTTAATAAGCTCCGCCTCCTGTGGAATAAAAATACCGTCAATCATCTCATCATTCCAGCTTCTAGTTTCTGCATTAATCAAGCAATCCACAGTAGCTTCCTCCATAGACTCTAGAATTGGGGAGGAAATTCTAGTTGGATGTTTTATTGGCAGCCAGTGGTGCTGCCAAATCTTTATAGATCTACCATTACCAACCCTCTAACACGCTCCCTCTAAGATGACATCCCTACCTCTAAGAATGCTTTTCCAAGCATAGGAACCCGAAGGTGAGTCCTGAGCATCAAGAAAGGAGCAATGGGGAAAGAATTTGGCCTTGAAGACCTTGTAGAAAAGTGATTCCCTATTGTTCATCAGTCTCCAAGCTTGCTTCGCCAAAAGAGCATCATTAAAGTGAATTAGATCTCTAAAACCCAATCCACCAACCAGCTTTGATTTGGTAAGATCATCCCATCGCAACCAATGGATTTTCCTTCTATCTCCTCTTTGACCCCACCAAAACTTCTTGATCATAGCTTCAATCTCATGACAAAGGCCCAAAGGGAGGTTGAAACACCCCATAGCATAGGACGGAATGGCTTGGATGATAGCCTTGATTAGAACTTCCCGCCCGGCTTGAGACAATAACTTTCCTTCCCACCCTTGTAACTTTCTCCACACTCGCTCCTTAATGTAATTGAAACTAGCCTTCTTACCTCTTCCAACCAAAGAAGGAAGCCCAAGGTATTTCTCATAGAACATGATCTCTTGAACACCTAAAAGTCTTTTGATAGAGTCTTTAGTTGCTTGTGGGGTAGATTTACTAAAGAAAAGTGCTATTTTTTCCTTATTGATCTTCTGGCCTGATGATTGCTCATACACCCCAAGGAGCTTTAGAATATTGCTGCATTCTTCCAAGTTGGCTCTACAGAATAACAAACTATCATCTGCAAAAAACAGATGTGTTAGTTTAGGGCCTCTTTTGCAAAGAGAGAAGCCCCTAAGGTCTCCCACTCTAGCTGCATCTTCAATCAAACCGTGTAATCCTTCCGTACATAAGAGGAAAAGGAAGGGGGAAAGGGGGTCTCTTTGCCTTATCCCTCTAGACGGAGTAATAAGACCTTTAGGTTCTCCATTAATCAATATTGAGTAAGTAACAGATCTCACACAAGCCATAATGAGAGAAGTCCATTTTGCACAGAACCCCATTTTCATCATTAGATTTTCCAAGTAAGTCCATTCGACCCTGTCGTAGGCCTTACTCATATCTAACTTGAGGGCCATACAGCCTAATTTACTAAAGTTTTGATTATTCATGCAATGCAATGTTTCAAAGGCAACTAGAATGTTGTCTGTAATAAGCCGATTCTTTGCAAATGCTGACTGGTGCTCAGTAATAAGGTTGGGCAGAAACTTTTTCAGTCTATTTGCTAAGACTTTAGAAAAAATTTTGTACAAAACATCGCACAAACTTATGGGGCGAAAATCAGTTACCAATTCAAGACTATCAACCTTAGGAATAAGAGTAATGAAAGTATGGTTAATAGGGGATGGTAAGATACCTGAGTTCAACCACATGAGTACTGAGCTAGTCACGTCCTTGTCCACCACAGGCCAAAAGTGTTGGTAGAACAACGGAGGCATTTCATCTGGGCCAGGGGCTTTTAATGGCGCCATTTGTTTAATAGCATCCAAGATTTCCCACTCATGAAAGATTCCCCCCAGATCAGCATTCATATCTTCTGTTACTACCTTGGGAATTTTTTCTAGAGTCCCACCTTGGCTGGTCGAATTTGAGGAAGAGAAGAGTTCGGTGTAATAGTTGATAAAGGCCTGGCTAATATCCTCTGCCTGGTTCAGCCACCTCCCAGATGGGTCTCGAATGCCTAAGATTGAATTTTTTCGAAATCTCTTGGTGGCTTTACTGTGGAAAAATTTTGTATTGCTATCTCCTTTACTCAACCACAAAACTCTAGATCTTTGGCTCCACAATCTAGATTCTCTATCGATCAATACATTAACCTCGGCTTTTAATAGACGAACAATTGAATTATTTCCAGTTCTCATCGCTTCCAATTCTGTAGCAGCCAGCAATTTATTCTTGTCTACCAAAGTCCTTCTAACATTTCCAAAGCAATTACTATTCCACCAAGTTAAGCCTTGTTCACACTTAGCTACCTTCTTTAGAATTGCACTACTAGGGTCCGAACATTCAGTACTTGTCTAGGCAGCTTCAACAGTTTCCCCACATCTATCATCTGACGGCCACATTTCCTTGAAGCGAAAAACTTTCCTTTTTACAGGAAGCTCCAAACCAGATAGATTAATAAATAAAGGTAAATGATCCGAAGAGTAACAATGAAGGTGGAGAATTTTTGTACCTGGGAATAATAAAAACCAGTTGTTCGTAGCCAAACCCCGGTCTAATCGTTCCATATAGACTGGCCAGAATCAAAATGTTTACTCCACGTGTACGATGGACCTACAAAACCCATATCCATAAGGCCACACTCATCAATCACGTCTCTGAAACGTTGCATCTGGTGGAAACTTCTTAAAGCTCCACCAATCTTTTCTTCTTGTCTGATTATTTCGTTGTAGTCGCCAGCACACAACCAAGGAATATTTTGGCTACTGTTCAGACTTCTAAGCTTTGCCCAAGCTTCATTCCTTCTTGAGGAATCCGGCTCACCATAAAAGCCTGTGAACCTCCACTCATCATTACCATTTTTATTTATAACAGCATCAATGTAGTACTTGTGGGAATCTACTACAGTTAAGTTCACAGAATTTTTCCAAAACAGAACCAGACCACCCCCTCTAGTAGTTCTTGGTACCACCCACTTCTGATCGAAATTAATATTGCTAAGTGTACAATCTAGCCTTGCTTCATCTGCCCATGTCTCGGCTATAAACACGACAGAGGGATCTTTTGCCCGTAAAATACTTACAAGCTCTTTCTCTGTACGCAGGTTCCCAAGCCCACGACAGTTGCAAACTAGGAGATTCATTGCATCTGGCGGAGCTGGTGACCAGCTTCCGCCAATATCTTTGCCTGAGAAACATCTCCCTTTGAAACCTGGCGCCTCTTGCCTGGTAACTCCGAGAGAACTCTACTATCATCCTGGTTTCGCTTCCCAATTCCACAGATAAGCACCTCCTCAGGCTGAGATGAGTTTGTACCTACTGTCCTCATAAGCCATGTCCACTTCCCCTGGATAGGGGCAGGGGAAGATTTGGTATTAGTGATATCACACAATACCTGGGGAACTAGATTCTCCTTTTGCATTATCATATCATGTTCAGAAGGAAAGTCCGAATTTTGAACTTCCTTAAGGCTTTTGGAACAATTATAGTCAGCAGGGAGAATTGCCTCAGATAAGGGAGTACCCCCCTTCCCACTAGTCTTTGAATCAAATTTTCTAATATCCTCATCAATTTCAGATAGTTTTGAAAGGAAAGAAGATTCATTAGGAATCAACTCCGATAATTTTGAGGGGGGCTGAACTGGAGATAAGATTTCCCCAACACTCACTTCCTTTAAACTCTCATCATTCCCTAAGATAGTGGTAGACTCTGAATTTAAAAAAAAATTGGAATTTATGACTTTACCTCCTAATTCAGCCTCCACTAGACCTGGAACCACTGCTTCCCCTTTTTCCTCTCCTGTGGTTTCTTTTTCAAACCATCCCGACACATAAAAAACATTCTTACTTCCTCTCTGGTAAGGAGTAGCTTTTAGGAATGAACCAAATTGTTGTTTATTAGTTGACAGAGACCCCTTACTTCGAATCCACAAGTTGCATTGTTTGTCACCGTGGTCTAGGCGACCATACCAGTAGCAAAAGTTCGGAAGCCTCTCGTACTGAAAACGAACCCAAGCTTTTTCACCATTCTCTAGAGTAATTACCCTCCCCCTACACAGAGGAAGAGAGATGTCAATATTCACTCTAACCCGAAAGAAGTTCCCACCATCATCCTCAGTGGATTCAGGGGACCTACGGACCTCCCCAACTGTGTCACAAAGACTCTCAGCCACCTTTTTCGACATGAAGCTGAGAGGAATATCATGTACCTGGACCCAGAACCAAGCTTTATCAAAGACCAGATCTTTTACCTGTGAGCCTTCCTCATATCGTTTCAGGACCACAAGGTGTTTGTCAAAAGTCCAAGGTTGATTTTGAAGGATCCTTTCCACATCTTGGATATTATCAAAGACAAATAGAACTATATGATTGCCAATGTGGCAAATCTTGAAGCCATTTTGTGACCTCCATATCTGCTTGAAGGTGCGTACCACCGCCTCCAAAACTAGGAAGCGAGAAGTAAGAAACTTTGTTGCAACAACGAACGTTCTGGCCTTCTGGGTTCGTGGAAGAGCAAAGTCTGTATTTTCCCTCTCTGAGAGCGAAAACTTGCTCCAATCTCTAGATAAGTCTTCCATGGAAAGAGTAGATAGAGAAGAAGACCGATTAAAGAAATGAGAACAGAGTTGTGAAGGAAAGAAAGGAAAGAAAAGTGTTTCCCAAAGACCCACCAAATAGAATACCCACTAGTCTCGAGATACACCCTTGGATGCTCGAGAGGACAATAGACCCAGAACAAACAAACAAGATGAAAGAAACAAATCTCCTTCACAGAAGGGACATAAACTTCTACTATCTGAAGAGAAAGGAAAAAAATCCCTATTCTTCTAAGCGACAGAGAGACCGTATTTTTTGGCATGTATAAAGTGCAGATATATTTTTGTCCTTATTTTGATCATTTGGCTAAAGTTTCATTTTCTCTTATCTTGAATAGGTGAACATAAAGTTTAATAACAGGATCATGACACCAGTACAAACTTTTGATTCAGCTAATAGCTGGAAAGAATTCAGTGATGTCATCGTCAACTTCGGAGATACATCACTAAAATCAAATAGATTGCCTGAGCAAACAAGTACAACTAGGGCTGTCCACGGGTCGGTCCGGGTAGGGTTTGTGCCCAACCCGGAACCGACCCGATCACTTTGGGTTTTCCATGCTTAGACCCGCCGCCGACCGCGAACGGAGTCGGTTCGGGTGGTCGGATTTTCGCCGGGCTCAGATCGGTCCTCGGTCGGTTTCGGGTTGTGCGAATATCTGTCGGATTTTGCCAAAAGTCGCCGGATCTGGCGAGACCTGACCGGATCTTGACGAGATCTCGGCGGATCTCGAAGAGATCAGGCCGATCTCGGCGAGATATGGCCGGATCTCGATGAGATCTTGGCATATCTCGAAGAGATCAGGCCGAATCTCGATGAGATCTCGCCTGACTCTTCGAGTTCAGGCCGGATCTCAACAGATCGGACAGAAAATGGGCGATTTTCCTTCGAGTTCAGGCCGGATCTCAACAGATCGGACAGAAAATATGCGATTTTCCGGTCAGATACGGTCGGGTCGGTTAAATATCGGTTTCTCAGCCTCAAACCGCCAACCGACCCGCCGTTTTCGGGTTCAGAGAGTAGAGACCCGCCGCCGACCCGTCACCGGCGTCGGATCGGTCGGTTCTCGGGCCGGATCGGACGGTTGGGGCGGGTGGGTCGGGTTCCGGATCTGACTGGACAGCCCTAAGTACAACCAAAGACAAATCTGATTATCTTTGGTATACTCTTAGGTAAATATATCTCTCATTGAATTTTACCAGGTTCAGCCATATTCATACGTTCACTTCTTTGCATCATCCTACTGACATTTATAAAGAGTTAATGGATTTTTCTGTTGAACTACAGCTTTCAACCCAATTCGCCTTGCACTAATCTAGTACTTCATGTTGAATCTAGCGCACATGTTGCGCATTCATTATTTTTGAACAACATATTTGTAGGTACGTTAATTATTAAATTCAATCTTCTTGGAAAAATGGCATTAATTACCTTTATTATTAATACTAGTCGCTAAACTCGAGCGATGCATTAGACCCATTTACATATAAAATTTTAAATTTGTGCAAAAATCTCATTCAAACTCATAAAATAAATTTCTCTAAAATAAAAATACTCATAAAATAAATTTTAGCTAATGTATAAAATATTACGACTAATAGTCAACCATGAAACATTAAGAAGAATCAATTCTTTGCCAAAAAAAAAAAAAAAAGTTTATAATTTCTATAAGAAGTGAATGTGAATATACAATCAATTAAAAAGATATGATAAGACTATCCAGTGAAACGATATGTTTTTTTAAAGAGAAGTAAACAACTGATGTGGCATAGTATGCTAATGCATCATAACATAACTGAGGTCAATAAAAGGTAAACAATACTTCAGTTTTATATTATAGATAGATATAGATATAGAATAATATATTTTTTCTAGTGTGAATCACAAGTGTATCGTACATAATGAGGGATTAACCAAATTAATTAACAAAAAATAAAAATAAAAACAATTTCTTCTTACACGTTGAAACCAAAACTCCTTCCTTTTAAAACTCTTGGATTATATTATATATGTAAATATATACTGCGTTTAAAAAATATAAATTGAAGCCTTTGATTAAAAATTCAAGAATTTTGAGTTTCAAGTTATTTACCCTCAACTATTATGTTTGGTTGTATTCAGGCTCTGCAAATGGAAGATTTAGGGAGGGCTTCAAGTTGGATATTCCAATTCAGTTAAATAATGGAATGAATAATATTTCTATACTCAGCGTTATGGTTGGGCTACATGTAAGGATTATTGTAATTTTGTTGTTTAAAATTTATACTTATATGTTACTTCAAAAATAAGATCGTTTGTGCTTGTTTAAAGGATGGAGGAGCTTTTCTTGAAAGAAAAGTGTTTGGCTTAGCAACAGTGACAATTCAATGCACCGAAACAGTGTATGATTTAACTAACAAAGGATGGGGATATAAGGTTAGCACTTTTATCTTGGATTAATCTACCATCATTATTTAGGTTATGTTTGGATTGGGCTGAAAACCCACATCTGCGTCTGCGTTTTTTTTATTTTTTTTTTACGCGTTTGTGAGACTTGCGGTTACTGTTCATGCACTGTTCAATGAATAGTAGCCGCAAAGTTTGATTTTTTTCACTTTTTTTAAGCCAATCAGTGCACATCGTATACTGTTTACGGACTCACAAATTTCACTTTTTAACAACTTTTTCATTAAAAATGGGTCCTACAGTACTATTCACACATTTAAAAATTATTTTCCTACAGTATTTTTCAGTTTTCAGCTGTATCCAAATGGACTCTTAGTAAAATAAAAATAAAAAGACTAATCTACTACCATTTAGAGCCTTCTGAACCATATTTAATTACAAAAAAAATATTTATATTGAACATAGTTGCGTAATATTTGTCCTATAGGATAATGTGCTAAGAAGGGATAAGAGAGATTGATTTATTTATTTTTATTTAAATTCTATTCTTTAATCATTACAGGTTGGACTACTTGGAGAGGACTTGAAAATATATGAAGAAGAAAATTTGGGAAATGTAGTGTGGAATAATGGAATTTCCCCCAATCAAAGATTTACTTGGTACAAGGTAAGTAACTCTACGGTTTATGTATGTAATGACAAAAGGTCATGTAAGATTTAAAAAATTAAAAAAAAAAAAAAATGCTGAAGTATCCAAAAATGGTTTTGCGAATGCAAGAGAACACATCAAGGAAAAAAAAGGTAGCAATTATCAAGGTTTAAATTCATTCATGCATATTTCTCAAAAAAAAAAAAAAAAAATTCATTCATGCATAAAATTTATTGATAATGTTTCTACTATTTAGGAATCTCGTCTTAACATTCAAGTGACCATTTGTGTGTATTTTAGTGGTATCACCTATTAAATGATTTAAACAAGTCATATGAGATAATTACACAAATCATGTGATATTATTATTATTATTATTATTATTATTATTATTATTATTATGAATACATACTACATAGATCATATGATTAAAAAATATATATATAAATGATTATTTGAATTGTTACATAAAAACTCTCATTTCTATCTTAAAATTAAAAAAAAAAAAAAAAAAAAAAAACTCATTTGAACTAGTTTGACTGAATTATTATATATATGTCATCGATCATTTTAAGTCTTTCTATTTATCTTTTAAGTCAAAAGAATTGTTAATTTACTGTGAGAGTACATAATCAATGTACATTTGTTCTTTCCTCTATAATATTTAATATGCTTGTATAGTTAATCGATATGTGTAATAATGTAAATTGATAATTTTGCAGACACTTTTCGATGCACCTATGGGAAATGACCCCGTAGCCTTAAACCTTAGTTCGATGGGGAAAGGTGAAGCTTGGGTTAATGGACAAAGCATTGGTCGCTATTGGAGTTCTTACCATAACGACAAAGGCAATCCATCACAAATAATGTATGTAGCCATCATAGCTATCTACATTTGTTTTGTATTTCAGAATAATAAACACCAAACAAAAAAGAAAACTTACATACACACAAGAGCGAGAATTCTCAAAAAATATTTTTGTAATAAATAAATAAAATAGAATTGCAATACTTCAGAATCATAGAATAGCAAATATTTTTCTTCTTTCAAGATCATTGTGGTCTCTTGTCTTAAGTCATGGTGTCATTCAAGCTTTCACAAATTTTTTAAATCTGTTTCAATTGCAACCAAAGACAATGGACAACAAAAAAGGAAAAAAAAAGAAAAAAAAAAAGTAGTGTAAGTTCTTCACAACCACCCATTTAATTATACATCTAAAATATGTGAATTTTTAACTTTATAGTTAGTTAAACAAGCACGTAGCGCATGATTGAACTTGTTGCCGTGCATGACTGGCCGTAGAATTCAACTTCCATTTGTTACTACATGCCTATACCACATACAAATTTAGTCATCTTCTATAAAATTGAAACCTATTGTAATTTGTTTTTGTAAAGATTTTTTTTTTTTTTTTGTCTTACATAATTTCAATGTAGCATAAATTTAGAAGGAGTTATGTTACATTTACAACATTTTTACAATAAATCTTAAATGAAAAACTATTATTGGTAGATAAAAGAATGACGTCAATGGTAACCCTATATTAGAATTAGTAATAGCCTGCCATCTAGGGTTTATTGTAAAATTATTGTAAAAATATTGTGAATAAAATATTACTCATTTATAAATCAAATTTAGCAAAGATTGTTCTTTTTCAGCTAGTGCATATAGGACTAGAAAGGTGGACGGACAACTATAAATACATACACACATTCATTAGACCAAATATAAATCTACATATTTAATTTCCTTTTGTTTAAATCTTTTTCCAGGTATCATGTGCCCCGATCGTTCCTCAAACCTTCTGGAAATCTTTTAGTTTTGCTTGAAGAAGCTGTTGGCAATCCTCTTCAGATTTTCTTAAACATCGTGTCAATCACCGACGCATAGGAACATATATTTACTGTCACTTTCTTTAGTGTGCGTTTGGTAACCGATTAGAAGCTAGCTTTTTACTCAAATTGTCTACTGTTTGAGAGTCGTACGCTACATTTTATCTCAACTTTTTTTCAAATAATCTAATTTTCAATTTTTTGAAAATAAATTAGCTTTTAGTTTTTATCCCACGTTATTCAAATAATTAGTGAAAAAAAAAAAAAAAGCAATTCTGAAGAGCTTAAATTGAGAAAATGGATTCCAAAATCGAAAGATATGAAAAAAATAGAGTGAGATGTGGCTAGTGATCAATGTAGAAAAGATTGTTAAAAATTTCAACTTTTGTTCGAAGATCAAAAGTCAATATATAGTCAACTCTCATTGCAAAACTTTTAGGGAGAGCCACTATTCCTTATAGCACAACCAAATAATTTAGTAATTCCATTATGGAGTGTAATTTTGCATACCAAATATGCTATTATTAATACCATTAGTCCCAGATTCATATTATGCGTAAGAATATATAATTATTTTAAGATGTATAATCTATAATTTATTTTCTAAATTTTATTGTAGATAATTTCTTTTCTCTAAAAATTAAACTACTTTTAAAAGTAATTTCTATCTCTTCATTTTTTTTAAATATACGAGTTAAAGGTGTCAGCCCAATCTCAAGTGCGGTTTATTTATTTATTTATTTTTGATAGTTAAAAACGCCCCCAACTTGAGGTGCAAAACAAATTTGGGATGTGGCTCTTTGGGAAGAGAAAGATATTCATATATTAAAAATAAATAAAAAAGGTACGTAGTGCACACATGACACATTTCTAGATGGAAAATGGAAGTGGAATTACTATGGTATATATCCTTTGCATTCCAAACGTTGTTGTTAAAATCAAAGAAACAATATCGTAGACAGTTGAGAAAAAGCGGAAGCAAGAGATAAAAAGAGAACATACAAGTGTGACACGATCGAGTAAAGTGTTAGTCACAATGATCCTAATTAATAAGGTTTATATGGGAACGGTAAAGTCTAGGGTTACCCTACAATTGAGCCGCTTGGGCCATTACAAAATAATTCAATATAAACTATTGCAAACATTTATGTCTGATATATTGGAGCTACATCTTTGCCATATTTTCCTCAATAACAATGGATACAGATAGACTAACAGTGAAAGAATACTAGAATAGCACATTTGACCCTAATATCCCACTCACATTTATCCATAAGCTAACCAACTCTTGTACAAATAATCGTGCTTCTCATTTTTCCTTATCGTCCCAATTTCTTTAAATAGCAACCTAGAGAGAGAGAGAGAGAGAGAGAGAGAGAGAGAGCAGCAAAGCAGGTTGGGGTTGAGATGGGGTGGTGGTGGAGACTGTATTGGGGGCTTGTGGTGGTCATAATGATGGAAGTAGGTGGCGGCCACGCTAAAGGAGGAGGAGTCACATATGATGGAAGATCTCTCATCATCAATGGGAAGAGAAAAATTCTATTTTCGGGTTCAATTCACTATCCTCGTAGCACTCCTCAGGTAAATGACATTCATCAAAATTATTTTCCCTATTCTTCTGGTGGATAATCCATCAAAAATATATCTTTGACTGACAAAAGAAAAAATTGTGGCATTTGCTCTAAACGTTCTTTCTCTGCGGGAAACTTTCTATTTTTTTTTTCTCAGAAACGAAACTTTCTCATTTCGTTGTGTTAAAACTTGCCTAATTAGCCTAATTTTGTGATAAAAAATAACAAACTAACTAACTTTGGCTAATTATGTGGCTGAAAATGGTGGGTTTTCTCTTAGGAATTGCCAAATATTTAATCCGGGCTAATGACTAGCTAGGAAGCCGTTTAAGAGGGACCCAACTGATTATCTTAGTTCTATCTTTGAGTGTGTGTATACTGTGTTTATATATATTAGAAATTTTTTATTGGATAAAAAAACTGATTTTTTTATTTATAGTTTTTTATATTCCCCATAAAAGTAGTATTAATTTTTTCTAAAAAATTTGTCAAATAACAACTGTCCATATGTTTTTATTATTATTATTATTATTATTTTATATATACAAGATAGAAATTCTACTATAGTCTAATCTAAATATATATGTGTGTAAAGTTCTCTTTTGGAGACTTGAATTCCGACTTTTGTCTTCCATAACGTACAAGCATTTATACTTGTAAAGTAACCATCGTACTAAAGGTGTATGGTGGTAAATATCCATATAGTTATCATCATGTGAGAGGAAGAAGTATTGAATGGAAAATGCTAAAGTTTCTATAAATTTTACTACAAATTTGGTAATAAATATGATTTGTGGACTTTAGAACCGTAACAAATGAATATAAGACTTGTTTTTATTTCTTTTGTTTTTTTTTTTTTTTTTTTTTTTTTGTGATTAGTGACATATTAGTTTTTAATACTTATATTCTAAAATTCATAGTATCCTTAGTATTACTTAGTTTGCATTTGGATTTAGATTATATGCTAGGTTATTGCTTTTTTCTCCCCTACTATTTGTAGTCTCATGTGAGTTTCCTATTTATTTTATTTAGTTTTTAACTTTTATTTACAGTACTTTCAATAATAAATATTTTAGCAAAAGGTTAGATATGTTATTCCCAAACAAACACTTAATATTGAAAAATTAGTTGGATTAGTGTAACCTGTGCATTATATCTCAATTAATGGAAGTTTGATTGTGATAGAATTTTTAAAATTTAATTGAGGTACAATTTAGATTCTATGTAATGCATATTAAAATATATCAATAAAAATTACATCTCAATCATCTTAAAAACACTGTTTGTACTCTGAAATCTTAAGAAAAAAAAAAAGTAAATTGCAAATTACACTCGTAAAGTTTGAGGGTATTTGGATTTTATACCATGAAATTTCAGAATATAAATTTTACTCTTTAAAGTTAGAGGTGTTTGGATTTTATACCCTAACGTTTCAGAATTTAGATTTTATTCCTTAAAGTTTGGGGTGTTTGGCTTTTATACCTCAAATTCAAAAACTTCAGGATGTAAAATTCAAACACCCCCAAACTTTAGGGGTAAAATCCAAACGCTTTAAAATTTAGGATGTAAAATTCAAATACTTTCAAACTTTATAAGGTAAAATCCAAAATCTGAAATTTCAAGGTGTAAAATTCAAATACCTGCAAACTTTAAAGGTGTAATTTGCAATTTATCCAAAAAAAAAAAATTAGTTGAACCAGAGAGGCATGACCATGTATCGAAAAGATAAAAAGAAAAATAAAAGAGTGTGATGTGAAGCTAAACACGTTTCTTGCGAAACTGAGATCACACAATTTTCATTTTCTGCTTAAGTATGGTGGCCGGCCAGCATCAAGAAGATGACATAAATGTGGCCTTTTTCTTTTCTTTTCTTTTAATCTTTATAATTACCTTTAAAGATTCCCAGTGCTGCAAAGAAAAATATATTCTTCCGAACCAACTAGTTCCCTCTTTACTAACAATTTTCTCCTTTTTAACAAATAAATGAAATAATGCTGCTTTGCAACCATTTTATTTGGAATAGTCCACATGAAATATAGCCCAAGCAGATCATTTGTCTCCTACTGCATCACAGATTGCACGAGCACTTTCCTTTCTCTACTTGTTTGATTTATAAATATTTAGGGTATGTCAATTTGAACCTTGGATGTTTTTATTGAAAAATACTAAAAAGTGTCAACTAATTAAGGCTCTTGGCAGCAAGAGTATTTTCAAACATTTTGCTTATAATACTTTTTCCTTGTTTCACGTTTGTTGTGTTTATTGAAGTTCCTTATATAATCAGATGTTGGTGAGAGAAAAGAAAAGAAAAATGCAACTTATATGGTCATGTGTAGAGGGGGGAGTAGTGTAATTTTGTTATATTAATTTTGGATAAAAGGCTAACTATAGGGAATGTAACTCTAAAATAATAGCAAATTCTTTTGCTAATTTATGAAGTCCATGGGAAAATTATAAACTATATATGTGACTATAATCTTAGACATACTAATCCTACTATGGTCAAGTCAAGGTAGGGAATCTACCTTTGGTCATTCCCTTGGATCCCTGCTACACCTTTTATATATATATATATATACACACACAAACGGTTTTTTAATTTATCATGACTAATTAAACATGAGGATTATCTAAAAAGGAAGATTATATAATTTTGGAGCAGATGTGGCCATCTTTAATTGCTAAAGCCAAGAAAGGAGGATTGGATGTTATTCAAACCTATGTATTTTGGAACCTTCACGAACCCCAACCTGGTCAGGTTAAACCATTTTCTCTTCTCTCATATTAGAATCCTCTACATTTGAAATTGATTCATTTCATAATTTGGTTTTAATATTATAAATATAGAATGTCATAAAGCTCATATTCTTATATCTCTCTCTCTTATGTTGGCATTTTGTGTTGCATAGTATGACTTCAAAGGAAGATATGATTTGGTGCGATTTATCAAGAACATCCAGGCACAAGGGATGTATGTTTGCCTTAGGATTGGACCTTTCATTGAGGCTGAATGGAATTATGGGTACGTATCTATAATCAACAATATATAAGATTTAAACAAATTATTGCTATATAAAAAATAAAATAAACTATTGTTATTTTTCTAAATAAATTTTTATTATCAGTTCATCATCATAACAATTGCTATTACTAAAGCGGACCAATTACAAGAACATTAAAGTTCATTTCTAAGGACAAAGTTTGGCTATAAATTAAAAATGGTTGTAGCCTGTGGCTATAACCTTATTCAATAAAATAAATATTACTATATATTTTGAAAATCTCATTGTTGATTTGTATGTTCTTTATGCTCTCAATACACATGTCAAATTTTTTATTAATCGGATATTATTTACTATATGATCTATAAACTTATATTTTATGTATAATTTTAAACTATCAAAACTTACAATTTAAACAATTTATTGATGACATAGCAATTGATCTTTAATTTTCTAAAAAATTTGCAAACATGGAAGATATTATAAGAAGTTGTAATACAATAGTGGATTTGTCAAAATTCACCTCCAACAAAAAGATATTGAAAAAGGTTATAACCTAAGGTTACAATCAATTTTGTAGCTAAATTTTGTCCCATTTCTAAATATGAATTTCCAAACAAGTAAACCACATCATAGTAAATATTTTTACACCATAATTGTCCTTATTTTTATTATATCACTAATCTTTTCTTTTAAATTTTTGTTTACACCTATGATTTAAAATTATTTAATTCAAGTCATTAATAAAAAACTTTAGCGCACCAATAGGTCAACATTTATTTTACAAAATTTTAACAATTATTGAAAATTTCAAACCTTTTACTTTTAATTTTTAACATTTACTCTTTTTTTGTTTCTAAAAAAAGTGTTTTTTTCTTTAACAACTGATATATTAATTTGGGAATTATAAAATATTTAAAGAGGAGGATAAATGACTTATAAGATAAATTTATTCTTGGATGCGTGGTTGAATTAATTTGAGAAGAAAATATTAAGGAAGTCTTATTGGTATTGAAAAATATTTTTAGGCTATAATAGTGGTTTTTACAGAGGAAATATATTTTTTATTGTTAGAATTATAGTTAAATGATTAATTTTTTTTTTTTTTTAATAATTTAACTTTTTGGACTTATGGCAGTATATCATGATATGAAAGCGTTAGAAGTATGTCTTCTCTTTATCATTTATGGACTTCTTTCATTCTTTAATCTTGTTGAAATTTACAAATGATATGTACCTTCCACATGATACTATCAATTTAAAATTTCAAAAATATGTTTGTTGTTATCATCTTAAAATGAGTTATATTTGACTCTCAAAAGTCATGAGTATTGCATTCATCTTTTATTTAAAGAGTGTTTGGGTTGTAGGGGGTTTCCATTTTGGTTGCATGATGTCCCTGGCATTGTTTATCGATCAGACAATGAGCCGTTTAAGGTATACCTCTCTCTCTCTCTCTCTCTCAATGGGTGATTAGTAGGATAATCAAGTAGCTCGATAAAAAAAAAAAAAAAAAAAAAAAAAATCAATTCTCTTGAATTATATACATAAGTGATAGGACTGAATTGTTTTCCTACTTTATGTGGGACAATTTCCTCCACTCAATATGACTTAATTCTTTCAAGGAAAAATACTAAAATGTGGTATGTTAAGTTTTTCAATTAAATTTATACATTATCTTGATCAATAAAATACAAACAATGTTTTTATAAAAGAAAAGTACAAACATTTAATTGGAAAATCTGATATATTCTACCTACGAAATTGCATCTAAATTTTACCCTTTTTTTTCCAAATAGGAAGGCTCTAAGGTTACTTGAAGGTCTAAAAATTTTCCAAATTCTTGCATTTGATGTCATGCCAAAGTTCGTATACAAAGTGCATTGATTTGATATACCGGTACCTGACAATTAAAATGATTTCATTTTCGTTGGTTATTCTATTTTGTAGTTCTACATGCAAAATTTTACAACAAAAATAGTGAACTTGATGAAGTCAGAGGGTTTATATGCCTCACAAGGAGGTCCCATCATTCTGTCACAGGTACTATACCTTCTCTTATACCACTGAATTTGTAATAAATTCTTTATTGCATATAATTTCTCACATGAAATATGTTAATGTTGGTATAGATTGAGAATGAATATCAAAACATTGAAGCTGCATTCCACATAAAAGGACCCCCTTATGTTCGTTGGGCAGCTAAAATGGCGGTTGGGCTCAAAACTGGTGTACCATGGGTGATGTGCAAGCAAACTGATGCTCCTGATCCAGTGGTCAGTACTAGTTTTACATATATAGGAATCTAACCTGCTTATTTTAAAATGATTTCTTTTTTAAATTTTAAGATTGCACTGATGCGTTTTGGACCATGTTTTGTATTTTCATTTAAAAAATTAAACATGCAGATTAATACATGCAATGGGTTCACATGTGGAGAAACTTTTCGAGGACCCAATTCACCAAACAAGCCATCACTATGGACAGAAAATTGGACATCTTAGTATGATCAAATCCTTGCATTGTTCTTCTTTTTTTATTTTTTATCTTTAGGGCAAGGAGTTTTAAGTAAATGTTACATTCCATTCACTTTAAAGAATAGTATTCTATAAGAAACTAATGGCTAGCTTTTTTTTTTTTGACTGATAATGGCTAGCTTTAAAAGTTTGGAACTATGGAGGAAATGATAGTTGAAATGGTTGCTTGGTACTAGCTAGCAAGAGACTATATATATATGGTATCATGCTTTCCAATATGAATCTAAGTTAATGATTTCCAAGCCCCTTCCCTTTTTTATAATATCGTAATAGAAAACTTCTGCTATATAAATTAACTGAATTAGTTAAAAAAAAAATGATTCTTAGTCATTTAAAGAGTCAACTAACTGTAATTAACCTTCTTTTGAAGCTATCAAGTATATGGTACGAAGCCATACTCAAGATCTGCAGAAAACATTGCATTTCATGTAGCACTTTTTATTGCAAGAAATGGAAGCTATGTAAATTATTACATGGTATGGTATTTTAATTATAATGTGCATTAACTAGTGCAATTATATTTCCATCTGAATATATTTTATTTTATTATCACTTATACAAACTTAATAACCCTAATCATATATATCACGTCTAATATGGCACTCCATATATAACTAGTACCATGGTGGAACAAATTTTGGGAGACAAAGCTCTGCATATATCATAACAGCCTATTATGATCAAGCTCCTCTTGATGAATATGGTAAGTAGCATAAGTTCCTATGCTTCTTAAATAGATGGATAAAATAATTAATACTTTTAATAATTTTAGGACTCGTAAGGCAACCGAAGTGGGGGCATCTTAAGGAATTGCATGCTGCAATTAAATTGTGCTCTACAACTTTACTACATGGAGTACGAAGAAGTTTTTCTTTAGGTGAAAAGCAAGAGGTAATGTGCCAAAATTCTTATTATGTTTTCTCATATCACTGAATGTACTTAAAGATGAAACTTAATATAATATTATATTAACAATTATTTTGTTTATTTCTTTTAATTAATTAGGCCATTGTTTTCAAAGAAAAGGAAGGTAGCTGTGCGGCATTTCTGATAAACAATGATACACATAATAATGCTACTGTCCAATTTCGAAATATTTCATTCAAATTGCTTCCAAAGTCGATCAGTATTCTTCCAGACTGTAAAAAAATTACTTTCAATACGGCACAGGTAATTCAATTCTACGTATTTGTAATCCTACATTCTAACTGTTAGGACAAGAAATACCAAATTGTTGTCTCATTGGGTAGAGCAATAACTATAATTTTTTAACAAATTTCTAGCAAAATTTTGTTTTAAATTTTGAAAAAATACATTTATATTCAAATATGCCTCAAATTCTTGTTTTGACAAGACCAATATTTGTATATATAATCTATTGTAGGAAATTTTTGTTTAGAATTTAATCACTATCTTGCAAGTTTACAATAAGTTGGCATATAAAAAGTGTGTGTGTATATATATAAAGTTTATATTCAATTATGTTGTTTAGAATTTAATTGATGTCTTATGAGTTTACAGTCATTTGACATATAAAGTATAGAATTTTTTTTCCTTTATTTTGATGGTGAGCTTAAGTTCCATGTTTTTCTTATATTGAATAGGTGAACACAAAGTATAATAACAGAATCATAACACCAGTACAAACTTTTGGTTCAGCTAATAGCTGGAAAGAATTCAACGATGTAATCGTGAACTTTGGAGATACATCACTAAAATCAAAGAGATTACTTGAGCAAACAAGTACAACCAAAGACAAATCTGATTATCTTTGGTATACTCTTAGGTAAATTCATCTCTCATATTCATGCATTCTCTTCTTTGCATCAACCTAATGACATTTATAAAAAATTAATGGATTTTGATTTTCTGTTGAAGTATAGGTTTCAACACAATTTGCCTTGCACTAAACCAATACTTCATGTTGAATCTCTTGCACATGTTGCGCGTGCTTTTTTGAACAACATATACATAGGTAGGTTACTTCATTTTTTGATAATTCATAGGTAGTTTACTTAAATTCAAAATTCTTTGTTCACCTCAACTAAATATATATATATCTTCTAACATGTTGAACCAGAGCATCCTCCTTTTAATGATTGAAAGGCAAGAAATATAAGATTTTAAAATTGTTGGATTATATTATATATGTTTATGTATACTATGTTAAAAAAAAAAAAAAAAAAAAAAAAAAAAAAAAAAAAAAAAAAAAAAATTGAAGCCTTTGATTAAAGTTCAAGAATTTTTGAGTTTCAAGCTAGTTAATTACCTTCACCTATTATGTTTGGTATTCAGGTTCAGCAAATGGAAGATTTAGGCAGGGCTTCTCGATGGATATTCCAATTATGTTAAATAAGGGAATGAATAATATTTCTATAATCAGCGTTATGGTTGGGCTACAGGTAATGATTTTGTAACTTTATTTCTTTAAAATTTATATTTATATGTCAGCTCTAAAAAATAAAAATAAAAATTGTTTGTGCTTTGTGTAAAGGGTTCGGGAGCTTATCTTGAAAGAAAAGTGACTGGCTTAACAACAGTGGAAATTCAATGCAACAAAAAAGTGTTGTATGATTTTAAAAACTATAAATGGGGATATAAGGTTAGTGCTTTTACTTTGAATTAATCTACCACTATTTTTAGACTTTTGAACCATGTTTAATTACAAAAAGAAAAAAGAAAAAGAAAAAAGTATATTGAACATGACTGCGTAATATTTGTTCTATGGGATAATTTGCTAAGATTGGATATGAGATAATGATTTATTGGTATTATTTAACTCAATTCATTAATCATTACAGGTTGGACTACTTGGAGAGGAATTGAAAATATATAAAAAAACAAAATTGGGAGATGCAGTCTGGAGTAAAAATCGAATTTCTACCAATCAAATACTTACTTGGTACAAGGTAAACTGTACAGTTTATGTATGTAATGACAAAAGCTCATGTAAGATTTATATAATATATATATATATATATATATATATATGCTAAAGTATCCAATAATGGTTTTACTAATAGAAGAGAACACAGGAAAAATAGGGTTGCAACTAGCAATTATAAAGGTTTAAATTCATTCATACATAAAATTTATTGATAATGTTTCCTCTAAGGTCATTTAGAAATCTCATCGACTAACAATCAAATGATCATTTGTGTGTGTTTTACTAGTAATTTATTATCTACTAACTCATTGAGTAATTTAAATAAATCATATGACAATTACACATATCATATATATGAATAAAGTATAGATGGATGATTATTTGAAATTTTGAATGGTTACCAAAAAAAAAACTCTCATCTAAATTAGTTTAAGGAAAAATTGTGCCTATTTAGCAGTAAGGTTTTAATTAACATTTTTTTGATACATTGATATTTGGGATTATAGATTTAAAACCTGAATGTTTTTGTTGAAAACACCAGATGGTGTCAACTGACCTTTTAAGTTTTCATTCACCTTAAGTCTACATACACACACCTCAATGTTGATTTAAGTTTTCTAATATACTTATAAATCATATGGTTAAATAGTAGGTAGATCAAATCTGATCATCCTCACTTCAATCTTAATCATTTTATGTCTTTTTTTTTATGTCTTAAATTATAAGAATCTGTGAGAATACATTATAATCAGTATATTTGTTTTTAACTCTATAATATTTAATATGCTTGTATAGTTTTTCACTCTAAGTGTGTAAACATACAAATCTATAATTTTGCAGATATTTTTCAATGCACCCAAGGGAAATGATCCTGTCGCCTTAAACCTGAGTTCAATGGGAAAAGGTGAAACTTGGGTTAATGGACAAAGCATTGGTCGCTATTGGATTTCTTTCCATGACTCCGAAGGCAAACCATCACAAATAATGTATGTAGCCATTAGCTATCCACGTTAGCTTTATATTTGCAAATAATAAACATAAAACAGATAAAATAAAAACTTATGTACATACACACATAAGAAGAGAATTCCCTAAAAACATATTTGGGGAAAACCTAAATCCAAAAATCACTCATGAGGTTTCAATTCTTCCTTATAACTCCATGAGATTTTCATATTTGCCAAATTGATCTCTATGACTAATTTTTGTTAGCTTTTATGGATAAAAAAAAATGAAATCAAAATGAAATCATGTGACTATCACTTGAGTAGTGATATGAATCAATTGTTGAGTCCTCTTAATATGGTCACGTGATTTTTCTATCCAAAAAAGTTAACGAAAGTTAATATTAGGGGTTAATTTGGCGAAAATGAAAACCATAGAGAGTTATAAGGAAGAACTAAAATTTCATGGGGGTGTTTTTGTATTTTACAAATAATAAAACAAAAGGTAAGAAATAATTGCAATACTTCAAAACCATAAAATAGCAAATGCCTTAGTTAAAGTTTAGGCTACGTAGCCATGGTCTTATGGTCACAGGTAATTTAGAAAGAGTAAAAATATAAGAAAATTGTTATATTTTTGTCTTGTATGATAACTTATGTAAATTGTTGTCGCCTCACATATAAATCTAGGCGTCATTTGGCTTATACTTCTTTCAATATCATCGTGGTCATCACTTGTCCTAGGCCACGGTGTCATCCATGCTCAAACAACTACTTAATTTGTTTCAATATCGCAACCAAAGACAATGAAATTAAAAGAAATTTTTTTAAAAAGAAAAGTATTAGTACAAGTCCTTCACAACCAACCATTTAATTCTACATCTAAAGATGTGGATTATGACTTTATTGTTAGTTAAACTTAAACAAGGTAGCGTATAATTGAACTTGTTGCAATGCATTGCAAGCTGTAGGATTCAACTTCCAATTGTTACTACAAACCTATACCATATGCAATTTTAGTCATCGTCTACAAAATTGAAACCTATTGTTAATTTTAGTCATATATAATTTCAATGTACGTAGTATAAATTTATAAATCAAGTTTAGCAAAGATAATTCTTTTTCAGCTAGTGCATATTTATAGAACTAAACAAGATGAACAGAGAACTATACATGCACACACACATTCATTAGACCTATATAAATCTACATATGTAATTTCCTTTTTTTTTTTTATTATGTTTTGCTAGGTATCATGTGCCCAGATCATTCCTTAAAGCTTCTGGAAATCTTTTAGTTTTGCTTGAAGAAGCTGGTGGCAACCCTCTTCAGATTTCCTTAAATACCGTGTCAATCACCAATGCATAGGAATATTTATCTTTCTATCACTTCCCTCAGTAATTTCATAGAGAAAACAGAAAATTTGCTAATAACACTTTGAGTAGAACTCATGATGTAAATCCCAACACATTGAATTCATTTGAATAATAGGAAAGGTTCAAAATTGTGTTCATAACTTATTTCTTAAAAGTGTGACATGACATTCAAGTTGTTGGAGGACATTTTGGTTTCCCAGCCATGTGTCAAATAAAATAGGCTCTAGATCTCTACACCCGAATTCAAAATGAGAGTTGAGTTCACTATTCACTTTGACACCTGAAAGTGGAGAAGGTGATAAAGGTGTGAAGGAGCGGTGTACTTTTGAGGACCAACACAAAAACTATGACTTATAGAACACCATCAACACTAAATATTCTTTAAAAAGAATATGAACCACATTCATAACTTAAAAGATTGTGGCATTGGTGAAGTTGATAGAGAACTATGTTTGTGCGTCCACACACTGGGTTTTTATAAGAGAAAACTATCTTTGGATAAAATGGCATAAATGAGGTTGATGAAATGTCGATGTAGGTTGATTAACGCTTTGCATTGGAAACTCCTAAATGTCGTAGAAATAAATTCAACTTTAAAAAGTGGTTTAAAATTTGTAATTATTATGGTTTTTAGATCCAAACTAGAATACCCGGTCTAATCGGGTTATAGTGAACCGACTATCAAGCCAATTTCAATAAACCCTTTGAACTGGAGGTCGAACCATTGAACAACTAAAGGGGAGTTTTTTATTTTGATAACCAACAGACCACTCATTTTTATATTGCACTATTTATCTGTATATATTAAGAGGATTCGGAAAGTTAGTTATTGTTTTTTTTACTGTAAAAAATACCCATAATTTAATTAATCTATTTTTATTCTTTAAAAAGAGAAATAAGGTTAAAATCGTAAACCAACTAAAATTTTCCCACTACCCTCACACTTCCCACTTCCCACTTCCCAACCCCACTATCCCACATTTTTAATAAAAAAGAAAGAAAGAAAGGCTACCCACCCACGGCTCCTATAAAAAAAAACTACCAACATTTCCAATAATAAAAAAACTTCCATAATTAAAAAAAAAAAAAAAAAAAAAAAAAAAAAACTACTCACATCATATAAAATTAAAAAAAAAAAAAAAACACTAGCCTTTGAGCAACTACTCACATCACATAAAATTATTTCACCACAAATGCTTAACACTCATCACACCCCTAGATTTTTATTTTTATTTTTATTTTTATTTTTATTTTTGTGATTGGAAAATATATTAATCTCAAATTATAATTTATGCAAATTATTAACTTTTACCCAAAAAAATAGAAGAGCATCTGAGCACGCGTGTGAGCGTGTACTCAGAGGCTAGTCTGTATATAGGAAAGTTAGTTATTGCTTTTTTTACTATAAAAAATAACCCTAATTTAATTAATCTATTCTTATTCTTAAAAAGAGAAATAAGGTTAAGATGGTAAATCAACTAAAATTTTCTCACTATTCTCACACTTTCCACTTCCTAACACCACTAACCCACATTTCTAATAAAAAATAAGAAAGAAAGGCTACCCACCCACAGCTCCTATAAAATAAATAAATAAACTACCAACAGTTCCAATAATAAAATTAAAAAAATTAAAAAAAATTCCATTAAAAAAAAAAAAAAAAACCCTACTTACAACATCACATAAAATTTTATTTTTATTTTTTAAAAAAAGACACTAGCCTTTGAGCAACTACTCACATACATCACATAAAATTATTTCACCTCAAATGCTTAACACTCATCACACCCCTAGAATTTTTTTATTTATTTTTATGAATGGAAAATATATTAATCCCAAATTATAATTTATGCAAATTATTAACTTTTACTTCAAAAAAATAAAAGAGTCTCTGAGCACGCGCGTGCTCAGTGGCTTATGTGTGTGTGTGTGTGCATATATATATATATATATATATATATATATATATATACACTTTTTCTAAATGATCAATAGTGTTTTCATTTTTATTATATCACCCCTCTCTCATCTCTATCATTAAACATATCATTAGATTTTATTTACTAAATTTATTTGTGAATAAGAATTGTACTTGAAGAGGATAAAAATTAAGGTTGACGGGTCCGTTCAAATAAACCTGAGAGTACTAAATTAATGGGTTATCGAAAATAAGATGACGGATTAAGGTACTGGACAGAGAAATCACATGACGGATGGTCCTCCTATATGGACGGATTCTAGGTACATGGGCCCAAGGCCGATGGCCACGTGGCACCCACATGGCTTAAGTAAACTCCAAGGAATCCTAAATGAAAATATCTTGCACCCTACGATAGCTCCTAGTCAATGGAGTCCCTATATGGAAAGAATCCCACAAAATACGTACATTTATTAGGATCTTTTCTATAAGGAAATATCTTTCTGCCCAAGAAATAGGAGTCGATTCTACACTACTATAAAAACCCCAAGCCCTCAGAAACAAGATACGCATAATTTATCCCAACTCTGACACTGTAGAGTTATGAAAATTTTCTAACTTAACCTTCGGAGCCGGCGCCCTCTGTAGGGTTTTTTCTTCATCTTTGTTGCGCAAGTTGTCTAGAGCACGTGAGGCTATGTGGCTTATAGACGATTTTCGACATCATCAGTACTTTTGAAGGTGAAAGTGGTATTTACAAATTTATTTAAAAATGGTATCTTATTTTAGATTTAAATGCTTTCTACTTGAAGAACTGCAAAAAAAAAAAAAAAAAAAAAAAAAAAAAAAAAAAAAACTTTTTTATGATTTATTATTTTCTATTAACCTTAAAAATTGTAAAAATACTAAAATTCATTTTTAATTTGTTTTAATTTATTCATACTTTTTTAGTCAATTTTGTCAATATTTATTTATTTTTTAATTAATTACTAAATCAATTATGATATCATTGAGATTCAGCCTTGATCAAACTTCGATCCAGCCTTAAAAACCTTGAATCACTTCTTTTACAAGTTCTTTGAAAGGTTTGAATCTAAAAGCCATGGTAATTATCCTTAAATAATTAGAAATTGAGTGAAAAATGCTCAAAATTTGAAATTTGAGCTAAAACTCAAAACAATTAGTATGCCAACCGAAAGTATCAAAGAGTAGGAAGATTCGATCCGAACTTGCATATAAGTCTTTTTGTAATTCTATATTCAATTAATTTAGCAGATTGATGCGAAAGGAAGTAATACAATTGGCTTGGCCAAGCTAGGATTGATTTTGATTTTATGTTTGTGATTAATCGGGCTCTCTTGTGGTTGAGATTCATTCAATAGATATACTGTCCAAGGAAACTGCAAAGACTTGTTTCTTTTGGTTTATATTGTATTTATTCATATTACATTGGTTGACTTCTTATGATATGATTGCCCTGCTCAAATGTTTATCATAAAATACTTTAGTTGAAAGATAGTGAGTTTAATCTTTTCCCTTTATCTATGATTTCTTTTTGTTAACCCTTTTCCGAATCCATTTATTAGGACTTATATTAATTGTAAAACTTTCTATAATGTTACAGAAGTTTTAGCTCAAATAATTTCAATGGAACATTACCTATGCAGCTTGAAATGTTGACCTCCTTACAACAGCTGTAAGTTATATATATATATATGTCAAACATGAAGTAACTTCTTCTTATTAGCGTTGCAGTATCATTATTTACCTATATTGCTTCAGGTGCATTGATAGTAGTTAAGATAGGAAGCATGGACACTGACAGGGGTATGGGTACAAGCCCTTCAAATTTTGTACTTTTATCTCTTTTTTATAGATCAGTATACGGTGGTTTTGAAACATGGAAATAGTTTGATAATGTTATTTTTAAATTCATTTATGGATTGATCTTTTCTTGTTCAGATGGGCATATGATAATGGCTTTACTGGAATGCTTCCAAATTTCTTGGGGCTTTTATAGAACTGAAGTACTTGGATTGATCTCTCTATATATTTTGATTGATTTTGATTGATCAAGCAATCAACGAGAAGATACTCTCTTTTCATTATGGTGAATTCAGTGCACAAATCTTAATTGTGGATGCACAAAATTCTTTCAATGGAGGAGCCCTTATTCTTGTGACTGGATATTTGACTGGAAAGGACAGTTTGAGGCACAAATTTACTGAGAGTTTCTTCCTAGCACCTCAAGACAAAGGCTAATTTGTTTTAAATGATGCATTTAGATATGTTGATGATGGGAGCCAAAGTTTCGTGAATGATGTTGAAGTGCCCCTTACTCCTGACCCTGGTAATGTGAAACAAATTTTACAATTCAAAGTAAAGCCTTTTGTTTTTCTTTAACTAATTTTTAGGATAAATTTGTTTCAGAGCCTACTCCTGTCGAGGAGAATCAAGTTTTTGAAACAACAACTGAATTGTCAGAGCTTGTTGATGGAGAAGTATACAACCCTCCTGAAAATGGACGGGCTTCGATTGAAGAGGAGGAAATGCCGGCTGGCATACTAATTCTCTTTCATTTATTTACTTGTGTGTTAATGAACTATTCATGTCTATAGTTTAAATTGGTACAATGATTTATATGCATAATTTATTTTCTAATTGAATTATTTTTTTTTATCGCAATTATTTGGTTTAATTGCTTGAAGTTTGTTTATGTTGGATGTCTTGGTTGTGTTTTGGCAAATCTTGCTATTTTTTCATGGGAGTAAGCTTAAATGTTGTGAACTGGAACCAAATAGAAGGGTGATTTACTTTTACTTTCAGCAGTTCATCAGTATTTTTGAACTTAAGTTTGTGTTCGGATAGATTTGAATTGCATAATTCCTTATGTGATACTAAGAGTCAATATTTGAAATAGTCCTTAATGTTCTATTGTATTATATAACACTACAATAAACATGACTAAGTTATTGAACTCTGCTTTGATCAGTTGGGATATCAAGTATGCTGGGGTTTAGACACTTGTGGTCAAGGTAATAATTCATGAGCTGAACTATGCTACTTAATTTGGTTTTTCAAAAATATGTTACATTTTGAAAATCACATGTCAATATGGACTTCATTGTATGACTATTTTTCAATCAAACACCTCAACCATTTAACAGTTCCTAATGCAAGGGAAAGTTGGTGACTGTGCACCAGTCTTTGAGAAGTATCAAGGGAAGGCAGAATCTTTTATATGAGACCCTTTAAACATTAGTACATCAGGTTGTTTTGCATTGAAATAGAATAATATTAAGAATAGGATTCTGATCATGCATGGTTCTTGTACTGATTCATTTCTTTTCTTCTTCTTCTTCCTTTTTCTTTTCTCCTTTATCTAGTTAAAATACTAAGTTCCTTTATGTTAATGTGAAAATATCTACATAAACTTCAAAAATGAAGAATTTAGTAACTTGGAAAGCTAATTGAATTTTGTTTTGATATTTGTGTTTTGGTATAATATATATTTTTTAATATGTGGTTCTTTAGTATTAGTTAGCGATCCTGGCTCAGTGAGTCCTTTCTTCCATGATGAACTGTTGGCACCAATCCTCCATTTTTTCTCTATGGACCGAGAAGAAAGGGGGCTCCACGGGAAGGGGATTGTAACATGAGAAAAGCAAGGAGGTTAACCTCTTTCAAATATACAACATGGATTCCGGCAATGCAATGCAATGTAGTTGGACTCTCATGTCGATTCGAATGAATCATCTTTTCTGCGAAGGTAAATCTTTGCCTGCTTGGCAAGAGGATAGCAAGTTACAAATTCTGTCTTGGTAGGACATGTATTTCTATTACTATGAAATTCATAAATGAAGTAGTTAATGGTGGGATTACCATTATCCTTTTTGTAGTGGCGAATCTTGTATGTGTTCCTATAAGAAAAGAAAAGGAATTTGTTCATTTTTCGGGGTCTCGAAGGGGCATGGAAACACATAAGAACTCTTGAATGGAAATTGAAAAGGGATGTAACTACAGTTCCTTCGGAAATGGTAAGATCTTTGGCACAAGAAGAAGGGGTTGATTCGTATCATCTTGACTTGGTTTTGATTTCTCTATTTTTTTAAGAATACCGATTTAGGTTCTTCTCCTACCCGTATCGAACATAACATGCTGAGCCAAATCTTCTTCATGTAAAACCTGCTTGATTTAGATCGGGAAAATCGTACGGTTTTATGAAACCATGTGCTATGGCTCGAATCCATAGTCAATCCTATTTCCAATAGGAACAGTTGACAATTGAATCCAATTTTTCCCATTATTTTCGTATCCGTAATAGTGCGAAAAGAAGGAAGGCCTGATGCCAAGTTGTTCAAGAATAGTGGAATAGTAGCTTTGAGTTTCTCGACCCTTTGACTTAGGATTAGTCAGTTCTATTTCTTGATGGGGGGGGGGGGGGGGGGGGCAAGGGATATAACTCAGCGGTAGAGTGTCACCTTGATGTGGTGGAAGTCATCAGTTCGAGCCTGATTATCCCTAAACC
Organism: Quercus tomentella; assembly: GCA_028535165.1. NCBI lineage: Eukaryota > Viridiplantae > Streptophyta > Magnoliopsida > Fagales > Fagaceae > Quercus > Quercus tomentella. The sequence goes on along the minus strand of JAPQVY010000122.1, from coordinate 19,726,295 downwards.
CAATGTAAGTTTTTCTATTTTGACTTGGTCTCATGTCGTGATCGAATGAGAATGGATAAGAGGCTCGTGGGATTAACGTGAGGGGGTAGGGATGGCTATATTTCTGGGAGCGAACTCCAGGCGAATCTGAAGCACATGGATACAAGTTATGCCTTGGAATGAAAGACAATTCCGAATCCGCTTTGTTTACGAACAAGGAAGCTATAAGTAGTGCAACTATGAATCGCATGGAGAGTTCAATCCTGGCTCAGGATGAATGCTGGCGGCATGCTTCACATATGCAAGTCAAACGGGAAGTGGTGTTTCCAGTGGCGGATGGGTGAGTAACGCATAAGAACCTGCCATTGGGAGGGGAACAATAGTTGGAAACGGCTGCTAATACCCCGTAGGCTGAGGAGCAAAAGGAGGAATCCGCCTGAGGAGGGGCTCGCGTCTGATTAGCTAGTTGGTGAGGCAATAGCTTACCAAGGCGTTGATTAGTAGCTGGTTCGAGAGGATGATCAGCCACACTAGGACTGAGACACGGCCCAAACTCCTATGGGAGGCAATAGTGGGGAATTTTCCGCAATGGGCAAAAGCTTGACGGAGCAATGCCGCATGGTGGTAGAAGGCCTACGGGTCGTGAACTTCTTTTCCTAGAGAAGAAGCAATGACGGTATCCGGGGAATAAGCATTGGCTAACTCTGTGCCAGCAGCCACGGTAATACAGAGGATGCAAGCGTTATCCGGAATGATTAGGCGTAAAGCGTCTGTTGGTGGCTTTCTAAGTCCACCGTTAAATCCCAGGGCTCAACCCTATATAGGTGGTGGAAACTACCAAGCTAGAGTATGGTAGGGGCAGAGGGAATTTCCGATGGAGTGGTGAAATGTGTAGAGATCGGAAAGAACACCAACGGTGAAAGCACTCTGCTAGGTCGACACTAACACTAAGAGACGAAAGCTAGGGGAGCAAATGGGATTAGATACCCCAGTAGTCCTAGCCGTAAACAATGGATACTAGGCGTTGTGCGTATCAACCCGTGCAGTGTTGTAGCTAACGCGTTAAGTATCCCGCCTGGGGAGTACGTTCGTAAGGATGAAACTCAAAGGAATTGACGGGGGCGTCGCACAAGCGGTGGAACATGTGGTTTAATTCGATGCAAAGTGAAGAACCTTACCAGGGCTTGACATGCCACAAATCCTCTTGAAAGAGAAGGGTGCCTTCGGGAACACGGACACAAGTGGTGTATGGCTGTCTTCAGCTCGTGCCGTAAGGTGTTGGGTTAAGTCCCGCAACGAGCGGAACCCTCGTGTTTAGTTTCCACCGTTGAGTTTGGAACCTTGAGCAAACTGCCGGTGATAAGCTGGAGGAAGGTGAGGATGATGTCAAGTCATCATGCCCTTTATGCCTTAGGCGACACACATGCTACAATGGCTGGGACAAAGGGTCGCGATCCTGTGAGGGTGAGCTAACCCTAAAAACCCGTCCTCAGTTTGGATTGTAGTCTGCAACTCGCTTGCATGAAGCCAGAATCGCTAGTAATCGTCGGTCAGCCATACAGTGGTGAATTCATTCCGGGGCCTTGTACACACCGCCCGTCACACTATGGGAGCTGGCCATGCCCGAAGTCGTTACCTTAACCACAAGGAGGGGGATGCCGAAGGCAGGGCTAGTGACTGGAGTGAAGATGTAACAAGGTAGCCGTACTGGAAGGTGCGGCTGGATCAACTCCTTTTCAGGGAGAGCTAAAGCTTGTTAGGTATTTTGGTTTGACACTACTTCACACCCAAAAAGAAGCGAGCTACGTCTGGGTTAAACTTGGAGATGGAAGTCTTCTTTTGTTTCTCGATAATGAAGTAAGACCAAGCTCATAAGCTTATTTTCCTAGGTCGGAACAAGTTGATAGGATCCCCTTTTTGTCGCACCCATGTAACCACACGAGAGGGACATGGGAACGTAAAAAAGGAAAGAGAGGGATGAGCTTTCTCTCACTTTTGGCATAGTAGGCCCCGGCAGGAGGCCCGCACAACGGGCTATTAGCTCAGTGGTAGAGCGCGCCCCTGATAATTGCGTCATTGTACCTGGGCTGTGAAGGCTCTTAGCCATATGGATAGTTCAATGTGCTCATCAGTGCCTGACCCTGAGATGTGGATCATCCAAGGCACATTAGCATGGCGTACTTCTCCTGTTCAAACCGGGGTTTGAAACCAAACTTCTCCTCAGGAGGATAAATGGGGCGATTCAGGTGAGATCTAATGTAGATCCAACTTTCTATTCAATCGTGGGATCCGGGCGGTCTGGGGGGGACCACCACCGCTCCTTTCTTCTCAAGAATCCATACATCCCTTATCAGTATATGGACAGCTATCTCTCGAGCACTGGTTTAGGTTCGGCCTCAATGGGAAAATAAATCGGAGCACTTAACAACGTATCTTCACAGACCAAGAACTACGAGATCGCCCCTTTCATTTTGGGGTGACGAAGGGATCATACCATTCAAGCCTTTTTTTTTCATGCTTTTCCTGAAGGTCTGGAGAAAGCTGCAATCAATATGATTTTCCTAATCCTCCCTTTCCAAAAGGAAGAAGTTGAAATTCTTTTTCCTTTCTGCAGGGACCAGGAGATTAGATCTAGCCATAAGAAGAATGCTTGGCTGATAAATAACTCACTTCTTGGTCTTCGACCCCCTTAGTCACTACGAATGCCCTCGATCAGTGCAATGGGATGTGTTTATTTATCTATCTCTTGACTCGAAATGGGAGCAGGTTTGATTTGAAAAAGGATCTTAGAGTGTCTAGGGTTGGGCCAGGAGGGTCCTCTTAACGCCTTCTTCTTTCTTCTTATCAGAGTTATTTCATAAAGACTTGCCATGGTAAGGAAGAAAGAGGGGAACAAGCACACTTGGAGAGCGCAGTACACCAGAGAGTTGTATGTTGTGTTCGGGAAGGATGAATCGCTCCCGAAAAGGAATCTATTGATTCTCTCCCAATTGGTTGGACCGTAGGTGTGATGATTTACTTCACGAGCGAGGTCTCTGGTTCAAGTCTAGGATGGCCCAGCTACGCTAGGTAAAAGAATAGAAGAAGCATCTGGCTCCTTCATGCATGCTCCACTTGGCTCAGAGGGATATAGCTCAGTTGGTAGAGCTCTGCTCTTGCAATTGGGTCGTTGCGATTACAGGTTGGATGTCTAATTTTCCAGGCGATAATGATAATATCTTGTACCTGAACCGGTGGCTCACTTTTTCTAAGTAATGGGAAAGAGGACCGAAACATGCCACTAAAAGACTCTACTGAGAGCCTAATTACCTTATTCCCTATAAGGGAGAAAGAAAATTAAGGAACCCCCGAATATTGGTAAAACGGCAACTATTGTTAACCAAGGAAAATAATTCATAGTAAAAACAAGTTACACTTGGACCAGAAGAATCCGTGCTTGAAAACAAAATATATATTTTTTGTTTTCGAGCACGGATTCTTTTGTCGGTAAAAAAAAAAATGAAATGTATTCAGGTGGGGCTTTTGGACCATATCAATAAGCAAGGCCCATGCTTCGAGTTGTTTCATGCCATAAATAAACTCAAACACTCAAGAAATCCGTTGGACAGGCGGATTCGCATCTCTTACAACCAACACAGTCCTATGTTCTCGGAGCAGAAGCAATTTGCTTAGCTTTACATCCGTCCCAAGGTATCATTTCTAATACATCTGTGGCACAAGCTCTGACACATTGAGTACACCTTATACACGTATCATAAATCTTTACTGAATGTGACATTGGATATATAATTTTTTGAACATCATAAATTTTCGATCTAGTAGAAATGAATTATACATTAACATTAGACACCAGATGAATCAATGATTAACCAGAATTTTCTAATCAATCTGCTTTTGGATTGATTCATGCTAGAGGGCCAAGATGCTTTGATTTCTTACATTTTTTGTAAACACGATCAATATATTATGTATCATCCACGATAATAAATATAATCCGCTTTGATAAATATAAATAAATAGTATAATTTCTATGATTAATACTACTTATTCAACAAATTCGATTGATTGATACTAGTTGATTTTCTGTTACAATAAATTGAGGAAACAATAGCTGGTCCAATAGCTGCTTCAGCGGCTGCAATAGCTATAACAAAAATTGAAAAAATATTTCCTTTTAATTGGCAACTATCAAAAAAATCAGAAAATGTTACAAAATTTATATTAACTACATTTAGTATAAGTTCAAGACACATAAGGGCTCTAACCATATTTCGACTTGTGATCAAGCCATAGATACCGATAGAAAATAAATAGGCACTCACAACAAGTACATGTTCAAGCATCATTGAACAACTCCTTATCAATTTTGATTCATTTCAAGATAAAAACAATTTAATGGGTTCAATTAATTATAATATCAAAAAGTATGGAACAAGGGAATATTTTAGTATTGGCAATAGATCGAATAAAAGAATTTCATTTTTAGACAAAAAATCTTCAAATAAAATGGAAGTGGGGGGAAATTGATGTGATAACATAGAACAAAGTTTAATTTGGACTTTTCTTATTATATTAATATTAATAGTTTGAAAGATTTATTATTGACGAGCCACAACAATTGTGCCTATTAAAGCAGCTAAAAGAATTATCGAAATGAGTTCAAATGGAAGGAAAAAATATGTTGATAAATGAATTCCAATTTGTATAATTACATTTTTCATGCCAAAATATATCAAAATACAAAATAAAAATAAATTTCATAAAAAAAACTCATATATATGTTGGGTTGGGTTAAATAGGTTGAAAAAACTATCTACCCAAACCTAAACTAACACGAGACTCAAAATAAAATTTGAACCCAATCATCACAAAAACCAACCCAAAACATTAAGTTAGGTTAGGTTGGTTTTGTTGAGTTGGTGGGTTGGATATGCACACCCCTGATTAGAAGACAATGGTAGAGAAAAGGATTTGGAAAGCCTAAAGACACCAATAGAAATAATTTTGTGATAAAATGCATGTGCCGATTGGTGGCCTTTAAGAAGACTTTCACATGGATTGAGCTTAAAAAGAATGAGTGATGGTCAATTGGTCTTATATAAGAGCTTAAAATATAAAAATGATCCCAAAATCGAAAAAAATTTGCGCACAAAAAAGAAAAAGAAAAAGAAAAAGAAAGAGTGAGAAGTGGCTAGTTTTTTTTTTTTTTTTTTTTTTTTGGAGAATCAAGTGGCTAGTTAGTATAGAAAAGGTAATTGAAAATTATCAAATTTTTGGTCAACGATCAAACTCAACTAACAATGCAAAATTTTAAGGAGAAAACCATTTCTTAAAGTACAACCAAATATCTTCTCAAAAAAAATAAATAAATAAATAAATACAACCAAATAATTAAGTGTTACTGTAGCTTAATTGGTTATCACATAGGAGTGTAATATTTCAAACCAAGCATGCCGTTATTAATACAAAGTAGGGCTAAATAATTACTAGTGTAAACGAGTTAAAGATCATAGCCCAGCCCAAAGTGAGTTCTTTAGTTAACAATTCAACCCAAAAAAAAACTGTGGTCCAGTCCAGCACCCCAGTAGTAGGGGTGGATTGGTTAGGGGGCCCACAGGCGCAGTGCTTGGTGTTCTGTTCAGCCACCTCTTCGTTTTCACGCTTTAATGAAGCTTTGAAGCCCAGACATGGCAAACCCAACTAGACGTGCAAAACTAATTCGGGATGTGCCTCTCTGGGCAGAGAAAGATACTCATCAAATAATTTACCATTTGATTATAAGTTTTTTTTTTTTTTTTGGTGATGTTTGTGGATTTCACGCTAGTTTTTGTTTAGCTTTATTTCAAATAATTTAAGTTTCAGCCTTTTGAAAATAAGCTAGTTTTTAGCTTTTTTATATCATGCAAATAAGCTATAAAAATAAAATAAGCAATTCTCAATTGGACACGTGTAGGTGTGTTTGGGACTAATTTATAAGTTTTTTTTTTTTTTTAAAGCTTTTATATACTGTTTTTTAAAACTTTTTTTTCCTTACTTTTTTAAAACACATTATACTTTAACACACTTTCAACAAAATATTTCTAATAAAAATTAAATAAATTGTTGAACAGAAGTGAAATTACTGTGGTACCCTTTGTATTTTGAAAGTTATTTTTAGGAATGGCAACGGGTCGGGTTCGGGCCGGGTTTTTCCATACCCGGACCCGACCCGCGGGGCAAGGCCCGTAACCCGGACCCGGCCCGTTTAGGGTACCGGGTTTTTTTCCGGGGCCCAGACCCGCTCCAGCCGGGCCCCGCGGGCCCCACGGGCCCCGTTTAGGAATTGGGCCCAATTCGTGGCCCAATCAAAAAAAAAAATTAAGCCCAAATTTATTTTTGCCTACATTAAGCCTGCATTTTTGGGCCCAATCAAAAAAAAAAATTTAAGCCTAAATTTATTTTTGCCTACATTAAGCCTGCATTTTTGGGCCCAATCCAAAAAAAAAAAAAATTTAAGCCCAAATTTATTTTTGCCTACATTAAGCCTGCATATTCTAATGCAATTCAAGCCTAAATAATATGGCCCAAATGCCAATAAATAACATGGCTCAAATGCCAAATCATAAGCTACTAATAATAAATCAATAAATCACCTGTTAATTATAAATCAATAAACTAATAAACTATAACTAATATCATAATCATAATCACTAGCTAAACATAAAAATAAAATAAATTCAACAAGTTTAAGAAATAAGTATCAAAAGTCCAACGAGTCCAAGAAACTAAAAAGCTACAAAATAAATCCCACAAGGCCACAAGTTTAGAATAATTACATACCAAGAAATTAATTCAACAAGTCCAAGAAATTAAAAAAACTACTAAATTAATACAAAATATTTAATCTTCATCAATTGTGATGCAACTCCCATCAATTGTGGCACAACTCCCATCATCTTCATTTGGCTCCCCATCATCTTCATTTGTCTTCCATCTCCGTTTTAGGCTCTACATTCCCAACAAACACAAAAAACAATATTTCACTACCATATTTCACACTTAGTTTCACAAGAAATGCAAGTTAACAAAGTTAATTTGATGCAATTCCTACCCAAATTGATGCAACCTTGGTCACCACACGGTAATCCAATTGTCTACCCAAAGCACCACAGTTTCTCTTGTCCAGTTGCAAGTTCTAACTTTCCATACTTACCAAGTTTCTCAGCAACTTGGGGAAAGAAATGTTCACCCAATGGTAATTCAAGTAGCATGGTATCAAAAGTTTCAATGCAATCTAAAGCATCACTATAACAGCCACGGAAAACAGAGCAAGCTCAACTATTACAAATCCATGAAATCAAATACACGCAATTTGCATAAACAAAGCAATAATCAACACCAACTGCCGCAACCTCTCCAAAGCATAATAATAAGAATGACACATCAGTTCTGATCCAAAGGAACCAAAACCACAAACTAAATATTTGATTCTATTTTTTTGGATAATTCAACATTTGCTTTACTAAATCAAAAATCACAAGTTAATCCAAAGCAACAAAATATTCAATAGCAATGTCCATAATAACATTTTTTAAATGTTTAAACTAAAATTAGCAAGATTAAACAGAAACCATTAATTTCCATTAGTGCAAATGACTACACTACAAAACATTCATGGCTTCAAATGCAGCCTCAACTGCGTTCAAACAAGACCATAACATAGACCAAGGTTGTTGAAACGTAGGGCTGATCATATCAATATCATACACAACAAACACATTATGGAAATTACAAAATGCAAACACAATTCGAAGCAAAATAGAAGAGGGAAAAAAAAATAATTTGAATAGAAAGAAAGGAAATAGAGCGGCATTGTTGTGTGGAAGGACGAACCTTCTTGCAGGTGATTGCTTCAAATCCAAGATCCTCAGTGATTGCGGTTGGAGTAGGTGATGAAACCGAAAGTCCTGATCGGCGATCTTGAAGCAGGCGACGACGTTCGGATCGGTTCCAGAGACGCCGACGGTACCAGAGACGCGAACGGCTGCCGTAACCAGGAGTAGAGGGAGGGTAGCCGGAGCCGGAGGCTTGTGAGGGTCGGACTGAGGGACTGAGGTACTGAGGGACGGACTGTACCAGAGACGCTGAGGGACGGAGTGTGGGAGTGAGGGTTGTGAGGGTCGGACTGAGGGACAGAGGCTTGTGAAGGTCGGACTGAGGGACAGAGGCGTGAGGGAGTGTCGGAGTGTGGTGTGGGACGGTGGCGTGAGGGTGTGGGAGTGAGGGTGATGGACTGTCGGACTGAGTAGGGAGGGAGGCTGCTGAGTGCTGAAGAGTGAAAGAGTGAAGAAAGTTAGGGTTAGATTAGGGTGTATATATATATGGGGGGTAGTTTTGTAATTTTAGGTTCCGGGTTTTTACACGGGTCGGGTTTCGGGCCGGGTCTCGGGTTTTTTAATTAAAACCCGAACCCGACCCGGACCCGCTTCGGATTTTTTTTTGGAAACCCATACCTAACCCTATTTCTAATCGGACCGGGTAAAATCCGGCCCATTAGGGTCGGGCCGGACCGGGTACCCGCGGATCGGGCAAAAATTGCCATCCCTAGTTATTTTGGCATTTTCTATTGGAGCTATTACCATTTTTTCATTGGGAAAGTTATTTTGGCATGTCCTATTGGAGCTATTACCATATTTTCCTAGGTAGCACCGGAGCTCTGAGAGAATAGCACATTTGACCCCAACACCATATCCCAATCACATGTATCTACCTGCTCAGTGCTCACCTACACAGCTACACTCAGTATAAATAATTTATTTCCTCATGTTTCCTTAACGTCGCAACTTCTTAAAAAACTATCCTAGCTAGAGAGAGAGAGAGAGAGAGAGAGAGAGGATAGTGAAACTGTGAAAGTGAAAGAGCTTAGAAACAAAACCTGGTTAGGCTTGAGATGGGTTGGTGGTGGTGGAGACTGTATTGGGGGCTTGTGGCGGTCATAATGATGGAATGTGGTGGCCATGCTGAAGGAGGAGAAGTCACATACGATGGAAGGTCTCTCATCATTGATGGGCAGAGAAAAATGCTCTTTTCGGGTTCAATTCACTATCCTCGTAGCACTCCTCAGGTAATAAAATAAGTGACATTCTTCACAATTATTTTGCCTATTCTTCTTATAGCATTTTCGTTTTGCTTCGAGAGTCCTGTCAACAGGTATTTTTAGAACATTTGTTAACCCATTATTTTGTCGAAAAAATCAAAAATTTTTTTTTCTTTTAAAAATGTTTAAAAATATTTCCTAAATTTAGACATATATTTACTTTTCCTTATATATTTTGTAACTTTTTGTCTTTAGTCTGAGTTTCCGAGACCTTTATGCATCTGTTAATGGCCTTTATCATTTATCAAGACGTACGTAGCTAGCTAGCTAGAAGTCCAAGTTCCAGCTGTTTGTTCAGAACTTATTAGCTAACCCAGTTCTACAGCTATTTTTCCTAATAAATAAATGACATTCAACACAATTACACATGCATTCGAGTGCTCATGCTGCGTGCATGAGTAAAATGGTTGACAAAAACACTTTCTTGTCTTTTTAATAAGGAGTATCTAGATTTTGAATCTCCCTCCCTATAAAATATGACTAGGGTAGGTGATATATAATTTTTATTTATATTTAAATTTTAAATTATGGCATGAATATTATAAATCCTAATTATATTCTATGTAATGTATACAAAAATATATCAATAAAATAACATTTCAATTATCTTAAAACCATTAAGATAATTGATATGTCAAAAGTTTTATAGGTTAACTAGTGGGTACTTTTTAGTATTTCTAAGCTTAACTGGGTAACATTTCTTGATATTATTAATTGAGTATCTTCTCACTTCCAACTATCGAATTTAACTTTCTCAAAAAAAAAAAAAACTATTGAATTTAAAAAATAAAAAAGAAAGAAGTGTGACCGTGTATTAAATGAAATCCTGTTTAGATTCTATGTAAGGCATACGGTAATATATTGCTAAAAGAGGATAGTGTGGAGCTTAATTTGTTTCTTACAGAAAAATGGGATCAAGCAATTTTCTTCTTCTCTTTTTCGGTTAAATGATGAGGCCAGCATGAAAAATATGACATGATTTTTCTTGGCCTATATATTTTTTTTCTTTTAATATTTTCCTTTTAGGTTTCCTCGTGCTTGCCACCCAAAAAAAAAAACCTCTTCCTAACCAACTTGTTCCCTCTTTCCTAACCTTTTTTTTTTTTTTTGACCAAGCAAAGCTGCTTGGGAAGTGGGAACCATTTTCTCTGTAAAGCACAAAAGATTTTAGCCTTATATATATAGCCCAGCTCAAGAATCACATCATTTAATTTGTTTCCTATTGGGTATTGCATCACGGGTAGCAGGAGTACTGTCAAATATTTCGATGATATTTCATTTTCCTTCCACATGTTTGTCCTGTCTATTGAAGTACATCATGTACTCATGTCCGATAAAAACAAAAACCAGGAGTCATATGCAGAGGGGGAGTAGTGTAATCTTTTTTTTTTTTTTTCTTTTATAAAAAAGGACCACTGTTGGGGAATGTGAACTCTAAAATAAGATTAAATTGTAAATTACTTTCCTAAAATTTAGGATTATTTTTATTTTGCTCCTTACAGTTTCAAACTTTTGATCTACTCCCATATTGTTTGATTTTGCTTCTATTGTCACTTAATCATGTCTAGCCATCTGTTAAGTGCCAGAGTATATAACACACACACATATATATATATATATATATATATATATATATATATATATATATATATATAAATATATATATATATATCTCCAAATTTAAAGGTGCAAAATCAAAACAATCGCAAACATACAGTATATAGGTAAAATCAAAACAAATACAAACATGTATCGTTGGCATTGATGGAGTTCAAAATAACGTGATTTTGAATGAAAAACAATGCTCTTTTGACCTTAGTTGACACTTAATGAATATCTCATCATGGTGTATGATGGAAAAACTTAAGTGCATGATGGAAACTTTTAATTCCAAAAAATATGTAACGTTAAGGATGTTAATTAAGGGTATGAAATCCAAACTTTACAACTTTAACAGAAAAAAAATCAAAATACCATAAATGTTAAGGGTGCAAATTGCAATTTAGTCCTAAAATAATAATAAAAACTTTGTCTAATAAATGAAGTCCATGAGGAAATATATATGTGACATCAATGTTAGCCTTACTAATTATGAATTCACAACATACACAAATGCTTTTTAAGAAAAAAAAAATTATGATGACAAACACATATGAGATTGCATCTAAGAAGGGAAATTGTAATTTGGAGTAGATGTGGCCATCTTTGATAGCTAAAGCTAAGGAAGGAGGATTGGACGTCATTCAAACTTATGTGTTTTGGAACCTTCATGAGCCCCAACCTGGTCAGGTTAGTTAAACCCCCTTCTCTCTCTCTCTCTCTTTCTCTCTCTCTCTCTCTCTCTCTCTCTCTCTCTCTCTCTCTCTCTCTCTCATGTGAGGATTTTGTGTTGGGCAGTATGATTTCAATGGAAGATATAATCTAGTGCAATTCATCAAGGAAATCCATGCACAGGGGTTATATGCTTGCCTTAGGATTGGACCTTTCATTGAGAGTGAATGGAATTATGGGTACGTAACTAGATTAATTTTCATTTGTTTCTTTCAAATTTCAATCCAAGAAAAATATCCTACCGGCATTGCAAAGATTGTTAGATTATATTATGAAAAATTATTATTTCTCTTTGCTAATTAGATTGTTATTATCATTAACTGTTGTTATTATTAGAAGGACAAAATTTGGCTACAAACTAGTTTGTAATCAATGGTTACAACTTCACCCAATATCTTTTTATTGAATATGAATTTTGACAAATCCACCATTAGATTACGATTTTTTCTTATATCCTCCGTACTTGCAAAATTTCTAGAAGATTAAAAATATATAGTTATGTCATTAAATTTCAAAATTTTGTAGTATAAAATTATGGATAAAAAATATGTTTATGGATCGAATAATAATTAACATTAGATTAGTATGAAATTTGACATGCGTGTTAAAAATATAAAAAACATGCAATCCAATAGGTAGATTTTCAAAATATGTACTTATAACAAAGGGTTTTAGGGTGGTTTTTCAGACACACACACACACATATATATATATATATATATATATCTTTCCAAAAAATTAAATCCACATCATAAATATTTTTACACCACAATTATCCTTATTTTTTATGTTATATAATATATTTTTTCTTTTATTTTTTATACATCATAAGTTGGAGAAGGGATATTCTTTAATAAATACTTTCGTAGGGAACACAAGAAAGTACTAGCCAACCTCAGGGCGTTCATGCATTAATAATAATAATAATAATAATAATAATAATAATAAAAACTCTAGCACACCAATACGCCAATATTTACTTTTCAATCATTTTCAACAAGTAATATATAATTTAGGAATTATAAAATATTTAAAGAGGGGGATAATTGTGGTCAAAATTATTTAATAAGAAAATACAAATTAAGTAGGTCTTATCGGTACTGTAAAAATGTTTTAGGTTATACTAGTCATTTTTATAGAAAAAGTAGATGTTATAATAATAATAATAATAATAATAATAGGTAAAATAGAGAGAAAATCCAATTAAATTTCAAATTCAAATTCAATTAGAGTCTAATTTTGTGCTACGTGTCCCATTTAATCTAAATTTAGAATTTTGTGGCAAGTTAATTAATTTAGTGTAAAAATTGAATTTCTATTAGAGTTTAATTTTGCGTCACGTGTCTTATTTAATCTAAATTTTTAAATTTTTGTATCAAATTAGTTAATTTAGTGTAGAAAACGAGGAGTCCAATGTAATAAACCATAAAAAACATAATCATATAACTAAAAAAGATTCAAATTTATAAGTCATCTATATATATATATATATATATATATTAATAAGTAAAATTTAGAGAAAGTTGAATTAGAATTTGAAATTATAATCCAATTTTGCACGTGTCTAAATTTATGTGGGGACTACACCATAATTATTCACTTAAGTATGTGTTATGTGTCTACTTAAGTTTTTTAATCTTTGTGTCAAGTGAGTTAATGAGTGCAAAATACTAAGAATCTAATATTAATAAACTATAAAATTAAAAAAAAAAAAACATATACTCAATAAAAATCACCACATTTTTCTCAATAAATAAATAAAATAAAAATCACCACACGTTCTATCTTATTAAAAATTATATAAAAAAATGATCATAAGTAGTATTAAATTTAGGTAAGAATTTTAATATGTGTTTAATTATATTTACTTTAAAAAAATAATTTGACTAATTATCTATATTTTATGATAAAAATTGTGTTTAATTTTAAATGTATCTATACGTATGGATGAATACGTGTCACATGTTTTTTTTTTTTAATAATAATTTGACTAATTATTTATATTTTTATAATAAAAATTTTGTTTAATTTTAAATGCATCCATGCGTTTACTTTTTTTAAATTTTTGTGTCCAGTGAGTTAATATATATATATATCTATATATATCTATATATATATATTAATAGATAAAGCTCAAAGAAAGTTCAATTAGAATTTGAAATTAGAATCCAATTTTGCTCCATATATATAAATTTATGTGGAGATCACACCATAATTATTTACTTAAGTTTGTGCCATGTGTCCACTTAAGTTTTTTAATCTTTGTACCAAGTGAGTTAATGAGTGCAAAATATTAAAAATTTAATATTAATGAACTATAAAATTTATTATTAAAAAAAAAAAAAACCAATCACATATACTCAATAAAAATCGCTATACAACAAAAATCACCGCATGTTCTATCTTATTAAAAATTAGAAAAAAAAAATGATCATAAGTAGTATTAAATTTAGGTAAGAATTTTAATATGTGACTAATTATGATTACTTTAAAAAAATAATTTGACTAATATGTGACTAATTTAGGTAAGAATTTTTTATGATAAAATTGTGTTTAATTTTAAATATATCCATATGAATGCATTAATGCATGTGTTACATGCTATTTTGTTTTAATAATTTGACTAATTATTTATATTTCTATAATATATATATATATATATATATATATATATATATATTAATAGGTAAAGCTTAGAGAAAGTTCAATTAAAATTTGAAATTAGAATCCAATTTTGCTCAATGTGTCTAAATTTATGTGGGGACCACACCATAATTATCCACTAAACTTTGTACCATGCCACTTAAGTATTTTAATTTTTGTGCCAAGTGAGTTAATGAGTGCAAAATACTAGGAATCTAATATTAATGAACTATACAATTAAAAAAAAAAAAAAAAACCAATAACATACACTCAATAAAAATCACCACATTCCAAAAATCACCGCATGTTCTATCTTATTAAAAATTAGAAAAAAAATAATCATAAGCAGTATTAAATTTAGGTAAGAATTTTAATATGTGACTAATTACGTTTACTTTAAAAATAATAATTTGACTAATTATTTATATTTTTATGATAAAAATTGTGTTTAATTTTAAATGTATCTATATGTATGCATTAAATCATGTGTTACATTTTTTTTTTTTTAATAATTTGACTAATTATTTAAATTTTTACAATAAAAATTATGTTTAATTTTAAATGTATCCATGCATTTGCATGACTTACATGCTAGTTAAGTGTAGAAATTAGATTTCAATTAGAGTTTAACTTTGTGCCATGTGTCTTATCTAATCTAAGTTTTTTTAATTTTTGTGCCAAAGTAATTAATTTAGTATAAAAAACGAGGAGTCCAATATAAATAAACCATAAAAAATGTAATCATATATTTAACTCTATATATAAAATTAGAGGAAGAGAGAGTTTGAATGATTTTATATTGGTGAGCCTTTTTTTTTTTTTTTTTTTTTTTGTATAAGTAAAAACAATTCAAATTTATAAGTAATTTATGTAATATACCATAACTATGTATGGTCCATTACTAACTAGGTAATATATATATATATATATATATATATATATATATATATATATATATATATATATATATATATATATATTTATAACCAAAGTTTAAAGAAAATTCAATTAGAATCAAAATTGGATTTTTCCTTTGTTAGCTTTCCATACAAATTAAATTGTTTAGATTTTGCTCTAACGAGCATATTTTTTTATACTATTTCTATTTAGAAATTTTGTATGGAAAGATATGAATGTAACAAACTGTAATTGAGCTGAACGTTTTCATGCACTTATTCTCGTTCAATTTAGGAGATACTATTTGACTAATTTATTATTTAATTTTGTGTTGTATTTAGTAGAATTTCATAGACAATAATGGTGAATTGATGTTGTATATGTACTAACTAATATTGATTTTCAAAATTATATACGTAATAACAATAGCAATGTAATGAGAAACTTGGTGGAACTAAAATCATGAAAATTGCAAAGAAAAACTATTTTAGTATATCCAAAAGTCCTAGTATAACTATGTCCTTTATGTTTAATAACCCAAACTAATATCAATAGCGCCATTATAATTTATCATTCTTGTGCGTAAGCACGGGTAACATACTAGTTATAGTTAAATAGTAAATTTATATTCTTATAGTTTAACTTTAATTTTTTGAAAAGTCGTAGTTTATCGTAAGAAATTAAATTAAATAAGAATGTAGTGTAAAATGTCACATTTACACTCTCCAATGTCAATACACCACATCAGATATTAACAAATAAAAGATTAGGCCCAACCACATAGAACTTAGAGGTGGCAAAATTAACCCAAACCCATTTACCCACCCACTTAAATAAGACTCAAACCCACCCAACTATTAATTGGTTTAAATGGATATTAACCCAATCAAACCCAATTAACATTAATGTTAATTGGGTTTTAACTGGGTACCTAATTAGACCCAACATTAATGTTAATTGGGTTTTAACTGGGTACCTAATTAGACCCAATTATGACCCAAGTATCATTTCGATAAATCACCCAACTCCAACTCTAAAATACCCCAAAACCACTAAAAAGACCAAAATACCCCCTAAACCTTAAAAAAGATATAAATACCCCCCTAAACCTAAAAATGACCAAAATGCCTTCTAAACATAAAAAATTACTGAAATACCCCCGAAATCTAAAAAATGATCGAATTATCCTAAAAACCTAAAAAATGACCGAAATAGCCCCAAAATCTAAAAATAACTAGAATACCTTTGAAACCTAAAAAATAAGCAAAATACCCCTGAAACCTAGAAAATGATTAAAATACTCCTGAAACCTAAAAAATGACCGAAATACCCCTGAAACCTAAAAAATGACCTAAAATTACCAAAAATAATCTGAAACCTCTAAATCGGCAAAAATACCCCTTGAAATATCTAAAATGGCCCAAATACCACTAAACTTATAAGATAAACAAAATACACCCGAAGCCTTTAAAATTACAAAAATATAGGTTTGGGGTATTTTGGATGTTTCAAGGGTATTTTTGTCAAATTAAAAGTTCTAAGAGTATTTCGGTCATTTTGTAGGTTTCGAGGGAATGCTAGTAATTTTTTAGGTTTTAGGGGTATTTTGTTAATTTTTATATTTTTGGGCTATTTTGGTAATTTTCTAGGTTTCGAAGGTATTTCAATCATTTTTTAGGTTTCGAGGATATTTCGGTCATTTTTTAGATTTCAGGGTATTTCGGTCATTTTTTAAATTTTGGAGGTATTTCGGTCATTTTTAGGTTTATGGTGTATTTTTATCATCTTATAGGTTTATGGGGCATTTTTGTTATTTTTTAGGTTTTAGGGGTATTTCGGTCATTTTTTAGGTTTCAGGGGGTATTTCAGTCATTTTTAGGTTTAGGTGGTATTTTGGTTAATTTTTAGGTTTCGGGGGTATTTCAGTCATTTTTAGGTTTAGGTGGTATTTTGGTTAATTTTTAGGTTTCGGGGGTATTTCGGTCATTTTTTTAGGTTTTGGACTTATTTTAGTCATTTTTTAGGTTTTGAGAGTATTTTGGTCATTTTTAGGTTTAGGGGCTATTTTAGTCATTTTTTAGGTTTCGGGGATCAATTTTTAGATTTATGGGGTATTTTGATCAATTTTTAGGTTTCGGGGGTATTTTGGTCATTTTTTAGGTTTTGGGGGTATTTTAGTTTTTTTTTTTTTTTTAGGTTTCGGGGGTATTTTGGTCTTTTTCTAAGTTTAAAGGGTATCTTGGTCATTTTTTTTAGTTTTGGGGGTATTTCGGTCATTTTCTCAGTTTTCGAGGGTATTTTGGTCAATTTTTAGCTTTTTGGTATATTTCGGTCATTTTTTAGGTTTCAGTGGTATTTTGGTAATTTTTAGTGGTTTTTGAGCATATTTGGTCTTATTTAGGTTTATGGGGTACTTTGGTAATTTTAAAGGACTTTAGGAATACTTTGGTCATTTTCAAGTTTTAGGGGCATTTTGGTAATTTTGATTATTGGGTAATTGGGTGGGTTGGGGTTTGCCCATAATAATTGGGTTGGGTTGGGTTGGGTTTGGGTTAAAAGTAATTAGTTAAATGGATAATAAATGGGTAAATAAGTTTTATGTACCCAACCCAATCATCCATACCCCAAACTCATCCATTTGACACCCCTACATAGAACCAATGAACCATTCTCCCTTTTAACACTATTATACAGAAAATTAAAGGACTTGGTTTAGGTCCAGTACATCAGTGCATTGGATCCATTCAGATGATGACGTGTCCAAAAGTGGACACATGTCATCATTTCAACAAGTTTAGTACTACTGGACATTGGACCTAAGCCTGATCCAAAATTAAAAACCCAAACATCTTCTCCCTTTTAACACTATTACACAGAAAATTAAAAACCCAAACTTCTTCTAATACACGCCGTTGAGCCAAGAAGCTACCACAGGAGATGTCGTGCCAAGAAGCATCCAACAACGCGCCACCAGTGACTGTAAAAGACTCAAAAGGCCTTTGCATCACCCTTGAGGATATTTCACAAGAACCTTAAAACATTCTGAGAAGGAAACTACTAGATAATATTGTAACCATGGCTAAACACGTTTTTTTTTTTTGTTTTTTTTTTTTATTTTTTTTTATTTTTTAATTCCATCAATTTTATAGAAATAATTTTACTTTAACAAGGCCCAGAAATTTGTACCTATTAAATTTCAAGGTGTCAATACAGTAGAAAAAATGAACTCAAAGTAAGAGAACGTCTATATTAACTCATAGCGTTGACAGTAGTGGGGCTGGAGTCATCTCGTCTTCTTTGGCAGAATCTCATTTTAAATTTTTAATCAGTATTACTTTTAGTTCCTCATGATGTTGAGGGTGTGATCGTGTGTGGTAGTACTTAACCTTTTATTTGCAAAAGTCTAACATGGCACACTGTTATTAGAGGGTATAAAATTAACATTTTACTCCACGTTCTTATTAAATATAATCTCTTCTTCTTCTTCTTCTTCTTCTTCTTCTTCTTATTATTATGTGATTTGAACAAGTGGTATTGAGTTTGAACCCTCCCTCCACTTTGTCTTAAAAGAAATATTTAATTGAAATTTACTAATAATATGTACCAATACCAATCCCTTTTGTTTTTTAAATTCTAAATTACCTTTGTTTACCCAACAAGTTTCTAAGATACTCTCAATTTAATTTCTAAAACATTTGTTATTGTTATTGTTATCATCGTCTTGAAATGTATTATATTGTAGGGGGTTTCCGTTTTGGTTGCATGATGTCCCTGGTATTGTTTATAGATCAGACAATGAGCCGTTCAAGGTACTGAGCATACCTCTCTCTTTGTCTTTGAATTTTTTTATTTTTTAAATCTAATGTTTAACATGATAATTTTGAAATCATAAGAAGTCCCACTTTCTATAGTTTTGTAATCGTTTAATTTTACAAAAACTTTTGCGGATGCAACTGTAGGAAATTTTTTTGTGGAAATTTTACTTTAGATCCCTTAGGTCAATTATGCGAAATAATTAACAATTAAAACTCAATACAGTTATTATAGTTTGAATGAAACAACCACGGCCACAATATAAACCAAATCTGAAACATAATTTTTTTTGGATACGATGAATAGACGGATTTGGTAATGAAGAAAAAAGTTAATGGAGAACCAACAATAGAGGAAAAAAAACACTACAATGCAGCTAGGGTGGCTACCTCTACCCTAAAAAGGAAATCCACTGTACTAAGAGAGTTTTACAATCAAAGTCATAACCATGATCTTAGAGTACTATACTTGGAAGATAAGCTTATTGTTATGACCCTACACCAGTTCCAGGCATTCTAAACTCTTCTATATGAATCTCTTATCATGAACCTAGTTTGTGATCATAATCAGACCCTTTAACGGTCTCTAAGGAGCGCTTTTGAAACTTTGATCTCTAGAGCAGCAACACTGGGATTATAGAGTAAGCGACTTCAACTCTTGTTCACCAAAATAGTAACTTTCTTGTGAATTTGGAATTGTGAACTCATAGGGTTTATCCATTCTAGGGTTAGGATTTCTTTGTTATAGTGCACATCAGTAGTCCCTCTAAAACATCTTTTTTAAGTCGTGCTTAAAACAGGTCTTTTTATATCTTTGTATGTAGGCACAAAACCTAGGCAATACAAAATTTAATAAAACATGCTAGATTCTCTTTTCATGATTCTCTATCTATCAAGTTTCAATTAAAACTCAATCAAAATTCTTCTTTCAATAGATCGAGCAATAGTCGAATTGTTGTCAGAATCACATGTTTGATCGATGCTCTCAATCTAATGGCATTCAAAAGTCTGAATAACTACCTTCTTTTGAGTTTCATCTTTAACCTTTTAAACTTGAACTTTGATACACATTACAAACTTGATCTAGATTACCATTTTATGGAATTTTCCAACCTAACTCAACCAAAAGAAAAAAGAAAAGAAAAGAAAAAAAATCAATCTCTTGATTATATATATATTACACACACTTGTGGACAATTTCCCCCACTTTAATACTCTGCATGTGTCCATCCCTAGATTTGACATTGTGACACCATTTGAACTAATAGATTGATAAGATGTTACTCTTCACTTTCAAATGGAAAGGTTGTAAGGCACTCAATAATTAGGCCTGTGCGGAAGATGGGCCCGAGAATCTTGGGCCAAGGAAGTGAACCCTCTGAGCCCAAGAAGGGCCACCAATCTTGTGCTTCCCTCTCATAACTACGGCCCAAGGTGCATCAAACTCCTACCTAGGGCTATCCATCCAATCCGACGACTTGACCCACCCGAAGGTTCCGACCGGACCCGACCCAAAAACCGGCTGACCCGATCAAGTCACCGGTTGGCGGCGGGTCATTTCTTCCAAAAACTGACTTCGGCGGGTCGGTCTCGGTTTTCCTCCCCATAACCCGAAAAAACCCGATCCGACCGATGTACTAAGAAATTTTAGCAAAAAATTCCAGATTCTGGCAGAAATTTCCAGATTTCGGAGAGTTTTTCCAGATTCCAGCTTCAAATTTCCAGATTCCAACTTCAAATTTTCAGATTCAAGTAACAAATTTTCATATTTCGGCGACTTATCAAGTAGATCTAGTGATATTTCACCCAAATCTAGTGAAATCTCACCCGATCTAGCGAGATCTCACCAGATCCGGTAAGATCTCCGCCGGATTTGGCATTTTTTCGCCTGAAATCGACTATTTTGGTAGGATTTTTACCATGGACGGTTCCGACCGAACCGACCGTGTTTCCGGTGCAAAACCGACCTGCCGATCCGACTCCCTCGTCGGTCGGCGGCGGGTCAGGATTTCCTCAACCCGATTCTATCGGGTCGGTCTCGGGTTGGGCACAAACCCGACCCGGACCGACCCTTGGACACCCCTACTCCTACCATCCTGGTCAGAGTCTAGGAATAGAACAAAAAAGGGTTAGGAACAAGCAATGTAAGAAGCCACGGGTCACTACAACATTTAAGGTCCGTTTGGTTGGGGAGATGCAAAAGTAGAATAATAGAAAATTGTGAGATGATGGAAAAGTGGGTAGATAGAATAGATTTAGATTTCCCTCATTTGTGTTTGGTTGGAGAAGTGGAAAAGTGGAGGGAAATAAACCTTTTTTGTTTGGTTGAGATGATAAATGAGAGATTGAAAAATGAAGTTGGTATAAATTTACCATTATGTCCTTGCTAAATATATAAACAAAAAGTAACACATTTTTTAATTAAAAAATTTTGTATGGAAACTTCAAAATTTTTTATTTATTTATAAAATAACCAAATTGTTGGTATAAATTTACCATTATGTCCTTGCTAAATATATAAACAAAAAGTAGCACATTTTTTAATTAAAAAATTTTGTATGGACACTTCAAAATTTTTTATTTATTTATAAAATAAGAAAATTCCTGAAGGATAAAAAAATAAAAAAATAAAAAATAAAAAAAAGAAAATAGAAGAAGAAGAAGAAGAAGAAGAAGAAAGAAAGAAAGAAAGAAAGAAAGATTAACAAAAGACAAAAATGTGAGATTAGCACCAAAAAGAAAAAAAAAAAAAAGACAACCAAAACCAAGTACTGTGCATAAGAAATGGAAGAACTTTATCCAAAAAAAAAAAAAAAAAAACAAAAAAGCAAAAAGAAGAAAAAGACAGAAAGTTCGCTGATGGCACTTTTTTTCATTCATCAATAATACACGTTTTCAAACCACCGCACACCTTTGGTGCGATGATCACTCCACAAGTATAAATGCTTGTGGAGTGTGGGGGGGTAAGGGCCGAGGTTCAAGTCTCCAAGAGGGAGCTTCACACATATACACTTAAATTAGGTTAGAGTAGAATTCTATCTTGTATCAAAAAATAATACACGTTTTCACGCCTGTTTTCTCTTCATTTCGAAGAGGCAAGTGGGCTTGGGTGGAAAATCCCTAGGCCCCACCCAAAAGATTTTCTCTCCTTCCCTTCTTACCAAACAACACTCGTTCCTATTTTTTCTTATATAAATTAGAGCGCCACTAACATTAAGAAAATGACATGTGTCTTTGCATTGCACATGACTTGTTAAACCACAATTAAATAATACAATCATTTTAAGTGAGTCGTGTGTATAAGTGCATTGTACATAGCACGGATACAATTAAGTTTGTAGTCAAATCTTGTCCTTTCTCATATTGGTACTTAAACAATTAAAATGATTTTTTTTTTCTTTTTTTTTTAATTGTTAGTGACTCCATTTTGTAGTTCTACATGCAAAATTTTACCACAAAAATAGTGAACTTGATGAAGTCAGAGGGTTTATATGCCTCACAAGGAGGTCCCATCATACTGTCACAGGTTCTGTACCTTCTCTTACTAGTTAATATTGAATCAATTCTTTACTTCATATAATCTCACTTGAAATATGCTAATGATGGTATATAGATTGAGAATGAATATCAAAACATTGAACGAGCATTCCTTGAAAAAGGGCCTTCTTATGTTCGTTGGGCAGCTAAAATGGCAGTTGATCTCCAAACAGGAGTACCATGGGTCATGTGCAAGCAAACTGATGCTCCTGATCCAGTGGTTAGTTTTGCTTCTCAACTAAGACTACTACTTGTACTTAGAAACTAAACTGCTAATTACAAACTGTTCTCTTTGCTATATTGTAAGATTCAACTGATTGCATAATGGACCATGTTTTGCTTGTTCATTTAACAAATTAAACATGCAGATTAATACATGCAACGGGATGAGATGTGGAGAAACTTTTGGAGGACCCAACTCACCAAATAAGCCATCATTGTGGACAGAGAATTGGACTTCTTAGTATGATCAAATTTCTGCATTGTTCCCTTTTTTAAGGGCAGGGTTTTAAGTAAATATTACATTCCATTCAATTATCTAGAGGAGTGAAAAGGAGCATTAATTCAACTAGTGGAAACATTCTTGGGTTCAAATTTCACTGATAAGAATCAACAAAAAATCATGTTTGATACAAAAATAAAGTATGTGAAGGTTTTAGCAACTGCATTAGTAAGTCTTTATAGAATAGTATCTCATAAGAAACTAATTTCTAGCTTCAAAAGTTTGGTAGGGAGATAATGAAAGTTAAAATAACCGCTTAGGAGTGATGATATCAATCTGAACCAGCCTTAGAGGAGCGTACTGGAGCATCCTAATGGCTATAAGATGAATCCAAGTCAATGATTTCGCAAAACCTTTTTATCGTAATAGAAAACTTGTACTAGATTAATTGCATTAGTCATTAACAATGTTTCAATGAATGAGAACAAAATGACTATTAATCATTCTAAGAGTAAACTAACTGTACTTAATTTTCTCTTGAAGCTATCAAGTATACGGAGGGAAGACATACATAAGGTCTGCTGAAGACATTGCATTTCAAGTAGCACTTTTTATTGCAAGAAATGGAAGCTATGTAAATTATTACATGGTATGGTATTTTAGTTATAATTCTCATCAACTACTGCCATCATATTTCTATCTGAATATATTTTCTTTTAAATTTTAGTGTTGGAAATTACATAAGCCTTTTAGTTATCTTAAACTAATCATGTCAATGTCTAAAATTACATTCCCTATCTTAGTACCATGGTGGAACAAATTTTGGGAGAACGAGCTCTGCATATATCATAACAGCTTATTATGATCAAGCTCCTCTTGACGAATATGGTGAGTAGCATAAGTTCCTATGCTTCTAAAATTAGATGAATAAAGTAGTAATTAATAATCCACAACTTTTAATAATTTTAGGACTATTAAGGCAGCCTAAGTGGGGACATCTTAAGGAGTTGCATGCTGCAATTAAATTGTGCTCTACAACTTTGCTGCAAGGAGCACGAACCAACTTTTCTTTAGGTCAACAACAAGAGGTAATGTGTCAAAAATCTTATGTTTTCTCATATATCACTGATTAACACTTACTTTTTTCTTTCTTTAAACTTAGGCCATTGTTTTCCAAGAAGAAAATGGAGGTTGTGCGGCATTTCTTACTAACTATGCTAAACAGAATGTTACTGTACAATTTCAAAATATACCACTTGAATTGCTTCCGAAGTCGATCAATATTCTATCAGATTGTAAAAATATAAGTTTCAATTCAGCAAAGGTAATGTATAACTTACAATGTAACAATGTTTTTTTTTTTTTTTGGTAGTTTTATACATGTTTGTAATCCTACATTCTAACAGTTAGAACAAGAAATACTAAATTGTCTACTTATTAGGTAGAGCAATAACTATAGTTTTGAGCTCATAACATTTTATTGATTAATTACAAACTGTACAAGCTTAATATATATATATATATATATATATTTTTTTTAATTAATTTATTTATATATATATATATATATATATCAAATTTCTAGCAAATATTGTTTGAGTTTTGAAAATATCATTTATATTCTAATATGCCTTGATTCCCTTGTTTTGAAAAGACCCATATTTGTGAAATTTATTGTAGGAAATTTGATTTTTAGAATTTAATAGATATCTTGAGAGTTTACAATCATTCGGCTTATATAAAGTCTTCCCCCCCCCCCCCCCCCCCCAAACTTTTTTTTCTTTTGATGGCAGGCTAAAAGTTCTACTTTCTCTTATCTCTAAATAGGTTAATAGGGTGTATAATGAAAGAATCATAAAATCAACACAAACTTTTGATTCAATTAGTAGCTGGGAAGAATTCAAAGATGTCATCGTGAATTTTGAAGATGCATCATTAAAATCAAATGAATTACTTGAGCACACAAATACAACCAAAGACAAATCTGATTATCTTTGGTATACTCTTAGGTAAATTCATTTCTCATTGAATTTTACTAGCATATATGAACAATATGTGTGCCATCTCTTCATTGCATCAACTTAATGACATTTGTAAGAATTGATGGAGTTTTTATTTATTTATTGAAACACAGGTTTGAACACACTTTGTCTTGCACTAAACCAGTACTTCATGCTCAATCTTTTGCGCATGTTGCGCATGCTTTTTTGAACGACATATATATAGGTAAGTTACTTATTCAATTCAAACATCTTGGAAAAGAGACAATTTCTTTTTTTTTTTTTTTTTTTGGGTGTAAATCACAAACGTTTCTGTAAATAATGAAGGATATAGCCAAATTCTACTTAATATATATATAAATATATATATATATATATATATATATATATATATATATATATATATATAATGACTAAATTTAAATATAACCTGTTGACCCAACCCAATCTAACCTGACTCACGTGAGTCGGGTTGAGTTAGTTTCTACACATGTAATGAGTTAGGAATTTCTCAACCCGACATGCTCAGGTTGAGTTGGAAAAAACCCTTCAATCCAACCAAACTCAACCCATGCACACCTCTACTTTTGATAATAAGAAGTCTCCAAATATAAGGTTTTAAGATTGTTGGATTATATCATATTTATTTATGCTAGGTTAAAATAACAGAATTGAAGCCTTTGATTTAACATTCAAGAATTTTTGAGTTTCAACTAGTAACCCTCACCTATTATGCTTGGTCGTATTCATGCAGGTGCTGCAAATGGAAGTTCTAATGTGAAGTACTTCACGATGGACATTCCAATTGAGTTAAATGAGAGGATGAATAATATTTCTTTACTCAATGTTATGGTTGGGTTACCGGTAATAATTTTATATAATTACTTTCTTTCTTTTAAATTTTTCATTCAGAAACTGAAATTTCTTTGGTGCTTGTGTAAAGGATTCAGGATCTTTCCTTGAAAGAAGAGTGACTGGCTTAACAACGGTGGCAATTCAATGCAACGGAAATGAGTTTTATAATTTTACAAACTTTGAATGGGGATATAAGGTTTGCGCTTTTATCTTGATTAATCTATATACCACTATTAATTTTAAAGAAAAAATAATAATTTTATATATATTTTTTACCATATTTAATTGTAAAAAGATATTTATATTGAACATGACTGTGCAATATTATTGCTAAAAAATAATGTACTAAGAATAACTAATAGATACCATTAATTAAATTATAATCTTTTAATCATTACAGGTTGGACTGCTAGGAGAAGAGTTGCGAATATATAGAGAAGAAAACTTGGGAGACGTAGAGTGGAGTAAAAATGGAATCTCCACCAATCAAACACTTACTTGGTACAAGGTATGTAACTGTACACTTCATGCATATGTAATGACAAAATTCTCGTGTAAGATATTAAAAAAATAATGTTGAAGTATCAAATAATGGATTTACAAATAAAAGAAAAACAAATCAAGGAAAATTAGGGTAACATTAATTAAGACTTAAATTCATTCAAATATAAAATTTATGGATAAAGTATTGAAGGAACTTAATAATCAGTTTATTTGTTTGTATTTTTTACAATATAGTCTCAAATATGCTATATAGTTTATTAGTGTAATATTGTGAATTGATAATTTTGCAGATAATTTTCGACGCACCTTTGGGAAATGACCCTGTAGCCTTTAACCTTAGTTCGATGGGGAAAGGTGAAGCTTGGGTTAATGGACAAAGCATTGGTCGCTATTGGATTTCTTTTCATGTCTACCAAGGCAACCCATCACAAATAATGTATGTAGCCTATAGCTATCCACAGTAATTTTTATTTATTTATCTGAGAATAATTAATTAACACCAAATGGAGAAAGGAAATAAAAACAAAAAATAATGTACATTCACGCACAAGAAAGTGAATTCCCCCCAAAAAAAGTAGAATTTCAGGACTTCAAAACTATAGTATAGCAAATTTCGAAGTTGAAGTTTAGGTTACATAACCATGATCTTATGGTCACAGACAATTTAGAAAGAGGAAAAATACAAGAATTTTTTTCATATATAGTAAATTATGTACGTAAATTGTAGTCTCTAAGATAGATATAGGTGATATTTTGATTATGCTTCCTTCAAGATCACTGTCGTCATCCAATTATATAGTCCATTTCAATTGCAATTAGGGATATGCATTGGTTGAGTTGAGTTGAGTTGGGTTGGAGGACTTTTTCCAACCTACCTCGAGCACGTCGAGTTGATAAATTCCCAACCAATCACCTGTGTAAAAACCAACTAAACCCAACCCACATGGGTCATGATGTCGCGGATGCCTAAAGAAAGCACACATGATGCTCTCTTGATGGAACAAAAACTAAACTATTAGCTTTTGATAGTAAACCTCAAATCCATGAGGGGTTTCCTTAAATCCACAAGGAGATAAATTGGAATCCACCAGAGAAAGAATTTGACAAAAATTTGTATTTATTGATAATAGTTTAATTCGTCTCTGAAGGCTACAAAACACATAAATACTAAGAAAACGTTTGAAATCCTAATTCGGACTAATTACGCAATTAGGTAACAAAATACCGAAATTTACCAAAAAAGGCAAAATTGAGTTAAATGCAGAATCATAAACTATTGACCTTAAGGGCCATCCCAAAACAAGTGGAGCCTTATTCTGACTTTTGAGCAAAAAGTTATTAAGGAAACAAAAATTACTATAAACAATAAAATTGTAGTTTTCGGGGCCTAAATGAAGGAATTTGCCATTTTTAGAGGGTACCTCGTGGCAAAGTGATGACTATTGCTCAGAAGGCCGTTTTGCTTCAGCCTACCAAATTTCATTCGATTCCAACTTTAAGGCCCTTGCGCGTTGATTTCAGGCATGCGTGAGAGTCCAGGAAGGCCATGGCAGTCTGTTCTACATCAGTCTCCCCTACTTGAAAAGAACTCAACCTCGAGTTCCCACTATCTGGCGCATCAAGAGGATAGTACTCGTATAAGTCAGTAACATTGAAGGTGGAAGAGATATTCATGTTTGGTGGAAGAGATATTCATGATTGGTGGAAGAGCAACCACATAAGCATCGTTGTTGATCTTCTTTGTAATCTGGAATGGCCCATATTTCTTGTCCTTCAACTTCTTGTAGGTACCAATGGGAAACCTCTCCTTTCTAAGGTAGACTAGCACTAAATCCCCAACATTGAAAATCTTTTCACGTCTCTTCTTATTAGCTGCTTCCTTGTACTTGGCATTAGTAGCTTCCAGTTTCTGTCTCACTTCCTCTTGTATTGCCTGAATACGATTAGTCATATTCTCTACAGCTTGACTTATTCCTAGAAGCTTAAGTAAGGGTACCAAGTCCAAAGCATGTTTAAGGGGCACGTAGTAGACAATGGAAAATGGAAATTTATTAGTGCTTCTGCTGACTAAGCTATTGTAAGCAAATACTGCCTAAGACAATGCAAGATCCCACTGCTTGGGCTTCTCTCTTGAGATACACCAAATTAAATTCCCCAAAGTGCGATTAACCACTTCTGTCTGACCATCAGTCTGAGGATGACTAGTGTTGCTATAATTCAAGGAAGTGTCAAAACGCTTCCACAAGGTTCGCCAGAAATGACTAATGAACTTGGTATCTCAGTCAGAGGTGATGGACTTTGGCACTCCATGCAAGCGCACAACTTCTTTAAAGAATAGATTGGACACTTGAGTGCATTTGGATTCTTCTTGCATGCTATAAATTGGGACATCTTCGAGTACCTGTCAACCACAACAAAAACAGAATCCATACCTCGTTGGGTTCGAGGAAGACCCAATATAAAATCCATAGATAGATCCTCCCATGGTGCTTGTGGAACTAGTAATGGCATGTATAAACCAGTATTTTGAGATTGTCCCTTGGCAGTTTGGCAAATTGGAAACTTTCTCACATAATTGCCAACATCCCTCTTCAGTTGTGGCCAATAATACCTTTCCTCCTCAAGGGCTATCATCTTGTCTATGCCTATATGTCCATCCAAACCTCCACCATACAGCTCCCTAATAATTTGTTCCCTTAATGAACTCTTAAGGATGCATAATTGATTACCCCAAAAGAGGAAACCATCTTGGATGTACATACTATTAACAACAGTATGAGTTCGTTTACACTTACCCCAAATATTACCAAAATCCTCATCATTCTCATACAGCTCTTTGAGGCAATCAAACCCTACAACTTCAATATGTAGTATGGTCAACAAAGATGCTCGCCTATTGAGTGCATCTGCCACCTTATTAGTGACACCAAACTTGTGCTTCAATGTGAAATGGAAGCGCTGTATATAAGCTACCCACCTAGCATGCATCCAATTAATGCTAGCTTGACTGTTGATGTGCTTCAATGCCTAATGATCTGTATATGACACAAACTCCCTCTGAATCAAGTAATGCTCTCAATGCTTAAGAGTTCGTACCATAGTAAAGAACTCTAGCTCATAGGCCGACCAATTACTTTGAGCTTCACAAACTTTCGCATTGAAGAATGCTACTGGCACCTATCCCGACCATAGATGCATCACACTCCACTTGAAACACCTTCTCAAAGTTGGGCAATGCCAAAACTGGAGCGATGCTCAACTTCTCCTTTATTAAGGCAAAACTCAGTTCTGCCTTCTTTCCCCATGAGAACCTCTCCTTCATCAAACACTCAGTAATGGGGGCTATAATGCTACTGAAATCTTGAACAAACCTTCGATAGAAAGTTGCCAGGCCATGGAAGCTTCGCATATCACTCACTGTCTTTGGGGTTAGCCAGTCTCTGATTGCATGGACCTTGTCCTCAACAACATGAATCCCATCCACACTAACCACATACCCTAAGAACAACAACTTATCAGCCAAGAAGCTGCACTTCTTCAAGTTGATATACAATTCATTGGCCTGCATTATTGTCAGTACTTCTCACACATGATTATAGTGAATTGCTTCTGTCTTACTATAAAACAAGATATCATCAAAATAAACTACCACAAGCTTCCTAATAAATGGTTTCAATACCTGATTCATAAGCCTCATGAACGTGCTGGGAGTATTGGACAGTCCGAAAGGTATCACCATCCACTCATACAACCTCTCATTTGTCTTGAAAGCTGTCTTCCACTCATCTCCAGGTCAGATCTGAATCTGGTGATACCCACTCTTGAGATCTAGCTTGGTTTAACACTTGGACCCACTCACCATATCAAACATGTCATCTAATTAGCAAATAGGAAATCGATACCTGATCGTGATCTTGTTGATGGCTCGACTATCCACACACATATGCCAGTTCCTATCCTTCTTCGGTGTTAATAATACTGGTACTGCACATGGACTCATACTCTCCCTGATATGTCCCTTGTTTAGAAGCTCATCCACCTGCCCCTATAGAATCTGGCCCTCCTAAGGATTCATCCTGTAGTGTGGCATATTTGGTAGACTAGCTCTAGGAGCTAAATCAATGCAACGTTGGATGTCGCACATTGGTAGTAAACTTGTAGGCAGTTCCTCTGGGAACAGCTCTTCAAACTCCTTGATTAATGGTTGAATTGCCTTAAGTATCTCTACAACCTTCTTCGGCTCTCCATCCGTCACCACTATTGCATAAACCTACTTCAACCCCTAACACTCCCCGTTAAACTCATCCTCATTGTTAACTATAAGAAGTCATGATTTTCCCTCCATGTTAAAAGCTTTGGGTACACTGCCTTCCTTAATTGGACCAAGGAAATTTTTTTTTGCCATTCTTAAAGAACGCATACACATTATCCTTGCACCTATGAGTAGCATCTACATCATATTGCCAAGGTCTACCCAATATTAAATGACATGCATCTATTTCAACAACATTAAGAACTACTTCATCTACATAAAATTTACCCATAGAAAAAGTAACATGATATAGTTGAGTAACAAGAGTTTCCGTACCTTTCTTGATCCAACCTATTTTGTACGGAGAAGGGTGTTTCTCTGTCTTCAGCCCCAGTTTGGAAACCAAACTGTTTGACGCGATATTCTCTACACTGCCACTGTCAATGATCAAATCAAAGACCCTCTTACTAATGGTGCAATGTGCTCGGAAGATCTCATTCCGCTAATCACTGTAATCCACCCTTGGTGCGAGCAACAACCTCTGAATCACTAAAGACCTCCCTAAAGGCTCGCCTTCCTCATCTCCTTGAATCTCATTAGGATCATAGGTATATGGATCAACATCATTATACACCTCGTCACCCTCCTGTTCACCTTCTACCCCGCTCTCTTCTGCCATCACCAGATTCACTGCGGCTTGCTTAGGGCAAGTACTAGATCGATGTCCTAGTTTTTTGCACCTATAGCACTTATTCCCAGTTGGCCTAGCATAGGGGTTGGCGTTTGCTATTGGCTAGGCTGTGAAACCTACTATTGCCACTGTGGACTGGCTAACACTACTATTCTTGCTAACCACGGGTTGTGATTGTGGTGTATGATAGGCCAAGAATGTATTGACCCATTGTGATGAATTAACCAATTAATTAGCCAAGTTAATTAATTAATTCAATTAGCATGTAATAAGCGTGGTAGCACAAACAAATCACCGACTAAGTTAAAATGTAGCGGAAAATAAATTGACACGGTGATTTGTTTACGAATGGGGAAAACCTATGTGGCAAAAATCGCACCAAGTGATTTTAAGGTCACCACTCTTGAGAATCCACTATTATCACAACAAGCGATTACAAGTAAAGGAATCCCAGTACCTTATACCAACCTATAGTTGAACCATTACACCAATACCTAATTGGACTTGTTCTGTAGTGACAATCTCTTCTTTTCAATGCACGACTCCCATTACATGACTAACCAGTTCATGTGTGGATCCCAGTACGCGGCTTACTCACCAACTTGAGAAGGATGTTAGTTGCAAAGTTCTTCAATTCATCAACACGATGAAGATCATGAAATTCCTTGGTTACAAAACCCTATAGTGTATAAGCACAGCAGCTTCTTGAATAGAAAGATGAACTAGGGTAAATGTCTCTGGTTCACAATATGCTTGTGAAAAACTTTTGCATTGAGTTGCATCATTTGTGATGGCCCTTAAAACAATCCTTATATATGTTTAGGGTTGTGAGAAAAGAAAGCCCAATCATCTACTCACGGATTGGAGTGAAATCAGCTCTGAAAAACTGATTTTCATAAACCTCGATAAATACCTTATTTGTCGAGCAGTTGTCGAGTATCGGGCTAAAACAACTTTTTAAACCTCGATAGATACTAGTTGTCGAGCTTTAAAATCTAGCACTTCTTCACTTGATTCTTGGATAGACTTGCATGGTTTTAACACTTGAACTTGAAACCTTGTTCCTTGAAGCATTAAACACATCCTAGATGATAGGCCAAAAACTGAATTGACCCCTAGTGATTAAAATAATTGATTAATTAGCCAAGTTACTAATTAATCAAATTAACATGCAAATGCGTGGTAGCACAAACAAATCACCAATAAACTAATTATGCAGCGAAAAATAAATGACACGGTGATTTGTTTATGAATGGGGAAAACCTAACGGCAAAAACCCCACCAGGTGATTTTCAGGTCACCACTCCTGAAACTCCACTATTATCACAACAAGCGGTTACAGGTAAAGAAATCCCCAGTACCTTACCAACTTACAGTTGAACCCTTACCCCAATACCCAATTGGACTTGTTCTGTAGTGACAATTCCCCCTTTTGATGCACGGCTCCCAAGTACGTGACTAACAAATTGTGCGGATCCCAGTACGTGACTTCAATCACCAACTAAGAAGGTTGTTGGCTGCAAAGTTCTTCAGTTCATCCACACGATGAAGATCAAGAAGATGATTGGTTACAAAACCCTACGGTGCACATACACAGCAACTTCTTCAAGAGAAAGAGATGAACTAGGGCAAGAACTTCGTCTCTGGTCACAATTTGCTTGAACAGAGTTTGCTCAATGCTTGTGCAACTTGTGAACTACTTGACGGCCCTTAAAATAATCATTTTATATGTTTAGGGTTAGGAGAAAAGAAGACCTAAACACAATCACGGATTCCAAGAAATCAGATCAGAATTCTGAATTTCTTAAATCTCGACAGATAAGCTATTAAGCAGGTGTCGAGCCACGGGCTGAACAGCTTCCTTAAACCTCGATAGATGCAGCTGTCGAGATAGCTGTCGAGCTTTAATGAATTTGCACTTCTCAGCTTGTTTCTTGGACAGACTTGATGACTTCAACACTTGATCTTGAAACTTTGTTTCTTGAAGTATTTGAACACATCCTAGAACTACCCAATTACAAGTAAAGTGCGTTTTGTCAAAGGATTAGCCAATTACATAAAATCATGACATATGTTCTACACATGTGAACCACATATGTCCTAACACTAGATCTACCCAATTACAAGTAAAGTGCATTTTGTCAAAGGATTAGCCAATTCTATATTGACATATGTTCCTAACAATGATTCACATATGTCCTAACAGTGTAAACATAGGTTGTTTACCTTTGTTGGCAGCGGAACTAGATGACCCCGAACTACAGTTGGAGAACTTTGAACCTACCCTGAGATGCTGATATTCTATTTTCTTGGAAAAGAGTTCAGCCTTATTTAAAGTATATAAGGTTAGTAAGAATACCTGATCTCGAATGGAAACTCACAACCCGTGTACAAATCTGGATATCCGTTGATCTTCAGTTTACTCCAAATCATTGCGATTTGCTAACCTGTCAAACTCCTCCATGTACTTATTAACTATCCGAGTACCCTACCTGCAATCCTGGTACTGTCTGAACAACTCCTGCTGGTAATCTGGTGGTAAGAATCAATCTGCCATTAATCTCTTCATCCTTCTCCATGATTGTATCGGAAAATTTCTCTCATGGGTATGATTTAACTGAACACGATCTCACCTGGCAGATGCTCCTCACTTCAATTTGTATGCCACTAAACACACCTATTTGTCATCTAAAGTACCCATATAGTCAAAAAACTTCTCCACCTCACTGACCCAATCCAGATACTATTCAATGGAGACATTACCATTAAAGGATGGTAATTCTACTTTCATCCGATAGTCCCTTTACTCCTGATAATCTCAACCATTATCCCTCGTAGGACCACGATGATTCCTAAGGACTCCTTTTGCATACTCTTCATCCTCACTGTTCTCTTCATTGTAGTCTTGTTGCCTGTTCCTATTTGGACCGTGATGGGGAGGGCCACGTATTCGATTATCATGTCACTCTTCGTCATCACAATTAGGGTTTCGGTTAAGCAGGGTAGCAAGCGCTTCTTGAATCCGGTCCAGATTCTATTGGGTTGAATCACGAAACTATTGATTTTCATCACGAAAATCAAGGAACTCAGCCCTAGTAAGGATTGGGTTGTTAACATCATCACCGCCGTCATTGTTATGGTGGTCATTGTCTCGCCGGTTAGCTATCAGACCAAGGTATGTCAAAGCTCTGATACCAACTAATGTCACGGGAGCTTGAAGAAAGCACAGACGATGCTCTCTTAATGGAATAGAAACTAAACTATTAGCTTCTGGTAGTAAACCTCGAATCTATGAGAGGTTTCCTTGAATCCATAAGGAGATAAATTGGAATCCACCAGAGAAAGAATTTGACAAAAGTCTGTGTTTATTGATAATAGTATAATTTGCCTTTGACAGCTACAAAACATATAAATATTGGGAAAAAAAATGTCTGAAACCCTAATTCGCATTAATTACGTGATTAAGTGACAAAATACCGAAATTTACAAAAAATGGAAAAATTGAGTTAAATGCAGAATCATAAACTACTGACCTTAAGGGTTGCTCTAAAACATGCAGGACCTTATTCTAACTTTTGAGCAAAAAAGTTATTAAGGAAACAAAAATTACCATAAACGGCAAAATTGCAGTTTTCGGAGCCTAAATGAAGGAATTCGCCATTTTCAAAGGGTACCTCATGGCAAAGTGACGACTTTTGCTCAGAAGACCGTTTTGCTTCAACCTGCCAAATTTCATGCGATTCTGACTTCAAGACCTATGATTTCTACTAGTGCCTTTTTGCCTTGCACACTGATTTCAGGCGCGTGTGAGAGTTCAAGAAGGCCATGACAATCTGTTCTACATTAGATTTGGTTTGGTTAGGTTATAAGTGGGTTGTGCCTACACATTTCAATAAATGTAAATAATTGAATTTTCATTAATTATTTAATCAAAATTTTCAATAAATTATTACAATTCACATAATAGACTAAATAATGTAATAAGTTTGCTAATTCATATAAAATAGTTCTCAAAATATCAAAATAAATCTAACTAAAATATTAAAATAAATGTATTAAAATAAACTTGTATATGTGATGGGTTGGGTTGGGTCAAATAGGTTGAAAAACTATGAACCCAAACCTAACCCACCAACCCACTAAAATCAACCTGAGGCATTGAGTTGGGTGGGGTTGGCTTAGGTTGGTTTGCTCAGGTCGGTGAGTTAGATGCACACCCCCAATTTTAACCAAGACAATGAATATATATTACAAGTTCTTCACGACTTCCCATTTAATTATATTTCTAAAAGATGTGAATTTTAGAGTGATGTAAGGAATGATAAAAATTTTAGTGTGTATATCATATTCAAGAGCATCCACAGCAGTGGAGCTAAAAATATAGCAATTTAGCTCTACCAAAAGTTACTTTATCTATTTTACCTACACAAATGCTACAGCAGTGGATCTATTTTGGCTTTCTATACAATAAAATAATATAAACACCACAATAAAATAATATAACCACTATAATAAAATAATATATTCTACTATCCAAAAAATTTTCACAACACCAACCACAACCACTTCTACCATCAGCCACAGCCACAGCCACAGCCACCGCCACCACCACCGCCACCGCCGTCACCACCACCAGCAGTCCACAACAGAAAAAAAAAAAAAAAAAAAAAAAAAAAAAAAAAAAAAACCGATATCTCCAATCTTTTTCCTCTACCAGACCAAACAAATTCACCGATCACAAATAAAATAAAAAATCACAAATCACAAACAAGCAGCACGTCGGCGAGCTCCATGGGTTTCAGACCAGCGACTTGATGAGCAAACGATCGGCGGCGTGAGATGAGGCGATCGGCGACACAACGTCGGCGACCTTTGATGAGCTTCAAACCGGCGGCTTCGATGAGCTTCAGACCGACGGCTTCGATGAGCTTCAGACCGGCGACTTGATGAGCAAGCGTTCGGCGGCGATCAGCGGCGTGAGGCGTGAGGCGGCGTGAGGAGATCGGCGGTGGAAGAGAAGTTTGCTTGAGAGAGAGAGATGAGAGAGTGACTGGGGAGATATTCAGCAAAAAAAAAAAACTGGGGAGATGAGAGAGTGACTGAGAGAGAGACTGAGAAAGATGAGTGAATTTTTTATTAACCGGCCGAATAAAAAATTCATTTTTTTTTTTTGCTATCAGCTACAGTGCACATCTATATATAGATGTGCACTGTAGCGGAACATCTAAATTTTTGGCTTATACCTCCACTGCTGCAGCGTGTCTTTTGAGTATGTGAAGCTAAATTTTAGCAATATAGCAATATGCCTCCACTGCTGTGAATGCTCTAATGCATCATCAATCATAATGAGTAATTTAAATTAACATTTGTTTGTTATCTTTTTGCAATGACGCTAATCACATTTATTACTACATTAGTTTTTAAGTGTTTTTTAGTTAAATTTATAATAACTTTAGCATTATTCGTGAATCTTAATTTTATCGTTTTTTAAACGAGGTCGCATACGATTGAACTTTTTTTTTTTTTTTGAGAAATACGATTGAACTTCTTGTTATGATGACATACACAATTTCAATATGTTATAAATTTATAAATCAAGTTTAGCAGAGATCATTCTCTTTCAGCTAGTATATATAGGACTAGATTATAAGGTGGGCAGACAACTATACATGCAAAAATTAGACCAATATAAATCTACATATGTAATATCCTATTTATGCCTTTTATATTTTGCTAGGTATCATGTGCCCCGATCGTTCCTGAAAACTTCTGGAAATCTTTTGCTTTTGCTTGAAGAAGCTGGTGGCAACCCTCTTCAAATTTCCTTGAACACCGTGACAATCATCAACACACAAGAACATACATCTTACAATCACTTCCCTCAATGATTTCATAGAGGAAAGATAGATATAGATATTATCAGGGATTAAACGAATTACAAGTCCCTTTTTACAAAGTGATAATATCATAGGCTAACAAATCTTTGTCCTAATAATCTGGAATTAGCATTTTGAGTAGAATTCATGATGTAAATCCTTTCAAATACTTTCATTTAAACAATAAGAAAAGGTCGAACAGTTATTGCGTTCAGAATTTTGTTACTTATATATCTTATAAAGTGTAACATGTCACTCAAGCAAAAGTTTTTAAATTTTCACAATTTTCATTTTTTATTTGAAAGCCAAGTAGATACAAATATCAGCATTTAGAAAGAAAAAAATAATGTGGGTAGTTAGCTCAACTGGTAAAGTCTCTGATGGTTGAATAAGATATCTAGGGTTCAATCCCCGCCTACACCAAAAACTGATTGGTGTCTTGGTTTGATGATAAAAAGCTATCATCAGGAGTAGACGCTATAGGTTGAAACTCTATCTCAAAAAAAAAAAAAAAATGATAATAATAATAGAAATATTACTTTAGTAAAATCAAAGGACTACTTATATATATAAAATGTATCCAACCTTTATTATATGTTTGGTTAGATAATGATCGGGTTTAATATACTGGTGCATGTTTATAAATTCATTATTATGATTTTTTTCCATAATTTCATAATCATCGATCGTTCACTTTT
This sequence comes from Quercus tomentella, assembly GCA_028535165.1. Taxonomy (NCBI): domain Eukaryota; kingdom Viridiplantae; phylum Streptophyta; class Magnoliopsida; order Fagales; family Fagaceae; genus Quercus; species Quercus tomentella. Next base: position 19,688,642 of record JAPQVY010000122.1, on the reverse strand, counting down.
TCTTATATTCCCATGCTTGTTTGTCTCCTTTTATAATACTTCCTATATGACACTGTTAAACAAAGATTACAATCCAAATTAGATTAGAATTTAGGGTAAATTGAAAAGTACAATCCTAAAATTTAGAGTTGTTTAGATTTTACATCCTGAAATTTAATTTTACACTCTAAAATTTGGTTCCATTAGCAAAAACACACCCGTGGTTAGTCTTGGCTGTCAAGTAACACATCATCGTGCTGACATTTTATTTTTTTACCAAACCAGTCCCAAAAATGGCGCTCTTTTGCCCAAAAATAAAAGCATAAATTCAACATATTTACACAACACTGTTTCACAGATGCAAATAAAAACAACAAACAAACCCAAAATCCACGAACCCATGCCAAATTTGCCAAATAGCACAATTTTAGCAAAAATACGTCATGACAAAGTTATTTAGTTATGTACGTAGCACACTTTTGTAACTCAAGTTTGTCAAACTCGAGTTCCAAATAGCTCGCAAGCAGTGGAGCTCATATTACTTGGAACTCGAGTTTGCCAAACTTGAGTTTGAGTTGGAACTCGAGTTTTTCAAACTCGAGTTCCAAAAATGTGCTACTTAACTAAATAACTTTGTCAATGTGTTTTTTTCCTAAAAGTTTGCTAAAAAATTGTGATATTTGGCAAATTTGGCACACAAACCCAACTCGATGAATCTAAAACCCAGCGGCTTATCATGAACATTCAACCATCAACTCAACCAAATCAAGTCCACTGTAGCGGTGACACCGATGGTGAGTTCTCTTTCTTTTCTCTTTCTCTTCTCTTTCACTCCAGTTGACTTCCTGGAGTCCTCACTCACACATAGACACATCGAGACTCAAATAGATAGATAGAGTTGCATTTTTGGGCTTTGACAATGGAGGCGCCTTCATTTGCTTCTAAAAGCTTGGATTTGTGCTAAAAACACACGAGCTTGTTTAGACCCCAAATTTTAAATTACGGTTAGATTACTTTTACTCTTACTTAATCAAAGTGCGGAACAAGAGTAAATGTGCGCAATGAACTGATACTACTCTAGTGCATAAACATGAACAACAAACAATAAATGTAAAGTACAAGAGAAAGGGAAGAGAGATGCAAATACAAGATAACACCAAGACGTGTTATCGAAGAGAAAATCGAAGAACTCTGCGAAAAACTCTCTGCGACCCTTCAAGTCGAAATCGATCCACTAGAGAGTAAAGTTAGAGTACACGAATAACAAAAGACCCTCCAAGCTATCCAATGTACTTGAGCCTTCCAAACTCCTACTACCAACGGACTTCTTGGAGTCATGTCTTCTCTAGCTTTTCGGATCCTGCAATATGCTTGATTGCATCTGCCAAGCCTCATCGACTTCTTTTGGCAAATCCCCAAAACTTTCCAAGCTCCAAAACACTCTCTACACTTTGAAAATGTGTGGGTTGTGTTTGGGTATAAATCTCCTCTTAAGGTATGACAATGGGAGAGGGAAGGAAAAGAGATTACAAGGATTTCTCACTAAAGATGAATCTCTCTTTCTAAAAGATGGGTGTGTTATGTTGTAGAAAATCTATCTAGGGTTTTTCTCTCTGGATAGCCTCTTCTATTTTTATGGGTAATGAAGGTATATATAGTTTGGGTGAAGGGTAAGAAAGTCACGCTTAAAATCCTCCAGGCAAAATGTTTCGTGGGTACCTCGCGAGATGGCCTATCTCGCGAAGCACTCGTAAAATGCAATCTGACACTTGACTCTTTAGCTTCCAGCATGTGCTTCTCACGTGCCCTTTTCACGAGTTACTCGCGAACTTCTTGCGAGCTAGTTGCGAAACTACACTGATTCTTCATTTCATGCTCGATTCTTCACCAACTTAATACTAAACTCAATACAATAAAATTCTACAAAATACAAGGAACAAAATTAATGCAATTACAACACTTTTTGTCATGGAATAAAGCCAACATAAAACATAGTTGTAAATCACAACTTTACAATCTCCCCCTTTGGCTATTATTCCATGACAAAAACACCCTATAACAGACTCTAGACTTAAACGTGAGTCTGGGAGTAATGGCGAAACTCACTCACACCTAAATCTAAAACCTGTGATGAACTTGGAACATATATACCTGTAACCTGAAACACTTGCACAAAACGCATTAAACCCTCAAGGTAGAGCAAGTAATAAAAGGATAAGAATAATGTAACAAGTAAAGTGCGATCAAGTAAACATGATGTGACATATATAAGCAACTTGATTAAACACATGACAATCATATAGAAATGACTACAATGATCATATAGCAAAGCAAATGATCATCTGAACATGCAATCAACAAAGCACAATGGCATAAGGATGTTTACATGTCCAACACATAAACACGATGCAATGAGAACAACAAAGCATGGAAACTAAACATAACTCAAAGCACCATAAAGCAAAACAAGAAAACAAACAAAGAATAAAACAAACAAAGCAAGGTTTTCTTGAAAAGAAAAGACTTCTCCCCTTTGGTATATGCATCTCCCATATGGCTTTTTGCCCCTACAAATGTGCACGATATAGAATAACTCCCCCTGAGAATGTGCTCATGAGTCATATAGAAATGACGATACACTTCGGTATACTCTCTAGTGTACTCTCCCCTTTTTTGTCACGAATAGACAAATGAATCAAGAGGAAGGAGGGAAAGAAAAGAAGATATGAACAAGGATAAGATGCATGTGGGGTGCAAGATGAATGAGAAAATGAAGCTCAAAACAAAGAATAAAACATATGTGCGTTCTTTTTTTGGATAGTACCCAGGCCCAAGTAGAAACAAGGATCCCGGGCCTTATACTTGTTGTTTGGTGGACTGGACTTGGTTCACCACAGCTATATTGGGCTAATTATGAACCAAGTTGTGCACAAAACATGGATTCTACAATACATACACACTTATACATACAAAATACATACATATTGCACAGTGGGGAACAATAAAGAATGATATAAGTAAAAGGAAAAGTGAATAAAACGTAAAGGGTCCTCAGAATAATAAATAAAGCTTCATTATTTCTTGAGTTTCTAATACATTATGTCATTTTTGCACTGGGATATGTTACAAAGTCCAAATAAGTTCAAAAGTCACAGACTTAGACAGCTCTTTTAGGCTTCTAAGACTTGTGAGGTTTGAATCCCTTTGAATCCAAATGTATCCTCTAGTGTCTGTCTCAGGATCCTGGATGGTGTTTTCCCCCTTTTCTCCCTTTTTGAATCTTAAGGAAGTTTTTCAAAGGTTTTTTAGGCTCTGATCAGCTTTTGCTAAATGGTTTTTGCTGATGGCTTCTCCCCCTTTTATAGCACATTCCTAGGGTTTTTGGTGTACCACTAATTCTCTCAATTTGCTGCCCTGGGTACTAGAACTAATGTTGTGTCAGCAACATTGGTGGCTGGTCCCTTCCTTATTTTCTCACTATTTTCCCCTTTTGAGGTTTCTCTCCAAAAAGTCATCAGTTGACCTTCCCCTTTTGGAGGTTCTAGGGACTGACTTTTAATCTCTTTTTCCAAGGTTTCTAGAGAGACTTTTCAGAACCTCCCTTTTGGCTATCTCATCCTTTGTCTTTTTTCTCTAAATAGGTAGATTCCCCCCTGTCAGGCTGAAAGATCCCCAGCCACCTACCTTACTTAATAGTTCACCTTACTGCTATTCCTGAGGTACCAGGCTTCCCTTCATAGGTGCTGGTTCCTAAGTCATTATCTGTTTCCAAAGCCTTTTTTTCTAGGTTGCAGGCAGCTGATGGGACATGTCTTTCTTTGTTCCTTGTGCCCATGAGCATGCTTCTCTGAGCTGTCCATCTCCCAGCTGATTCTTTCCTACACTTCTCGAGGATCCCCTCCTTGGTTCTAACAGCTCCTTAGTATCATGGTCCAGTCTTTTTCTAGGCTCCTTGGGGGTTCTTCTCACAAAGGCTGGGCCAAGCTTCCTTTACTTTTTTCTTCCTTCTCTAAGGCCCAAGGCTTACCCATTCATGAGCTTAGGCTTCCTTTTACCTATTTTAAATAGGCCTTGGCTTATGGATTGAGACTTTCTATCCTTAAGGGCTCATTAGTTTTGGATTTCAATACTTGTAATATTTTGGACCTCAACAACATCTTAAAAACAAAATGTTACAAAGCATAAAGAAAACATGACATGCTAAGGATGATGGAACAAGATATAGACAAGACATGACATAGACATAAGAATCATGTTATATGTGCTAAAAGGTCTAAAAAGACTTAACTAGCATGAGTGAATGCAAAACATGTCAAGTGTTAGAGTGTGTGCATCAAAGGTGCATCTAGTGTGCATATGAGATGTATGACCAATGCATAAGCAAGCACTTAAGGGGAAAAGTATGTAAAACACACAACCAACAATAAAAACATGATAAACATGAATAATTATGGTGATCCCCAAAAATTGGTACTCATCGGAGTCCAAAAGAGTGAAAAAATACCATAGAGACATTTTATCAAACACTTTGAGTGCACACACTACACATTTATGTTAAACAATGCATGAACATATGAAAATCTTGCCTAAATACATGTTATTTTTGCCACAAGGGGCCAATATCCAAAGCAAATAGACATTTAAAATAAAACCCAATAAAAAAGATTGACAAAAATTAAGTTTTTCAACCCCCATTTGAGAAAATCTCAACTATAAACATAAAACCCCCAAAAACATAATCTAAGGATTAAAATCAATTAAAAGTGTTAAAGATTACCTTAGAGATGTTTATGGAATGTAAAATACTTGAAATTAGTTGGGTTTTGATGTAAAAGCTTTGAAAAAGAGGGTTTGGAGAGGATAGAGTCATAATAGAGACATATGAGGAGTTTTGAACCAAAAACTCACGAAATACCCATAAAATAGTTGATTTGGAAATTTTCGCAAGTAGCTAGGAATTTTTGCGGGTACTTCGCAGGTAAACCCTTCTTGCAAGTTACTCGCGAAAGTCTTTGTCCGATGACCAAAAATGCTAAAAATGCATTTTCCAGCTTCGCAACTCACAGCCAAGTCGCAAACTACTCGCGAAAGACTCTGATCCCTGTTTTTCAACACAAAACCAAGCTTGAAACATTGAAAACAAAGTAGGTACAAAACCTAGAAACAAAAAGTGATGAAAAACACTTCCAAATACAAATAAAACAATCGAAAAACTTTTTAGTTTAATCCACGTATGGTTGAGCACACACACATCACATTTGAGCATGTATAATCACACAAATGAAATAGACATTCATTGAAAATTAGTCTTGTGTGTTGTGTGTGTGAATCAAGTATAAACTAGTCCATAGTCTAGTATGAAGCTTCAATGATCAATTCAATCAAGTCATACACAACTAGCACGAAGTCAGGTGACCCATCTCATTTGTAGAAATGAACATATATAACCCCCCACCAAAGTATTTACATTTGATTGAAAGCATTTCATATGGCTTTCACTTTTCATGCTTTTGATCAATACAACTCAAATTTTTGAGAAACGATGCCATGAACTTTTGATATTTCTTTGACGAATAAGCCTTTGGCTTTGGCACCATATATTTTAATACAATTTTGCTCCACCTTTTCCTAGTCAAGCTAGTTTTCGAAGTAAGACCTTTTCAGTTCTTTTCTCTTTTTAGATATAGACATTTGTAGATCTCTTCGAAAAAAAATAAATTGTGAGGAGATATATAGGCACAAGTCTACGCATGTATTAAGATCAAACAAGACTATTGACTAATCATTCATGACAAGCTTGAAGATTTATTTACAACAGTCAAGTGTAGATTTCTAGATGTTGCTCACACTTAAAAAATGTGCATACATAACCAGCTAAGCTCGTAAATGTACTATGCCATTAGTATGGAGGTACTAGGCCAAACTCACATGTGAAATGTGCTCAAACATATATGATCAAACTTTTTGATTTTTCTACTTTTTGGATTTTTTACTCACACAAAACAAAAGCATAAAAGTAAGATCAAACACAAAAACAAATACAATGCATATAAATAGATGCATGATGCATAAATGCAAGATGATGAAGCATCTAATGCATGAAAGGTCCTACAAAAATCAAAAGAATTAGATCAAGGACCAAAAGAGTATAAGCTCAACCATAGGAACCCTTCCTTATCCAAACGGAGCAATTGTTTGGAATGAGTGTCTCATGAGAAGTGAGACAAGGGTTGGAAGAATAAGAACCGGAGATGCACATAGACAAGGAGGTAAGAGCGTTAACCATATGCTTTAACAACTTACCACTTTCGATCAAATCCGGTTTAGCTTGCAAAGCACAACTTCCAAGAAGCTCAAGCTCCTCTTTTCTTTTGATTCTTTTAAGAGCTTGAAACTTAAAGCAATGAGGTCTAAAATGACCAAAGGCACCACAATAGTGACAAACAATGGGTTTAGATCCACTAGGCTTTTTAGGGAGGGATCTAGTAACATGGTTTTGTTCTCTCTTCAACATGGAACATTGTGGTCTTATGTGACCGATCACACTGCAATTGTGGCAAGTAGGAATAAACTTAGATCCATTCAAATCCCTAGGATGAGACCTAAACGAAGGCTTAGGTTTAGGAGCCTTTCTCTCAACTTTTTGGTTTCCTTTGTATGGAGGAATATACACCGATTTGTCTTTAGAGGTAGAACTCACACTAGGCACAAAATCGAGTCTCACAACATGTTGCAACAAATATTTTCTTCCTTTTTAACAATAGGTTCAGCAATCAAACACTTGGCATGCATCTTAAGAGATTCATTTTCACATTTAAGATCATCAACAAGTTTGTTAGACAAACCAAGTTTAGCATCAAAGTCTATATTCAAACATTCAAACTCCTTTAGCTTTTCAAGAGAATGTTCAGCAAGTTTCTTATACTTTTCAACCAATTTGTTGGATTCTTTAAGCTTAGCAATTAAATCATCTTTTCACAAATGAGCTTGCTCAAATTCTCATGAAAATTTTTAGCCTTTTTCTTCAAGAGTTTGACATTTGGAATTTTAACAACACTTATAGATTCATGTAACATGTCATCACAAGCATGTGGATAAACACTAATAAAGACATTTTGATAAACACATGGCATGTTACAATCAACAACATCCAAAACATCCATAGAAGCATACAAAGCACTATCCATGGCAATAAACACAAGGGGTCAAGGATCACACTTAGGTAATGAAACCAAAACAAGTATACTCGCTCTAATACTTGAAAGCTCAAATTTGTGCTAAAAACACACAAGCTTGTTTAGACCCTAAATTTTAAATTACGGCTAGATTGCTTTTACTCTTACTTAATCAAAGTGCGAAACAAGAGTAAATATGTGCAATGAACCGATACTACTCTAGTGCATAAAAATGAACAACAAACAATAAATGTAAAGCATAAGAGAAAGGGAAGAGAGATGCAAACACAAGATAACACCAAGAAGTGTTATTGAAGAGAAAACCGAAGAACTCGGCGAAAAACATCTCCGCGACTTCCAAGTCGAAATCGATCCACTAGAGAATAAAGTTGGAGTACACGAATAACAAAAGACCCTCCAAGCCTAGTCTACCCAATGTACTTGAGCCCTCCAAGTTCTTACTACCAATGGACTTCTCGGAGTCATGTCTTCTCTAACTTTCCGGATCCCGCAATACGCCCGATTGCATCTGCCAAGCCTCATTGGCTTCTTTTGGCAAATCCCTAAAACTTCCCAAGCTCCAAAACACTCTATACACTTTGAAAATGTGTGTGTTATGTTTGGGTACAAATCTCCTCTCAAGGTATGACAATGGGAGAGAGAAGGGAAAGTGGCTACAAGGATTTCTCACTAAGGATGAGTAGCTCTCTCTCTAAAAGATGGGTGTGTTGTGTTGTGTTGTAGAAAACCTATCTGGGTTTTTCTCTCTGAATAGCCTCTTCTACTTTTGTGGGTAATGAGTGTATATATAATATGGGTGAAGGGTAAGAAAGTCACATTTAAAATCCTCCAAGCAAAATGTTTCGAGGGTACCTCGCGAGATGGTCTGTCTCGCGAAGCACTCGTGAAATGCAGCCTAGCACTTGACTCTTCAGCTTCTAGCATGTGCTTCTCACGTGCCCTTTTCACGGGTTACTCTTCTCGCGAACTTCTTGTGAGCTAGTCGCGAAACTGCACTGATTCTTCATTTTATGCTTGATTCTTCACCAACTTAATACTAAACCCAATACAATAAAATTTCACAAAATACAAGGAACAAAATTAATGCAATTACAACACTTTTATCATGGAATAAAGCCAACATAAAACATAGTTGTAAATCACAACTTTACAGCTTCTTTTCATTTTTTTCATTGTTGTTATTTTCACACACTTTAACAGATCAACCATTATTATCGTCTTCATCTTCATCTTTGTCTTTGTCTTCATCTCTCTTCTTTTGTCGCAATAGTTTTTGCAAAACTTACTATTCTACCAAATTCAAATCTCCTAGAAACCTCTCCTTCCAAGCCTTTGGGAATAGTTTGTCAAATTCAAATCGTCAGACTGGGTTTGTGGGGTTCGTAATGAGCAGAAAGAAAATATTGGGTTTTGGGGTTTGTTTGCTATTTTGATTTGGGGATAGCTATGAATGGTATCGTGTAAAAATGTGAAATTTTTGTTTTGATTTTTTTGCTGATTTCCCAAAAACAAAAGGAAAAAAAATAACGTCATTAAAATGGCGTGTCACTTAACAGCCAAAACTAACCGAGAGTGTATTTTTGCTAACAAAACCAAACTTCAGATTTTAAAATCAACCTCTTTGGTATGTGAATCCAAACAACAGTTTTCCGTGTTTAAACATTAAAAACTATGGTTCTAAAAAAAACAACTCATTTGGTAAGTGTGTATGTTTTTAGGAGTGTTTGAGTTACGTTACTCATTTTAGGGTGTTTAAATACTAAATTTGGAAAATTTCTTTTACCAGTTTTCGGATTTCAAACAACGTTGCTCAATGGGACTTTTATAAATATTTTAAAAACTGTAAGTCCCACTAATTAGACTACATGTCATCACTTAAAAAAAAAAAAAAAAACACACACACACACACACACACACACACACACATACCAAACATACAATTATGTTTTTTCACTTTTAAAAAGTGGTTATTAGAAATATAGTACCAAACACATTTTTTGCATTATGAATACTTTAAATACGTGTTTTCAAAACACTTTTTAAACCACAGTTTTCACATCATTTTGAACAATAATATTCAAACATCTCTACCAAACGGGCCAATGTGTAAAATTCAAACAACCCCAAATTTCACCCTAGAATTTATTATTTCATTTTTTTTAAAATTATTTTAGATACCTAATCCAGGATTTTATGGGACGTAATGCTTGAAGCCTATTCAAATTTTGGCGCCTCTTCCTTTTCACGCTTAATGAAGCTTAAAAGCCCAGACATGGCAACCCAACTTGACGTGCAAAACAAATTTGGGATGTTGCTCTTTGGAAGGTCGAACCATGTGTGTGTGTTTTTTTTCCGATTCTCTACAATATTTTTTCTTTCATTTTAACAATAATGTTTGGAATACAAAGGTTACCATAGTAATTCACTTCCACTTTCCCATCTAGAAATGTGTCATGTGAACCACATATCTTTCTCTATCCAAAGAGCAACATCCCAAATTTCTTTTGCACGTCAAGCTTAGAAGCCCAAGTTTTTAGTGAATGACTACATCTTTGATATATAAGTAAGGATCATGTTAACGGGTGACCTTAAGGTAATTATTAATAATAAACTATTTTAAGAAAGTTTTTATACAATTTTTATAGGAAATTATAAAAACTATCAAAATATTAATTTTTTTTTTCTTAAAAACTTTCTTAAAATAATTCACTAACAAATGCCTTAAGGCAACTTTTCCATATAAGGGATGTACGCCTGTAGTGTCTAAAGTTAGCCTTGAAAGAGCTTTATGCAACAACTAAGCCTCTTTGGCTATTACACAATAATTCAATATAAATTATTTCAAACTTTATAATGGCATATATATCATATATGTGGAAAAATTATTAGGTACTCCAGAGTACCATAAATGCATATTCCCTTCTCTCACATGAATAGTGAATCCCACCATGAATTTAATTAGTGGGACCCACCATCCATGTGAGAGCATTTATGGTACTTCGGAAGTACACAATAATTTCTTATGTATGTATCCTATTTGAGCTATTACCTTGCCATGTTTTCCTCGATAACACTGAATAAAAATATAAATACCAGAATAGCATATTTGACACCAATATCATATTCCCCTCACATGTATGATGTATCTATCTGCATCACCTACTCCCAGTATAAATAATCTTTCTTCAATTCTTCTCATGTTTTCTTATAACACCAGCCTAGAGAGAGAGAGAGAGAGAGCTTAGAAACCAAACCAGGTTGAGCTTGGGATGGAGTGGTGGTGGAGACTGTATTGGGGACTTGTGGTGGTTATAATGAGGGAAGGTGGTGGCCACGCTGAAGGAGGAGAAGTCACATACGATGGAAGATCTCTCATAATTGATGGGAAGAGACAAATGCTATTTTCTGGTTCAATTCACTATCCTCGTAGCACACCTGAGGTAATAATATAAATGATTTTAACACAATTATTTTGCCTATTCTTCTTATAGCATTATTTTTCGTTTTGCTGCCAGACAGGTAATCTAAAATTGGTCATTGTGTTAAAACTTGGATAAGTTGGTTGCTACAAATGGTGGTTGCCAATTGATTATCTAGTATCTGCTATATCTACTTGGGATTCGATTACAAGACAACTTATTGCTCATTTTTTCTACTATTTGTGGATTTCACACGAGCAACTTACTTATTTTATTTAACTTTTATTTTTTTTCTATAGTACTTTTAGCAAAAAAATTTCAACAATAATAACCTGTTTATTGTTTACCAGACCTTTATGTATCTGTTAGAACGTCCAAGTCCCAGCTATTTGATCAGAACCCTGCAGCTAGCCCAACCTAATAGTCTTGTTTTTCTAAGCCCCTTTAATTTGTTCTACCCATATATTTTGCGACCAACTTACTCTATACTACTTTTATTTTATTATACGTATACAAATACTTCTATTTTAGACCTGCTTTAAGTGCTCATGAGTATAAAATGATAAATCACAAGTTTTGTAACTCAGTAACGCTACCTAATTTTCTTTATAAAGAGAATCATGATTGGACTCCCCTCCTCATAAAATATTATTAAGGAAGGTGATCTATCTTTTCTATTTAGATTTGAATTTTGAATTATTGTGTATACTATAAATCCTAATTTTATTCTATACTATGTAATATATACAAAATATATCTGTAGGGATAATAGCCCAAAATCTTATATTGGGCCTTGGGCTTTGTCCGAGGACATTGAATGGTCCAAGGAGGGACAAACAGTTATGAGGTGTTCCGGTTTAAATTCTCATAAGTAAGGAATGAATGGAAGGTGGTCCGAGGAAGAACTCCTCCTCGGATATGATGAATGCAGCTCAAGTATATATTCCAGCAACTGGAATGATCCCCCAAGAAGCTCCAGTGATAGGGACGTGCCTCATGAACATACGAGAAGGAAGGAAACCTAAAAATATCTAAGGAAAAACTGTTACCACCGCATTAAATGCACTGCAGCTACTTTTCTGGCCGCATTTATGTGAAGAAGACCCCTGAACAGTGTTGTCTTGGCTATCACTACTCATAGAAAGCCAAAGGGGGTGTCTGATGGGACAGACACTCAAGTAAGGGCTCAAATGATCAACAAGTGTAGGATCAAGATGGTCCAAAGGGAGCTATATAATGTAAGAGACCCTCCATGAGAGGGAGATAAATTAATCAAAGAGCATTGTAGCAATCAAAATTATATTTGTAATTGATTTGTATGACAAAATACCTCCTCGGACAGTGAATTCATTCAACTCTATTCTCCTTGTTCTTTCTTGATCACTTTTAAATCCATACTAGCCGTAGTCAAACTTATTAGGACTTAGTTCTTTGACCTACTCTCCACAAATTTATTGTATTGGGCTCATTGAGTCAAGATCCCATACATCTTAGGTTTGGGCTGCAAAACGTGTCCCTACAATTGGCGTCGTATGTGGAGAGAACTTGTGTAATAGTGAAAACAATGGTTAACTATGGTAGGTTCAGGTCCACACTAGGCAGAATCCATAGCATCCCAACGTGAAAATCCTTTCGCCAACCTTAAGCGTAGGAGAGATCAAGAGGGCAGCGTGCATACTATGCATACAAGCAAAAGCCACTCTCAAGTTGGGAGTCACGTCTCTCAAGAGCAACATAATAAAGCCATGCAAAGGGAGATCGACCATCTAAAGAGGAAGTTATGCCATGCACGACAAAGACGAACTCCCTCCCCATCTGATTCCTCTTCCGACGATGAGAAGGATAGTAGTTATCGACGTAGGTCAAGGACTCCTCCTAGTGAATCTTTCTCATATGAATAGGAATACCACCGTGAACGCAGATACAAGAGCCCAACTCACAGAGGGCTGGGAAACGATGCTATAAGCAAAACTTTGAACCAGATTTCCAAGTCGCCCTTCACGCATAGGATTGAAGGGGAAACTCTTCCTCGGCGTTTTCATCAGCTAACATTCACCATCTACAATGGGCGAACGGACCCGGTGGAGCATGTGAGCCATTTCAGTAAGAGAATGGCTGTCCATTCTAAGGACAAAACCTTGATGTGCAAGGTGTTCCCATCCAGTCTGGGACCCGTGGCGATGAGATGATTCGACGGCCTAAGGGCAGATTCCATAGATTCCTTCAAGGAGCTGACCCGGGCATTTGGCTATCATTTTATTACATGTACCAGGGTCCTTCGACCCTTAGACTCCCTACTGCCTTTGTCCATATGAAAAGGGGAGACCTTGAAAACATACTCGGACAGATACTGGGAGATGTACAATGAGATAGATGGTGACTTTGATGACGTCGCCATCAATACTTTCAAGAGTGGCCTCCCAACCGAGCATGGTTTAAGGAAGTTCCTAACAGGAAAACCTGTCACCAGCTTGCGCCAATTAATGGACTGGATTGACAAGTATAAAAAGGTTGAGGAAGAGTAGCAACTGGGTAAAGGAAAAGCTAAGGTTATCCCTCAAGAGAGGAGGGATTTCAGGTCGGACCGATATAACAACAACAACCAGCCTTGGAGAGATTTTACTGGGCAGTCAAGGTCTGTTAATGCTCAGGCGGTTAATGCGGTGTTTCGAGAACCAGTGCATCAGGTTCTAGAGAAGATTAAGAATGAGCCGTTCTTCAAATGGCTGAACAAGATGGTTGGAAACTCCATAAGGCGTAACCAGAGCCTTTATTGTCAGTACCATCAAGACTAGGGACACACTACAGAGGACTGTAGAAATTTGTGGGACCATTTGGACCAGTTGGTTTGAGAAGGAAAGTTAAAGCAACTTTTGCATCATTCAAGTGGCCAAGGGAACCAGCAAGTTTGGAACCCTGGAGAGATGCTTCTTCAAGACCTCCTTTAGGAACGATCAATGTCATCTTTGCTGCTCTAGGGAGAACCAGCTCTTGTCCCTCCAGGGTGATGTCCATGGCTCGGCTACCGGCCGAGGGCGCTAATTCAGGGCCGAAGAGGGCTAAGTTGGATACCCCACCGACATCGAGTTTCTTGGATGAGGACAAAATTGGGACCATCCAGCCACATGATGACGCTTTAGTGATCATGCTTAGGATTGGGGGGTATGACGTGAAGAGAGTGATGGTGGACCACGACAGTGCAGCCAAGATCATGTACCCCAACTTATACAAGGGGTTGAATTTAAAGCCCGAATACTTAACAGCCTACGATTCTCTGTTGGTGAGCTTCGATGGGAAGACTGTCATCCCAAGGGGTCAGATCAGGTTACCAATGCAAGTAGGATCAGAGGTGGTGGAGGTAGACTTCATCGTGGTGGATGCCTATTCCCTCTACATGGCTATTGTGGCCAGTCCCTAGCTTCATGCCCTGGAAGCCGTCTCATCTACTCGGCACCAGAAAGTGAAATACCCATCGGGGGGTCGCATTGAAGAGATTGTGGGGAGTCAATTCGTGGCTAGGCAATGCCCTATGGCGGCCATCTCACATCAGCACAAAGCTGGCTCCACGGCCTCTGTTGAAAGGGGCTTATAGCAATCAAAAGCTCCAAATCTGCCTATTAACAGATCAACCGAAGAGATGAAGTGCGAGGATTTGGAAAAGTTTGTTATAGATGATGATCCGGAGAAGTTCTTTTAGGTCGGGGCTCAACTGCCTCCTTAAGAGAAGGAAGAGCTGGTAGAATTTCTTAGAAGAAACATTGATGTGTTTGCATGGGACGCTTATGAGGCCTCGGGGATAGATCTGAACTTCATCTGCCATCATTTAAATGTTAACCCATCCATCACTCCCAAAAAGAAATCGCCTCGACGCCCATCTAAAGAGCATGTAGATGCTGTTAAGGACGAAGTAATGAAGCTTAAGCGGGCAGGGGCTATCAAGGAAATTTTCTACCCTAAATGGCTGGCCAATACTGTGGTGGTGAAAAAGAAGAACAGAAAGTGGCAAGTGTCCGTGGACTTCACAGATCTGAATAAGGCTTGCCCAAAAGATCCATTCGCTATGCCTCGAATAGACCAATTGGTGGATGCAACAGTGGACCATCCTCGGATGAGCTTCTTAGACGCCTTTCAAGGGTATCATCAAATACCACTTGCCCTGGACGATCAAGAAAAAACAGCTTTTGTCACTCCCATTGGAAACTACCATTACAAGGTGATGCCCTTTGGCTTAAAAAACGTAGGGTCTACCTATCAAAGGATGATGACGAGAATGTTTGAACCACATTTGGGCAAAAGTATTGAAGTTTATATAGATGACATGGTGGTAAAGAGCAAGGTGGTGTCCGAGCACGTGAGAGACCTCAAAAACATCTTTGAAATTTTGAGGAAACACAAGTTGCGCCTAAACGCTTCCAAGTGCTCATTTGGTGTGGGATCAGGCAAGTTCTTGGGATACATGGTGACTCACAGGGGAATCGAGGTCAACCTCGATCAAATCAAAGCCATTAACAATTTACAACCACCTCGAAATCCTAAAGAGGTCCAGAAGCTTACCGGAATGACTGCCGCCCTGAACCAGTTTATTTCTTGGTTAGCGGATAGGTGCAGACCCTTCTTCCTCTTGACGAAAAAGTGGAAGGGATTTGAGTGGACCGAGGAGTGTACATTGGCTTTCCAGCAACTTAAAGAATATCTATCTCGGCCACCTATCATGTCCAGTCCTGAGGTAGATGAGGTCCTGTTTGCTTATATCGCTATAGCTCCTCATGTTGTAAGTTTGGTGTTGATACGAGTTGACAGTGGCATACAACGACCAGTTTACTATGTGAGCAAATCACTACATGAGGCCGAGGTTCGTTATTTACCATTGGAGAAAGCCATCTTGGCGGTGGTGCATGGTACATGAAAGCTCCCCCATTACTTCCAAGCATATACAGTTGTCATCCTAACTCAGCTTCCACTTAGGGCTATACTTCAAAGTGCTGATTACACGTGGAGGATTGCTAAACGGGGCACGGTCCTATCGGCTTTTGACATCAAGTACATGCCTCGTACCTCTGTCAAAGGCTAGGTCCTCGCGAACCTAGTGGCCGAGTTCGCTGAACCCTCATTAGAAGAAGTGACAGAAGCACTACACATGGATGGAAAATCGGTTGGCACAATCTCCCTACAAGAACCTTCATTCTGGAAGGTATGTGTTAATGGAGCAACAAACTAAAGGGGATCTGGAGTGGGGCTAGTTCTGATCTCACCATTGAGAAATCATTAAGATTGGGCTTCTCAACCACAAATAATGAGGCTGAATATGAAGCTTTGCTAGAAAGAATGTCCATGGTTCAACGAATGTGAGGAAAGGCAGTAAAGATGTTCTCAGACTCAAGACTAATCATCGGCCAGGTGAAGGGCGAACTAGAAGCAAGAGATGAGAGAATGCAAGGGTACTTAAGTCAAGTTAGGCATTTGGAATTAGGATTTGAGTCCTTCAGCCTACTGCATGTCCCTAGAAATGGAAACACACATGCTGATTCCCTAGCCATGCTTGCAACCTCCTCGGTGCAGAGCTTACCTTGGGTTATCCTTATAGAAGACTTGTGCAAACCCACAGAGGTAAAGGGAAATGTGGTCCATGTTTACCAAGTCAGAGTAGAGCCTAGCTGGATGGATCACATAGTACTATTCCTGAGAGAGGACATTTTGCCGGAAGACAAATCAGAAGCTGATAAGGTAAGGAGAAAGGCACCTCGTTTCTGGCTGTCCGAGGACCAAAAATTGTACAAGCGTTCTTTTTCTGGGCCATATCTACTCTGCATTCACTGTGAGGCATCAGAGCTACTCCTTGAGGAGTTACATGAAGGGATTTGTGGAAGCCACACAGGAGGCAGATCTTTGTCTCATAGAGCCATCACTCAGGGCTACTAATGGCCAAATATGCAGAAAGAAGTGCAAGAATATGTGAAGAAGTATGATAAATGCCAAAGATTTGCACCAAATATATATCAGCCAGGAGGAGTCCTTAACCCCCTATCCAGCCCTTGGCCATTTGCTTAATGGGGCTTAGATATAGTTGGCCCTTTCCCTAAGGTAGTAGGGAACAAGAGGTATTTGCTGGTCGGCACTGACTATTTTACTAAGTGGGTTGAAGCTGAGCCCTTGGTGAACATCAGAGATGTGGACGCCAAGAAGTTTGTCTGGAAAAACATTGTCACCCAGTTTGGGGTCCTTCACACCCTCATCTCGGACAATGGCCTTCAGTTTGATATTAAGTCATTCAGGAGATACTGTTGTGAATTGGGAATTACGAATAGATATTCTACCCAAGCTTATCCTCAGGGGAATGGAGAAGCCGAGGCGGTTAACAAGGTCATCATTAATGGACTCAAAAAGAGGTTGGATGACGCAAAGGGAAGATGGGTAGAAGAGTTGTCACATGTCCGCTGGACGTATAAAACTACACCTTGCAAATCAACAGAAGAGACCCCCTTTTCAATGACTTATGGGGCCGAGGCTGTCATTCCTTTAGAAACTGGCTTCCCAACATTAAGGTTCAGCTCGTTCAATCCGAGCAGTAACAACGAGTTGCTGGAAAAGAGCCTAGACTTTATTGAAGAAAGAAAAGAGAGTGCAAAGGTTCAATTGGCATACTACCAACACAAACTCAAGCAAGGTTATGATGCCAATGTGAAGCTGAGACCATTAGTGCCTGGTGACTTGGTGTTGAGAAAAGTTTTGGGTACTGCGAAGAACCCAGCGTGAGGAAAGTTAGGGCCCAATTGGGAAGGACCATATCGCATCACCTCGGTGGCTGGTGTAGGAGCATACTTTCTTGAAGACCTAGATGAACATGTAATACCACGCCCGTGGAATGTAAACAACCTGAAAATGTATTATTATTAATGAAAGTCTCTTTTGTCAATATGTTCATTTATTAAAGGCATTATACTTCCCATTATTCAATCTTTATAAGTGTTAAATAGATCCTAAGTTATGTCAGGTCTCTCGGACCACATACTTGGGTGAAATTAACACTCAATGGCATCTTTATAAGTGTTAAACAAATCCTAAGTTATGTCAGGTCTCTCAGACCACGTACTTGGGTGAAATTAACACTCAATGACATCTTTATAAGTGTTTAAACAGAACCTTAGTCATGCCTGGGTCCTCGAACCAGATGCTTTGGGGAAATTAACACATTATGACATCTTTATAAGTGTTTAAACAGAACCTTAGTCATGACTGGATCCTCGGACTAGATGTTTTAGGGAAATTAACACACTATGGCATCTTTATAAATGTTTAAACAGAACCTTAGTCATGCCTGGGTCCTCGGACCAGATACTTTGGGGAAATTAACACACTACGACATTTATTTGAGTGTTTAAACAGATCCAAGATTATAACCAACTCCTCGAACTGGTGGCTTTGAGTAAGTTAATGACCTTGATTATTTATACAAGTGTTGGGCAGAATCGAGAATATCTCCCCCTTCCATTTTTCTTTCAAAGTCCGTTACTTATCCTTATTAGATTCAGCCTTCATTGCAGAAGGGTCATTTCACAGTGCAAGTATGGAGTAAATCTCTTTGTTACTGATACATAATTGTTTCCAGTTTTTATTAAAATTAGGGCAGCAACAGTTCAATACTATTTATGACAGTCATAAGCTTCGAAGCACATAAAAGTAAAGGTACGAGAGATAAAAAGAAACACATTTTTCATTAAACAAAAAGGGGAATACACTATCTGAGGGCAGAATGCCATCACAAAAAGTTATACACAAAAAAAAAAAAAAAAAAAAAAAAAAAAAAAAAAAACAACTACAAAAGAAAATCCTATATCTAGGATTCTAGGCCTTGGCTTGGGGAGGGTCTTTCTTGGGATCAGCAGCCTTGGAGTGGACATCACCAGCTTTAGACTTAGCCTCTGCATCCTTGGCCTAGGAGACCACATCCCTGATAGTGAGGGCATCCTCGGAGGGCTTGGCCTTCATCGGTGACTGAGCTTCCTTACTCACTCCAGCTCCTTTAAAAACTTCAGCATCAAGAAGGGGAGCTTGGTTGGTAAGTAGCTACTCGGGAGGAGAGTCTGACTCTGGAATTTCTTGAATATCCTCCAGAAAGAAGATATTCTTGGCCCTTCTCAGCTCGGAGTCTGCAAGGACTCCTGCCTGGTCCATTACTACTCCCCACAACTTGGTACAGTAGTCCCTGCATACTACGGCCACCTCCTCTGCCAGTCGGGTCTCCGTGTCCCACACCCCACGTTCGTAGGATGCCTTCACCTCAACCTTAGCTGCTTCCCTGGCCACCCGAGCTACATCCTTGGCTTTCTGTAGCTCTGCCTTAAGATCTAAAACAGATTGTTTTTAGTTGGCTAGGTTTATCTCTGTTATGTGCAGTTTTT
This sequence comes from Quercus tomentella, assembly GCA_028535165.1. Lineage (NCBI taxonomy): Eukaryota > Viridiplantae > Streptophyta > Magnoliopsida > Fagales > Fagaceae > Quercus > Quercus tomentella. The sequence goes on along the minus strand of JAPQVY010000122.1, from coordinate 19,669,649 downwards.
GGCGCATGTCCTCGACCTGCCTTTCCGTGGTCTTTAGACTCGCCTCGGCACTTTGGCGAGCTTGGATAGCTTTTTTAAGCTTTTCAGACAACTCCGCCTATTCTTGTTTAAGGGCTCCAAGAGCCTTCTCAGCTTTAAGACGAGAGTGGGCCTCAGCCTTAACCTCGTCACGGGCGTTCCTGACCCACTCCTCGGCTATATAAATTTGCTAGGTAACCTGCATAAAAGTGGCAAAGGGGTTATAAAAATAAATACATATATGAATGAACATAAACCTTAGTATTTAGTGAAAAGAGATGTTGGTTGGCTTACCATTGCAAGGTCCCTCTTCAATGACATGAAGAGGTCCGATTGCCTGGTACGCCTGAGACCCTCCATGTCTCGAGGGAGAAAGAGAGGTTGCTCCAAAGCCTTGGCGAGGTAGGTGGCATGCCCCCTCTAAGACTCCCAAATCGTGGCATCCTAAGGGATGGGAGCACCCTCCATCTCCAACCAAGGGGCCCAGGTGCGTGGCCCTCGGCGCACTTTGGCCTCGTCCCGGCTCTCCACGGACTTGGCTCTTTTCTCCTGGGGGTCTTTAGCCTTCTTCTTTTGTTTAGCCCCCTATTTAGGGGCAACCTCGCCTTCCTCTAGGTCCTCAACTGGCCTCTTCTTCCTCAGATTCGGGTTGGCATGCAGTCCGAGGTCAGTAGGGAGCGGGGGAGGAGGAGGGAGATTGGGAGGAACTTGGGTCTTGGGGACTTCTTTCGAAGTTGATCCCTTGTTCTTGTTCGCCATTAAACCCCTTAAGCCGGTCCTCTACTTCAAGTCCATGCCTTTTTCTTCTTCCTCTGAGCTAGTGGTGACTTGGGCAACAATTATTTTCGGAGGATGAGCTGCAGAAAATCTGTCGGACTCAGTTTCAGAATCCGAGAGTTGCACAGGCCTTTCCTGTGCTCCTCCTTCCTCTTTAAAACGGAATTTGTCTATCTCTTCTTCAAGAGATAAACGGGAGGATGCTATCTCTTCTTCTACTGCAGCTGCTTGGGGCAGAACCTGTTGGAGTGGTATTGCGAATGGTGGAGGATTTTGCCGGATCGGTAGTACGACTAGGGGAAGGTCGTCTCGGGCAAGGAAATCCAGCTTTGATATGTTGATCCTGGCTGATCGTGGGTCACCTGCTCTAATGGCGTGTCCAATCTCTTGGAATATCTTCGCTATGGGCTTAAACTCCAGAATCAGGTGGACGGCTCGCAGCTGTCCGTCCTCGCTTATAAATATTTCCGATTTGAGTAGGTAGTTGAGAGCTGCAACGTTGGTAAAGCTAAGCCGAGGAGTAACTTGATTCTTATCTGCAAACATAGCTGAGAAGCAAATACAGTTAGAAAATCGAATTCTTTCATTAAAAGACAGTAGAATGACAGAGAGATAATGATATGGTTAGGGTTAGAGAATCTAAGTCTCTTGCTAGGAAACCTAACTCTAAGGTATCCCACCTGGCACTCCTTCTTGGATTGGGCAATGAAGACCATCATGCCATGCCCCTAAAGCGATGAGGTAATCGTCCTTCATCCCCTTGTTAGATTTGGGGAGGCACGAGATAAGCCTAATGATGGGCGACCTGGACTTGAGGTAAAACCCTCCGTCAGCTTATGAGTGGCATTCGTATACGTGGACCACATCGTGCTAGGTAAGTCCCAATTGGAGATGCTCGTTAAGAGCATCGACACAGCCTAGGATCCTTAACATATTAGGTGCACATTGGTGGGGGCATAACCTATGGTTGAGGAGGTAGTCTTGTGTTATCCTACCCATGGGAAGAGTCATCCCACCCTCTATGAAAGCTATAATGGGGATGATGACCTCCCCTTCCCTTCTGTGTGACACGATTTGTTCTAGGGAACAATATCGTAGGCCAACTTCCTGAGGTATATGGTACTTATCTTTAAAGGCTTCTATTTTGGCAGGGGAGTCTACTAGGCTCGGAAATCTATCGATTTGGACAACCTAAGAAAAAGTGACTGGAATTTGTAAGTGAAGAAATAAGAACTAGAAGGCCGAGGAGAAAAAGAAATGTTTAAAAGATTATAAACTTACAGGAACTAAAGCGTGTGCTAATCCCTGATACCTTTAGAAAGGTTTTCAAAAGATTTCTTGAGGAACGGGTGAGAAAAGTCTGGTGACTTGGAAAGTTTTGAGAATTTGAGTGTTAGATATCTCTGGAAAGCTTGAACATTTGTGAAATGGGGAAATGATTTCCCCATACGCTTTATATAGGAGGCGAGGATGGGTGAGAGTTATCCCGCTCAAAATTCCAAAAATAAAGCTCAGCCGTTGGATCTGTGCTTCACCATTAGATCTAGGGAACAAAGCGCCATCTGAGGCAATTAATGATGCTTTGTGGGCTTCGAAACGTCAGAAGCAATTATGGGGCACGTAAAACGATATTCTCACACGTGTGTGAATCAGAGAATCAGGTAAAATTAATTTGTAATCAATCAAAACCCCACTTTTTCTCCTCGGATGAGAGGGAAAAACCGGAGTTTTGAGGGGCTATTGTAGGGATAAGAGCCCAAAATCTTATATTGGGCCTTGGGCTTTGTCCGAGGACATTGAATGGTCCAAGGAAGGACAAACAGTTATGAGGTGTTTCGGTTTAAAGTCTCATAAGTAAGGAATGATTGAAAGGTGGTCCGAGGAAGAACTCTTCCTCGGATATGATGAATGCAGCTCAAGTATATATTCCAGCAACTGGAATGATCCCCCAAGAAGCTCCAATGATAGGGACGTGCCTCATGAACATACGAGAAGGAAGGAAACCTAAAAATATCTAAGCAAAAGCTGCCACCACTGTATTAAATGCACTACAGCTACTTTTTTTGGCCGCATTTATGTGGAGAAGACCCCCGAACAGTGTTGTCTTGGCTATCACAACTCACAGAAAGCCAAAGGGAGTGTCTGATGGGACAGACACTCAAGTGAGGGCTCAAATGATCAACAAGTGTAGGATCAAGATGGTCCAAAGGGAGTTATATAATGTAAGAGACCTTCCATGAGAGGGAGACCGGAAATTGATCAGAAAGCATTGTAGCAATCAAAATTATATTTGTAATTGATTTTGTAAGGACTCAATCTGAACTTTTAGCCCAATAGATGTATGGACTTAAGCCCAAAAAGCCCAAAGTAATAAATTTGTGGAGAATGGGTTGGAAACCTGGGCTTTAGCGAATTAAGTAACAGGCCTATAGATTTGAGTGGCACACAAAAAAAGAAAGATAATAGATGTACATTAAAGAAAAGAGTCCCTGGTCAAGTCCGAGGAGACTGATTCTTAAATATTGTTCTCAAAGCGTTGTTACAAGTCTGGTTCTAGATCGCTACAGTGTTTCTTCCCTCTTTCTTCTCTCTCCTTTTCTTCCACCCCTTTTTAGAAGGAGGGTCTCTTCCATTATATAGTCCCCTTTAAGTCATCTTGATCCCACACTTGTTGATCATCTGAGCCCTTACTTGAGTACCTATCCTATCAGACATCCACTTTGGCTTTCTGTGAGTTACGATTGCCAAGGCAATACTGTTCAGGGGTCTTCTCCACATAAATGCGGCCAGAAAAGTAGTTCCATTGCATTCAATACGGTGGTAGTAGCTTTCCTTTAGATATTTTTTAGGGGTTTCCTTCTCCCTTGCACGTTTCTAGGGTACGCCCTTGTCATTAATGCATCTTGGGAGGTCACCTTGATCATTAGGTCCTAAGTTTGACCTATTCTTAGCTAGTCCGAGGAGACACTCCTCCTCGGACAACCTTCTCGTTCCATGTTCTATTCGTAAAGTCTGACTCAAAACAATTTGTACTGCTCGCTTGTCTTCAGATTACTTACCTCCTCGGACAGGGCCCAAGGCCCTATATGTGATTCGGGCCCTTAACCCCACAGATTTGTATGGCAAAATACCTCCTCGGACAGTGAATTCATTCAACTCTATTCTTCTTGTTCTTTCTTAATCACTTTTAAATCCATACTAGCCGTTGTCAAACTCATTAGGGCCTAGCTCTTCAACCCATTCTCTATAAATTTATTGTACCGGGTTCACTGGGTCAAGATCCCATACATCTTGGGCTGTAAAACGTGTCCCTATAATATCAATAAAATTTGTCTTTCATCTAATACATGGTCATACTTCTCTAGTTAATTATTAGTGTTTTTAAGGTAATTCGAATTACCTTAAAAACACTAATAATTAACTAGAGAAGTATGACCATGTATTAGATGAAAGGCAAATTTTATTTAGATTCTATATAATGCATACAAAAATATATAAAATCAAATCAAATCAAGAAAATATCTTTTTTTTTTTTTTTAACAGATAACTAATTAGTTAAAAAGCATAAAATAAAAGAGCGTGGTGTGGGCCTTAATTTGTTTCTCACGAAAAATGAGATCACACAATTTTCATTTTTCTAGATCAGTGTGGAGGCCAGCATGAAGAATATGTCATAATTTTTATTTTTATTTTTTGCCTTTAATTTTTTTTTTCTTTTAATCATTTCCTTATAAGAGTCCTCCTGCTGACCAAAACAGAAAGGAATAATAACCTCTTCCTAACCAACTTGTTCCCTCATTCCTAACTATTTTCTTCTTTTCAACAAATAAAGCTGCTCGGCAACCATTTTCTTTGTAAAGAACAAAAGATTTTAACCTTACATATAGCTCAGCTCAAGAAGCACATCATTTCATTTGTTTCCTATTGGCAATAATTGCATCACGGGTAGCAGGAGTACCGTCAAACTTTTCGGTGATATTTCATTTTCCTTGCCGCATGTTTGTCCTGTAAGTCTGTGACTCTTGTCTATTGAAGACTTGGAGTTGGAAGTACCTCGTGTACTCACATCACATGCCCCACAGAAACAAAACCCATATAGAGTCATATGCAAAGGGGTAGTGTAATGTTTTGTTTTATTAATTGATTAATATTAGGGACATGATGAAATGTTCAATAATTTTATAATATTCTTAAATTAGCATGCTAACTCACAAATCAACCAACTGCAAATCCCGATTTAAATTTTTTGGTATGTTAATTTGGGAGTTTTTTGAATTTTTGTTGTGTTTATAGCATTACTCCTATTAATTTTAGCTAAAAGGAGAACTTGTGGGGAATGTGAACTCTAAAATAAGACTAAATTGCAAATTACTCCAAAAGTTTAGGATAATTTTGATTTTGTCCTTTAAAGGTTCAAAATTTTGATTAACTCCCCTAACATTAGGTATCGTTTGAAATTACTCCCTTCTGTCAATGCATCATGCCTAGATGTTTGTTAAGTGTTCAACTAATCAAAACAACTCTGAATACAAACGGTGCAAAATCAAAATCATCCCAAACATAAGGGGTGTAAAAATTAAAACAAATACAATCCTAGAGGGTGTCATAATTGGTTTTGATAAGGTTCAAAATGACAGTTTTGAATGAGAAAACGTCATTTTGATCTCACTTGATACTTAATGAATGCTTCATCACAGTGCATGATGGAAGGATTTAAATCCATGTAACGTAAGAGTTAAGAATCCAAACTTTAAAATTTTTGGGAGAATAAAATCAAAACTACTAAATAATTTACAAATTATAATTTAGTCCTAAAATAATAATAAAAATTTTGGTTAAATGATGTTGTCCACAGGGAAATACATATGTGACAACAATCTTAGCAATACTAATTACAATATATACAAATATTTTTTTTATTTAACCACAAAATATTATCTAAAGAAGGAAATTGTATAATTTTGGAGCAGATGTGGCCATCTTTGATAGCTAGAGCCAAGGAAGGAGGATTGGATGTTATTCAAACCTATGTGTTTTGGAATCTTCATGAGCCTCAACCTGGTCAGGTTAGTCAAACCTTCTCTCTCTCTCGCTCTCTCTCTCTCTCTCTCTCTCTCTCTCTCTCTCTCTCTCTCTCTCATGTGGGGATTTTGTGTTGCACAGTATGATTTTAGTGGAAGATATGATCTGGTGCGATTCATCAAAGAAATCCAAGCACAAGGGTTATGCTTGCCTTAGGATTGGACCTTTCATTGAGAGTGAATGGAATTATGGGTACATACATAGGTTAATTCTCATTCCACATCCTACGATCCACGAAAAATATCCCTACTAGTGTTAAGAACATTATTAGATTTAGAACAAATTATAATTATTTTTCTTTGCAAACTAAATTTTTATTATCATTAACAGTTGTTATAGTTAGAATAGACTGATTACAAGCCCACTAATATGTACTTCTAAATATTTCTTTCCAAACAAGTAAATCACCTCATAATAAATAGTTTTACACCATATTGTCTTTATTTTAAATATATCATGATTCTTTATAGAGTTTGAATTTAGTAAAGATAGGGTGTAAAACTCATGTTTTATACAATCTAATAAGAGATTGTTACGTCAGTATACTTAAAATCAATATATCCTACCACACCTAATAACATCTCAATAAACTTTTAAGTTGGTAAGATTTATATATGGGTATTAGAATTGATTAGGTGTGGTTGTGCTTATATACAGGTATTAGATTTGATTGGAGGGATAAAACGTGAGTTTTACATCACATCCTTACAGAATTTAATTTCTACTTAATATATACATCATAAGTTAGGGAATAGATATTCAAACCTAGACACTCTTATTGGAAGCATCAGAAAATTCCATTAACCTAAAGTCAATGCATTAATAAAAAAATAAAAAAATAAAAACTTTGGCCCACCAATGGGTCAACTTTTATTTTTCAAAATATTTAACAATTGATATTAATTTAAAAATTACAATATTTAAAGAGGGGCATAAATGTGGTATAAGATAATTTATTCCTCAATGTGCGGCTGAACTTATTTAAAAAGAAAACATAAAGTAGGTCTTATTGGCATTGTAAAAATGTTTTAGATTATACTAGTCTTTTTATAGAGAAATGTTATAGTCTTATAATAATAGATAAATAATTAAATTCACTATTCCCTGATCATTTATTCTTTTAGACAAGTAGTAGTTTGTCATTATGATTGGATTAGAAAAAAGGGTCTAGAGTTCAAACTCTTTCTCCACTATATGTGTGTGTGTGTGTGGGTGGATGGATTAGGTTCAAATTACACCCAGTATAACTTTAACCAATACTAGCCTCTGAGCACGCGCATGAGCGCATGCTTAGAGGCTCTTCAATTTTTTGGTAAAAGTTAATAATTTGCATTCATTATAATTTAGAGAATTTATTATAATTTGGGATTATTACATTTTCCAATTACAAAAAAAGCCTAGGGGTGCAATGAAAAAATTATTTCACCACACATAATACTCATCACACCCCTAGGTTGTTTTTTTTTTTTTTTTTTTTTGTGTAATTGAAAAATGTAATAATTCCAAATTATAATAAATGCTCTAAATTATAATGAATGCAAAATTATTAAATTTTACCAAAAAATTGAAGAGCCTCTGAGCACGCGCTCATGCGCGTGCTCAGAGGCTAGTTATTTTTTATCATATGCTAAGACACAAACTTTTCACATTAAAAAAAAGGACAATATCAAATTTCATATAATAGGATATTTACAAAAAATGTTCATTAACAACTACTTGATAGATTGACTACCACTTCACTCCCTTGAATTCATCCAATGTATCTGCCATGCAATCTAACAAAATTGTTGATATATCACCCTAAAAAAATAAAAATAAAATAGAGTGAGGTTTAAATGTAAGAAAAAAATACTAACAAAAATAATAGGAGGAAGACAAAGCACCACTTAAGACACATACACTAAAATAATTAATCAAACCCAATAATCACAAAAAAAAAAAAAAAAACATAGACAAAAATATATATCATTCCCACTCTTTAAAAAAGAGTCATTAATTAGAGAAAATATTAAACAATTATCAAACTGACCAAATAAAAGAAAAGTGTGGTCCTATTTTGTACGCAGTATTTTCATGGGAGTTAAAAGATTTTTTTTTTTTTTCTTTCAAACTCTAAATTACATAAAAGAATAATTTTTTTTTTTTTTTCTTTTCTAAACTCTAAGTTAGTGTTCAACTAAATATTTTGTTGAAAAAAATATATCAAAAAGTAATTTGAGTTCAAATAGAACTCATATTTTTTTTCTTTGAAATATTCACGTTTAGAAATATGAGTTCAAATTGAAAATTCACTTTTAGAAATATAAGAAAATTCACGTTTAAAAATATGAAATCATATTTAAAAATTTTAGTCCAAATAGAAATCAAATAGAACTCATATTTTATATTCACGTTTTCAATATGAGTTCTAATATAAGTTCAAAACGTTTTTGTGCTAATATGAGTTATATGACTTCAAAAGGTGAATATAAGAAGTTATATTTGAACAAAACAATAGGAATATAAGAAAACGTGACATGAAAGTGTTTTTTTTTTTTTTTTTTTTTTTTTTTTTTTTTTTTAATGATATGGAAAGGATAATGATAACAAAGTAAGGAAATCAAATATAGGAAAGCAAATACTAAATGACAACTCATAAAAGCAAACGTAATAGAGAGAATTCAATACGCATGAGATGTTCTAAATAGAGGTCATAAAAGATACTTACATTTTTGTTGTTGACTACACTTCAAGTCCAAAGTCCAAATAGTTCGTTGGAGATGGAGGATAGAACACATGAAAATCTTGAAGATCAACACCCTAGTGCAAGTTCCTTGAAGTTATACCAAAATCTTAAAGATAAACACCTCAGTGCATGTTCCTTGAAGTTTAAATACCAAAATCTTAAAGATGGCACCCTAGTGCACGTTCCTTGAAGAAATATGTGAAAGAAATTAATGGTGAGGTTGAAATATAAAGGCTATTTTACACAAGTATTTGATTTGTTTCTAGAAAATAAGAAGTTTTTCCTGAATTAAAAAATCAAAATAGAAAAGACCAAAGTATATTGACATACACATACCGTTGAGCAGGAGCAAATTTGAGTAGAGCAAATAGAAAAAATGATAATAATGGTGAAAAGGAGATTAATAGAATTGAGAGAATTGGAGAACTGAAGAAGAAGCAATTTGAGTTTGAAAATCAACGTGAGTGTACCGAGAGTGTGGTCCTATTTTGTAGATAGTGTTTTACGTGGGAGTTTTCATTTATAAAAATGATCCAACCAAATTGTGGTGATATGGTTAGCAATTTGAAAACCAATAGAAGAGTAGTAGTGTCTAAATTTAAGGGATATGGATGAAAAGTTATAGTGATAGTTTTATTGTATGGAAAATAAAGAAGAACTTTTATAATTAAAAAATAATAATAATTGTTATAAAAAATAATAAATAAAGAAGAATTGATTTGAAAAAAAAAAATGTGAAGGGAGTATGAGTAAGGGAAACGTGAATTCAAAAGAAAAGAAAAAAAGAAAAAGAATGAAAAAAAGAGTGAAAAAAAAAAAAAAAAAAAAACCAACTTAGGGGAAGTTAGACATGAGTTTAAAAAAAAAAAAATGGATAACGAAAAAAAATTAAAGGATAAACCTTAATAACAGGGTAGATAACTTTTTTTGATAGAAACGTTTTTTTTTTTTTTTTTTGGGATAAACTTGAGGATGTTTAAAAAAGAAAAAAAAAATTGATTTGAAGATAACTTTTTTTAAAAGGAAAAAAATAATAATAATAACAAACATATAGTTGCTTTGAAGAAGTGAGTTAGTGGGAGAGTGATCCTATTTTGTAGGAAATGTTTTAGGTGAGAGTTAAAGATATATTTTTACTTTGTTATCCTCAAGTTTTGCCCCTACTTAAACATAGGCTGTAGGGGTATTTTGGAACCAAAAAAAATCTGGTCCAAATAGGTGCAGCCCCTTAAATAGTAGTATAGATTATACAACTAAATGTCCTTTTATTGTATGCAAATTTTGAGAAATCCACAAGTGGATTACATATTCTTCTTATACTCTCCATGCGTGCAAAGCTTCAAGGCAATTTGAGATCAATAACTATCTCATCTATAAAATGTTTAAATTTCAAGTTTTTATGTTTTAAAATTATGCATGAAATGTGAGTTTATGGATTAATTAGTAAATAATATGTGATTAGTACGAAACTTGGCATGCATGTTAAGAACAAAGAGAAGATGTAATCCAACCGTGGCATGTTCAAAATATTAATTAAATAAAAAGTTATTAAGAGGTGTAATATTGCTTAAAGTTGCACCATGTGTTATTTAAAATTTACTAATATGTATTTTTTTTTTTTTTAGATTCTAAATTTTCTATTTATACCCAATAATATATTTCTAAGATACTATCAATTTAATTTCTCAAACACTTATCGTTATTCTTATCATTATCTTAAAATGGATTATATTTGACTCCCACAAGTGTTGCACCCATTTCTTGCTTAAGAGTGTTTGGACTGTAGGGGGTTTTCATTTTGGTTGCATGATGTCCCTGGCATTGTTTATCGATCAAACAATGAGCCATTTAAGGTACTAAGCATCTCCCTCCCTCTCTCTCTCTCTCTCTCTCTCTCTCTCTCTCTCTCTCTCTCTCTCTCTCTCATAAACAAGTATTTATTTATTTATTTTTAAATCTAATGTTTACCATGAAATCATTTGATTTTACCCAAAAAAATTGCGGATGTAATTATTTAAAAAAAAAAAATTACTTTAGACCTCTTGAGTTAATTATGCGGATTAATTGAAAAGTGAATTACTGAATCATATGGTGATTATAGTTCGGATTAAATACCTAAAATCACAACATAAACCAAATTTGAAAATAATTCAATCAATAGAATAACACACAAATTTGGTAGCAAAGTGAAAACAAATCGAGAATCGACTCAAGAGGGAAAAACATTCTGAGTGTATCTTTACCCTAATAAGGAAATCCACTATATGAAAAGAAGTTTTACAATCCAGTTCATACTTATGCCCTTAGACTCTATTCTATATATAAACATACTGATGTGCCCTTACACCAACTCTAGACCATCTTAACTATTTTATATGAATCCCTTCTCAAGAACCTCATCCATGATCACAATCGAACCCTTTAACCTACTCTAAGGACCCTCCTTGAAGGTTTGATCTCTAAATAAGTAGCACTGGGATTTAGACTCTAAGGTTTCAGTTCTTGATCACCAAAAACAACAATTTCATTATGAATATGGAATTCTGAACTCACGGGGTTTATCAATTATGGGTTTAGGTTTACTTCATTGTAGTTCATGGTAGTAGCCTCTTTAAAAAGGGGGAAAAAATGTTTTTAGTAGTGTTTATGATATGACTTTATATCATTGCATGTAGAACATGAAAACCAATGCAACATAGACTTTAATGAAACAAGTCAGATTTTCTTTTCATAATTCTCAATTGATTGTGCAACAATCAAATTGTTGTCAAAATTCTTCTTTTGGTCAATCGAGCGACAATCGATTTGTTGTCAAAATCACATGTTTGATTGATTGAGCATTGATCGAATGGCAATCAAAACTCAGAATGACTATCTTCTTTTGAGCTACATCTTAGACCTTTTGAACTTGTACTTTGACACACATTATAGATTTGATCTTCATTACAATGTCATTGAATTTGCCCCAGTACGGACAATTTCCCCCACTCAATACAGCATAGCTCTACCTATGCCCATCCTTAGTTTTGATAATGTGACACCATTTGAGCTAATCGGTTGATAAGATGTTGCTTTTTTCTTTCAAATAGCAAGGTTTGAAAAGTCTATGTTTATTGGCTTTATTCAATGACAAATTTGTATGTATTTTGTTTAACCATTTTAATGTATCTTTTCGGTGCTTAATTGTATTTGGGGTAGATTGTAGTTGAGCCTCATTTGCATTTTTGAAAGCTGCATTCAAAGTCATCTAGTGACTTCAGGCAACCTACTCTACCCGCGAGTGACATGGCAAAAAGCCAAGATCAAAGAGTTGTCTAGGCAAGTCGTGACCAGCCAAGCTGCGATAAGGTTGCAAGTTGCAAGATTAGTGTACTTTGTTCTTTGAACTTTTTATGTCCATTGTGTATCTGCCAACACACACTTTTTGAGCTAGTGTGCGTGGCTTGGTATTCAAATAAGAGTGTGACCTAACCCTAGAAATTATTCTTATCACATTTGAAGCCAAAATTCTTATGTATGAAAAGAGAAAGCTTTAGTTTTGAGCAAAAACACTCTACCTTCTCTTTTCCATCTCATTCATCCTTGATTGAGATTTGTATTTCATTCATCTCACGTCCTTACACAGTACCTCGTGAGTTGTGAGTGAATCCATAGAAACTTAGGAAACCATATTAAAAATCCAATCTTTTGGTGGTTTTCCATTGGTGCTTCAATGGGGTGTCTCCAGTAAGCTAGAAGAAGAAAGGGCCTAGCTAGAACTTGAAGGTTTCAAGTACATTAGTCTTGTGGGCTCGGAGGGTTCAGTGTCCCAAGTACTGCAACTATCTTGTTTAGTGGAGATTTCCGACGGGGGAGAGGTTTTTCCACCCCGGTTTTGAGTTTTGCTCTTTCTAAACACTTCTTAGTGTTTAGCTTTGGTTTAAATACTTTTACCTTATGTCCATATTACTATTTATATGTTATGCCTAGTGTAGCTTAGTTCTTGTTATATGGAAATTGGTTAATCATTTATATGATAACTAGTTTGTTAGTTTAGCTTAAAAGTGATTTAGCCGTAAAAAGCATGGTTTAGGGTTCTAAAGTTGTAATAGGATTGCTTTAGCATCTTTCAAGGTTGTAAGCCACTCCATGCTTACGCTACTTTGATGTCTAGAAAATTTTCCACATTTTTGTATTTTGATGCTATGCTAAAATCCGTACATAAATCAAAGTGCAATAATTTGATATATCGGTTCTTAGATAATTAAAATGATTTCATTAGTCTGTTGGTTCAATTTTGTAGTTCTACATGCAAAATTTTACTACAAAAATAGTGAACTTGATGAAGTTAGAGAGTTTATATGCCTCATAAGGAGGTCCCATCATACTGTCACAGGTACTATACCGTATCTTACTAGTCAATTTGTTATAAATTCTTTACTGAATACAATTTCTCACCTGACATATATTAATTAATGCTGGTATAGATTGAGAATGAATATCAAAACGTTGAAGTAGCATTCCACGAAAAAGGACCCCCTTATGTTCGTTGGGCAGCTAAAATGGCAGTTGGTCTCCAAACTGGTACCATGGATCATGTGCAAGCAAACTAATGCTCCTGATCTAGTGGTTAGTTTACTAATCAACTAAGACTACTGGTTTTAGTACTAGTTTTACTCAGGAACTAACCTGCTAATTTTAAAATATTCTCTTTGCTATTTTGTAAGATTCAACTGATTGCATAATGGACCATGTATTGTATGTCCCTTTAACAAATTAAACATGCCGATTAATACATGCAACGGGATGAGATGTGGAGAAACTTTTGGAGGACCCAACTCACCAAATAAGCCATCATTGTGGACAGAGAATTGGACTTCTTTGTATGATCAAATCTCTGAATATATTGTTCAATTTTTAAGGGCAGGAAGTTTTAAGTAAAATGTTACATTCCATTCGATTCTCTAGATGAGTCAAAAGGAACATTAATTCAACTAGTGGGTACATTCTTGGGTTCAATTTTCACTGATAAGAATCATTGTTATTAATACCGTTTCGGAGCCCGTTTCAGTTTGTCCAGTGGAATGGAATATTTCGGTACGGGCCGATTTCGGCGTACCGTTTCAGGGTGTTTTGGAGTTATTAAAAAATAATTTATATATATTCTTGTAGAACATAAAATTGTCAATTCTAATAAATAAATAACTAAATATCAAATAATGCAAATCATTTAGTCTTAACTCTTAAGTCTTAAACATCAATAACTTGAAATATAACATCAATTTAACATCACACAATAAGAAGATTACAAGACAATAACTAAATATCAAATAATACAAGATTTACTCCTCCTCTTCATCATCATCCATGAGAGAAGGATCAAATTCATCATCAAAAGAACTCCCAAAAGAACTCCCAAATATAACTTTTAAAAAAATAATAATAAAATAAGTTAATAACAGGCCAAATCCGTTACCGGCCGAAATTTGCATCTCGGCCGGAATTGGCCGGAATTGACTGGAATGGACCGAAACGGCCCGAAATTTGACCCGAGGTGGAATGTGGGGTATTCCGGTACCAGTTTGTATACCGGTACGAAAAATTTCGGCCGTTCCGACTGGAACGGAATGGAATCAATAACAATGATAAGAATCAACAAGTCATGTTTGATACAAAAATAAAGTATGTGAAGGTATTAGCTGTTATACTAGTTAGTAAGTCTATAAAGAATAGTACCATAAGAAACTAATGGCCAGCTTCAAAAGTTTGGTACTACGGAGTTAATGATAGTTTTTATTTGGAGAGATAATGATGGTTGAAATGGTTGCTTAGTGGTGATGAGATCAATGAGGATCAAACTTGGAGGGTACTGGAGAATGCTTATGGCTGTAAGATGAATCTAAGACAATGATTTCCCAGATTTTTTTTTTTTTTTTTGGTACTGAATTTGTCAATAACAATTGATGTTTGAATGAATGAGAAAAATATAATTGTTAATCATTTTAAGAGTCAACTAACTGTACTTAATTTTCTCTTGAAGCTATCAAGTATATGGCCAGAAGCCATACATAAGATCTGCTAAAGACATTGCATTTCATGTAGCACTTTTTATTGCAAGAAATGGAAGCTATGTAAATTATTACATGGTACGGTATTTAAGTTATAAATCTCATAATTAATGCTATTATTTTTCAATCTGGTTGAGCATATTTTCTTTTAAATTTCACTGGTGCATATTACATAATCCATTTAGTTTTCTCAACCTAATCATGTCAATGTCCCTAATACTACATTCCTTATGTAGTACCATGGTGGAACAAATTTTGGGAGAACAAGCTCTGCATATATCATAACAGCTTATTATGATCAAGCTCCTTTTGATGAATATGGTGAGTAGCATATGCTTCTTAATTAGATGAATAATTCAATTAATAATCCACTACTTCTGATAATTTTTGGACTAAAAAGGCAACCTAAGTGGGGGCATCTTAAGGATTTGCATGCTGCAATTAAATTGTGCTCTACAACTTTGCTGCAAGGAGTACGAACAAACTATTCTTTAGGCCAACATCAAGAGGTAATGTGCCAAAAGTCATCTCATATATCACTGAATGTTATATACTCAAATATGAAACTTAAAAGATTATGATAACAAGTATTTCTTTCTTTCTTTCTTTCTTTTTAACTTAGGCTATTGTTTTCCAAGAAGAGACTGGAGGTTGTGTAGCATTTCTTACAAACTATGATGGATATAACATTACTGTACAATTTCAAAATATATCACTTAAATTGCTTCCAAAGTTGATTAGCATTCTACCAGACTGTGAAAATATAGCCTTCAATTCGGCAAAGGTAAGTTATAATGTAACAAGTTCTTTTTTTTGTAGTTGACCATTATTCATGTTTGTAATCCTGCATTATAACTACAATTTTGAGCTCATGACATTTTCTAGCAAAATTTTGGTTTGAAATTATTTTTAAAAATAATTTATATTCTAATATACCTTGAATTTTTGTTTTGACAAGATCATTATGTGCATAATTTAATGTAGGAAATTTGCTGTTTAGAACTTAATCGATATCTTGTGAGTTTACAATCATTGGCAAATCTAAAGTATATATATTTATCTTATCTTGTATAGGTGAATACAGAGTATAATGACTGAATCATTACACTAGCACAAACTTTTGATCCAACTGATAGCAGGGAAGAATTCAAAGATGAGATTGTGAACTTCAAAGATACATCACTAAAATCAAATGGCTTACTTGAGCACACGAGTACAACCAAAGACAAATCTGATTATCTTTGGCATACTCTTAGGTAAATTCATCTCTCTTTGAATTTTACTAGCATGAACCATATGCATGCCTTCTCTTCTTTGCATCAACTTAGTGATATTATTAATGGAGTTTTCTGTTGAAATACAGGCTTGAACACAATTTTTCTTCCACCGAAGCAGTACTTCATGTTCAATCTCTTGCACATGTTGTGCATGCTTTTTTGAGCAACATATATATAGGTAGGTTACTAATTATATTCGAACTTCTTGGAAAGACAATATCTTTCTTTCTTTTCTTTTTTCCTTTTTAATTAACTACGACCATTTTATTTTGTGCAAGGCAACATCCCTCATTATATGTAGGTAAACAATTGTGATTCACACCCCAAAACAATATTACACTTTTTCACTCTAACTGTATACATTTTACACTTTGTCCTCTAAACTAATAAAACACACAATCAACCCCTCAAATCAAAAACTTTGTAACACTTAACCTCCATGTAGGTAAACAATTGTGATTCACACCCCAAAACAATATTACACTTTTTCACTCTAACTATATACATTTTACACTTTGTCCTCTAAACTAATAAAACACACAATCAACCCCTCAAATCAAAAACTTTGTAACACTTAACCTCCATCTATCAGTTTACCTATTAACCTAAACAGAAAAGGTGCACATACGATATTCACTTGACCCACTAGTAGTTAGTAAAAATATACAAATGTCAGCCCCTCTAATTAAATTACAAAAGGGACATTTTGGAGTTTCTAAGAAATCCTGATGAGGTCCAAGTCAGACGATGTCACGTGAATATCACGTGCACACGTTTTCGTCTAACTTAATAGGAAAACTGACATAAAAGGGTTAAGTGCTACAAAGCTTTCAATTTGAGAGGTCAATCATGCGTTCAATAGTTTAGGGGATAAACCGGTAAAGTTTAAAAGAGAGTATAATGGTTGTGTGTGTGCGTGTGCATATATATATATTGAAACCTTTGATTTAACATTCAAGAATTTTGGAGTTACAAGCTAGCAACCCTAACCCTTACTTATTATTTGGTGGTATTCAGGTTCTGCAAATGGAAGTTTTACTATGAAGAACTTCACGATGGATATCCCATTTATGGTAAAAGATGGAATAAACAATATTTCTATACTCAGCGTAATGGTTGGGCTACAGGTAATGATTTTGTAACTTTATTTCTTAAAAATTATATTTATATGCTACCTCCATTTTATTTAATTTTATTTATTTTTTATTTTTTGCTTGTGAAAAGGATTCAGGAGCTTTTCTTGAAAGAAAAAGGACTGGCTTAAAAACAGTGACAATTCAAGGCGACAACAACGAATTTTATAATTTGACAAACTATGAATGGGGATACAAGGTTAGCACTTTTACCTTGATTAATCTTCCAACATTATTGTTATATGTAAAATTTGGATATAGCACTTTAAGTACAATAAATTAGGTTTCTCAATTCAAACATCCAATTGTATTGACTAATATAAACAACTTAAACAATGTTGTCTTTTTCAGGGATAATTTAATTCAATTTTCCTAGATATTTGAATTTAGTTAAGGAACATTATATACCGCACTTAAAGTACTGTACTTTCTTTAACTGGATTATTAACCAATGCCCTAAAGGCACTAGTTAGCATGACCCTTTAAATTATACTCATTAACCATTACAGGTTGGACTACTTGGAAAAGAGTTGCAAATATATAGAGAAGAAAATGTGGGAGATGTAGTGTGGTGTAATAATGGAATCTCTACCAACCAAACATTTACTTGGTACAAGGTATGTAACTGTACATTTCATATATATTATAACAAAAATCTCATGTAAGATAAAAAATTAAAATTTAAAAAAAAAAAATGTTGAAGTATCAAATAATGGTTTTACAAATAAAAGAGAAAAATCAAAGAAAATTAAGATAGCATTTATTAAGATTTAAATTAGGGGTGTCCACGGGTCGGGCTGATTCGGGTTTGTGCCTGACCCGAAGTTTTCGGGTGGGTGAAAGTCAAAACCGAAACCGACCCGTTTTAATGGTCGGATCATCCAGTTCGGTTCTGTTGGTTTCGGGTAGGTTGTCGGTCGGTTTCGGGTTTTGAAGCCGGTGCCAATATTTCGCCAGATCAGTTAAGATCTGGCCAATATTTGGCCGGATCCGTCGAATCTGGACTAGATCTCGACGAGATCTCACCAGATCTGGTGGATTTCATGTTGCTCTTCATCAGAAAATCATAAATATCGCTGGATCTAGTGGATTGTAATGGATTTCAAGAAGCTCTTTGTTAGAAAACCTTTGGATCTCGCCAGATTTTGTTGATTTTATGGTCAAGTCAGGTGGCTCGGGTTTTTGGGGAGGAAACCAGCCAGCCAACCCGAAGGGATCAGGTCCTGTGGGTGGTGACCCGCCGGCGACTGTCGGATTGATCGATTTGGGTGGTGGCCGGTCAGTTTCGGGCGGGTCCGGTGAGTTGAGTGGGTCACCGGGTTGTGTGGACACCCCTAATTTAAACTCATTCAAACATAAAATTTATATTTGTTTTTTACTCTACAATCCCTATATGATTTATAGTTTATAGTTTATCTGTGTAATATTGCAAATTGGTAATCTTGCAGATATTTTTTGATGCACCCAAGGGAGATGATCCTGTTGCCTTAAACCTTAGTTCAATGGGGAAAGGTGAAGCTTGGGTTAATGGACAAAGCATTGGTTGCTATTGGATTTCTTTCCATGACTACCAAGGCAATTCACCACAAATATTGTATGTAACCATTAGCTATATATCCACAGTAGCTTTTTATGTGAAAATAATTAATAAACACCAAACATGGAAAAAAAATAAAAATAAAAACAAAAAACAATGTGCATACATACACACACAAGAAAGTGAATTCCCTAAAAGAATATTTGTAAAAGGAGATTAGAATCTTGGGACTCTAAAATTATAGTGTAGCAAAGTTCGTAGTTAAAGTTTAGGTGCTACATACCAAGGGAGTTAATACCATATTGGGGAGACCATTTCGGTTTGGTCAAGAGAACAATGTATTTCGATACCAATAAATATCAGTGTACCATTTCAGGATTATCACTATATATATAATATTAATATATTAGGCCCAAAATCTTATTCTCTTAAAATATATAAGCCCATCTCTCAATACTAAAATTCTGCAAGAACTAACACAGGGGTACATTGTAGCAACACTTTAAAATTGGGAGGTCAATCATGTGTTTCAATAATTTAGACTTTAAAGGGATAAAAGTAATTGGATTGAAAGATTATGGTAGAAACTAGAAATATGTAATTTGCCCTATTTTTATTATAGTATAACTATATAATTATTATGACAAAGTCACCTACAACAAGTGACCACAATGATCTTGAAAGAAGTTCTTTACGACCTCCCATTTAATTCTACTTCTAAAATATGTGAATTTTATAGTGATGTTAGGAATACTATAAATTTTATTATATATATGTCTTATTAAATGATGGGTCATCAACCTAATTTAACCATAATAAATAATTCAAACACTCATTTATTATCTTTTGAGGTGGCACCGATCACATTTATTATCACATCAATTTGTAAGTTTTTATAGTAAAATTTGTACTAATTTTAGAATTTTAACTTGGCCATTAGTTAAACAAGTTCACTTACTATTAAACTTTTTGCCATGTATGACAAGCCATTAGTATTCATCTTCCAATTTACTAATATACCTATACCATAGAGGATTTTTAGTCATCTCCCACAAACTTGAAACCTATTGCAATGTTTTTTTTTTTTTTTTTTACAAATTATTTTGTTGTACACACAATTTCACTGTATTATAAATTTATAATTCAAGTTTACACAGAGATCGTTCTCTTTCAATAAGTGCATATAGGACTATATGGACAACCATACATGTGCATGCACACACATACATGCATAAATTAGACCAATATTAAGTTTACAAATGTAATTTCCTATGTATATATGCATATATATGTTTTGCTAGGTATCATGTGCCCAGATCATTCCTCAAAACTGGTTAAAATCTTTTAGTTTTGCTTGAAGAAAATGGTGGCAACCCTCTTCAGATTTCCTTGAACACCGTGTCAATTATCAACGTACAAAAAGATTCATCTGACGATCAGATTGTCTCTTCCTTCGAAGATTACATAGAGATGGAAAGTTATAGGTATTCTTATTAGGGATAAAATGAATTACAAGTCCCCTACTATACAAAGTGACAAATGAAAATATATAAAATAGGCTAATAAATCTGTTTCCTACTAATCTGGAACGAGCATTTTGAGAAGAATTCATGATGTAAATTCCTTCACATTCTTCATTTAAATAATAATCAAAGTCCTAGTTATTATATTCAGAACTTGTTCCTTGTCTCACATTCTTATTTTATCCGTATTTTTATTTTTAAATAAATAATATTTTATCTAATGGTATTACCTAATATTTACCTAATGAAACCAAATAGAATGAGTACTTTAATTGATAATTTGTTGATGTAAAAAGGCAAAAAAGCAGAGGAAGGTAGAGCCATTCTAGTTTTTCCCATTCCAAATTTTAACTTGTTTAAATATCATACAGTATACACCAAATAGTAAGAATTGAAGTCAAAAGACGTGGAAAAAAAAAAAATCATTCAACACTATGATGCCATCTTTAGAAAGATAGCGAAAACTTGTTAAGAGGAAAAACTTTGCTTTACTTGTGTGAGGGACTATTGACAGAGCTATAAGGAGATAATCCTTTTTCCCCTTCAAGTGAGGTTGGAGGATGCATTGAGTCACAAGGCTTCACCACAAAAGTCTTATATCTCAATTAAAATTTTCTAGTATTTCCAATAAAGATGACCAAGATTCAAATCCCCCTCATCCAAATATCGAATTATTTAAAATGTTAGGAAGCAAAAATACTCCATTTTTGAAGAAGTAATATTATCTAACACGTATCTGATATAGATACCATCAAGACACGTCTTCTTGTGCGGCCCAACCATTTTTATTTTTGGAAAAAAAAAAAAATGCCGATGCAGTTGGGATATGTCCTCGATACGACCCAGCTTAAAACTTAACGAAATTTTGAAACAAAACGATGACGTTTTGCTCATTTATTTACTCATTTAAATCTTGGTTTGTATATAGCTTTCAATATAAAAATAAGTTCTATTGTAATGTATTATCATTTCAAGTAAATTAAGAAGATGTTTAGTCATTTAGACTCTTGTTTATAGTTGCAATTACTTATTACTATTATCATGAAAAGCAACATATATGCTGTAGGAATGATGTTGCATTAGAGGAAGAAAGAGTCCTCCATTAATTTTTCGAGAAAGGATCCACTGTCATTGCTATTACAGTGGTTACTACAAATTATTATGAAGTTCTTGAATATGAACTAAATTTGATATCATTCGATTAGGTGGACAACATCTCACTCTCACAGGACTAATTAACCCCCCAAAGGCAAAGGGGTTGGTTCAATGGGTTTATCTTCTCCGCAAGTGAAGACGTCGCAAGTACATAAGCTTTGCAGATCAGCAGAAGCTGGTTGGCAAGAGCAGTTCCTGGGTTGTGCACTCGATGGAAAGCTTGCTCCGCAATTGATATCATCACATGTGCCCTCTAAAACCATCTGTTGAGAGCAAACAGATTGCTGACCTATAGAATCAAATACATGAGATAAATACACATTATTTTGCAAATAGAGGTAGATATCATTTGAGCAATCAAATTTTTCGTGACTTTCTCTTAAATTGAGGTGAGATAACACAGCTAAAATTTCACAAAGTTATCAAAATAGCTTTACCTTGAGAAAGAGTAAGTAGACTTGATACAAGAACAAAAGAAACCATGACAAACACAGCAAACTTCTTCATGTTCACCTCTCTCTCTATCTCTCTCAAAATACGCTTATTTGAATTGTTAGAATGGTAGATACCTGTATAGTTGTATGTCTATTTATATTGAACAGTTTAAGTGACTTAACAGCAATATCCATAGATAATTTATTTATTTATTTATTTTTTTTATAGAGTTTCATCCTATGCGTCCGCTTTTGATAATTGTGCTCATTATCATCAGATCAAGGCACTAATTAGTTTTTGGTGTAGGGGGGGATTGAACCCTAAATCTCTTATTCAGCCATTAAAGTCTTTACCATAGACAATTAATTGTGTTGGAAAATGCAATAATGGTTTGGTCAATTACCTAATTTGGAGTATGGGATATGCTCAAGTTGTAACATAATATGAGAAAAACTCTACAACAATTTCATAACAAATTTTAGGTAGTAAGTTGTTACTGATTTTACACTACAAGAAATCTGGGTTTAGGCGGCGTTTTTTTTAGTGACGTTTTTTAATTCGCCGCTATAAGTGGTATACTGTGACGTTTCTGAAAAACGACGCTAAAGAGTGAGTGTTTAGCGACGTTTTCTAAAAAACGTCGCTATAACTCAAACAATAGCGACGTTTTTGAAAACGCCACAATAAGTATAGTTTTAGTAGCGTTTTTCTGGTTTATAACGACGTTTTAAGAAAACGTCGCTGTAGGCTTTAAAGAACACTGCCACCAAAGTGCAAAAGAAAAAACCCTTGCTCCACATTTTTGACTTTTCCGCATAAACTTTTGCCAGCAAAGTGCAATAGAAAAAAATCTTGCCCCCCATTTTTGACTTTTCCACACAAACTTTTGGAAAATTTTCATTTCCCACACTTTTTTCCCTCTTCTTTTTTTTTTTTTTTTTTTTTTGTTCACTTTGTTTTTCTTTCTTTTCTTTTGTTCACCGTGTCCCACACTCCCAGTTCACTTCTTCTTCTTCTTCTTTTTTTCCTCCCCTTTATTTTTCTTTTGCTCATTTCGTGTCCCACACTCTCAGTTCTCTTGGTTTTACAGTCTCTCTTCTCCCATGTCTCTAATCTCCAAAGTAGCCACACTTCTTCTCCCTCAAGCCTCCACACATTTTCTCTCCTCCCTTGCCACCCCTAGCCACCGCTGTAGCAACCCCAAGCCACTGCTGACCCACCATTTTTTCAGAGTGTAAGTCTTTGTTTTTGGTTTATGGGTTTGCTTTGATTTGGTTTTTCTTTAATGGGTATGGAGCTTTTGTACTAATTTTTGCTCTTTTTCTGTTTTGGTTGGAAAGCTTTTGTTGTTCAAGTTTCTTTAGAGTGTAAGTTTTTGTTTTTGGCTTATGGGTTTGCTTTTGATTTGATTTTTCTTTAATGGGTTATGGAGTTTTAGTGCTAATTTTTGTTTTTTTTGTTTTTGTTTTTTTTGGTTGGAAATTGGTACAGAAAGCTCTTATTCAGATTTGGCTGTTTGAGCAAAAGGACCTGAGAATCAAGGGCTGAATGATTGTAAGTTTATGTACAAGTTTGTAAATCTTGTATTTTTTTTTTTCTAGTTAATTTTTCTATAGATTGTAGATTTTGAATTTTTTTTTTTTTTTGTTATTGGTTTTGTGGTTTAGCAAAAGGATCTGAGACTTTATTTTCAATACCATTTCTTCAGGCATTATTTACAACCTAACAATCCATTGGAGGTATGTAAGGATTGTGTTCTGTTTGCACCTTAAAATTTTAGTATTAACTTTGCAGTCTTTTTTTTTTTTTTTTTTTTAAATGTTTATAGAATGGTTTATGAACAGGTTGTTATTGTGTATTAGGCAAATCATCAGTTTGGACATTTGTTAGTTTGAGCAAGTTTATATAGTAGCATTTTTAATGCTAAAAAATAATGAGCAAGTTTTAGCGACGTTTTACAAACGTCGCTAAAACTATGAGAAAAATTCTTTTTAGCGACGTTTTTAAAAACGTCGCTATAGGACTACTTATTTGCGGCGTTTTAAAAGTGCCACTAAATGTATTTTCCTAATTATATGCGAATGTTTATATTATATAGTGACGTTTTAAAAAACGTCACCAAAAGTTTTTGAACGCCATTAAAGATTCACATATGGCGACGTTTTTGGAAACGTCGCAATAGACCTATAGCGACCAGCCTATTGCGACGTTTTCGAACGTCACAAAAAAAACGTCGCTGTAGTTTGTAGCGACGTTTTTTGGGCTTTTAGCGACGTTTGTAAAACGTCGCCTAAACCCAAATTTCTTGTAGTGTTAATTTGAATTCACCACTGAAGTTACTTTATTGCCACCAATAATGGCCAGTAACAACCTACAACTTAGAATTTATTGTAAAAATATTTTAGACATAGCATTTCTGATTTCCATTCTTATCATATTTATTTGTTTAGGGAGCAAGATCATAAATGTTGATTATACATCATAATTAATATATCATAAAAGTTGATTATCTATCATAATTATAATTATAATATATTATATAATGGGTTGGTTCAAGTTACACCTAGTATAACTCTAAATAATATTACACCACCCAATTTTAAATTCATACTTTGAAAATCATAATTAATATATCATAAATATATGTTAACTACTATCCATCATATTAATATATCATAAAAGTTGAGTATCTATCATAATTATAATTATATTATATAATGGGTTGGTTGAAGTTAAACTAAGTATAACTCTAAGAGTCTTACATCACCCAATAAATTGTTATTAAATTCATATTTTGAAAATCACACTGTAGAATTACATATTCTATATGTTCTTAAAATGCATGTCAATTAGATGTTGTTTACCATTGACCTATAAACTCATCATTTATGCATTATTTTAAACTACAAAAACTTGAACTAAAAAAATTAATCGATGACATAGTTATCGATCTTTGATCGTCTTGAAATTTTGCAAGTAAGGAGAATATACATAGATAATGTAATCAAATGGTGGATTTGTCAAAATTCGCATCCAATTAAAAAATATCAAGTAATGTAATATTGTTTAAAATTACATTAAGTATAACTTTAACCGAACCCATATATCTATATCTATATTATTATTTGAGAGACAAAGTTTAGTTACAAAATTAATTGTAGCCTAAGACTACAATCTTACTCAATAAAATAAACATTACTACATATTTTGAAAATCTAACCGTTGAATTGCATGTTCTTTATGCTTTTAATACATGTAAGGACCAAATTTGATTTCCTAGCCCAATAGGTAGATGGACTGAGGTCCAAAAATCCCAAAACAATGAATTTGTAGACAATGGGTTGGAAAACTGGGCTCTAATGAATTAGACTAACACAAAAGTAAGTTTAGATGACAAGAAGATGTAAATGAACAGATTTATAATGAAGAAAATCATCCTCGGTAAAGTCCGAGGAGATCTGTTCTTATATATTTCTTTCAGATTTGATTACAAAGTCAGTTCTTGATGCTACAGTAATTTTCTCTTTCTTTTTCGATCCCTTAGTCTCATTGCCTCCTTCTTTTATACTGTCTTCCATTTTCATCTCCACCTTCCACGTGCATGCCAAACGGTTGGTGTTGATACTTGTCCCATCAGCACTCCCCATAAGTCCTCATGCAATAGTTGTAAGGCTGAAATCTATTATTCAGGCATCACCTCCACATTAATATGGCTAAAGAGTTAGCTGCAGTGCATTTAATGCGAAGGTAGAAGCTTTCTCCTAAGATATTTTTAGGATTTCTCCCTGTCTGATGTCACTGCAATGCATATCCGCGCCAACGGAACTTCTTGGAACGTTACCTGGGATGACAGACAATCTTTTCGGACCTCGGCATTGGTTAGCCAAGGATGTGCTTATCCTCGGCCCACCCCTTGAACTGTTATGACCAAGACTAATCTCTCTACTTACTAACGCAGTCTCTTCTGACAAAGATATCCCTTCCTCGGACAAACCTTCGTCCTCAGATTGGGCCACAGGCCCAACATATGAATAGATAACGAACTTCTAGGCCCAATATCCCTACAATAGCCCCTCGAGATTCTTCTTTCTGGCTCCTTGGCAAGAAAGGAGGATTTCAATGTCACCTTAACCAGTCCGTGCCTATCACACATCTCTTTTGCCTGAGCAAACGCCTTTTTAACTACCCGAGACACGTTCCTAATGCTTCTACTTACGAGATGCGCTCCTCATTAAATTTTCACAACCGTATGTCTCCCACGTTCTACAGTGTGATGCAAATCCAACAGGTGAGAACTTTGCTAGGACTTGGGTGGGAACTTTCCCGCTCTGTAGCTTTCTCTTTGATATAAATATCACTTCAATCAATCTTTCATCTTACTTTAGCATTCACTTAGCTCTAGTGCTCATACACTGAACCTGCTAACTCTGTTAACTCACTCGTGCCTCTACAAATATTAAAAGTCTGTCCGAGGATACCCTCCTTATTTCTGTAAGTCTTCACAAATCTCTACACTCTATTTTTCCATATATTTTTCTGTTTTTCGTACTTTACCTCTCCTTGGCTCTATTCTCGCCTTTCAACCTCTCTAGTTCTCTCCAAACCCTTCTAGAAATGGGTAGATTTAAGAGTCTAGTTGATAGGTCAAAAATGAATTGACCCCTTGTGATAAATTAACCAATTAATTTAGTCAAGTGAATTAATTAAGTTAATTAACATGCAAACGCATGGTAGCACAAACAAATCACCAATAAACTAAGTATGCAGCAGAAAATAAATGACACGGTGATTTGTTTACGAATGGAGAAAACTAACACGGAAAAAACCCCACCGAGTGATTTTAAGGTCACCACTCCTAAAATTCCACTATTATCATAACAAGCGGTTACAAGTAAAGGAATCCTAGTACCTTATACCAACTTACAGTTAAACTCTTACCCCAATACCCAATTGGACTTGTTCTGTAGTGACAATTTCTCCTTTCGATGCACGGCTCCCAGTACGCGACTAACCAATTGCGCGGATCCCAGTACGCGACTTCATTCACTAACTAGAGAAGTTTTTTGGCTACAAAATTCTTCAGTTCATCCCAACGATGAAGATCAAGAAGATGCTTGGTCACAAAACCCAACAATGCTCATACACAGTAACTTCTTCACAAGAAAGATGAACTAGGGCAAAACTGTGTCTCCGGTCACAAATTGCTTGAACAAACTTTGCTTAACACTTGTGCAACTTGTGTACTTTTTGACGACCCTTAAAATAATCCTTTTATATGTCTATGGTTGTGAGAAAAGAAAGCCCAAACACATAAACACAGATTGGAGTCAAAACAGAACTGAAAATCTGTTTTTCATAAACCTCGACAAATACCCTATCTGTTGAGCTGCTGTCAAGCCACGGGGCTGAACAACTCTTTTAAGCTCGATGGATGGCTAGTTGTCGAGTTAGCTGTCGAGCTTTAATGACAGACACTTTTTAGCTTGAATCTTGGACAGACTTGTATGGCTTCAACACTTGATCTTGAAACAAAGTTTCTTGAAGTATTAAACACATCCTAGATCTATCCAAATATAAGTAAAGTGCGTTTTATCAAAGGATTAGCCAATTACATAAAATAATGACATATGTTCATAACAAGTGAATCACATATGTCCTAACACTAGTAGACTCCAAAGAGGGGATAGGAAACTTTAGGGCTCAATACAGGATTCCCCCAGGAGTAGGTATTAGGTACTATAAAGAGGGACAATGGCATGAAGACAGGCAAGAGGGAGAGGTAGTAATCCCAATGATTGCCTTCATAGAGGGCGGGATGAGGATCCCTATGGGCACCGTAACCAGGGCCCATAGGTTAGCTCTTACCCAGTGCACCCCAAACATGTTTAGAATCCTAGGTTCTGTAGATGCCCTCAATGAAAGGATGGGGTTAGGACTTACCCACCACGATGTTAATTGGGTTTACAACCTCCATCACTTAAAGGGGTAGGGGTATTACCTGAAATCCAGGTACCTCGAAGTTAGACTCATTCAGTGCCTGCTTGAATCCAACAAAGGCTCGAAAAAAGACTTCCTGATCATGTCAGGGGATTGGCATGATGGCCTTCCTTGCCCGACGAGAGAGAGACAGCCAGGAGGGGTCTTAGACCTAGGACGGTTATGCTTGAAGTTAAACCTTCTGCGTTCTTCTTTTCTCTTTTACTTGTACTTGAAATTTTCTGTAATTTGCATTTTTTTTTTTTT
The DNA here is from genome assembly GCA_028535165.1 of Quercus tomentella. Classification (NCBI taxonomy): domain Eukaryota; kingdom Viridiplantae; phylum Streptophyta; class Magnoliopsida; order Fagales; family Fagaceae; genus Quercus; species Quercus tomentella. The sequence continues at coordinate 19,641,697 of JAPQVY010000122.1, read as the reverse complement.
TTTTTTTTGTTGATGATATTTTTTGTCCTTCCCAATGGTGTTGTAGACAAAAACGCAACCGTCCCCAACTTCAGCCTCGTGAATCAGGCAAGCCTAGACAGGATCCTCAAGGCTGAAGTGTTCGTTCACACAAATGGACAACTAAGGGCTGCTCACCTCATTCTGGATTACACGCCAATTTCCAACGCCTTCCAAGCACCGAAGTGTGTAATCAAGGCAAAGGACCCACGTCTACAAAGGATTAGTGTAGCCGCTCTAGGGTTTCTTATTACTAGTTCAATCCCAGAAGGCACACTTGCCACCGGTCCGATTCTAGAGGGCATCCCTAGGGTCACCTAGCCACCACAGCATACAGCCGAGGAGGGAACTTCTTCTCATCCTGCCTTGATAAAGGAGGAAGAAGAAGAAGAAGTAGTAAAATGGTCTGATACCGAGGACGAATCTGGCATCTTCGACCAAATCTTATTCCGAGAAGCCTCTCCTGTTGACCTCGGCCCTCCTTCCCTAGCCTCAGCTAGTCCTTACCAAGAAGCTCCTGACACCTCTACTAATATGGGCATCCAACGCAAACAGAGGTCCACATTCCAGGAGCTGTTGGAGTCTCAACTGGGGAGGGATGCTCCAGGGAAGGCGCCTCAGACCAGGCTCTCCACTCTTCCACCCATCCAACCAATCCAACCTAATCCAGCCAACCACAAGAGGAAAAAGGGGGAGAAAGGGAAGGACATGATAGAGGTTGGGAAAAGCAACCTCCCCAAAAGACCGAACCTCAAAGGGGGGCTAAGCAACCTCGAACGATACAAACAAGGTCCGCCACTAAGGAGGAAAGAAGGGTTGACCAACGGACTACAGCCCCTGTTTGAGCCCCTCGCATGGAGCTGGATGGAGCTCCCCTTCCTAGTGATGCCTCCATCTAAGACTTCCAACGGGGCACGACTGGGTATGTGGCAGATGCGGTGGAGCAATCCCTACTTCTACCCAAGGGCATGGCTGACCTCAGATCCACGAGGCAGCATGAAGTCTTCCTTGGATTAAAAAGGGACTTGGCCATGGTAAGCAAGTTTTTAAGTTAAGTTAAGTTTTCTTCTTCTAACCCTCTTTTTTTTTTTTTTTAATTTTTTTAATTGTACTCCTCTTCCTTTCTAGGCCATCCAAGCAGCTTTTAAGGCCGACGAGATGGTGAACCACTCCCATTGGAGAATAAATGAGGAAGAAGGGAGAAGGATAGTAGCCGTGGATGCCTTCCATGTGGCTGAAAAAAGTAATCAAGAGCTAAAAAGCAAACTACAAGAGGAGGAAAAGGAAAGAAAAAGTGCCACCGCTGCCCTGAACACTGTGGAAAAGCAAGCCGAAGGCTAGAGGGTGCTTCTACGTAACGTCGAGGACCAACTGGCCGCCTCCACGGAGCAGATCATTGCCCTGAAGAAAAAATTGGAAGATGTCGAAAAGGCCAAGGCTCAAGCTGAAAAGGCCAGGGAGGAGGCAGAGAAAGCAAGGAGGAGGTCGAGTAACATGGGTATGACGTTAGGGTGGCCAAGACCGAGGGTGCCCTTAGGGCCGAGGTCCCAGGGGTATATAGGCTTTACTGCGCCCAAGTGTGGGACGAAGCCCTCAACCAAGCTGGGGTTGAGGCTTCCTCTGCACTTAGGAAGGCAGAAAATGTCTATTACCCTGAAGCCATCCGCCCTCCTTCCTCCAGTATCTCTAAGGCAGACACTCCTCTAGAGGTGGCCGATCCAGAAAAGAACAGATCTGAGAAGGCCTTTCCCTCCTCTGGCAGCCCTCCAAAGGTGGCTAAGCAGCCGGGGGTGAATGAGAAAGAGGCCAAGGTTACCAAGGGCATGCCCCCTGATGCCACCAAGCCCCCGGCTATCCCCCAGGATCCCACTAAAGATAATGAGGCATCCAAGATGGAGATTGTCCTTGCAACTCTCCCAATTACTGCTAAGGGTGACCTCAAAGCTATTGACCAAGGATCCTCGGAGGCTGCAGCCTAGCAATCTAAGGCCCCTCCCCAAGGAAAAATTGTAATAAAAAAGAAGTAGACTTTTACATAGCTCTCTTCCCCTCTTTATTTTTTTGTTTTAGTTTTCACAATGTGTAATCAAGTTATCTCTTTGTACTTGATCTGCCTTATCTTAAAGCCTTTATTAATGAAAGTTGTGAGTATTTTCTTTCTTCCTGTGATTCATATATTGGAGTTGATATGATTTCTATTTTATCTAACACTTAATAAAAGTAGTAATAAAGCAAAACCTCTATCACTAATCTGCATGAGTAGTGGAAAATTTATCCCATTTCATATGATCAGCAGCAAAACAGGTGAAATTTACGAAGTCCACCATCTCGGCAAGGTATAATTTCAAGAACAATACACAGTAATATGACTCGTATACAGGTTTAAACTTGCTATGCTCCCTACTTATTAGTAAGTTTGAAGGAGCAGAGGGATAATCAATCTTTAAACAAATACAGATAAGCCTGTAAATGCTTTAAGTGATGCTTATGAACATCCACTTGAGTTTGTTACCACAATGAAGATCTTAGCTGTTTGGAGTAGTTGATCATATCTGATATTTTAGTAATCAATAGGAAGTAATTATTTTACCTTAAGTATGTAAGCCAAAAAGTCTGAGAAAAACTAAGGCTTTGCCCGGACACTAGTCAAAGATGATAAGAAGTATCAATGATCGAAAGATGTCAATTTCCCCAAGGTATGTGGTCTAAGGAGCCAGACATGACTGAGGTCCCGTTTAATACTTAGATAGATGTCAAGGAGTATTAATTTCCCCAAAGCATGTGGTCTGAGGAGCCAGGCATAGCTGAGATTCTGTTTAATACTTAGTACAATAATTAAAAGATATCAATTTACCCAAGGTATGTGGTCTAAGAAGCCAGACATGACCAAGGTTCTGTTTGATACTTATATAGATGATTAAAAGATATCAATTTACCCAAGGTATGTGGTTCGAGGAGCCAAGCATGACCAAGGTTCTTTTTGATACTTAGATAGATGTCAAAGAGTATTAATTTCCCCAAAGTTTATGGTCCGAGGAGCCAAGCATAGCTGAGGTTCTGTTTATTATTTAGTACAATGACCAAAAGATATTAATTTATCTAAGGTATATGGTCCGAGGAGCCAGGCATGACTAAGGTTCTGTTTGATATTTAGTACAATGACCAAAAGATATCAATTTACCCAAGGTATGTGGTCCGAAGAGCCAGGCATGACCAAGGTTCTGTTTGATACTTAGATAGATGATAGTAAAAACTCATGACATGCAATATAACAAACCCAAATAGGGTGGAGAAAGCCTTTATTAATAATAATATCTTCTATTTTTCAAAAAATAATAATATCTTCTAAGGTTATCTACATTCCAGGGGCATGGTATAGCTTTTTCCTCTAGATCTTCTAGATAATACGCACCTATTCCAGCTACTGATATTATACGATATGGCTCTTCCTAATTGGGTCCCAATTTTCCCCATACTGGGTTCTTTGTAGTTCCTATAACCTTTCTTAAAACCAAGTCTCCAATTGTTAGTGGCCTTAACTTTATGTTGGTGTCATACCCCTGCTTGAGCTTGTGTTGGTAGTAGGCCAATTGGATCATGGTATTTTCTCTACGCTCTTCAATTAAGTCTAAGCTATTCTCCAATAGCCCATCGTTGCTACTCGAAGTCAAAGAACTTGTTCTCAGTGTGGGGAATCCAATTTCCAAAAGAATAACAGTCTTGGCCCCATAAGTCATTGAGAAGGGTGTCTCCCCAGTGGATCTACGAGGAGTAGTCCAGTATGTCCAAAGGACGTGTGGCAACTCTTCCACCCACTTTCCCTTTGCGTCGTCCAATCTCTTTTTAAGTCCACTCATTATGACCTTATTGATAGCCTCGGCCTGTCCATTCCCTTGTGGATAGGATGGAGTGGAATACCTGTTCTTTATTCCCAGATCGCAACAATATCTCCTGAACGCTTTACTATCAAATTGAAGAACATTGTCTAAAATGAGGGTATTGGGGATTCCAAACCGTGTGACAATATTTTTCCAGACAAATCTTTTGGCATCCACGTTCCTGATATTTGCCAGTGGTTCAGCTTCAACCCACTTGGTGAACTAGTCTGTGCCGACCAACAAATACCTCTTATTCCCCGCTGCCTTAGGGAAAGGGTCTACAATATCCAACCCCCATTGAGCAAAAGGCCAAGGGCTGGATAGAGGATTAAGGACTCCTCCTAGTTGATGAATGTTTGGTGTGAATCTTTGGCATTGGTCTCATTTCTTCACGTAGTCTTGTGCTTCTTTCTGCATATTTGGCCACCAATAGCCTTGCGTGAGGGCTCTGTGAGACAAAGATCTGCCCCCAGTGTGGCTTCCATAAATTCCTTTATGTAATTCTTCTAAGAGTAGCTCAACTGCTTCAGGGTGTACGCATAGCAGATAGGGGCTAAAAAAGGACCTCTTATACAACTTTTGATCCTCGGACGGCCAAAACCAATGAGCGTTTCTTTGTAACTTGTCAGCTTCAGACTTATTCTCGGGTAAGACATCTTCCTTAAGGAATAGTACAATAGAGTCCATCTAGCTAAGGCCCACTTTTATTTGATGAACATGAATCTCATTTCCTCTTAACTCAGTGGGTTTGCATAAGTCCTCTACAAGGATCACCTGAGGTAAACTTTGTGCCGAGGATGTTACCAGTGTGGCAAGAGAGTCTGCATGGGTATTTCTACTTCTAGGAATTTGTGATAGATTAAAAGACTCAAACCTAGACTATAAATGTCTAACCTAGCTCAAGTATTCCTGCATTTTGTGATCTCTGGCCTCCAACTCTCCTTGGACTTGGCCCACCACCAGCCTTGAATTAGAGAATACTTCCCCAGCTTTTCCACCCATTTTCTGAACCATGATCATCCCTACTAGCAGAGCTTCATATTCAGCTTCAGTGTTTGTAGCCAAGAAGCACAATCTTAGGGATTTCTCAATCGTGATCCTCTCTGGAGATATTAGGACTAGCCCCACTCCAAATCCCCTGTGGTTCACTACGCCATCAATGTAAACCCGTTAGGACAAAGGCTCTTGTATGGAGATTGCTCCAACTGATTTTCCATCCATGTTTTGCTCCTCTACCCTCTCTTCTAATGGGGTTTCAGTAAACTCAGCTACCAGGTCGGCAAGAATATTATAAATCCTAATTATATTCTATGTAATGTATACAAAAATATATCAATAAAATAACATTTCAATTATCTTAAAACCATTAAGATAATTGATATGTCAAAAGTTTTATAGGTTAACTAGTGGGTACTTTTTAGTATTTCTAAGCTTAACTGGGTAACATTTCTTGATATTATTAATTGAGTATCTTCTCACTTCCAACTATCGAATTTAACTTTCTCAAAAAAAAAAAAAACTATTGAATTTAAAAAATAAAAAAGAAAGAAGTGTGACCGTGTATTAAATGAAATCCTGTTTAGATTCTATGTAAGGCATACGGTAATATATTGCTAAAAGAGGATAGTGTGGAGCTTAATTTGTTTCTTACAGAAAAATGGGATCAAGCAATTTTCTTCTTCTCTTTTTCGGTTAAATGATGAGGCCAGCATGAAAAATATGACATGATTTTTCTTGGCCTATATATTTTTTTTCTTTTAATATTTTCCTTTTAGGTTTCCTCGTGCTTGCCACCCAAAAAAAAAAACCTCTTCCTAACCAACTTGTTCCCTCTTTCCTAACCTTTTTTTTTTTTTTTGACCAAGCAAAGCTGCTTGGGAAGTGGGAACCATTTTCTCTGTAAAGCACAAAAGATTTTAGCCTTATATATATAGCCCAGCTCAAGAATCACATCATTTAATTTGTTTCCTATTGGGTATTGCATCACGGGTAGCAGGAGTACTGTCAAATATTTCGATGATATTTCATTTTCCTTCCACATGTTTGTCCTGTCTATTGAAGTACATCATGTACTCATGTCCGATAAAAACAAAAACCAGGAGTCATATGCAGAGGGGGAGTAGTGTAATCTTTTTTTTTTTTTTTCTTTTATAAAAAAGGACCACTGTTGGGGAATGTGAACTCTAAAATAAGATTAAATTGTAAATTACTTTCCTAAAATTTAGGATTATTTTTATTTTGCTCCTTACAGTTTCAAACTTTTGATCTACTCCCATATTGTTTGATTTTGCTTCTATTGTCACTTAATCATGTCTAGCCATCTGTTAAGTGCCAGAGTATATAACACACACACATATATATATATATATATATATATATATATATATATATATATATATAAATATATATATATATATCTCCAAATTTAAAGGTGCAAAATCAAAACAATCGCAAACATACAGTATATAGGTAAAATCAAAACAAATACAAACATGTATCGTTGGCATTGATGGAGTTCAAAATAACGTGATTTTGAATGAAAAACAATGCTCTTTTGACCTTAGTTGACACTTAATGAATATCTCATCATGGTGTATGATGGAAAAACTTAAGTGCATGATGGAAACTTTTAATTCCAAAAAATATGTAACGTTAAGGATGTTAATTAAGGGTATGAAATCCAAACTTTACAACTTTAACAGAAAAAAAATCAAAATACCATAAATGTTAAGGGTGCAAATTGCAATTTAGTCCTAAAATAATAATAAAAACTTTGTCTAATAAATGAAGTCCATGAGGAAATATATATGTGACATCAATGTTAGCCTTACTAATTATGAATTCACAACATACACAAATGCTTTTTAAGAAAAAAAAAATTATGATGACAAACACATATGAGATTGCATCTAAGAAGGGAAATTGTAATTTGGAGTAGATGTGGCCATCTTTGATAGCTAAAGCTAAGGAAGGAGGATTGGACGTCATTCAAACTTATGTGTTTTGGAACCTTCATGAGCCCCAACCTGGTCAGGTTAGTTAAACCCCCTTCTCTCTCTCTCTCTCTTTCTCTCTCTCTCTCTCTCTCTCTCTCTCTCTCTCTCTCTCTCTCTCTCTCATGTGAGGATTTTGTGTTGGGCAGTATGATTTCAATGGAAGATATAATCTAGTGCAATTCATCAAGGAAATCCATGCACAGGGGTTATATGCTTGCCTTAGGATTGGACCTTTCATTGAGAGTGAATGGAATTATGGGTACGTAACTAGATTAATTTTCATTTGTTTCTTTCAAATTTCAATCCAAGAAAAATATCCTACCGGCATTGCAAAGATTGTTAGATTATATTATGAAAAATTATTATTTCTCTTTGCTAATTAGATTGTTATTATCATTAACTGTTGTTATTATTAGAAGGACAAAATTTGGCTACAAACTAGTTTGTAATCAATGGTTACAACTTCACCCAATATCTTTTTATTGAATATGAATTTTGACAAATCCACCATTAGATTACGATTTTTTCTTATATCCTCCGTACTTGCAAAATTTCTAGAAGATTAAAAATATATAGTTATGTCATTAAATTTCAAAATTTTGTAGTATAAAATTATGGATAAAAAATATGTTTATGGATCGAATAATAATTAACATTAGATTAGTATGAAATTTGACATGCGTGTTAAAAATATAAAAAACATGCAATCCAATAGGTAGATTTTCAAAATATGTACTTATAACAAAGGGTTTTAGGGTGGTTTTTCAGACACACACACACACATATATATATATATATATATATATCTTTCCAAAAAATTAAATCCACATCATAAATATTTTTACACCACAATTATCCTTATTTTTTATGTTATATAATATATTTTTTCTTTTATTTTTTATACATCATAAGTTGGAGAAGGGATATTCTTTAATAAATACTTTCGTAGGGAACACAAGAAAGTACTAGCCAACCTCAGGGCGTTCATGCATTAATAATAATAATAATAATAATAATAATAATAATAAAAACTCTAGCACACCAATACGCCAATATTTACTTTTCAATCATTTTCAACAAGTAATATATAATTTAGGAATTATAAAATATTTAAAGAGGGGGATAATTGTGGTCAAAATTATTTAATAAGAAAATACAAATTAAGTAGGTCTTATCGGTACTGTAAAAATGTTTTAGGTTATACTAGTCATTTTTATAGAAAAAGTAGATGTTATAATAATAATAATAATAATAATAATAGGTAAAATAGAGAGAAAATCCAATTAAATTTCAAATTCAAATTCAATTAGAGTCTAATTTTGTGCTACGTGTCCCATTTAATCTAAATTTAGAATTTTGTGGCAAGTTAATTAATTTAGTGTAAAAATTGAATTTCTATTAGAGTTTAATTTTGCGTCACGTGTCTTATTTAATCTAAATTTTTAAATTTTTGTATCAAATTAGTTAATTTAGTGTAGAAAACGAGGAGTCCAATGTAATAAACCATAAAAAACATAATCATATAACTAAAAAAGATTCAAATTTATAAGTCATCTATATATATATATATATATATATATTAATAAGTAAAATTTAGAGAAAGTTGAATTAGAATTTGAAATTATAATCCAATTTTGCACGTGTCTAAATTTATGTGGGGACTACACCATAATTATTCACTTAAGTATGTGTTATGTGTCTACTTAAGTTTTTTAATCTTTGTGTCAAGTGAGTTAATGAGTGCAAAATACTAAGAATCTAATATTAATAAACTATAAAATTAAAAAAAAAAAAACATATACTCAATAAAAATCACCACATTTTTCTCAATAAATAAATAAAATAAAAATCACCACACGTTCTATCTTATTAAAAATTATATAAAAAAATGATCATAAGTAGTATTAAATTTAGGTAAGAATTTTAATATGTGTTTAATTATATTTACTTTAAAAAAATAATTTGACTAATTATCTATATTTTATGATAAAAATTGTGTTTAATTTTAAATGTATCTATACGTATGGATGAATACGTGTCACATGTTTTTTTTTTTTAATAATAATTTGACTAATTATTTATATTTTTATAATAAAAATTTTGTTTAATTTTAAATGCATCCATGCGTTTACTTTTTTTAAATTTTTGTGTCCAGTGAGTTAATATATATATATATCTATATATATCTATATATATATATTAATAGATAAAGCTCAAAGAAAGTTCAATTAGAATTTGAAATTAGAATCCAATTTTGCTCCATATATATAAATTTATGTGGAGATCACACCATAATTATTTACTTAAGTTTGTGCCATGTGTCCACTTAAGTTTTTTAATCTTTGTACCAAGTGAGTTAATGAGTGCAAAATATTAAAAATTTAATATTAATGAACTATAAAATTTATTATTAAAAAAAAAAAAAACCAATCACATATACTCAATAAAAATCGCTATACAACAAAAATCACCGCATGTTCTATCTTATTAAAAATTAGAAAAAAAAAATGATCATAAGTAGTATTAAATTTAGGTAAGAATTTTAATATGTGACTAATTATGATTACTTTAAAAAAATAATTTGACTAATATGTGACTAATTTAGGTAAGAATTTTTTATGATAAAATTGTGTTTAATTTTAAATATATCCATATGAATGCATTAATGCATGTGTTACATGCTATTTTGTTTTAATAATTTGACTAATTATTTATATTTCTATAATATATATATATATATATATATATATATATATATATATTAATAGGTAAAGCTTAGAGAAAGTTCAATTAAAATTTGAAATTAGAATCCAATTTTGCTCAATGTGTCTAAATTTATGTGGGGACCACACCATAATTATCCACTAAACTTTGTACCATGCCACTTAAGTATTTTAATTTTTGTGCCAAGTGAGTTAATGAGTGCAAAATACTAGGAATCTAATATTAATGAACTATACAATTAAAAAAAAAAAAAAAAACCAATAACATACACTCAATAAAAATCACCACATTCCAAAAATCACCGCATGTTCTATCTTATTAAAAATTAGAAAAAAAATAATCATAAGCAGTATTAAATTTAGGTAAGAATTTTAATATGTGACTAATTACGTTTACTTTAAAAATAATAATTTGACTAATTATTTATATTTTTATGATAAAAATTGTGTTTAATTTTAAATGTATCTATATGTATGCATTAAATCATGTGTTACATTTTTTTTTTTTTAATAATTTGACTAATTATTTAAATTTTTACAATAAAAATTATGTTTAATTTTAAATGTATCCATGCATTTGCATGACTTACATGCTAGTTAAGTGTAGAAATTAGATTTCAATTAGAGTTTAACTTTGTGCCATGTGTCTTATCTAATCTAAGTTTTTTTAATTTTTGTGCCAAAGTAATTAATTTAGTATAAAAAACGAGGAGTCCAATATAAATAAACCATAAAAAATGTAATCATATATTTAACTCTATATATAAAATTAGAGGAAGAGAGAGTTTGAATGATTTTATATTGGTGAGCCTTTTTTTTTTTTTTTTGTATAAGTAAAAACAATTCAAATTTATAAGTAATTTATGTAATATACCATAACTATGTATGGTCCATTACTAACTAGGTAATATATATATATATATATATATATATATATATATATATATATATATATATATATATATATATATATATTTATAACCAAAGTTTAAAGAAAATTCAATTAGAATCAAAATTGGATTTTTCCTTTGTTAGCTTTCCATACAAATTAAATTGTTTAGATTTTGCTCTAACGAGCATATTTTTTTATACTATTTCTATTTAGAAATTTTGTATGGAAAGATATGAATGTAACAAACTGTAATTGAGCTGAACGTTTTCATGCACTTATTCTCGTTCAATTTAGGAGATACTATTTGACTAATTTATTATTTAATTTTGTGTTGTATTTAGTAGAATTTCATAGACAATAATGGTGAATTGATGTTGTATATGTACTAACTAATATTGATTTTCAAAATTATATACGTAATAACAATAGCAATGTAATGAGAAACTTGGTGGAACTAAAATCATGAAAATTGCAAAGAAAAACTATTTTAGTATATCCAAAAGTCCTAGTATAACTATGTCCTTTATGTTTAATAACCCAAACTAATATCAATAGCGCCATTATAATTTATCATTCTTGTGCGTAAGCACGGGTAACATACTAGTTATAGTTAAATAGTAAATTTATATTCTTATAGTTTAACTTTAATTTTTTGAAAAGTCGTAGTTTATCGTAAGAAATTAAATTAAATAAGAATGTAGTGTAAAATGTCACATTTACACTCTCCAATGTCAATACACCACATCAGATATTAACAAATAAAAGATTAGGCCCAACCACATAGAACTTAGAGGTGGCAAAATTAACCCAAACCCATTTACCCACCCACTTAAATAAGACTCAAACCCACCCAACTATTAATTGGTTTAAATGGATATTAACCCAATCAAACCCAATTAACATTAATGTTAATTGGGTTTTAACTGGGTACCTAATTAGACCCAACATTAATGTTAATTGGGTTTTAACTGGGTACCTAATTAGACCCAATTATGACCCAAGTATCATTTCGATAAATCACCCAACTCCAACTCTAAAATACCCCAAAACCACTAAAAAGACCAAAATACCCCCTAAACCTTAAAAAAGATATAAATACCCCCCTAAACCTAAAAATGACCAAAATGCCTTCTAAACATAAAAAATTACTGAAATACCCCCGAAATCTAAAAAATGATCGAATTATCCTAAAAACCTAAAAAATGACCGAAATAGCCCCAAAATCTAAAAATAACTAGAATACCTTTGAAACCTAAAAAATAAGCAAAATACCCCTGAAACCTAGAAAATGATTAAAATACTCCTGAAACCTAAAAAATGACCGAAATACCCCTGAAACCTAAAAAATGACCTAAAATTACCAAAAATAATCTGAAACCTCTAAATCGGCAAAAATACCCCTTGAAATATCTAAAATGGCCCAAATACCACTAAACTTATAAGATAAACAAAATACACCCGAAGCCTTTAAAATTACAAAAATATAGGTTTGGGGTATTTTGGATGTTTCAAGGGTATTTTTGTCAAATTAAAAGTTCTAAGAGTATTTCGGTCATTTTGTAGGTTTCGAGGGAATGCTAGTAATTTTTTAGGTTTTAGGGGTATTTTGTTAATTTTTATATTTTTGGGCTATTTTGGTAATTTTCTAGGTTTCGAAGGTATTTCAATCATTTTTTAGGTTTCGAGGATATTTCGGTCATTTTTTAGATTTCAGGGTATTTCGGTCATTTTTTAAATTTTGGAGGTATTTCGGTCATTTTTAGGTTTATGGTGTATTTTTATCATCTTATAGGTTTATGGGGCATTTTTGTTATTTTTTAGGTTTTAGGGGTATTTCGGTCATTTTTTAGGTTTCAGGGGGTATTTCAGTCATTTTTAGGTTTAGGTGGTATTTTGGTTAATTTTTAGGTTTCGGGGGTATTTCAGTCATTTTTAGGTTTAGGTGGTATTTTGGTTAATTTTTAGGTTTCGGGGGTATTTCGGTCATTTTTTTAGGTTTTGGACTTATTTTAGTCATTTTTTAGGTTTTGAGAGTATTTTGGTCATTTTTAGGTTTAGGGGCTATTTTAGTCATTTTTTAGGTTTCGGGGATCAATTTTTAGATTTATGGGGTATTTTGATCAATTTTTAGGTTTCGGGGGTATTTTGGTCATTTTTTAGGTTTTGGGGGTATTTTAGTTTTTTTTTTTTTTTTAGGTTTCGGGGGTATTTTGGTCTTTTTCTAAGTTTAAAGGGTATCTTGGTCATTTTTTTTAGTTTTGGGGGTATTTCGGTCATTTTCTCAGTTTTCGAGGGTATTTTGGTCAATTTTTAGCTTTTTGGTATATTTCGGTCATTTTTTAGGTTTCAGTGGTATTTTGGTAATTTTTAGTGGTTTTTGAGCATATTTGGTCTTATTTAGGTTTATGGGGTACTTTGGTAATTTTAAAGGACTTTAGGAATACTTTGGTCATTTTCAAGTTTTAGGGGCATTTTGGTAATTTTGATTATTGGGTAATTGGGTGGGTTGGGGTTTGCCCATAATAATTGGGTTGGGTTGGGTTGGGTTTGGGTTAAAAGTAATTAGTTAAATGGATAATAAATGGGTAAATAAGTTTTATGTACCCAACCCAATCATCCATACCCCAAACTCATCCATTTGACACCCCTACATAGAACCAATGAACCATTCTCCCTTTTAACACTATTATACAGAAAATTAAAGGACTTGGTTTAGGTCCAGTACATCAGTGCATTGGATCCATTCAGATGATGACGTGTCCAAAAGTGGACACATGTCATCATTTCAACAAGTTTAGTACTACTGGACATTGGACCTAAGCCTGATCCAAAATTAAAAACCCAAACATCTTCTCCCTTTTAACACTATTACACAGAAAATTAAAAACCCAAACTTCTTCTAATACACGCCGTTGAGCCAAGAAGCTACCACAGGAGATGTCGTGCCAAGAAGCATCCAACAACGCGCCACCAGTGACTGTAAAAGACTCAAAAGGCCTTTGCATCACCCTTGAGGATATTTCACAAGAACCTTAAAACATTCTGAGAAGGAAACTACTAGATAATATTGTAACCATGGCTAAACACGTTTTTTTTTTTTGTTTTTTTTTTTTATTTTTTTTTATTTTTTAATTCCATCAATTTTATAGAAATAATTTTACTTTAACAAGGCCCAGAAATTTGTACCTATTAAATTTCAAGGTGTCAATACAGTAGAAAAAATGAACTCAAAGTAAGAGAACGTCTATATTAACTCATAGCGTTGACAGTAGTGGGGCTGGAGTCATCTCGTCTTCTTTGGCAGAATCTCATTTTAAATTTTTAATCAGTATTACTTTTAGTTCCTCATGATGTTGAGGGTGTGATCGTGTGTGGTAGTACTTAACCTTTTATTTGCAAAAGTCTAACATGGCACACTGTTATTAGAGGGTATAAAATTAACATTTTACTCCACGTTCTTATTAAATATAATCTCTTCTTCTTCTTCTTCTTCTTCTTCTTCTTCTTATTATTATGTGATTTGAACAAGTGGTATTGAGTTTGAACCCTCCCTCCACTTTGTCTTAAAAGAAATATTTAATTGAAATTTACTAATAATATGTACCAATACCAATCCCTTTTGTTTTTTAAATTCTAAATTACCTTTGTTTACCCAACAAGTTTCTAAGATACTCTCAATTTAATTTCTAAAACATTTGTTATTGTTATTGTTATCATCGTCTTGAAATGTATTATATTGTAGGGGGTTTCCGTTTTGGTTGCATGATGTCCCTGGTATTGTTTATAGATCAGACAATGAGCCGTTCAAGGTACTGAGCATACCTCTCTCTTTGTCTTTGAATTTTTTTATTTTTTAAATCTAATGTTTAACATGATAATTTTGAAATCATAAGAAGTCCCACTTTCTATAGTTTTGTAATCGTTTAATTTTACAAAAACTTTTGCGGATGCAACTGTAGGAAATTTTTTTGTGGAAATTTTACTTTAGATCCCTTAGGTCAATTATGCGAAATAATTAACAATTAAAACTCAATACAGTTATTATAGTTTGAATGAAACAACCACGGCCACAATATAAACCAAATCTGAAACATAATTTTTTTTGGATACGATGAATAGACGGATTTGGTAATGAAGAAAAAAGTTAATGGAGAACCAACAATAGAGGAAAAAAAACACTACAATGCAGCTAGGGTGGCTACCTCTACCCTAAAAAGGAAATCCACTGTACTAAGAGAGTTTTACAATCAAAGTCATAACCATGATCTTAGAGTACTATACTTGGAAGATAAGCTTATTGTTATGACCCTACACCAGTTCCAGGCATTCTAAACTCTTCTATATGAATCTCTTATCATGAACCTAGTTTGTGATCATAATCAGACCCTTTAACGGTCTCTAAGGAGCGCTTTTGAAACTTTGATCTCTAGAGCAGCAACACTGGGATTATAGAGTAAGCGACTTCAACTCTTGTTCACCAAAATAGTAACTTTCTTGTGAATTTGGAATTGTGAACTCATAGGGTTTATCCATTCTAGGGTTAGGATTTCTTTGTTATAGTGCACATCAGTAGTCCCTCTAAAACATCTTTTTTAAGTCGTGCTTAAAACAGGTCTTTTTATATCTTTGTATGTAGGCACAAAACCTAGGCAATACAAAATTTAATAAAACATGCTAGATTCTCTTTTCATGATTCTCTATCTATCAAGTTTCAATTAAAACTCAATCAAAATTCTTCTTTCAATAGATCGAGCAATAGTCGAATTGTTGTCAGAATCACATGTTTGATCGATGCTCTCAATCTAATGGCATTCAAAAGTCTGAATAACTACCTTCTTTTGAGTTTCATCTTTAACCTTTTAAACTTGAACTTTGATACACATTACAAACTTGATCTAGATTACCATTTTATGGAATTTTCCAACCTAACTCAACCAAAAGAAAAAAGAAAAGAAAAGAAAAAAAATCAATCTCTTGATTATATATATATTACACACACTTGTGGACAATTTCCCCCACTTTAATACTCTGCATGTGTCCATCCCTAGATTTGACATTGTGACACCATTTGAACTAATAGATTGATAAGATGTTACTCTTCACTTTCAAATGGAAAGGTTGTAAGGCACTCAATAATTAGGCCTGTGCGGAAGATGGGCCCGAGAATCTTGGGCCAAGGAAGTGAACCCTCTGAGCCCAAGAAGGGCCACCAATCTTGTGCTTCCCTCTCATAACTACGGCCCAAGGTGCATCAAACTCCTACCTAGGGCTATCCATCCAATCCGACGACTTGACCCACCCGAAGGTTCCGACCGGACCCGACCCAAAAACCGGCTGACCCGATCAAGTCACCGGTTGGCGGCGGGTCATTTCTTCCAAAAACTGACTTCGGCGGGTCGGTCTCGGTTTTCCTCCCCATAACCCGAAAAAACCCGATCCGACCGATGTACTAAGAAATTTTAGCAAAAAATTCCAGATTCTGGTAGAAATTTCCAGATTTCGGAGAGTTTTTCCAGATTCCAGCTTCAAATTTCCAGATTCCAACTTCAAATTTTCAGATTCAAGTAACAAATTTTCATATTTCGGCGACTTATCAAGTAGATCTAGTGATATTTCACCCAAATCTAGTGAAATCTCACCCGATCTAGCGAGATCTCACCAGATCCGGTAAGATCTCCGCCGGATTTGGCATTTTTTCGCCTGAAATCGACTATTTTGGTAGGATTTTTACCATGGACGGTTCCGACCGAACCGACCGTGTTTCCGGTGCAAAACCGACCTGCCGATCCGACTCCCTCGTCGGTCGGCGGCGGGTCAGGATTTCCTCAACCCGATTCTATCGGGTCGGTCTCGGGTTGGGCACAAACCCGACCCGGACCGACCCTTGGACACCCCTACTCCTACCATCCTGGTCAGAGTCTAGGAATAGAACAAAAAAGGGTTAGGAACAAGCAATGTAAGAAGCCACGGGTCACTACAACATTTAAGGTCCGTTTGGTTGGGGAGATGCAAAAGTAGAATAATAGAAAATTGTGAGATGATGGAAAAGTGGGTAGATAGAATAGATTTAGATTTCCCTCATTTGTGTTTGGTTGGAGAAGTGGAAAAGTGGAGGGAAATAAACCTTTTTTGTTTGGTTGAGATGATAAATGAGAGATTGAAAAATGAAGTTGGTATAAATTTACCATTATGTCCTTGCTAAATATATAAACAAAAAGTAACACATTTTTTAATTAAAAAATTTTGTATGGAAACTTCAAAATTTTTTATTTATTTATAAAATAACCAAATTGTTGGTATAAATTTACCATTATGTCCTTGCTAAATATATAAACAAAAAGTAGCACATTTTTTAATTAAAAAATTTTGTATGGACACTTCAAAATTTTTTATTTATTTATAAAATAAGAAAATTCCTGAAGGATAAAAAAATAAAAAAATAAAAAATAAAAAAAAGAAAATAGAAGAAGAAGAAGAAGAAGAAGAAGAAAGAAAGAAAGAAAGAAAGAAAGATTAACAAAAGACAAAAATGTGAGATTAGCACCAAAAAGAAAAAAAAAAAAAAGACAACCAAAACCAAGTACTGTGCATAAGAAATGGAAGAACTTTATCCAAAAAAAAAAAAAAAAAAACAAAAAAGCAAAAAGAAGAAAAAGACAGAAAGTTCGCTGATGGCACTTTTTTTCATTCATCAATAATACACGTTTTCAAACCACCGCACACCTTTGGTGCGATGATCACTCCACAAGTATAAATGCTTGTGGAGTGTGGGGGGGTAAGGGCCGAGGTTCAAGTCTCCAAGAGGGAGCTTCACACATATACACTTAAATTAGGTTAGAGTAGAATTCTATCTTGTATCAAAAAATAATACACGTTTTCACGCCTGTTTTCTCTTCATTTCGAAGAGGCAAGTGGGCTTGGGTGGAAAATCCCTAGGCCCCACCCAAAAGATTTTCTCTCCTTCCCTTCTTACCAAACAACACTCGTTCCTATTTTTTCTTATATAAATTAGAGCGCCACTAACATTAAGAAAATGACATGTGTCTTTGCATTGCACATGACTTGTTAAACCACAATTAAATAATACAATCATTTTAAGTGAGTCGTGTGTATAAGTGCATTGTACATAGCACGGATACAATTAAGTTTGTAGTCAAATCTTGTCCTTTCTCATATTGGTACTTAAACAATTAAAATGATTTTTTTTTTCTTTTTTTTTTAATTGTTAGTGACTCCATTTTGTAGTTCTACATGCAAAATTTTACCACAAAAATAGTGAACTTGATGAAGTCAGAGGGTTTATATGCCTCACAAGGAGGTCCCATCATACTGTCACAGGTTCTGTACCTTCTCTTACTAGTTAATATTGAATCAATTCTTTACTTCATATAATCTCACTTGAAATATGCTAATGATGGTATATAGATTGAGAATGAATATCAAAACATTGAACGAGCATTCCTTGAAAAAGGGCCTTCTTATGTTCGTTGGGCAGCTAAAATGGCAGTTGATCTCCAAACAGGAGTACCATGGGTCATGTGCAAGCAAACTGATGCTCCTGATCCAGTGGTTAGTTTTGCTTCTCAACTAAGACTACTACTTGTACTTAGAAACTAAACTGCTAATTACAAACTGTTCTCTTTGCTATATTGTAAGATTCAACTGATTGCATAATGGACCATGTTTTGCTTGTTCATTTAACAAATTAAACATGCAGATTAATACATGCAACGGGATGAGATGTGGAGAAACTTTTGGAGGACCCAACTCACCAAATAAGCCATCATTGTGGACAGAGAATTGGACTTCTTAGTATGATCAAATTTCTGCATTGTTCCCTTTTTTAAGGGCAGGGTTTTAAGTAAATATTACATTCCATTCAATTATCTAGAGGAGTGAAAAGGAGCATTAATTCAACTAGTGGAAACATTCTTGGGTTCAAATTTCACTGATAAGAATCAACAAAAAATCATGTTTGATACAAAAATAAAGTATGTGAAGGTTTTAGCAACTGCATTAGTAAGTCTTTATAGAATAGTATCTCATAAGAAACTAATTTCTAGCTTCAAAAGTTTGGTAGGGAGATAATGAAAGTTAAAATAACCGCTTAGGAGTGATGATATCAATCTGAACCAGCCTTAGAGGAGCGTACTGGAGCATCCTAATGGCTATAAGATGAATCCAAGTCAATGATTTCGCAAAACCTTTTTATCGTAATAGAAAACTTGTACTAGATTAATTGCATTAGTCATTAACAATGTTTCAATGAATGAGAACAAAATGACTATTAATCATTCTAAGAGTAAACTAACTGTACTTAATTTTCTCTTGAAGCTATCAAGTATACGGAGGGAAGACATACATAAGGTCTGCTGAAGACATTGCATTTCAAGTAGCACTTTTTATTGCAAGAAATGGAAGCTATGTAAATTATTACATGGTATGGTATTTTAGTTATAATTCTCATCAACTACTGCCATCATATTTCTATCTGAATATATTTTCTTTTAAATTTTAGTGTTGGAAATTACATAAGCCTTTTAGTTATCTTAAACTAATCATGTCAATGTCTAAAATTACATTCCCTATCTTAGTACCATGGTGGAACAAATTTTGGGAGAACGAGCTCTGCATATATCATAACAGCTTATTATGATCAAGCTCCTCTTGACGAATATGGTGAGTAGCATAAGTTCCTATGCTTCTAAAATTAGATGAATAAAGTAGTAATTAATAATCCACAACTTTTAATAATTTTAGGACTATTAAGGCAGCCTAAGTGGGGACATCTTAAGGAGTTGCATGCTGCAATTAAATTGTGCTCTACAACTTTGCTGCAAGGAGCACGAACCAACTTTTCTTTAGGTCAACAACAAGAGGTAATGTGTCAAAAATCTTATGTTTTCTCATATATCACTGATTAACACTTACTTTTTTCTTTCTTTAAACTTAGGCCATTGTTTTCCAAGAAGAAAATGGAGGTTGTGCGGCATTTCTTACTAACTATGCTAAACAGAATGTTACTGTACAATTTCAAAATATACCACTTGAATTGCTTCCGAAGTCGATCAATATTCTATCAGATTGTAAAAATATAAGTTTCAATTCAGCAAAGGTAATGTATAACTTACAATGTAACAATGTTTTTTTTTTTTTTTGGTAGTTTTATACATGTTTGTAATCCTACATTCTAACAGTTAGAACAAGAAATACTAAATTGTCTACTTATTAGGTAGAGCAATAACTATAGTTTTGAGCTCATAACATTTTATTGATTAATTACAAACTGTACAAGCTTAATATATATATATATATATATATTTTTTTTTTAATTAATTTATTTATATATATATATATATATATATATCAAATTTCTAGCAAATATTGTTTGAGTTTTGAAAATATCATTTATATTCTAATATGCCTTGATTCCCTTGTTTTGAAAAGACCCATATTTGTGAAATTTATTGTAGGAAATTTGATTTTTAGAATTTAATAGATATCTTGAGAGTTTACAATCATTCGGCTTATATAAAGTCTTCCCCCCCCCCCCCCCCCCCCAAACTTTTTTTTCTTTTGATGGCAGGCTAAAAGTTCTACTTTCTCTTATCTCTAAATAGGTTAATAGGGTGTATAATGAAAGAATCATAAAATCAACACAAACTTTTGATTCAATTAGTAGCTGGGAAGAATTCAAAGATGTCATCGTGAATTTTGAAGATGCATCATTAAAATCAAATGAATTACTTGAGCACACAAATACAACCAAAGACAAATCTGATTATCTTTGGTATACTCTTAGGTAAATTCATTTCTCATTGAATTTTACTAGCATATATGAACAATATGTGTGCCATCTCTTCATTGCATCAACTTAATGACATTTGTAAGAATTGATGGAGTTTTTATTTATTTATTGAAACACAGGTTTGAACACACTTTGTCTTGCACTAAACCAGTACTTCATGCTCAATCTTTTGCGCATGTTGCGCATGCTTTTTTGAACGACATATATATAGGTAAGTTACTTATTCAATTCAAACATCTTGGAAAAGAGACAATTTCTTTTTTTTTTTTTTTTTTTGGGTGTAAATCACAAACGTTTCTGTAAATAATGAAGGATATAGCCAAATTCTACTTAATATATATATAAATATATATATATATATATATATATATATATATATATATATAATGACTAAATTTAAATATAACCTGTTGACCCAACCCAATCTAACCTGACTCACGTGAGTCGGGTTGAGTTAGTTTCTACACATGTAATGAGTTAGGAATTTCTCAACCCGACATGCTCAGGTTGAGTTGGAAAAAACCCTTCAATCCAACCAAACTCAACCCATGCACACCTCTACTTTTGATAATAAGAAGTCTCCAAATATAAGGTTTTAAGATTGTTGGATTATATCATATTTATTTATGCTAGGTTAAAATAACAGAATTGAAGCCTTTGATTTAACATTCAAGAATTTTTGAGTTTCAACTAGTAACCCTCACCTATTATGCTTGGTCGTATTCATGCAGGTGCTGCAAATGGAAGTTCTAATGTGAAGTACTTCACGATGGACATTCCAATTGAGTTAAATGAGAGGATGAATAATATTTCTTTACTCAATGTTATGGTTGGGTTACCGGTAATAATTTTATATAATTACTTTCTTTCTTTTAAATTTTTCATTCAGAAACTGAAATTTCTTTGGTGCTTGTGTAAAGGATTCAGGATCTTTCCTTGAAAGAAGAGTGACTGGCTTAACAACGGTGGCAATTCAATGCAACGGAAATGAGTTTTATAATTTTACAAACTTTGAATGGGGATATAAGGTTTGCGCTTTTATCTTGATTAATCTATATACCACTATTAATTTTAAAGAAAAAATAATAATTTTATATATATTTTTTACCATATTTAATTGTAAAAAGATATTTATATTGAACATGACTGTGCAATATTATTGCTAAAAAATAATGTACTAAGAATAACTAATAGATACCATTAATTAAATTATAATCTTTTAATCATTACAGGTTGGACTGCTAGGAGAAGAGTTGCGAATATATAGAGAAGAAAACTTGGGAGACGTAGAGTGGAGTAAAAATGGAATCTCCACCAATCAAACACTTACTTGGTACAAGGTATGTAACTGTACACTTCATGCATATGTAATGACAAAATTCTCGTGTAAGATATTAAAAAAATAATGTTGAAGTATCAAATAATGGATTTACAAATAAAAGAAAAACAAATCAAGGAAAATTAGGGTAACATTAATTAAGACTTAAATTCATTCAAATATAAAATTTATGGATAAAGTATTGAAGGAACTTAATAATCAGTTTATTTGTTTGTATTTTTTACAATATAGTCTCAAATATGCTATATAGTTTATTAGTGTAATATTGTGAATTGATAATTTTGCAGATAATTTTCGACGCACCTTTGGGAAATGACCCTGTAGCCTTTAACCTTAGTTCGATGGGGAAAGGTGAAGCTTGGGTTAATGGACAAAGCATTGGTCGCTATTGGATTTCTTTTCATGTCTACCAAGGCAACCCATCACAAATAATGTATGTAGCCTATAGCTATCCACAGTAATTTTTATTTATTTATCTGAGAATAATTAATTAACACCAAATGGAGAAAGGAAATAAAAACAAAAAATAATGTACATTCACGCACAAGAAAGTGAATTCCCCCCAAAAAAAGTAGAATTTCAGGACTTCAAAACTATAGTATAGCAAATTTCGAAGTTGAAGTTTAGGTTACATAACCATGATCTTATGGTCACAGACAATTTAGAAAGAGGAAAAATACAAGAATTTTTTTCATATATAGTAAATTATGTACGTAAATTGTAGTCTCTAAGATAGATATAGGTGATATTTTGATTATGCTTCCTTCAAGATCACTGTCGTCATCCAATTATATAGTCCATTTCAATTGCAATTAGGGATATGCATTGGTTGAGTTGAGTTGAGTTGGGTTGGAGGACTTTTTCCAACCTACCTCGAGCACGTCGAGTTGATAAATTCCCAACCAATCACCTGTGTAAAAACCAACTAAACCCAACCCACATGGGTCATGATGTCGCGGATGCCTAAAGAAAGCACACATGATGCTCTCTTGATGGAACAAAAACTAAACTATTAGCTTTTGATAGTAAACCTCAAATCCATGAGGGGTTTCCTTAAATCCACAAGGAGATAAATTGGAATCCACCAGAGAAAGAATTTGACAAAAATTTGTATTTATTGATAATAGTTTAATTCGTCTCTGAAGGCTACAAAACACATAAATACTAAGAAAACGTTTGAAATCCTAATTCGGACTAATTACGCAATTAGGTAACAAAATACCGAAATTTACCAAAAAAGGCAAAATTGAGTTAAATGCAGAATCATAAACTATTGACCTTAAGGGCCATCCCAAAACAAGTGGAGCCTTATTCTGACTTTTGAGCAAAAAGTTATTAAGGAAACAAAAATTACTATAAACAATAAAATTGTAGTTTTCGGGGCCTAAATGAAGGAATTTGCCATTTTTAGAGGGTACCTCGTGGCAAAGTGATGACTATTGCTCAGAAGGCCGTTTTGCTTCAGCCTACCAAATTTCATTCGATTCCAACTTTAAGGCCCTTGCGCGTTGATTTCAGGCATGCGTGAGAGTCCAGGAAGGCCATGGCAGTCTGTTCTACATCAGTCTCCCCTACTTGAAAAGAACTCAACCTCGAGTTCCCACTATCTGGCGCATCAAGAGGATAGTACTCGTATAAGTCAGTAACATTGAAGGTGGAAGAGATATTCATGTTTGGTGGAAGAGATATTCATGATTGGTGGAAGAGCAACCACATAAGCATCGTTGTTGATCTTCTTTGTAATCTGGAATGGCCCATATTTCTTGTCCTTCAACTTCTTGTAGGTACCAATGGGAAACCTCTCCTTTCTAAGGTAGACTAGCACTAAATCCCCAACATTGAAAATCTTTTCACGTCTCTTCTTATTAGCTGCTTCCTTGTACTTGGCATTAGTAGCTTCCAGTTTCTGTCTCACTTCCTCTTGTATTGCCTGAATACGATTAGTCATATTCTCTACAGCTTGACTTATTCCTAGAAGCTTAAGTAAGGGTACCAAGTCCAAAGCATGTTTAAGGGGCACGTAGTAGACAATGGAAAATGGAAATTTATTAGTGCTTCTGCTGACTAAGCTATTGTAAGCAAATACTGCCTAAGACAATGCAAGATCCCACTGCTTGGGCTTCTCTCTTGAGATACACCAAATTAAATTCCCCAAAGTGCGATTAACCACTTCTGTCTGACCATCAGTCTGAGGATGACTAGTGTTGCTATAATTCAAGGAAGTGTCAAAACGCTTCCACAAGGTTCGCCAGAAATGACTAATGAACTTGGTATCTCAGTCAGAGGTGATGGACTTTGGCACTCCATGCAAGCGCACAACTTCTTTAAAGAATAGATTGGACACTTGAGTGCATTTGGATTCTTCTTGCATGCTATAAATTGGGACATCTTCGAGTACCTGTCAACCACAACAAAAACAGAATCCATACCTCGTTGGGTTCGAGGAAGACCCAATATAAAATCCATAGATAGATCCTCCCATGGTGCTTGTGGAACTAGTAATGGCATGTATAAACCAGTATTTTGAGATTGTCCCTTGGCAGTTTGGCAAATTGGAAACTTTCTCACATAATTGCCAACATCCCTCTTCAGTTGTGGCCAATAATACCTTTCCTCCTCAAGGGCTATCATCTTGTCTATGCCTATATGTCCATCCAAACCTCCACCATACAGCTCCCTAATAATTTGTTCCCTTAATGAACTCTTAAGGATGCATAATTGATTACCCCAAAAGAGGAAACCATCTTGGATGTACATACTATTAACAACAGTATGAGTTCGTTTACACTTACCCCAAATATTACCAAAATCCTCATCATTCTCATACAGCTCTTTGAGGCAATCAAACCCTACAACTTCAATATGTAGTATGGTCAACAAAGATGCTCGCCTATTGAGTGCATCTGCCACCTTATTAGTGACACCAAACTTGTGCTTCAATGTGAAATGGAAGCGCTGTATATAAGCTACCCACCTAGCATGCATCCAATTAATGCTAGCTTGACTGTTGATGTGCTTCAATGCCTAATGATCTGTATATGACACAAACTCCCTCTGAATCAAGTAATGCTCTCAATGCTTAAGAGTTCGTACCATAGTAAAGAACTCTAGCTCATAGGCCGACCAATTACTTTGAGCTTCACAAACTTTCGCATTGAAGAATGCTACTGGCACCTATCCCGACCATAGATGCATCACACTCCACTTGAAACACCTTCTCAAAGTTGGGCAATGCCAAAACTGGAGCGATGCTCAACTTCTCCTTTATTAAGGCAAAACTCAGTTCTGCCTTCTTTCCCCATGAGAACCTCTCCTTCATCAAACACTCAGTAATGGGGGCTATAATGCTACTGAAATCTTGAACAAACCTTCGATAGAAAGTTGCCAGGCCATGGAAGCTTCGCATATCACTCACTGTCTTTGGGGTTAGCCAGTCTCTGATTGCATGGACCTTGTCCTCAACAACATGAATCCCATCCACACTAACCACATACCCTAAGAACAACAACTTATCAGCCAAGAAGCTGCACTTCTTCAAGTTGATATACAATTCATTGGCCTGCATTATTGTCAGTACTTCTCACACATGATTATAGTGAATTGCTTCTGTCTTACTATAAAACAAGATATCATCAAAATAAACTACCACAAGCTTCCTAATAAATGGTTTCAATACCTGATTCATAAGCCTCATGAACGTGCTGGGAGTATTGGACAGTCCGAAAGGTATCACCATCCACTCATACAACCTCTCATTTGTCTTGAAAGCTGTCTTCCACTCATCTCCAGGTCAGATCTGAATCTGGTGATACCCACTCTTGAGATCTAGCTTGGTTTAACACTTGGACCCACTCACCATATCAAACATGTCATCTAATTAGCAAATAGGAAATCGATACCTGATCGTGATCTTGTTGATGGCTCGACTATCCACACACATATGCCAGTTCCTATCCTTCTTCGGTGTTAATAATACTGGTACTGCACATGGACTCATACTCTCCCTGATATGTCCCTTGTTTAGAAGCTCATCCACCTGCCCCTATAGAATCTGGCCCTCCTAAGGATTCATCCTGTAGTGTGGCATATTTGGTAGACTAGCTCTAGGAGCTAAATCAATGCAACGTTGGATGTCGCACATTGGTAGTAAACTTGTAGGCAGTTCCTCTGGGAACAGCTCTTCAAACTCCTTGATTAATGGTTGAATTGCCTTAAGTATCTCTACAACCTTCTTCGGCTCTCCATCCGTCACCACTATTGCATAAACCTACTTCAACCCCTAACACTCCCCGTTAAACTCATCCTCATTGTTAACTATAAGAAGTCATGATTTTCCCTCCATGTTAAAAGCTTTGGGTACACTGCCTTCCTTAATTGGACCAAGGAAATTTTTTTTTGCCATTCTTAAAGAACGCATACACATTATCCTTGCACCTATGAGTAGCATCTACATCATATTGCCAAGGTCTACCCAATATTAAATGACATGCATCTATTTCAACAACATTAAGAACTACTTCATCTACATAAAATTTACCCATAGAAAAAGTAACATGATATAGTTGAGTAACAAGAGTTTCCGTACCTTTCTTGATCCAACCTATTTTGTACGGAGAAGGGTGTTTCTCTGTCTTCAGCCCCAGTTTGGAAACCAAACTGTTTGACGCGATATTCTCTACACTGCCACTGTCAATGATCAAATCAAAGACCCTCTTACTAATGGTGCAATGTGCTCGGAAGATCTCATTCCGCTAATCACTGTAATCCACCCTTGGTGCGAGCAACAACCTCTGAATCACTAAAGACCTCCCTAAAGGCTCGCCTTCCTCATCTCCTTGAATCTCATTAGGATCATAGGTATATGGATCAACATCATTATACACCTCGTCACCCTCCTGTTCACCTTCTACCCCGCTCTCTTCTGCCATCACCAGATTCACTGCGGCTTGCTTAGGGCAAGTACTAGATCGATGTCCTAGTTTTTTGCACCTATAGCACTTATTCCCAGTTGGCCTAGCATAGGGGTTGGCGTTTGCTATTGGCTAGGCTGTGAAACCTACTATTGCCACTGTGGACTGGCTAACACTACTATTCTTGCTAACCACGGGTTGTGATTGTGGTGTATGATAGGCCAAGAATGTATTGACCCATTGTGATGAATTAACCAATTAATTAGCCAAGTTAATTAATTAATTCAATTAGCATGTAATAAGCGTGGTAGCACAAACAAATCACCGACTAAGTTAAAATGTAGCGGAAAATAAATTGACACGGTGATTTGTTTACGAATGGGGAAAACCTATGTGGCAAAAATCGCACCAAGTGATTTTAAGGTCACCACTCTTGAGAATCCACTATTATCACAACAAGCGATTACAAGTAAAGGAATCCCAGTACCTTATACCAACCTATAGTTGAACCATTACACCAATACCTAATTGGACTTGTTCTGTAGTGACAATCTCTTCTTTTCAATGCACGACTCCCATTACATGACTAACCAGTTCATGTGTGGATCCCAGTACGCGGCTTACTCACCAACTTGAGAAGGATGTTAGTTGCAAAGTTCTTCAATTCATCAACACGATGAAGATCATGAAATTCCTTGGTTACAAAACCCTATAGTGTATAAGCACAGCAGCTTCTTGAATAGAAAGATGAACTAGGGTAAATGTCTCTGGTTCACAATATGCTTGTGAAAAACTTTTGCATTGAGTTGCATCATTTGTGATGGCCCTTAAAACAATCCTTATATATGTTTAGGGTTGTGAGAAAAGAAAGCCCAATCATCTACTCACGGATTGGAGTGAAATCAGCTCTGAAAAACTGATTTTCATAAACCTCGATAAATACCTTATTTGTCGAGCAGTTGTCGAGTATCGGGCTAAAACAACTTTTTAAACCTCGATAGATACTAGTTGTCGAGCTTTAAAATCTAGCACTTCTTCACTTGATTCTTGGATAGACTTGCATGGTTTTAACACTTGAACTTGAAACCTTGTTCCTTGAAGCATTAAACACATCCTAGATGATAGGCCAAAAACTGAATTGACCCCTAGTGATTAAAATAATTGATTAATTAGCCAAGTTACTAATTAATCAAATTAACATGCAAATGCGTGGTAGCACAAACAAATCACCAATAAACTAATTATGCAGCGAAAAATAAATGACACGGTGATTTGTTTATGAATGGGGAAAACCTAACGGCAAAAACCCCACCAGGTGATTTTCAGGTCACCACTCCTGAAACTCCACTATTATCACAACAAGCGGTTACAGGTAAAGAAATCCCCAGTACCTTACCAACTTACAGTTGAACCCTTACCCCAATACCCAATTGGACTTGTTCTGTAGTGACAATTCCCCCTTTTGATGCACGGCTCCCAAGTACGTGACTAACAAATTGTGCGGATCCCAGTACGTGACTTCAATCACCAACTAAGAAGGTTGTTGGCTGCAAAGTTCTTCAGTTCATCCACACGATGAAGATCAAGAAGATGATTGGTTACAAAACCCTACGGTGCACATACACAGCAACTTCTTCAAGAGAAAGAGATGAACTAGGGCAAGAACTTCGTCTCTGGTCACAATTTGCTTGAACAGAGTTTGCTCAATGCTTGTGCAACTTGTGAACTACTTGACGGCCCTTAAAATAATCATTTTATATGTTTAGGGTTAGGAGAAAAGAAGACCTAAACACAATCACGGATTCCAAGAAATCAGATCAGAATTCTGAATTTCTTAAATCTCGACAGATAAGCTATTAAGCAGGTGTCGAGCCACGGGCTGAACAGCTTCCTTAAACCTCGATAGATGCAGCTGTCGAGATAGCTGTCGAGCTTTAATGAATTTGCACTTCTCAGCTTGTTTCTTGGACAGACTTGATGACTTCAACACTTGATCTTGAAACTTTGTTTCTTGAAGTATTTGAACACATCCTAGAACTACCCAATTACAAGTAAAGTGCGTTTTGTCAAAGGATTAGCCAATTACATAAAATCATGACATATGTTCTACACATGTGAACCACATATGTCCTAACACTAGATCTACCCAATTACAAGTAAAGTGCATTTTGTCAAAGGATTAGCCAATTCTATATTGACATATGTTCCTAACAATGATTCACATATGTCCTAACAGTGTAAACATAGGTTGTTTACCTTTGTTGGCAGCGGAACTAGATGACCCCGAACTACAGTTGGAGAACTTTGAACCTACCCTGAGATGCTGATATTCTATTTTCTTGGAAAAGAGTTCAGCCTTATTTAAAGTATATAAGGTTAGTAAGAATACCTGATCTCGAATGGAAACTCACAACCCGTGTACAAATCTGGATATCCGTTGATCTTCAGTTTACTCCAAATCATTGCGATTTGCTAACCTGTCAAACTCCTCCATGTACTTATTAACTATCCGAGTACCCTACCTGCAATCCTGGTACTGTCTGAACAACTCCTGCTGGTAATCTGGTGGTAAGAATCAATCTGCCATTAATCTCTTCATCCTTCTCCATGATTGTATCGGAAAATTTCTCTCATGGGTATGATTTAACTGAACACGATCTCACCTGGCAGATGCTCCTCACTTCAATTTGTATGCCACTAAACACACCTATTTGTCATCTAAAGTACCCATATAGTCAAAAAACTTCTCCACCTCACTGACCCAATCCAGATACTATTCAATGGAGACATTACCATTAAAGGATGGTAATTCTACTTTCATCCGATAGTCCCTTTACTCCTGATAATCTCAACCATTATCCCTCGTAGGACCACGATGATTCCTAAGGACTCCTTTTGCATACTCTTCATCCTCACTGTTCTCTTCATTGTAGTCTTGTTGCCTGTTCCTATTTGGACCGTGATGGGGAGGGCCACGTATTCGATTATCATGTCACTCTTCGTCATCACAATTAGGGTTTCGGTTAAGCAGGGTAGCAAGCGCTTCTTGAATCCGGTCCAGATTCTATTGGGTTGAATCACGAAACTATTGATTTTCATCACGAAAATCAAGGAACTCAGCCCTAGTAAGGATTGGGTTGTTAACATCATCACCGCCGTCATTGTTATGGTGGTCATTGTCTCGCCGGTTAGCTATCAGACCAAGGTATGTCAAAGCTCTGATACCAACTAATGTCACGGGAGCTTGAAGAAAGCACAGACGATGCTCTCTTAATGGAATAGAAACTAAACTATTAGCTTCTGGTAGTAAACCTCGAATCTATGAGAGGTTTCCTTGAATCCATAAGGAGATAAATTGGAATCCACCAGAGAAAGAATTTGACAAAAGTCTGTGTTTATTGATAATAGTATAATTTGCCTTTGACAGCTACAAAACATATAAATATTGGGAAAAAAAATGTCTGAAACCCTAATTCGCATTAATTACGTGATTAAGTGACAAAATACCGAAATTTACAAAAAATGGAAAAATTGAGTTAAATGCAGAATCATAAACTACTGACCTTAAGGGTTGCTCTAAAACATGCAGGACCTTATTCTAACTTTTGAGCAAAAAAGTTATTAAGGAAACAAAAATTACCATAAACGGCAAAATTGCAGTTTTCGGAGCCTAAATGAAGGAATTCGCCATTTTCAAAGGGTACCTCATGGCAAAGTGACGACTTTTGCTCAGAAGACCGTTTTGCTTCAACCTGCCAAATTTCATGCGATTCTGACTTCAAGACCTATGATTTCTACTAGTGCCTTTTTGCCTTGCACACTGATTTCAGGCGCGTGTGAGAGTTCAAGAAGGCCATGACAATCTGTTCTACATTAGATTTGGTTTGGTTAGGTTATAAGTGGGTTGTGCCTACACATTTCAATAAATGTAAATAATTGAATTTTCATTAATTATTTAATCAAAATTTTCAATAAATTATTACAATTCACATAATAGACTAAATAATGTAATAAGTTTGCTAATTCATATAAAATAGTTCTCAAAATATCAAAATAAATCTAACTAAAATATTAAAATAAATGTATTAAAATAAACTTGTATATGTGATGGGTTGGGTTGGGTCAAATAGGTTGAAAAACTATGAACCCAAACCTAACCCACCAACCCACTAAAATCAACCTGAGGCATTGAGTTGGGTGGGGTTGGCTTAGGTTGGTTTGCTCAGGTCGGTGAGTTAGATGCACACCCCCAATTTTAACCAAGACAATGAATATATATTACAAGTTCTTCACGACTTCCCATTTAATTATATTTCTAAAAGATGTGAATTTTAGAGTGATGTAAGGAATGATAAAAATTTTAGTGTGTATATCATATTCAAGAGCATCCACAGCAGTGGAGCTAAAAATATAGCAATTTAGCTCTACCAAAAGTTACTTTATCTATTTTACCTACACAAATGCTACAGCAGTGGATCTATTTTGGCTTTCTATACAATAAAATAATATAAACACCACAATAAAATAATATAACCACTATAATAAAATAATATATTCTACTATCCAAAAAATTTTCACAACACCAACCACAACCACTTCTACCATCAGCCACAGCCACAGCCACAGCCACCGCCACCACCACCGCCACCGCCGTCACCACCACCAGCAGTCCACAACAGAAAAAAAAAAAAAAAAAAAAAAAAAAAAAAAAAAAAAACCGATATCTCCAATCTTTTTCCTCTACCAGACCAAACAAATTCACCGATCACAAATAAAATAAAAAATCACAAATCACAAACAAGCAGCACGTCGGCGAGCTCCATGGGTTTCAGACCAGCGACTTGATGAGCAAACGATCGGCGGCGTGAGATGAGGCGATCGGCGACACAACGTCGGCGACCTTTGATGAGCTTCAAACCGGCGGCTTCGATGAGCTTCAGACCGACGGCTTCGATGAGCTTCAGACCGGCGACTTGATGAGCAAGCGTTCGGCGGCGATCAGCGGCGTGAGGCGTGAGGCGGCGTGAGGAGATCGGCGGTGGAAGAGAAGTTTGCTTGAGAGAGAGAGATGAGAGAGTGACTGGGGAGATATTCAGCAAAAAAAAAAAACTGGGGAGATGAGAGAGTGACTGAGAGAGAGACTGAGAAAGATGAGTGAATTTTTTATTAACCGGCCGAATAAAAAATTCATTTTTTTTTTTTGCTATCAGCTACAGTGCACATCTATATATAGATGTGCACTGTAGCGGAACATCTAAATTTTTGGCTTATACCTCCACTGCTGCAGCGTGTCTTTTGAGTATGTGAAGCTAAATTTTAGCAATATAGCAATATGCCTCCACTGCTGTGAATGCTCTAATGCATCATCAATCATAATGAGTAATTTAAATTAACATTTGTTTGTTATCTTTTTGCAATGACGCTAATCACATTTATTACTACATTAGTTTTTAAGTGTTTTTTAGTTAAATTTATAATAACTTTAGCATTATTCGTGAATCTTAATTTTATCGTTTTTTAAACGAGGTCGCATACGATTGAACTTTTTTTTTTTTTTTGAGAAATACGATTGAACTTCTTGTTATGATGACATACACAATTTCAATATGTTATAAATTTATAAATCAAGTTTAGCAGAGATCATTCTCTTTCAGCTAGTATATATAGGACTAGATTATAAGGTGGGCAGACAACTATACATGCAAAAATTAGACCAATATAAATCTACATATGTAATATCCTATTTATGCCTTTTATATTTTGCTAGGTATCATGTGCCCCGATCGTTCCTGAAAACTTCTGGAAATCTTTTGCTTTTGCTTGAAGAAGCTGGTGGCAACCCTCTTCAAATTTCCTTGAACACCGTGACAATCATCAACACACAAGAACATACATCTTACAATCACTTCCCTCAATGATTTCATAGAGGAAAGATAGATATAGATATTATCAGGGATTAAACGAATTACAAGTCCCTTTTTACAAAGTGATAATATCATAGGCTAACAAATCTTTGTCCTAATAATCTGGAATTAGCATTTTGAGTAGAATTCATGATGTAAATCCTTTCAAATACTTTCATTTAAACAATAAGAAAAGGTCGAACAGTTATTGCGTTCAGAATTTTGTTACTTATATATCTTATAAAGTGTAACATGTCACTCAAGCAAAAGTTTTTAAATTTTCACAATTTTCATTTTTTATTTGAAAGCCAAGTAGATACAAATATCAGCATTTAGAAAGAAAAAAATAATGTGGGTAGTTAGCTCAACTGGTAAAGTCTCTGATGGTTGAATAAGATATCTAGGGTTCAATCCCCGCCTACACCAAAAACTGATTGGTGTCTTGGTTTGATGATAAAAAGCTATCATCAGGAGTAGACGCTATAGGTTGAAACTCTATCTCAAAAAAAAAAAAAAAATGATAATAATAATAGAAATATTACTTTAGTAAAATCAAAGGACTACTTATATATATAAAATGTATCCAACCTTTATTATATGTTTGGTTAGATAATGATCGGGTTTAATATACTGGTGCATGTTTATAAATTCATTATTATGATTTTTTTCCATAATTTCATAATCATCGATCGTTCACTTTTTCTTATATTCCCATGCTTGTTTGTCTCCTTTTATAATACTTCCTATATGACACTGTTAAACAAAGATTACAATCCAAATTAGATTAGAATTTAGGGTAAATTGAAAAGTACAATCCTAAAATTTAGAGTTGTTTAGATTTTACATCCTGAAATTTAATTTTACACTCTAAAATTTGGTTCCATTAGCAAAAACACACCCGTGGTTAGTCTTGGCTGTCAAGTAACACATCATCGTGCTGACATTTTATTTTTTTACCAAACCAGTCCCAAAAATGGCGCTCTTTTGCCCAAAAATAAAAGCATAAATTCAACATATTTACACAACACTGTTTCACAGATGCAAATAAAAACAACAAACAAACCCAAAATCCACGAACCCATGCCAAATTTGCCAAATAGCACAATTTTAGCAAAAATACGTCATGACAAAGTTATTTAGTTATGTACGTAGCACACTTTTGTAACTCAAGTTTGTCAAACTCGAGTTCCAAATAGCTCGCAAGCAGTGGAGCTCATATTACTTGGAACTCGAGTTTGCCAAACTTGAGTTTGAGTTGGAACTCGAGTTTTTCAAACTCGAGTTCCAAAAATGTGCTACTTAACTAAATAACTTTGTCAATGTGTTTTTTTCCTAAAAGTTTGCTAAAAAATTGTGATATTTGGCAAATTTGGCACACAAACCCAACTCGATGAATCTAAAACCCAGCGGCTTATCATGAACATTCAACCATCAACTCAACCAAATCAAGTCCACTGTAGCGGTGACACCGATGGTGAGTTCTCTTTCTTTTCTCTTTCTCTTCTCTTTCACTCCAGTTGACTTCCTGGAGTCCTCACTCACACATAGACACATCGAGACTCAAATAGATAGATAGAGTTGCATTTTTGGGCTTTGACAATGGAGGCGCCTTCATTTGCTTCTAAAAGCTTGGATTTGTGCTAAAAACACACGAGCTTGTTTAGACCCCAAATTTTAAATTACGGTTAGATTACTTTTACTCTTACTTAATCAAAGTGCGGAACAAGAGTAAATGTGCGCAATGAACTGATACTACTCTAGTGCATAAACATGAACAACAAACAATAAATGTAAAGTACAAGAGAAAGGGAAGAGAGATGCAAATACAAGATAACACCAAGACGTGTTATCGAAGAGAAAATCGAAGAACTCTGCGAAAAACTCTCTGCGACCCTTCAAGTCGAAATCGATCCACTAGAGAGTAAAGTTAGAGTACACGAATAACAAAAGACCCTCCAAGCTATCCAATGTACTTGAGCCTTCCAAACTCCTACTACCAACGGACTTCTTGGAGTCATGTCTTCTCTAGCTTTTCGGATCCTGCAATATGCTTGATTGCATCTGCCAAGCCTCATCGACTTCTTTTGGCAAATCCCCAAAACTTTCCAAGCTCCAAAACACTCTCTACACTTTGAAAATGTGTGGGTTGTGTTTGGGTATAAATCTCCTCTTAAGGTATGACAATGGGAGAGGGAAGGAAAAGAGATTACAAGGATTTCTCACTAAAGATGAATCTCTCTTTCTAAAAGATGGGTGTGTTATGTTGTAGAAAATCTATCTAGGGTTTTTCTCTCTGGATAGCCTCTTCTATTTTTATGGGTAATGAAGGTATATATAGTTTGGGTGAAGGGTAAGAAAGTCACGCTTAAAATCCTCCAGGCAAAATGTTTCGTGGGTACCTCGCGAGATGGCCTATCTCGCGAAGCACTCGTAAAATGCAATCTGACACTTGACTCTTTAGCTTCCAGCATGTGCTTCTCACGTGCCCTTTTCACGAGTTACTCGCGAACTTCTTGCGAGCTAGTTGCGAAACTACACTGATTCTTCATTTCATGCTCGATTCTTCACCAACTTAATACTAAACTCAATACAATAAAATTCTACAAAATACAAGGAACAAAATTAATGCAATTACAACACTTTTTGTCATGGAATAAAGCCAACATAAAACATAGTTGTAAATCACAACTTTACAATCTCCCCCTTTGGCTATTATTCCATGACAAAAACACCCTATAACAGACTCTAGACTTAAACGTGAGTCTGGGAGTAATGGCGAAACTCACTCACACCTAAATCTAAAACCTGTGATGAACTTGGAACATATATACCTGTAACCTGAAACACTTGCACAAAACGCATTAAACCCTCAAGGTAGAGCAAGTAATAAAAGGATAAGAATAATGTAACAAGTAAAGTGCGATCAAGTAAACATGATGTGACATATATAAGCAACTTGATTAAACACATGACAATCATATAGAAATGACTACAATGATCATATAGCAAAGCAAATGATCATCTGAACATGCAATCAACAAAGCACAATGGCATAAGGATGTTTACATGTCCAACACATAAACACGATGCAATGAGAACAACAAAGCATGGAAACTAAACATAACTCAAAGCACCATAAAGCAAAACAAGAAAACAAACAAAGAATAAAACAAACAAAGCAAGGTTTTCTTGAAAAGAAAAGACTTCTCCCCTTTGGTATATGCATCTCCCATATGGCTTTTTGCCCCTACAAATGTGCACGATATAGAATAACTCCCCCTGAGAATGTGCTCATGAGTCATATAGAAATGACGATACACTTCGGTATACTCTCTAGTGTACTCTCCCCTTTTTTGTCACGAATAGACAAATGAATCAAGAGGAAGGAGGGAAAGAAAAGAAGATATGAACAAGGATAAGATGCATGTGGGGTGCAAGATGAATGAGAAAATGAAGCTCAAAACAAAGAATAAAACATATGTGCGTTCTTTTTTTGGATAGTACCCAGGCCCAAGTAGAAACAAGGATCCCGGGCCTTATACTTGTTGTTTGGTGGACTGGACTTGGTTCACCACAGCTATATTGGGCTAATTATGAACCAAGTTGTGCACAAAACATGGATTCTACAATACATACACACTTATACATACAAAATACATACATATTGCACAGTGGGGAACAATAAAGAATGATATAAGTAAAAGGAAAAGTGAATAAAACGTAAAGGGTCCTCAGAATAATAAATAAAGCTTCATTATTTCTTGAGTTTCTAATACATTATGTCATTTTTGCACTGGGATATGTTACAAAGTCCAAATAAGTTCAAAAGTCACAGACTTAGACAGCTCTTTTAGGCTTCTAAGACTTGTGAGGTTTGAATCCCTTTGAATCCAAATGTATCCTCTAGTGTCTGTCTCAGGATCCTGGATGGTGTTTTCCCCCTTTTCTCCCTTTTTGAATCTTAAGGAAGTTTTTCAAAGGTTTTTTAGGCTCTGATCAGCTTTTGCTAAATGGTTTTTGCTGATGGCTTCTCCCCCTTTTATAGCACATTCCTAGGGTTTTTGGTGTACCACTAATTCTCTCAATTTGCTGCCCTGGGTACTAGAACTAATGTTGTGTCAGCAACATTGGTGGCTGGTCCCTTCCTTATTTTCTCACTATTTTCCCCTTTTGAGGTTTCTCTCCAAAAAGTCATCAGTTGACCTTCCCCTTTTGGAGGTTCTAGGGACTGACTTTTAATCTCTTTTTCCAAGGTTTCTAGAGAGACTTTTCAGAACCTCCCTTTTGGCTATCTCATCCTTTGTCTTTTTTCTCTAAATAGGTAGATTCCCCCCTGTCAGGCTGAAAGATCCCCAGCCACCTACCTTACTTAATAGTTCACCTTACTGCTATTCCTGAGGTACCAGGCTTCCCTTCATAGGTGCTGGTTCCTAAGTCATTATCTGTTTCCAAAGCCTTTTTTTCTAGGTTGCAGGCAGCTGATGGGACATGTCTTTCTTTGTTCCTTGTGCCCATGAGCATGCTTCTCTGAGCTGTCCATCTCCCAGCTGATTCTTTCCTACACTTCTCGAGGATCCCCTCCTTGGTTCTAACAGCTCCTTAGTATCATGGTCCAGTCTTTTTCTAGGCTCCTTGGGGGTTCTTCTCACAAAGGCTGGGCCAAGCTTCCTTTACTTTTTTCTTCCTTCTCTAAGGCCCAAGGCTTACCCATTCATGAGCTTAGGCTTCCTTTTACCTATTTTAAATAGGCCTTGGCTTATGGATTGAGACTTTCTATCCTTAAGGGCTCATTAGTTTTGGATTTCAATACTTGTAATATTTTGGACCTCAACAACATCTTAAAAACAAAATGTTACAAAGCATAAAGAAAACATGACATGCTAAGGATGATGGAACAAGATATAGACAAGACATGACATAGACATAAGAATCATGTTATATGTGCTAAAAGGTCTAAAAAGACTTAACTAGCATGAGTGAATGCAAAACATGTCAAGTGTTAGAGTGTGTGCATCAAAGGTGCATCTAGTGTGCATATGAGATGTATGACCAATGCATAAGCAAGCACTTAAGGGGAAAAGTATGTAAAACACACAACCAACAATAAAAACATGATAAACATGAATAATTATGG
Source organism: Quercus tomentella (assembly GCA_028535165.1). NCBI lineage: Eukaryota > Viridiplantae > Streptophyta > Magnoliopsida > Fagales > Fagaceae > Quercus > Quercus tomentella. Next base: position 19,604,096 of record JAPQVY010000122.1, on the reverse strand, counting down.
TGATCCCCAAAAATTGGTACTCATCGGAGTCCAAAAGAGTGAAAAAATACCATAGAGACATTTTATCAAACACTTTGAGTGCACACACTACACATTTATGTTAAACAATGCATGAACATATGAAAATCTTGCCTAAATACATGTTATTTTTGCCACAAGGGGCCAATATCCAAAGCAAATAGACATTTAAAATAAAACCCAATAAAAAAGATTGACAAAAATTAAGTTTTTCAACCCCCATTTGAGAAAATCTCAACTATAAACATAAAACCCCCAAAAACATAATCTAAGGATTAAAATCAATTAAAAGTGTTAAAGATTACCTTAGAGATGTTTATGGAATGTAAAATACTTGAAATTAGTTGGGTTTTGATGTAAAAGCTTTGAAAAAGAGGGTTTGGAGAGGATAGAGTCATAATAGAGACATATGAGGAGTTTTGAACCAAAAACTCACGAAATACCCATAAAATAGTTGATTTGGAAATTTTCGCAAGTAGCTAGGAATTTTTGCGGGTACTTCGCAGGTAAACCCTTCTTGCAAGTTACTCGCGAAAGTCTTTGTCCGATGACCAAAAATGCTAAAAATGCATTTTCCAGCTTCGCAACTCACAGCCAAGTCGCAAACTACTCGCGAAAGACTCTGATCCCTGTTTTTCAACACAAAACCAAGCTTGAAACATTGAAAACAAAGTAGGTACAAAACCTAGAAACAAAAAGTGATGAAAAACACTTCCAAATACAAATAAAACAATCGAAAAACTTTTTAGTTTAATCCACGTATGGTTGAGCACACACACATCACATTTGAGCATGTATAATCACACAAATGAAATAGACATTCATTGAAAATTAGTCTTGTGTGTTGTGTGTGTGAATCAAGTATAAACTAGTCCATAGTCTAGTATGAAGCTTCAATGATCAATTCAATCAAGTCATACACAACTAGCACGAAGTCAGGTGACCCATCTCATTTGTAGAAATGAACATATATAACCCCCCACCAAAGTATTTACATTTGATTGAAAGCATTTCATATGGCTTTCACTTTTCATGCTTTTGATCAATACAACTCAAATTTTTGAGAAACGATGCCATGAACTTTTGATATTTCTTTGACGAATAAGCCTTTGGCTTTGGCACCATATATTTTAATACAATTTTGCTCCACCTTTTCCTAGTCAAGCTAGTTTTCGAAGTAAGACCTTTTCAGTTCTTTTCTCTTTTTAGATATAGACATTTGTAGATCTCTTCGAAAAAAAATAAATTGTGAGGAGATATATAGGCACAAGTCTACGCATGTATTAAGATCAAACAAGACTATTGACTAATCATTCATGACAAGCTTGAAGATTTATTTACAACAGTCAAGTGTAGATTTCTAGATGTTGCTCACACTTAAAAAATGTGCATACATAACCAGCTAAGCTCGTAAATGTACTATGCCATTAGTATGGAGGTACTAGGCCAAACTCACATGTGAAATGTGCTCAAACATATATGATCAAACTTTTTGATTTTTCTACTTTTTGGATTTTTTACTCACACAAAACAAAAGCATAAAAGTAAGATCAAACACAAAAACAAATACAATGCATATAAATAGATGCATGATGCATAAATGCAAGATGATGAAGCATCTAATGCATGAAAGGTCCTACAAAAATCAAAAGAATTAGATCAAGGACCAAAAGAGTATAAGCTCAACCATAGGAACCCTTCCTTATCCAAACGGAGCAATTGTTTGGAATGAGTGTCTCATGAGAAGTGAGACAAGGGTTGGAAGAATAAGAACCGGAGATGCACATAGACAAGGAGGTAAGAGCGTTAACCATATGCTTTAACAACTTACCACTTTCGATCAAATCCGGTTTAGCTTGCAAAGCACAACTTCCAAGAAGCTCAAGCTCCTCTTTTCTTTTGATTCTTTTAAGAGCTTGAAACTTAAAGCAATGAGGTCTAAAATGACCAAAGGCACCACAATAGTGACAAACAATGGGTTTAGATCCACTAGGCTTTTTAGGGAGGGATCTAGTAACATGGTTTTGTTCTCTCTTCAACATGGAACATTGTGGTCTTATGTGACCGATCACACTGCAATTGTGGCAAGTAGGAATAAACTTAGATCCATTCAAATCCCTAGGATGAGACCTAAACGAAGGCTTAGGTTTAGGAGCCTTTCTCTCAACTTTTTGGTTTCCTTTGTATGGAGGAATATACACCGATTTGTCTTTAGAGGTAGAACTCACACTAGGCACAAAATCGAGTCTCACAACATGTTGCAACAAATATTTTCTTCCTTTTTAACAATAGGTTCAGCAATCAAACACTTGGCATGCATCTTAAGAGATTCATTTTCACATTTAAGATCATCAACAAGTTTGTTAGACAAACCAAGTTTAGCATCAAAGTCTATATTCAAACATTCAAACTCCTTTAGCTTTTCAAGAGAATGTTCAGCAAGTTTCTTATACTTTTCAACCAATTTGTTGGATTCTTTAAGCTTAGCAATTAAATCATCTTTTCACAAATGAGCTTGCTCAAATTCTCATGAAAATTTTTAGCCTTTTTCTTCAAGAGTTTGACATTTGGAATTTTAACAACACTTATAGATTCATGTAACATGTCATCACAAGCATGTGGATAAACACTAATAAAGACATTTTGATAAACACATGGCATGTTACAATCAACAACATCCAAAACATCCATAGAAGCATACAAAGCACTATCCATGGCAATAAACACAAGGGGTCAAGGATCACACTTAGGTAATGAAACCAAAACAAGTATACTCGCTCTAATACTTGAAAGCTCAAATTTGTGCTAAAAACACACAAGCTTGTTTAGACCCTAAATTTTAAATTACGGCTAGATTGCTTTTACTCTTACTTAATCAAAGTGCGAAACAAGAGTAAATATGTGCAATGAACCGATACTACTCTAGTGCATAAAAATGAACAACAAACAATAAATGTAAAGCATAAGAGAAAGGGAAGAGAGATGCAAACACAAGATAACACCAAGAAGTGTTATTGAAGAGAAAACCGAAGAACTCGGCGAAAAACATCTCCGCGACTTCCAAGTCGAAATCGATCCACTAGAGAATAAAGTTGGAGTACACGAATAACAAAAGACCCTCCAAGCCTAGTCTACCCAATGTACTTGAGCCCTCCAAGTTCTTACTACCAATGGACTTCTCGGAGTCATGTCTTCTCTAACTTTCCGGATCCCGCAATACGCCCGATTGCATCTGCCAAGCCTCATTGGCTTCTTTTGGCAAATCCCTAAAACTTCCCAAGCTCCAAAACACTCTATACACTTTGAAAATGTGTGTGTTATGTTTGGGTACAAATCTCCTCTCAAGGTATGACAATGGGAGAGAGAAGGGAAAGTGGCTACAAGGATTTCTCACTAAGGATGAGTAGCTCTCTCTCTAAAAGATGGGTGTGTTGTGTTGTGTTGTAGAAAACCTATCTGGGTTTTTCTCTCTGAATAGCCTCTTCTACTTTTGTGGGTAATGAGTGTATATATAATATGGGTGAAGGGTAAGAAAGTCACATTTAAAATCCTCCAAGCAAAATGTTTCGAGGGTACCTCGCGAGATGGTCTGTCTCGCGAAGCACTCGTGAAATGCAGCCTAGCACTTGACTCTTCAGCTTCTAGCATGTGCTTCTCACGTGCCCTTTTCACGGGTTACTCTTCTCGCGAACTTCTTGTGAGCTAGTCGCGAAACTGCACTGATTCTTCATTTTATGCTTGATTCTTCACCAACTTAATACTAAACCCAATACAATAAAATTTCACAAAATACAAGGAACAAAATTAATGCAATTACAACACTTTTATCATGGAATAAAGCCAACATAAAACATAGTTGTAAATCACAACTTTACAGCTTCTTTTCATTTTTTTCATTGTTGTTATTTTCACACACTTTAACAGATCAACCATTATTATCGTCTTCATCTTCATCTTTGTCTTTGTCTTCATCTCTCTTCTTTTGTCGCAATAGTTTTTGCAAAACTTACTATTCTACCAAATTCAAATCTCCTAGAAACCTCTCCTTCCAAGCCTTTGGGAATAGTTTGTCAAATTCAAATCGTCAGACTGGGTTTGTGGGGTTCGTAATGAGCAGAAAGAAAATATTGGGTTTTGGGGTTTGTTTGCTATTTTGATTTGGGGATAGCTATGAATGGTATCGTGTAAAAATGTGAAATTTTTGTTTTGATTTTTTTGCTGATTTCCCAAAAACAAAAGGAAAAAAAATAACGTCATTAAAATGGCGTGTCACTTAACAGCCAAAACTAACCGAGAGTGTATTTTTGCTAACAAAACCAAACTTCAGATTTTAAAATCAACCTCTTTGGTATGTGAATCCAAACAACAGTTTTCCGTGTTTAAACATTAAAAACTATGGTTCTAAAAAAAACAACTCATTTGGTAAGTGTGTATGTTTTTAGGAGTGTTTGAGTTACGTTACTCATTTTAGGGTGTTTAAATACTAAATTTGGAAAATTTCTTTTACCAGTTTTCGGATTTCAAACAACGTTGCTCAATGGGACTTTTATAAATATTTTAAAAACTGTAAGTCCCACTAATTAGACTACATGTCATCACTTAAAAAAAAAAAAAAAAACACACACACACACACACACACACACACACACATACCAAACATACAATTATGTTTTTTCACTTTTAAAAAGTGGTTATTAGAAATATAGTACCAAACACATTTTTTGCATTATGAATACTTTAAATACGTGTTTTCAAAACACTTTTTAAACCACAGTTTTCACATCATTTTGAACAATAATATTCAAACATCTCTACCAAACGGGCCAATGTGTAAAATTCAAACAACCCCAAATTTCACCCTAGAATTTATTATTTCATTTTTTTTAAAATTATTTTAGATACCTAATCCAGGATTTTATGGGACGTAATGCTTGAAGCCTATTCAAATTTTGGCGCCTCTTCCTTTTCACGCTTAATGAAGCTTAAAAGCCCAGACATGGCAACCCAACTTGACGTGCAAAACAAATTTGGGATGTTGCTCTTTGGAAGGTCGAACCATGTGTGTGTGTTTTTTTTCCGATTCTCTACAATATTTTTTCTTTCATTTTAACAATAATGTTTGGAATACAAAGGTTACCATAGTAATTCACTTCCACTTTCCCATCTAGAAATGTGTCATGTGAACCACATATCTTTCTCTATCCAAAGAGCAACATCCCAAATTTCTTTTGCACGTCAAGCTTAGAAGCCCAAGTTTTTAGTGAATGACTACATCTTTGATATATAAGTAAGGATCATGTTAACGGGTGACCTTAAGGTAATTATTAATAATAAACTATTTTAAGAAAGTTTTTATACAATTTTTATAGGAAATTATAAAAACTATCAAAATATTAATTTTTTTTTTCTTAAAAACTTTCTTAAAATAATTCACTAACAAATGCCTTAAGGCAACTTTTCCATATAAGGGATGTACGCCTGTAGTGTCTAAAGTTAGCCTTGAAAGAGCTTTATGCAACAACTAAGCCTCTTTGGCTATTACACAATAATTCAATATAAATTATTTCAAACTTTATAATGGCATATATATCATATATGTGGAAAAATTATTAGGTACTCCAGAGTACCATAAATGCATATTCCCTTCTCTCACATGAATAGTGAATCCCACCATGAATTTAATTAGTGGGACCCACCATCCATGTGAGAGCATTTATGGTACTTCGGAAGTACACAATAATTTCTTATGTATGTATCCTATTTGAGCTATTACCTTGCCATGTTTTCCTCGATAACACTGAATAAAAATATAAATACCAGAATAGCATATTTGACACCAATATCATATTCCCCTCACATGTATGATGTATCTATCTGCATCACCTACTCCCAGTATAAATAATCTTTCTTCAATTCTTCTCATGTTTTCTTATAACACCAGCCTAGAGAGAGAGAGAGAGAGAGCTTAGAAACCAAACCAGGTTGAGCTTGGGATGGAGTGGTGGTGGAGACTGTATTGGGGACTTGTGGTGGTTATAATGAGGGAAGGTGGTGGCCACGCTGAAGGAGGAGAAGTCACATACGATGGAAGATCTCTCATAATTGATGGGAAGAGACAAATGCTATTTTCTGGTTCAATTCACTATCCTCGTAGCACACCTGAGGTAATAATATAAATGATTTTAACACAATTATTTTGCCTATTCTTCTTATAGCATTATTTTTCGTTTTGCTGCCAGACAGGTAATCTAAAATTGGTCATTGTGTTAAAACTTGGATAAGTTGGTTGCTACAAATGGTGGTTGCCAATTGATTATCTAGTATCTGCTATATCTACTTGGGATTCGATTACAAGACAACTTATTGCTCATTTTTTCTACTATTTGTGGATTTCACACGAGCAACTTACTTATTTTATTTAACTTTTATTTTTTTTCTATAGTACTTTTAGCAAAAAAATTTCAACAATAATAACCTGTTTATTGTTTACCAGACCTTTATGTATCTGTTAGAACGTCCAAGTCCCAGCTATTTGATCAGAACCCTGCAGCTAGCCCAACCTAATAGTCTTGTTTTTCTAAGCCCCTTTAATTTGTTCTACCCATATATTTTGCGACCAACTTACTCTATACTACTTTTATTTTATTATACGTATACAAATACTTCTATTTTAGACCTGCTTTAAGTGCTCATGAGTATAAAATGATAAATCACAAGTTTTGTAACTCAGTAACGCTACCTAATTTTCTTTATAAAGAGAATCATGATTGGACTCCCCTCCTCATAAAATATTATTAAGGAAGGTGATCTATCTTTTCTATTTAGATTTGAATTTTGAATTATTGTGTATACTATAAATCCTAATTTTATTCTATACTATGTAATATATACAAAATATATCTGTAGGGATAATAGCCCAAAATCTTATATTGGGCCTTGGGCTTTGTCCGAGGACATTGAATGGTCCAAGGAGGGACAAACAGTTATGAGGTGTTCCGGTTTAAATTCTCATAAGTAAGGAATGAATGGAAGGTGGTCCGAGGAAGAACTCCTCCTCGGATATGATGAATGCAGCTCAAGTATATATTCCAGCAACTGGAATGATCCCCCAAGAAGCTCCAGTGATAGGGACGTGCCTCATGAACATACGAGAAGGAAGGAAACCTAAAAATATCTAAGGAAAAACTGTTACCACCGCATTAAATGCACTGCAGCTACTTTTCTGGCCGCATTTATGTGAAGAAGACCCCTGAACAGTGTTGTCTTGGCTATCACTACTCATAGAAAGCCAAAGGGGGTGTCTGATGGGACAGACACTCAAGTAAGGGCTCAAATGATCAACAAGTGTAGGATCAAGATGGTCCAAAGGGAGCTATATAATGTAAGAGACCCTCCATGAGAGGGAGATAAATTAATCAAAGAGCATTGTAGCAATCAAAATTATATTTGTAATTGATTTGTATGACAAAATACCTCCTCGGACAGTGAATTCATTCAACTCTATTCTCCTTGTTCTTTCTTGATCACTTTTAAATCCATACTAGCCGTAGTCAAACTTATTAGGACTTAGTTCTTTGACCTACTCTCCACAAATTTATTGTATTGGGCTCATTGAGTCAAGATCCCATACATCTTAGGTTTGGGCTGCAAAACGTGTCCCTACAATTGGCGTCGTATGTGGAGAGAACTTGTGTAATAGTGAAAACAATGGTTAACTATGGTAGGTTCAGGTCCACACTAGGCAGAATCCATAGCATCCCAACGTGAAAATCCTTTCGCCAACCTTAAGCGTAGGAGAGATCAAGAGGGCAGCGTGCATACTATGCATACAAGCAAAAGCCACTCTCAAGTTGGGAGTCACGTCTCTCAAGAGCAACATAATAAAGCCATGCAAAGGGAGATCGACCATCTAAAGAGGAAGTTATGCCATGCACGACAAAGACGAACTCCCTCCCCATCTGATTCCTCTTCCGACGATGAGAAGGATAGTAGTTATCGACGTAGGTCAAGGACTCCTCCTAGTGAATCTTTCTCATATGAATAGGAATACCACCGTGAACGCAGATACAAGAGCCCAACTCACAGAGGGCTGGGAAACGATGCTATAAGCAAAACTTTGAACCAGATTTCCAAGTCGCCCTTCACGCATAGGATTGAAGGGGAAACTCTTCCTCGGCGTTTTCATCAGCTAACATTCACCATCTACAATGGGCGAACGGACCCGGTGGAGCATGTGAGCCATTTCAGTAAGAGAATGGCTGTCCATTCTAAGGACAAAACCTTGATGTGCAAGGTGTTCCCATCCAGTCTGGGACCCGTGGCGATGAGATGATTCGACGGCCTAAGGGCAGATTCCATAGATTCCTTCAAGGAGCTGACCCGGGCATTTGGCTATCATTTTATTACATGTACCAGGGTCCTTCGACCCTTAGACTCCCTACTGCCTTTGTCCATATGAAAAGGGGAGACCTTGAAAACATACTCGGACAGATACTGGGAGATGTACAATGAGATAGATGGTGACTTTGATGACGTCGCCATCAATACTTTCAAGAGTGGCCTCCCAACCGAGCATGGTTTAAGGAAGTTCCTAACAGGAAAACCTGTCACCAGCTTGCGCCAATTAATGGACTGGATTGACAAGTATAAAAAGGTTGAGGAAGAGTAGCAACTGGGTAAAGGAAAAGCTAAGGTTATCCCTCAAGAGAGGAGGGATTTCAGGTCGGACCGATATAACAACAACAACCAGCCTTGGAGAGATTTTACTGGGCAGTCAAGGTCTGTTAATGCTCAGGCGGTTAATGCGGTGTTTCGAGAACCAGTGCATCAGGTTCTAGAGAAGATTAAGAATGAGCCGTTCTTCAAATGGCTGAACAAGATGGTTGGAAACTCCATAAGGCGTAACCAGAGCCTTTATTGTCAGTACCATCAAGACTAGGGACACACTACAGAGGACTGTAGAAATTTGTGGGACCATTTGGACCAGTTGGTTTGAGAAGGAAAGTTAAAGCAACTTTTGCATCATTCAAGTGGCCAAGGGAACCAGCAAGTTTGGAACCCTGGAGAGATGCTTCTTCAAGACCTCCTTTAGGAACGATCAATGTCATCTTTGCTGCTCTAGGGAGAACCAGCTCTTGTCCCTCCAGGGTGATGTCCATGGCTCGGCTACCGGCCGAGGGCGCTAATTCAGGGCCGAAGAGGGCTAAGTTGGATACCCCACCGACATCGAGTTTCTTGGATGAGGACAAAATTGGGACCATCCAGCCACATGATGACGCTTTAGTGATCATGCTTAGGATTGGGGGGTATGACGTGAAGAGAGTGATGGTGGACCACGACAGTGCAGCCAAGATCATGTACCCCAACTTATACAAGGGGTTGAATTTAAAGCCCGAATACTTAACAGCCTACGATTCTCTGTTGGTGAGCTTCGATGGGAAGACTGTCATCCCAAGGGGTCAGATCAGGTTACCAATGCAAGTAGGATCAGAGGTGGTGGAGGTAGACTTCATCGTGGTGGATGCCTATTCCCTCTACATGGCTATTGTGGCCAGTCCCTAGCTTCATGCCCTGGAAGCCGTCTCATCTACTCGGCACCAGAAAGTGAAATACCCATCGGGGGGTCGCATTGAAGAGATTGTGGGGAGTCAATTCGTGGCTAGGCAATGCCCTATGGCGGCCATCTCACATCAGCACAAAGCTGGCTCCACGGCCTCTGTTGAAAGGGGCTTATAGCAATCAAAAGCTCCAAATCTGCCTATTAACAGATCAACCGAAGAGATGAAGTGCGAGGATTTGGAAAAGTTTGTTATAGATGATGATCCGGAGAAGTTCTTTTAGGTCGGGGCTCAACTGCCTCCTTAAGAGAAGGAAGAGCTGGTAGAATTTCTTAGAAGAAACATTGATGTGTTTGCATGGGACGCTTATGAGGCCTCGGGGATAGATCTGAACTTCATCTGCCATCATTTAAATGTTAACCCATCCATCACTCCCAAAAAGAAATCGCCTCGACGCCCATCTAAAGAGCATGTAGATGCTGTTAAGGACGAAGTAATGAAGCTTAAGCGGGCAGGGGCTATCAAGGAAATTTTCTACCCTAAATGGCTGGCCAATACTGTGGTGGTGAAAAAGAAGAACAGAAAGTGGCAAGTGTCCGTGGACTTCACAGATCTGAATAAGGCTTGCCCAAAAGATCCATTCGCTATGCCTCGAATAGACCAATTGGTGGATGCAACAGTGGACCATCCTCGGATGAGCTTCTTAGACGCCTTTCAAGGGTATCATCAAATACCACTTGCCCTGGACGATCAAGAAAAAACAGCTTTTGTCACTCCCATTGGAAACTACCATTACAAGGTGATGCCCTTTGGCTTAAAAAACGTAGGGTCTACCTATCAAAGGATGATGACGAGAATGTTTGAACCACATTTGGGCAAAAGTATTGAAGTTTATATAGATGACATGGTGGTAAAGAGCAAGGTGGTGTCCGAGCACGTGAGAGACCTCAAAAACATCTTTGAAATTTTGAGGAAACACAAGTTGCGCCTAAACGCTTCCAAGTGCTCATTTGGTGTGGGATCAGGCAAGTTCTTGGGATACATGGTGACTCACAGGGGAATCGAGGTCAACCTCGATCAAATCAAAGCCATTAACAATTTACAACCACCTCGAAATCCTAAAGAGGTCCAGAAGCTTACCGGAATGACTGCCGCCCTGAACCAGTTTATTTCTTGGTTAGCGGATAGGTGCAGACCCTTCTTCCTCTTGACGAAAAAGTGGAAGGGATTTGAGTGGACCGAGGAGTGTACATTGGCTTTCCAGCAACTTAAAGAATATCTATCTCGGCCACCTATCATGTCCAGTCCTGAGGTAGATGAGGTCCTGTTTGCTTATATCGCTATAGCTCCTCATGTTGTAAGTTTGGTGTTGATACGAGTTGACAGTGGCATACAACGACCAGTTTACTATGTGAGCAAATCACTACATGAGGCCGAGGTTCGTTATTTACCATTGGAGAAAGCCATCTTGGCGGTGGTGCATGGTACATGAAAGCTCCCCCATTACTTCCAAGCATATACAGTTGTCATCCTAACTCAGCTTCCACTTAGGGCTATACTTCAAAGTGCTGATTACACGTGGAGGATTGCTAAACGGGGCACGGTCCTATCGGCTTTTGACATCAAGTACATGCCTCGTACCTCTGTCAAAGGCTAGGTCCTCGCGAACCTAGTGGCCGAGTTCGCTGAACCCTCATTAGAAGAAGTGACAGAAGCACTACACATGGATGGAAAATCGGTTGGCACAATCTCCCTACAAGAACCTTCATTCTGGAAGGTATGTGTTAATGGAGCAACAAACTAAAGGGGATCTGGAGTGGGGCTAGTTCTGATCTCACCATTGAGAAATCATTAAGATTGGGCTTCTCAACCACAAATAATGAGGCTGAATATGAAGCTTTGCTAGAAAGAATGTCCATGGTTCAACGAATGTGAGGAAAGGCAGTAAAGATGTTCTCAGACTCAAGACTAATCATCGGCCAGGTGAAGGGCGAACTAGAAGCAAGAGATGAGAGAATGCAAGGGTACTTAAGTCAAGTTAGGCATTTGGAATTAGGATTTGAGTCCTTCAGCCTACTGCATGTCCCTAGAAATGGAAACACACATGCTGATTCCCTAGCCATGCTTGCAACCTCCTCGGTGCAGAGCTTACCTTGGGTTATCCTTATAGAAGACTTGTGCAAACCCACAGAGGTAAAGGGAAATGTGGTCCATGTTTACCAAGTCAGAGTAGAGCCTAGCTGGATGGATCACATAGTACTATTCCTGAGAGAGGACATTTTGCCGGAAGACAAATCAGAAGCTGATAAGGTAAGGAGAAAGGCACCTCGTTTCTGGCTGTCCGAGGACCAAAAATTGTACAAGCGTTCTTTTTCTGGGCCATATCTACTCTGCATTCACTGTGAGGCATCAGAGCTACTCCTTGAGGAGTTACATGAAGGGATTTGTGGAAGCCACACAGGAGGCAGATCTTTGTCTCATAGAGCCATCACTCAGGGCTACTAATGGCCAAATATGCAGAAAGAAGTGCAAGAATATGTGAAGAAGTATGATAAATGCCAAAGATTTGCACCAAATATATATCAGCCAGGAGGAGTCCTTAACCCCCTATCCAGCCCTTGGCCATTTGCTTAATGGGGCTTAGATATAGTTGGCCCTTTCCCTAAGGTAGTAGGGAACAAGAGGTATTTGCTGGTCGGCACTGACTATTTTACTAAGTGGGTTGAAGCTGAGCCCTTGGTGAACATCAGAGATGTGGACGCCAAGAAGTTTGTCTGGAAAAACATTGTCACCCAGTTTGGGGTCCTTCACACCCTCATCTCGGACAATGGCCTTCAGTTTGATATTAAGTCATTCAGGAGATACTGTTGTGAATTGGGAATTACGAATAGATATTCTACCCAAGCTTATCCTCAGGGGAATGGAGAAGCCGAGGCGGTTAACAAGGTCATCATTAATGGACTCAAAAAGAGGTTGGATGACGCAAAGGGAAGATGGGTAGAAGAGTTGTCACATGTCCGCTGGACGTATAAAACTACACCTTGCAAATCAACAGAAGAGACCCCCTTTTCAATGACTTATGGGGCCGAGGCTGTCATTCCTTTAGAAACTGGCTTCCCAACATTAAGGTTCAGCTCGTTCAATCCGAGCAGTAACAACGAGTTGCTGGAAAAGAGCCTAGACTTTATTGAAGAAAGAAAAGAGAGTGCAAAGGTTCAATTGGCATACTACCAACACAAACTCAAGCAAGGTTATGATGCCAATGTGAAGCTGAGACCATTAGTGCCTGGTGACTTGGTGTTGAGAAAAGTTTTGGGTACTGCGAAGAACCCAGCGTGAGGAAAGTTAGGGCCCAATTGGGAAGGACCATATCGCATCACCTCGGTGGCTGGTGTAGGAGCATACTTTCTTGAAGACCTAGATGAACATGTAATACCACGCCCGTGGAATGTAAACAACCTGAAAATGTATTATTATTAATGAAAGTCTCTTTTGTCAATATGTTCATTTATTAAAGGCATTATACTTCCCATTATTCAATCTTTATAAGTGTTAAATAGATCCTAAGTTATGTCAGGTCTCTCGGACCACATACTTGGGTGAAATTAACACTCAATGGCATCTTTATAAGTGTTAAACAAATCCTAAGTTATGTCAGGTCTCTCAGACCACGTACTTGGGTGAAATTAACACTCAATGACATCTTTATAAGTGTTTAAACAGAACCTTAGTCATGCCTGGGTCCTCGAACCAGATGCTTTGGGGAAATTAACACATTATGACATCTTTATAAGTGTTTAAACAGAACCTTAGTCATGACTGGATCCTCGGACTAGATGTTTTAGGGAAATTAACACACTATGGCATCTTTATAAATGTTTAAACAGAACCTTAGTCATGCCTGGGTCCTCGGACCAGATACTTTGGGGAAATTAACACACTACGACATTTATTTGAGTGTTTAAACAGATCCAAGATTATAACCAACTCCTCGAACTGGTGGCTTTGAGTAAGTTAATGACCTTGATTATTTATACAAGTGTTGGGCAGAATCGAGAATATCTCCCCCTTCCATTTTTCTTTCAAAGTCCGTTACTTATCCTTATTAGATTCAGCCTTCATTGCAGAAGGGTCATTTCACAGTGCAAGTATGGAGTAAATCTCTTTGTTACTGATACATAATTGTTTCCAGTTTTTATTAAAATTAGGGCAGCAACAGTTCAATACTATTTATGACAGTCATAAGCTTCGAAGCACATAAAAGTAAAGGTACGAGAGATAAAAAGAAACACATTTTTCATTAAACAAAAAGGGGAATACACTATCTGAGGGCAGAATGCCATCACAAAAAGTTATACACAAAAAAAAAAAAAAAAAAAAAAAAAAAAAAAAAAAACAACTACAAAAGAAAATCCTATATCTAGGATTCTAGGCCTTGGCTTGGGGAGGGTCTTTCTTGGGATCAGCAGCCTTGGAGTGGACATCACCAGCTTTAGACTTAGCCTCTGCATCCTTGGCCTAGGAGACCACATCCCTGATAGTGAGGGCATCCTCGGAGGGCTTGGCCTTCATCGGTGACTGAGCTTCCTTACTCACTCCAGCTCCTTTAAAAACTTCAGCATCAAGAAGGGGAGCTTGGTTGGTAAGTAGCTACTCGGGAGGAGAGTCTGACTCTGGAATTTCTTGAATATCCTCCAGAAAGAAGATATTCTTGGCCCTTCTCAGCTCGGAGTCTGCAAGGACTCCTGCCTGGTCCATTACTACTCCCCACAACTTGGTACAGTAGTCCCTGCATACTACGGCCACCTCCTCTGCCAGTCGGGTCTCCGTGTCCCACACCCCACGTTCGTAGGATGCCTTCACCTCAACCTTAGCTGCTTCCCTGGCCACCCGAGCTACATCCTTGGCTTTCTGTAGCTCTGCCTTAAGATCTAAAACAGATTGTTTTTAGTTGGCTAGGTTTATCTCTGTTATGTGCAGTTTTTGGCGCATGTCCTCGACCTGCCTTTCCGTGGTCTTTAGACTCGCCTCGGCACTTTGGCGAGCTTGGATAGCTTTTTTAAGCTTTTCAGACAACTCCGCCTATTCTTGTTTAAGGGCTCCAAGAGCCTTCTCAGCTTTAAGACGAGAGTGGGCCTCAGCCTTAACCTCGTCACGGGCGTTCCTGACCCACTCCTCGGCTATATAAATTTGCTAGGTAACCTGCATAAAAGTGGCAAAGGGGTTATAAAAATAAATACATATATGAATGAACATAAACCTTAGTATTTAGTGAAAAGAGATGTTGGTTGGCTTACCATTGCAAGGTCCCTCTTCAATGACATGAAGAGGTCCGATTGCCTGGTACGCCTGAGACCCTCCATGTCTCGAGGGAGAAAGAGAGGTTGCTCCAAAGCCTTGGCGAGGTAGGTGGCATGCCCCCTCTAAGACTCCCAAATCGTGGCATCCTAAGGGATGGGAGCACCCTCCATCTCCAACCAAGGGGCCCAGGTGCGTGGCCCTCGGCGCACTTTGGCCTCGTCCCGGCTCTCCACGGACTTGGCTCTTTTCTCCTGGGGGTCTTTAGCCTTCTTCTTTTGTTTAGCCCCCTATTTAGGGGCAACCTCGCCTTCCTCTAGGTCCTCAACTGGCCTCTTCTTCCTCAGATTCGGGTTGGCATGCAGTCCGAGGTCAGTAGGGAGCGGGGGAGGAGGAGGGAGATTGGGAGGAACTTGGGTCTTGGGGACTTCTTTCGAAGTTGATCCCTTGTTCTTGTTCGCCATTAAACCCCTTAAGCCGGTCCTCTACTTCAAGTCCATGCCTTTTTCTTCTTCCTCTGAGCTAGTGGTGACTTGGGCAACAATTATTTTCGGAGGATGAGCTGCAGAAAATCTGTCGGACTCAGTTTCAGAATCCGAGAGTTGCACAGGCCTTTCCTGTGCTCCTCCTTCCTCTTTAAAACGGAATTTGTCTATCTCTTCTTCAAGAGATAAACGGGAGGATGCTATCTCTTCTTCTACTGCAGCTGCTTGGGGCAGAACCTGTTGGAGTGGTATTGCGAATGGTGGAGGATTTTGCCGGATCGGTAGTACGACTAGGGGAAGGTCGTCTCGGGCAAGGAAATCCAGCTTTGATATGTTGATCCTGGCTGATCGTGGGTCACCTGCTCTAATGGCGTGTCCAATCTCTTGGAATATCTTCGCTATGGGCTTAAACTCCAGAATCAGGTGGACGGCTCGCAGCTGTCCGTCCTCGCTTATAAATATTTCCGATTTGAGTAGGTAGTTGAGAGCTGCAACGTTGGTAAAGCTAAGCCGAGGAGTAACTTGATTCTTATCTGCAAACATAGCTGAGAAGCAAATACAGTTAGAAAATCGAATTCTTTCATTAAAAGACAGTAGAATGACAGAGAGATAATGATATGGTTAGGGTTAGAGAATCTAAGTCTCTTGCTAGGAAACCTAACTCTAAGGTATCCCACCTGGCACTCCTTCTTGGATTGGGCAATGAAGACCATCATGCCATGCCCCTAAAGCGATGAGGTAATCGTCCTTCATCCCCTTGTTAGATTTGGGGAGGCACGAGATAAGCCTAATGATGGGCGACCTGGACTTGAGGTAAAACCCTCCGTCAGCTTATGAGTGGCATTCGTATACGTGGACCACATCGTGCTAGGTAAGTCCCAATTGGAGATGCTCGTTAAGAGCAT
Source organism: Quercus tomentella (assembly GCA_028535165.1). NCBI lineage: Eukaryota > Viridiplantae > Streptophyta > Magnoliopsida > Fagales > Fagaceae > Quercus > Quercus tomentella. The sequence goes on along the minus strand of JAPQVY010000122.1, from coordinate 19,587,833 downwards.
CGACACAGCCTAGGATCCTTAACATATTAGGTGCACATTGGTGGGGGCATAACCTATGGTTGAGGAGGTAGTCTTGTGTTATCCTACCCATGGGAAGAGTCATCCCACCCTCTATGAAAGCTATAATGGGGATGATGACCTCCCCTTCCCTTCTGTGTGACACGATTTGTTCTAGGGAACAATATCGTAGGCCAACTTCCTGAGGTATATGGTACTTATCTTTAAAGGCTTCTATTTTGGCAGGGGAGTCTACTAGGCTCGGAAATCTATCGATTTGGACAACCTAAGAAAAAGTGACTGGAATTTGTAAGTGAAGAAATAAGAACTAGAAGGCCGAGGAGAAAAAGAAATGTTTAAAAGATTATAAACTTACAGGAACTAAAGCGTGTGCTAATCCCTGATACCTTTAGAAAGGTTTTCAAAAGATTTCTTGAGGAACGGGTGAGAAAAGTCTGGTGACTTGGAAAGTTTTGAGAATTTGAGTGTTAGATATCTCTGGAAAGCTTGAACATTTGTGAAATGGGGAAATGATTTCCCCATACGCTTTATATAGGAGGCGAGGATGGGTGAGAGTTATCCCGCTCAAAATTCCAAAAATAAAGCTCAGCCGTTGGATCTGTGCTTCACCATTAGATCTAGGGAACAAAGCGCCATCTGAGGCAATTAATGATGCTTTGTGGGCTTCGAAACGTCAGAAGCAATTATGGGGCACGTAAAACGATATTCTCACACGTGTGTGAATCAGAGAATCAGGTAAAATTAATTTGTAATCAATCAAAACCCCACTTTTTCTCCTCGGATGAGAGGGAAAAACCGGAGTTTTGAGGGGCTATTGTAGGGATAAGAGCCCAAAATCTTATATTGGGCCTTGGGCTTTGTCCGAGGACATTGAATGGTCCAAGGAAGGACAAACAGTTATGAGGTGTTTCGGTTTAAAGTCTCATAAGTAAGGAATGATTGAAAGGTGGTCCGAGGAAGAACTCTTCCTCGGATATGATGAATGCAGCTCAAGTATATATTCCAGCAACTGGAATGATCCCCCAAGAAGCTCCAATGATAGGGACGTGCCTCATGAACATACGAGAAGGAAGGAAACCTAAAAATATCTAAGCAAAAGCTGCCACCACTGTATTAAATGCACTACAGCTACTTTTTTTGGCCGCATTTATGTGGAGAAGACCCCCGAACAGTGTTGTCTTGGCTATCACAACTCACAGAAAGCCAAAGGGAGTGTCTGATGGGACAGACACTCAAGTGAGGGCTCAAATGATCAACAAGTGTAGGATCAAGATGGTCCAAAGGGAGTTATATAATGTAAGAGACCTTCCATGAGAGGGAGACCGGAAATTGATCAGAAAGCATTGTAGCAATCAAAATTATATTTGTAATTGATTTTGTAAGGACTCAATCTGAACTTTTAGCCCAATAGATGTATGGACTTAAGCCCAAAAAGCCCAAAGTAATAAATTTGTGGAGAATGGGTTGGAAACCTGGGCTTTAGCGAATTAAGTAACAGGCCTATAGATTTGAGTGGCACACAAAAAAAGAAAGATAATAGATGTACATTAAAGAAAAGAGTCCCTGGTCAAGTCCGAGGAGACTGATTCTTAAATATTGTTCTCAAAGCGTTGTTACAAGTCTGGTTCTAGATCGCTACAGTGTTTCTTCCCTCTTTCTTCTCTCTCCTTTTCTTCCACCCCTTTTTAGAAGGAGGGTCTCTTCCATTATATAGTCCCCTTTAAGTCATCTTGATCCCACACTTGTTGATCATCTGAGCCCTTACTTGAGTACCTATCCTATCAGACATCCACTTTGGCTTTCTGTGAGTTACGATTGCCAAGGCAATACTGTTCAGGGGTCTTCTCCACATAAATGCGGCCAGAAAAGTAGTTCCATTGCATTCAATACGGTGGTAGTAGCTTTCCTTTAGATATTTTTTAGGGGTTTCCTTCTCCCTTGCACGTTTCTAGGGTACGCCCTTGTCATTAATGCATCTTGGGAGGTCACCTTGATCATTAGGTCCTAAGTTTGACCTATTCTTAGCTAGTCCGAGGAGACACTCCTCCTCGGACAACCTTCTCGTTCCATGTTCTATTCGTAAAGTCTGACTCAAAACAATTTGTACTGCTCGCTTGTCTTCAGATTACTTACCTCCTCGGACAGGGCCCAAGGCCCTATATGTGATTCGGGCCCTTAACCCCACAGATTTGTATGGCAAAATACCTCCTCGGACAGTGAATTCATTCAACTCTATTCTTCTTGTTCTTTCTTAATCACTTTTAAATCCATACTAGCCGTTGTCAAACTCATTAGGGCCTAGCTCTTCAACCCATTCTCTATAAATTTATTGTACCGGGTTCACTGGGTCAAGATCCCATACATCTTGGGCTGTAAAACGTGTCCCTATAATATCAATAAAATTTGTCTTTCATCTAATACATGGTCATACTTCTCTAGTTAATTATTAGTGTTTTTAAGGTAATTCGAATTACCTTAAAAACACTAATAATTAACTAGAGAAGTATGACCATGTATTAGATGAAAGGCAAATTTTATTTAGATTCTATATAATGCATACAAAAATATATAAAATCAAATCAAATCAAGAAAATATCTTTTTTTTTTTTTTTAACAGATAACTAATTAGTTAAAAAGCATAAAATAAAAGAGCGTGGTGTGGGCCTTAATTTGTTTCTCACGAAAAATGAGATCACACAATTTTCATTTTTCTAGATCAGTGTGGAGGCCAGCATGAAGAATATGTCATAATTTTTATTTTTATTTTTTGCCTTTAATTTTTTTTTTCTTTTAATCATTTCCTTATAAGAGTCCTCCTGCTGACCAAAACAGAAAGGAATAATAACCTCTTCCTAACCAACTTGTTCCCTCATTCCTAACTATTTTCTTCTTTTCAACAAATAAAGCTGCTCGGCAACCATTTTCTTTGTAAAGAACAAAAGATTTTAACCTTACATATAGCTCAGCTCAAGAAGCACATCATTTCATTTGTTTCCTATTGGCAATAATTGCATCACGGGTAGCAGGAGTACCGTCAAACTTTTCGGTGATATTTCATTTTCCTTGCCGCATGTTTGTCCTGTAAGTCTGTGACTCTTGTCTATTGAAGACTTGGAGTTGGAAGTACCTCGTGTACTCACATCACATGCCCCACAGAAACAAAACCCATATAGAGTCATATGCAAAGGGGTAGTGTAATGTTTTGTTTTATTAATTGATTAATATTAGGGACATGATGAAATGTTCAATAATTTTATAATATTCTTAAATTAGCATGCTAACTCACAAATCAACCAACTGCAAATCCCGATTTAAATTTTTTGGTATGTTAATTTGGGAGTTTTTTGAATTTTTGTTGTGTTTATAGCATTACTCCTATTAATTTTAGCTAAAAGGAGAACTTGTGGGGAATGTGAACTCTAAAATAAGACTAAATTGCAAATTACTCCAAAAGTTTAGGATAATTTTGATTTTGTCCTTTAAAGGTTCAAAATTTTGATTAACTCCCCTAACATTAGGTATCGTTTGAAATTACTCCCTTCTGTCAATGCATCATGCCTAGATGTTTGTTAAGTGTTCAACTAATCAAAACAACTCTGAATACAAACGGTGCAAAATCAAAATCATCCCAAACATAAGGGGTGTAAAAATTAAAACAAATACAATCCTAGAGGGTGTCATAATTGGTTTTGATAAGGTTCAAAATGACAGTTTTGAATGAGAAAACGTCATTTTGATCTCACTTGATACTTAATGAATGCTTCATCACAGTGCATGATGGAAGGATTTAAATCCATGTAACGTAAGAGTTAAGAATCCAAACTTTAAAATTTTTGGGAGAATAAAATCAAAACTACTAAATAATTTACAAATTATAATTTAGTCCTAAAATAATAATAAAAATTTTGGTTAAATGATGTTGTCCACAGGGAAATACATATGTGACAACAATCTTAGCAATACTAATTACAATATATACAAATATTTTTTTTATTTAACCACAAAATATTATCTAAAGAAGGAAATTGTATAATTTTGGAGCAGATGTGGCCATCTTTGATAGCTAGAGCCAAGGAAGGAGGATTGGATGTTATTCAAACCTATGTGTTTTGGAATCTTCATGAGCCTCAACCTGGTCAGGTTAGTCAAACCTTCTCTCTCTCTCGCTCTCTCTCTCTCTCTCTCTCTCTCTCTCTCTCTCTCTCTCTCTCTCATGTGGGGATTTTGTGTTGCACAGTATGATTTTAGTGGAAGATATGATCTGGTGCGATTCATCAAAGAAATCCAAGCACAAGGGTTATGCTTGCCTTAGGATTGGACCTTTCATTGAGAGTGAATGGAATTATGGGTACATACATAGGTTAATTCTCATTCCACATCCTACGATCCACGAAAAATATCCCTACTAGTGTTAAGAACATTATTAGATTTAGAACAAATTATAATTATTTTTCTTTGCAAACTAAATTTTTATTATCATTAACAGTTGTTATAGTTAGAATAGACTGATTACAAGCCCACTAATATGTACTTCTAAATATTTCTTTCCAAACAAGTAAATCACCTCATAATAAATAGTTTTACACCATATTGTCTTTATTTTAAATATATCATGATTCTTTATAGAGTTTGAATTTAGTAAAGATAGGGTGTAAAACTCATGTTTTATACAATCTAATAAGAGATTGTTACGTCAGTATACTTAAAATCAATATATCCTACCACACCTAATAACATCTCAATAAACTTTTAAGTTGGTAAGATTTATATATGGGTATTAGAATTGATTAGGTGTGGTTGTGCTTATATACAGGTATTAGATTTGATTGGAGGGATAAAACGTGAGTTTTACATCACATCCTTACAGAATTTAATTTCTACTTAATATATACATCATAAGTTAGGGAATAGATATTCAAACCTAGACACTCTTATTGGAAGCATCAGAAAATTCCATTAACCTAAAGTCAATGCATTAATAAAAAAATAAAAAAATAAAAACTTTGGCCCACCAATGGGTCAACTTTTATTTTTCAAAATATTTAACAATTGATATTAATTTAAAAATTACAATATTTAAAGAGGGGCATAAATGTGGTATAAGATAATTTATTCCTCAATGTGCGGCTGAACTTATTTAAAAAGAAAACATAAAGTAGGTCTTATTGGCATTGTAAAAATGTTTTAGATTATACTAGTCTTTTTATAGAGAAATGTTATAGTCTTATAATAATAGATAAATAATTAAATTCACTATTCCCTGATCATTTATTCTTTTAGACAAGTAGTAGTTTGTCATTATGATTGGATTAGAAAAAAGGGTCTAGAGTTCAAACTCTTTCTCCACTATATGTGTGTGTGTGTGTGGGTGGATGGATTAGGTTCAAATTACACCCAGTATAACTTTAACCAATACTAGCCTCTGAGCACGCGCATGAGCGCATGCTTAGAGGCTCTTCAATTTTTTGGTAAAAGTTAATAATTTGCATTCATTATAATTTAGAGAATTTATTATAATTTGGGATTATTACATTTTCCAATTACAAAAAAAGCCTAGGGGTGCAATGAAAAAATTATTTCACCACACATAATACTCATCACACCCCTAGGTTGTTTTTTTTTTTTTTTTTTTTTGTGTAATTGAAAAATGTAATAATTCCAAATTATAATAAATGCTCTAAATTATAATGAATGCAAAATTATTAAATTTTACCAAAAAATTGAAGAGCCTCTGAGCACGCGCTCATGCGCGTGCTCAGAGGCTAGTTATTTTTTATCATATGCTAAGACACAAACTTTTCACATTAAAAAAAAGGACAATATCAAATTTCATATAATAGGATATTTACAAAAAATGTTCATTAACAACTACTTGATAGATTGACTACCACTTCACTCCCTTGAATTCATCCAATGTATCTGCCATGCAATCTAACAAAATTGTTGATATATCACCCTAAAAAAATAAAAATAAAATAGAGTGAGGTTTAAATGTAAGAAAAAAATACTAACAAAAATAATAGGAGGAAGACAAAGCACCACTTAAGACACATACACTAAAATAATTAATCAAACCCAATAATCACAAAAAAAAAAAAAAAAACATAGACAAAAATATATATCATTCCCACTCTTTAAAAAAGAGTCATTAATTAGAGAAAATATTAAACAATTATCAAACTGACCAAATAAAAGAAAAGTGTGGTCCTATTTTGTACGCAGTATTTTCATGGGAGTTAAAAGATTTTTTTTTTTTTTCTTTCAAACTCTAAATTACATAAAAGAATAATTTTTTTTTTTTTTTCTTTTCTAAACTCTAAGTTAGTGTTCAACTAAATATTTTGTTGAAAAAAATATATCAAAAAGTAATTTGAGTTCAAATAGAACTCATATTTTTTTTCTTTGAAATATTCACGTTTAGAAATATGAGTTCAAATTGAAAATTCACTTTTAGAAATATAAGAAAATTCACGTTTAAAAATATGAAATCATATTTAAAAATTTTAGTCCAAATAGAAATCAAATAGAACTCATATTTTATATTCACGTTTTCAATATGAGTTCTAATATAAGTTCAAAACGTTTTTGTGCTAATATGAGTTATATGACTTCAAAAGGTGAATATAAGAAGTTATATTTGAACAAAACAATAGGAATATAAGAAAACGTGACATGAAAGTGTTTTTTTTTTTTTTTTTTTTTTTTTTTTTTTTTTTTAATGATATGGAAAGGATAATGATAACAAAGTAAGGAAATCAAATATAGGAAAGCAAATACTAAATGACAACTCATAAAAGCAAACGTAATAGAGAGAATTCAATACGCATGAGATGTTCTAAATAGAGGTCATAAAAGATACTTACATTTTTGTTGTTGACTACACTTCAAGTCCAAAGTCCAAATAGTTCGTTGGAGATGGAGGATAGAACACATGAAAATCTTGAAGATCAACACCCTAGTGCAAGTTCCTTGAAGTTATACCAAAATCTTAAAGATAAACACCTCAGTGCATGTTCCTTGAAGTTTAAATACCAAAATCTTAAAGATGGCACCCTAGTGCACGTTCCTTGAAGAAATATGTGAAAGAAATTAATGGTGAGGTTGAAATATAAAGGCTATTTTACACAAGTATTTGATTTGTTTCTAGAAAATAAGAAGTTTTTCCTGAATTAAAAAATCAAAATAGAAAAGACCAAAGTATATTGACATACACATACCGTTGAGCAGGAGCAAATTTGAGTAGAGCAAATAGAAAAAATGATAATAATGGTGAAAAGGAGATTAATAGAATTGAGAGAATTGGAGAACTGAAGAAGAAGCAATTTGAGTTTGAAAATCAACGTGAGTGTACCGAGAGTGTGGTCCTATTTTGTAGATAGTGTTTTACGTGGGAGTTTTCATTTATAAAAATGATCCAACCAAATTGTGGTGATATGGTTAGCAATTTGAAAACCAATAGAAGAGTAGTAGTGTCTAAATTTAAGGGATATGGATGAAAAGTTATAGTGATAGTTTTATTGTATGGAAAATAAAGAAGAACTTTTATAATTAAAAAATAATAATAATTGTTATAAAAAATAATAAATAAAGAAGAATTGATTTGAAAAAAAAAAATGTGAAGGGAGTATGAGTAAGGGAAACGTGAATTCAAAAGAAAAGAAAAAAAGAAAAAGAATGAAAAAAAGAGTGAAAAAAAAAAAAAAAAAAAAACCAACTTAGGGGAAGTTAGACATGAGTTTAAAAAAAAAAAAATGGATAACGAAAAAAAATTAAAGGATAAACCTTAATAACAGGGTAGATAACTTTTTTTGATAGAAACGTTTTTTTTTTTTTTTTTTGGGATAAACTTGAGGATGTTTAAAAAAGAAAAAAAAAATTGATTTGAAGATAACTTTTTTTAAAAGGAAAAAAATAATAATAATAACAAACATATAGTTGCTTTGAAGAAGTGAGTTAGTGGGAGAGTGATCCTATTTTGTAGGAAATGTTTTAGGTGAGAGTTAAAGATATATTTTTACTTTGTTATCCTCAAGTTTTGCCCCTACTTAAACATAGGCTGTAGGGGTATTTTGGAACCAAAAAAAATCTGGTCCAAATAGGTGCAGCCCCTTAAATAGTAGTATAGATTATACAACTAAATGTCCTTTTATTGTATGCAAATTTTGAGAAATCCACAAGTGGATTACATATTCTTCTTATACTCTCCATGCGTGCAAAGCTTCAAGGCAATTTGAGATCAATAACTATCTCATCTATAAAATGTTTAAATTTCAAGTTTTTATGTTTTAAAATTATGCATGAAATGTGAGTTTATGGATTAATTAGTAAATAATATGTGATTAGTACGAAACTTGGCATGCATGTTAAGAACAAAGAGAAGATGTAATCCAACCGTGGCATGTTCAAAATATTAATTAAATAAAAAGTTATTAAGAGGTGTAATATTGCTTAAAGTTGCACCATGTGTTATTTAAAATTTACTAATATGTATTTTTTTTTTTTTTAGATTCTAAATTTTCTATTTATACCCAATAATATATTTCTAAGATACTATCAATTTAATTTCTCAAACACTTATCGTTATTCTTATCATTATCTTAAAATGGATTATATTTGACTCCCACAAGTGTTGCACCCATTTCTTGCTTAAGAGTGTTTGGACTGTAGGGGGTTTTCATTTTGGTTGCATGATGTCCCTGGCATTGTTTATCGATCAAACAATGAGCCATTTAAGGTACTAAGCATCTCCCTCCCTCTCTCTCTCTCTCTCTCTCTCTCTCTCTCTCTCTCTCTCTCTCTCTCTCTCATAAACAAGTATTTATTTATTTATTTTTAAATCTAATGTTTACCATGAAATCATTTGATTTTACCCAAAAAAATTGCGGATGTAATTATTTAAAAAAAAAAAATTACTTTAGACCTCTTGAGTTAATTATGCGGATTAATTGAAAAGTGAATTACTGAATCATATGGTGATTATAGTTCGGATTAAATACCTAAAATCACAACATAAACCAAATTTGAAAATAATTCAATCAATAGAATAACACACAAATTTGGTAGCAAAGTGAAAACAAATCGAGAATCGACTCAAGAGGGAAAAACATTCTGAGTGTATCTTTACCCTAATAAGGAAATCCACTATATGAAAAGAAGTTTTACAATCCAGTTCATACTTATGCCCTTAGACTCTATTCTATATATAAACATACTGATGTGCCCTTACACCAACTCTAGACCATCTTAACTATTTTATATGAATCCCTTCTCAAGAACCTCATCCATGATCACAATCGAACCCTTTAACCTACTCTAAGGACCCTCCTTGAAGGTTTGATCTCTAAATAAGTAGCACTGGGATTTAGACTCTAAGGTTTCAGTTCTTGATCACCAAAAACAACAATTTCATTATGAATATGGAATTCTGAACTCACGGGGTTTATCAATTATGGGTTTAGGTTTACTTCATTGTAGTTCATGGTAGTAGCCTCTTTAAAAAGGGGGAAAAAATGTTTTTAGTAGTGTTTATGATATGACTTTATATCATTGCATGTAGAACATGAAAACCAATGCAACATAGACTTTAATGAAACAAGTCAGATTTTCTTTTCATAATTCTCAATTGATTGTGCAACAATCAAATTGTTGTCAAAATTCTTCTTTTGGTCAATCGAGCGACAATCGATTTGTTGTCAAAATCACATGTTTGATTGATTGAGCATTGATCGAATGGCAATCAAAACTCAGAATGACTATCTTCTTTTGAGCTACATCTTAGACCTTTTGAACTTGTACTTTGACACACATTATAGATTTGATCTTCATTACAATGTCATTGAATTTGCCCCAGTACGGACAATTTCCCCCACTCAATACAGCATAGCTCTACCTATGCCCATCCTTAGTTTTGATAATGTGACACCATTTGAGCTAATCGGTTGATAAGATGTTGCTTTTTTCTTTCAAATAGCAAGGTTTGAAAAGTCTATGTTTATTGGCTTTATTCAATGACAAATTTGTATGTATTTTGTTTAACCATTTTAATGTATCTTTTCGGTGCTTAATTGTATTTGGGGTAGATTGTAGTTGAGCCTCATTTGCATTTTTGAAAGCTGCATTCAAAGTCATCTAGTGACTTCAGGCAACCTACTCTACCCGCGAGTGACATGGCAAAAAGCCAAGATCAAAGAGTTGTCTAGGCAAGTCGTGACCAGCCAAGCTGCGATAAGGTTGCAAGTTGCAAGATTAGTGTACTTTGTTCTTTGAACTTTTTATGTCCATTGTGTATCTGCCAACACACACTTTTTGAGCTAGTGTGCGTGGCTTGGTATTCAAATAAGAGTGTGACCTAACCCTAGAAATTATTCTTATCACATTTGAAGCCAAAATTCTTATGTATGAAAAGAGAAAGCTTTAGTTTTGAGCAAAAACACTCTACCTTCTCTTTTCCATCTCATTCATCCTTGATTGAGATTTGTATTTCATTCATCTCACGTCCTTACACAGTACCTCGTGAGTTGTGAGTGAATCCATAGAAACTTAGGAAACCATATTAAAAATCCAATCTTTTGGTGGTTTTCCATTGGTGCTTCAATGGGGTGTCTCCAGTAAGCTAGAAGAAGAAAGGGCCTAGCTAGAACTTGAAGGTTTCAAGTACATTAGTCTTGTGGGCTCGGAGGGTTCAGTGTCCCAAGTACTGCAACTATCTTGTTTAGTGGAGATTTCCGACGGGGGAGAGGTTTTTCCACCCCGGTTTTGAGTTTTGCTCTTTCTAAACACTTCTTAGTGTTTAGCTTTGGTTTAAATACTTTTACCTTATGTCCATATTACTATTTATATGTTATGCCTAGTGTAGCTTAGTTCTTGTTATATGGAAATTGGTTAATCATTTATATGATAACTAGTTTGTTAGTTTAGCTTAAAAGTGATTTAGCCGTAAAAAGCATGGTTTAGGGTTCTAAAGTTGTAATAGGATTGCTTTAGCATCTTTCAAGGTTGTAAGCCACTCCATGCTTACGCTACTTTGATGTCTAGAAAATTTTCCACATTTTTGTATTTTGATGCTATGCTAAAATCCGTACATAAATCAAAGTGCAATAATTTGATATATCGGTTCTTAGATAATTAAAATGATTTCATTAGTCTGTTGGTTCAATTTTGTAGTTCTACATGCAAAATTTTACTACAAAAATAGTGAACTTGATGAAGTTAGAGAGTTTATATGCCTCATAAGGAGGTCCCATCATACTGTCACAGGTACTATACCGTATCTTACTAGTCAATTTGTTATAAATTCTTTACTGAATACAATTTCTCACCTGACATATATTAATTAATGCTGGTATAGATTGAGAATGAATATCAAAACGTTGAAGTAGCATTCCACGAAAAAGGACCCCCTTATGTTCGTTGGGCAGCTAAAATGGCAGTTGGTCTCCAAACTGGTACCATGGATCATGTGCAAGCAAACTAATGCTCCTGATCTAGTGGTTAGTTTACTAATCAACTAAGACTACTGGTTTTAGTACTAGTTTTACTCAGGAACTAACCTGCTAATTTTAAAATATTCTCTTTGCTATTTTGTAAGATTCAACTGATTGCATAATGGACCATGTATTGTATGTCCCTTTAACAAATTAAACATGCCGATTAATACATGCAACGGGATGAGATGTGGAGAAACTTTTGGAGGACCCAACTCACCAAATAAGCCATCATTGTGGACAGAGAATTGGACTTCTTTGTATGATCAAATCTCTGAATATATTGTTCAATTTTTAAGGGCAGGAAGTTTTAAGTAAAATGTTACATTCCATTCGATTCTCTAGATGAGTCAAAAGGAACATTAATTCAACTAGTGGGTACATTCTTGGGTTCAATTTTCACTGATAAGAATCATTGTTATTAATACCGTTTCGGAGCCCGTTTCAGTTTGTCCAGTGGAATGGAATATTTCGGTACGGGCCGATTTCGGCGTACCGTTTCAGGGTGTTTTGGAGTTATTAAAAAATAATTTATATATATTCTTGTAGAACATAAAATTGTCAATTCTAATAAATAAATAACTAAATATCAAATAATGCAAATCATTTAGTCTTAACTCTTAAGTCTTAAACATCAATAACTTGAAATATAACATCAATTTAACATCACACAATAAGAAGATTACAAGACAATAACTAAATATCAAATAATACAAGATTTACTCCTCCTCTTCATCATCATCCATGAGAGAAGGATCAAATTCATCATCAAAAGAACTCCCAAAAGAACTCCCAAATATAACTTTTAAAAAAATAATAATAAAATAAGTTAATAACAGGCCAAATCCGTTACCGGCCGAAATTTGCATCTCGGCCGGAATTGGCCGGAATTGACTGGAATGGACCGAAACGGCCCGAAATTTGACCCGAGGTGGAATGTGGGGTATTCCGGTACCAGTTTGTATACCGGTACGAAAAATTTCGGCCGTTCCGACTGGAACGGAATGGAATCAATAACAATGATAAGAATCAACAAGTCATGTTTGATACAAAAATAAAGTATGTGAAGGTATTAGCTGTTATACTAGTTAGTAAGTCTATAAAGAATAGTACCATAAGAAACTAATGGCCAGCTTCAAAAGTTTGGTACTACGGAGTTAATGATAGTTTTTATTTGGAGAGATAATGATGGTTGAAATGGTTGCTTAGTGGTGATGAGATCAATGAGGATCAAACTTGGAGGGTACTGGAGAATGCTTATGGCTGTAAGATGAATCTAAGACAATGATTTCCCAGATTTTTTTTTTTTTTTTTGGTACTGAATTTGTCAATAACAATTGATGTTTGAATGAATGAGAAAAATATAATTGTTAATCATTTTAAGAGTCAACTAACTGTACTTAATTTTCTCTTGAAGCTATCAAGTATATGGCCAGAAGCCATACATAAGATCTGCTAAAGACATTGCATTTCATGTAGCACTTTTTATTGCAAGAAATGGAAGCTATGTAAATTATTACATGGTACGGTATTTAAGTTATAAATCTCATAATTAATGCTATTATTTTTCAATCTGGTTGAGCATATTTTCTTTTAAATTTCACTGGTGCATATTACATAATCCATTTAGTTTTCTCAACCTAATCATGTCAATGTCCCTAATACTACATTCCTTATGTAGTACCATGGTGGAACAAATTTTGGGAGAACAAGCTCTGCATATATCATAACAGCTTATTATGATCAAGCTCCTTTTGATGAATATGGTGAGTAGCATATGCTTCTTAATTAGATGAATAATTCAATTAATAATCCACTACTTCTGATAATTTTTGGACTAAAAAGGCAACCTAAGTGGGGGCATCTTAAGGATTTGCATGCTGCAATTAAATTGTGCTCTACAACTTTGCTGCAAGGAGTACGAACAAACTATTCTTTAGGCCAACATCAAGAGGTAATGTGCCAAAAGTCATCTCATATATCACTGAATGTTATATACTCAAATATGAAACTTAAAAGATTATGATAACAAGTATTTCTTTCTTTCTTTCTTTCTTTTTAACTTAGGCTATTGTTTTCCAAGAAGAGACTGGAGGTTGTGTAGCATTTCTTACAAACTATGATGGATATAACATTACTGTACAATTTCAAAATATATCACTTAAATTGCTTCCAAAGTTGATTAGCATTCTACCAGACTGTGAAAATATAGCCTTCAATTCGGCAAAGGTAAGTTATAATGTAACAAGTTCTTTTTTTTGTAGTTGACCATTATTCATGTTTGTAATCCTGCATTATAACTACAATTTTGAGCTCATGACATTTTCTAGCAAAATTTTGGTTTGAAATTATTTTTAAAAATAATTTATATTCTAATATACCTTGAATTTTTGTTTTGACAAGATCATTATGTGCATAATTTAATGTAGGAAATTTGCTGTTTAGAACTTAATCGATATCTTGTGAGTTTACAATCATTGGCAAATCTAAAGTATATATATTTATCTTATCTTGTATAGGTGAATACAGAGTATAATGACTGAATCATTACACTAGCACAAACTTTTGATCCAACTGATAGCAGGGAAGAATTCAAAGATGAGATTGTGAACTTCAAAGATACATCACTAAAATCAAATGGCTTACTTGAGCACACGAGTACAACCAAAGACAAATCTGATTATCTTTGGCATACTCTTAGGTAAATTCATCTCTCTTTGAATTTTACTAGCATGAACCATATGCATGCCTTCTCTTCTTTGCATCAACTTAGTGATATTATTAATGGAGTTTTCTGTTGAAATACAGGCTTGAACACAATTTTTCTTCCACCGAAGCAGTACTTCATGTTCAATCTCTTGCACATGTTGTGCATGCTTTTTTGAGCAACATATATATAGGTAGGTTACTAATTATATTCGAACTTCTTGGAAAGACAATATCTTTCTTTCTTTTCTTTTTTCCTTTTTAATTAACTACGACCATTTTATTTTGTGCAAGGCAACATCCCTCATTATATGTAGGTAAACAATTGTGATTCACACCCCAAAACAATATTACACTTTTTCACTCTAACTGTATACATTTTACACTTTGTCCTCTAAACTAATAAAACACACAATCAACCCCTCAAATCAAAAACTTTGTAACACTTAACCTCCATGTAGGTAAACAATTGTGATTCACACCCCAAAACAATATTACACTTTTTCACTCTAACTATATACATTTTACACTTTGTCCTCTAAACTAATAAAACACACAATCAACCCCTCAAATCAAAAACTTTGTAACACTTAACCTCCATCTATCAGTTTACCTATTAACCTAAACAGAAAAGGTGCACATACGATATTCACTTGACCCACTAGTAGTTAGTAAAAATATACAAATGTCAGCCCCTCTAATTAAATTACAAAAGGGACATTTTGGAGTTTCTAAGAAATCCTGATGAGGTCCAAGTCAGACGATGTCACGTGAATATCACGTGCACACGTTTTCGTCTAACTTAATAGGAAAACTGACATAAAAGGGTTAAGTGCTACAAAGCTTTCAATTTGAGAGGTCAATCATGCGTTCAATAGTTTAGGGGATAAACCGGTAAAGTTTAAAAGAGAGTATAATGGTTGTGTGTGTGCGTGTGCATATATATATATTGAAACCTTTGATTTAACATTCAAGAATTTTGGAGTTACAAGCTAGCAACCCTAACCCTTACTTATTATTTGGTGGTATTCAGGTTCTGCAAATGGAAGTTTTACTATGAAGAACTTCACGATGGATATCCCATTTATGGTAAAAGATGGAATAAACAATATTTCTATACTCAGCGTAATGGTTGGGCTACAGGTAATGATTTTGTAACTTTATTTCTTAAAAATTATATTTATATGCTACCTCCATTTTATTTAATTTTATTTATTTTTTATTTTTTGCTTGTGAAAAGGATTCAGGAGCTTTTCTTGAAAGAAAAAGGACTGGCTTAAAAACAGTGACAATTCAAGGCGACAACAACGAATTTTATAATTTGACAAACTATGAATGGGGATACAAGGTTAGCACTTTTACCTTGATTAATCTTCCAACATTATTGTTATATGTAAAATTTGGATATAGCACTTTAAGTACAATAAATTAGGTTTCTCAATTCAAACATCCAATTGTATTGACTAATATAAACAACTTAAACAATGTTGTCTTTTTCAGGGATAATTTAATTCAATTTTCCTAGATATTTGAATTTAGTTAAGGAACATTATATACCGCACTTAAAGTACTGTACTTTCTTTAACTGGATTATTAACCAATGCCCTAAAGGCACTAGTTAGCATGACCCTTTAAATTATACTCATTAACCATTACAGGTTGGACTACTTGGAAAAGAGTTGCAAATATATAGAGAAGAAAATGTGGGAGATGTAGTGTGGTGTAATAATGGAATCTCTACCAACCAAACATTTACTTGGTACAAGGTATGTAACTGTACATTTCATATATATTATAACAAAAATCTCATGTAAGATAAAAAATTAAAATTTAAAAAAAAAAAATGTTGAAGTATCAAATAATGGTTTTACAAATAAAAGAGAAAAATCAAAGAAAATTAAGATAGCATTTATTAAGATTTAAATTAGGGGTGTCCACGGGTCGGGCTGATTCGGGTTTGTGCCTGACCCGAAGTTTTCGGGTGGGTGAAAGTCAAAACCGAAACCGACCCGTTTTAATGGTCGGATCATCCAGTTCGGTTCTGTTGGTTTCGGGTAGGTTGTCGGTCGGTTTCGGGTTTTGAAGCCGGTGCCAATATTTCGCCAGATCAGTTAAGATCTGGCCAATATTTGGCCGGATCCGTCGAATCTGGACTAGATCTCGACGAGATCTCACCAGATCTGGTGGATTTCATGTTGCTCTTCATCAGAAAATCATAAATATCGCTGGATCTAGTGGATTGTAATGGATTTCAAGAAGCTCTTTGTTAGAAAACCTTTGGATCTCGCCAGATTTTGTTGATTTTATGGTCAAGTCAGGTGGCTCGGGTTTTTGGGGAGGAAACCAGCCAGCCAACCCGAAGGGATCAGGTCCTGTGGGTGGTGACCCGCCGGCGACTGTCGGATTGATCGATTTGGGTGGTGGCCGGTCAGTTTCGGGCGGGTCCGGTGAGTTGAGTGGGTCACCGGGTTGTGTGGACACCCCTAATTTAAACTCATTCAAACATAAAATTTATATTTGTTTTTTACTCTACAATCCCTATATGATTTATAGTTTATAGTTTATCTGTGTAATATTGCAAATTGGTAATCTTGCAGATATTTTTTGATGCACCCAAGGGAGATGATCCTGTTGCCTTAAACCTTAGTTCAATGGGGAAAGGTGAAGCTTGGGTTAATGGACAAAGCATTGGTTGCTATTGGATTTCTTTCCATGACTACCAAGGCAATTCACCACAAATATTGTATGTAACCATTAGCTATATATCCACAGTAGCTTTTTATGTGAAAATAATTAATAAACACCAAACATGGAAAAAAAATAAAAATAAAAACAAAAAACAATGTGCATACATACACACACAAGAAAGTGAATTCCCTAAAAGAATATTTGTAAAAGGAGATTAGAATCTTGGGACTCTAAAATTATAGTGTAGCAAAGTTCGTAGTTAAAGTTTAGGTGCTACATACCAAGGGAGTTAATACCATATTGGGGAGACCATTTCGGTTTGGTCAAGAGAACAATGTATTTCGATACCAATAAATATCAGTGTACCA
The DNA here is from genome assembly GCA_028535165.1 of Quercus tomentella. Lineage (NCBI taxonomy): Eukaryota > Viridiplantae > Streptophyta > Magnoliopsida > Fagales > Fagaceae > Quercus > Quercus tomentella. The sequence goes on along the minus strand of JAPQVY010000122.1, from coordinate 19,570,570 downwards.
TTTCAGGATTATCACTATATATATAATATTAATATATTAGGCCCAAAATCTTATTCTCTTAAAATATATAAGCCCATCTCTCAATACTAAAATTCTGCAAGAACTAACACAGGGGTACATTGTAGCAACACTTTAAAATTGGGAGGTCAATCATGTGTTTCAATAATTTAGACTTTAAAGGGATAAAAGTAATTGGATTGAAAGATTATGGTAGAAACTAGAAATATGTAATTTGCCCTATTTTTATTATAGTATAACTATATAATTATTATGACAAAGTCACCTACAACAAGTGACCACAATGATCTTGAAAGAAGTTCTTTACGACCTCCCATTTAATTCTACTTCTAAAATATGTGAATTTTATAGTGATGTTAGGAATACTATAAATTTTATTATATATATGTCTTATTAAATGATGGGTCATCAACCTAATTTAACCATAATAAATAATTCAAACACTCATTTATTATCTTTTGAGGTGGCACCGATCACATTTATTATCACATCAATTTGTAAGTTTTTATAGTAAAATTTGTACTAATTTTAGAATTTTAACTTGGCCATTAGTTAAACAAGTTCACTTACTATTAAACTTTTTGCCATGTATGACAAGCCATTAGTATTCATCTTCCAATTTACTAATATACCTATACCATAGAGGATTTTTAGTCATCTCCCACAAACTTGAAACCTATTGCAATGTTTTTTTTTTTTTTTTTTACAAATTATTTTGTTGTACACACAATTTCACTGTATTATAAATTTATAATTCAAGTTTACACAGAGATCGTTCTCTTTCAATAAGTGCATATAGGACTATATGGACAACCATACATGTGCATGCACACACATACATGCATAAATTAGACCAATATTAAGTTTACAAATGTAATTTCCTATGTATATATGCATATATATGTTTTGCTAGGTATCATGTGCCCAGATCATTCCTCAAAACTGGTTAAAATCTTTTAGTTTTGCTTGAAGAAAATGGTGGCAACCCTCTTCAGATTTCCTTGAACACCGTGTCAATTATCAACGTACAAAAAGATTCATCTGACGATCAGATTGTCTCTTCCTTCGAAGATTACATAGAGATGGAAAGTTATAGGTATTCTTATTAGGGATAAAATGAATTACAAGTCCCCTACTATACAAAGTGACAAATGAAAATATATAAAATAGGCTAATAAATCTGTTTCCTACTAATCTGGAACGAGCATTTTGAGAAGAATTCATGATGTAAATTCCTTCACATTCTTCATTTAAATAATAATCAAAGTCCTAGTTATTATATTCAGAACTTGTTCCTTGTCTCACATTCTTATTTTATCCGTATTTTTATTTTTAAATAAATAATATTTTATCTAATGGTATTACCTAATATTTACCTAATGAAACCAAATAGAATGAGTACTTTAATTGATAATTTGTTGATGTAAAAAGGCAAAAAAGCAGAGGAAGGTAGAGCCATTCTAGTTTTTCCCATTCCAAATTTTAACTTGTTTAAATATCATACAGTATACACCAAATAGTAAGAATTGAAGTCAAAAGACGTGGAAAAAAAAAAAATCATTCAACACTATGATGCCATCTTTAGAAAGATAGCGAAAACTTGTTAAGAGGAAAAACTTTGCTTTACTTGTGTGAGGGACTATTGACAGAGCTATAAGGAGATAATCCTTTTTCCCCTTCAAGTGAGGTTGGAGGATGCATTGAGTCACAAGGCTTCACCACAAAAGTCTTATATCTCAATTAAAATTTTCTAGTATTTCCAATAAAGATGACCAAGATTCAAATCCCCCTCATCCAAATATCGAATTATTTAAAATGTTAGGAAGCAAAAATACTCCATTTTTGAAGAAGTAATATTATCTAACACGTATCTGATATAGATACCATCAAGACACGTCTTCTTGTGCGGCCCAACCATTTTTATTTTTGGAAAAAAAAAAAAATGCCGATGCAGTTGGGATATGTCCTCGATACGACCCAGCTTAAAACTTAACGAAATTTTGAAACAAAACGATGACGTTTTGCTCATTTATTTACTCATTTAAATCTTGGTTTGTATATAGCTTTCAATATAAAAATAAGTTCTATTGTAATGTATTATCATTTCAAGTAAATTAAGAAGATGTTTAGTCATTTAGACTCTTGTTTATAGTTGCAATTACTTATTACTATTATCATGAAAAGCAACATATATGCTGTAGGAATGATGTTGCATTAGAGGAAGAAAGAGTCCTCCATTAATTTTTCGAGAAAGGATCCACTGTCATTGCTATTACAGTGGTTACTACAAATTATTATGAAGTTCTTGAATATGAACTAAATTTGATATCATTCGATTAGGTGGACAACATCTCACTCTCACAGGACTAATTAACCCCCCAAAGGCAAAGGGGTTGGTTCAATGGGTTTATCTTCTCCGCAAGTGAAGACGTCGCAAGTACATAAGCTTTGCAGATCAGCAGAAGCTGGTTGGCAAGAGCAGTTCCTGGGTTGTGCACTCGATGGAAAGCTTGCTCCGCAATTGATATCATCACATGTGCCCTCTAAAACCATCTGTTGAGAGCAAACAGATTGCTGACCTATAGAATCAAATACATGAGATAAATACACATTATTTTGCAAATAGAGGTAGATATCATTTGAGCAATCAAATTTTTCGTGACTTTCTCTTAAATTGAGGTGAGATAACACAGCTAAAATTTCACAAAGTTATCAAAATAGCTTTACCTTGAGAAAGAGTAAGTAGACTTGATACAAGAACAAAAGAAACCATGACAAACACAGCAAACTTCTTCATGTTCACCTCTCTCTCTATCTCTCTCAAAATACGCTTATTTGAATTGTTAGAATGGTAGATACCTGTATAGTTGTATGTCTATTTATATTGAACAGTTTAAGTGACTTAACAGCAATATCCATAGATAATTTATTTATTTATTTATTTTTTTTATAGAGTTTCATCCTATGCGTCCGCTTTTGATAATTGTGCTCATTATCATCAGATCAAGGCACTAATTAGTTTTTGGTGTAGGGGGGGATTGAACCCTAAATCTCTTATTCAGCCATTAAAGTCTTTACCATAGACAATTAATTGTGTTGGAAAATGCAATAATGGTTTGGTCAATTACCTAATTTGGAGTATGGGATATGCTCAAGTTGTAACATAATATGAGAAAAACTCTACAACAATTTCATAACAAATTTTAGGTAGTAAGTTGTTACTGATTTTACACTACAAGAAATCTGGGTTTAGGCGGCGTTTTTTTTAGTGACGTTTTTTAATTCGCCGCTATAAGTGGTATACTGTGACGTTTCTGAAAAACGACGCTAAAGAGTGAGTGTTTAGCGACGTTTTCTAAAAAACGTCGCTATAACTCAAACAATAGCGACGTTTTTGAAAACGCCACAATAAGTATAGTTTTAGTAGCGTTTTTCTGGTTTATAACGACGTTTTAAGAAAACGTCGCTGTAGGCTTTAAAGAACACTGCCACCAAAGTGCAAAAGAAAAAACCCTTGCTCCACATTTTTGACTTTTCCGCATAAACTTTTGCCAGCAAAGTGCAATAGAAAAAAATCTTGCCCCCCATTTTTGACTTTTCCACACAAACTTTTGGAAAATTTTCATTTCCCACACTTTTTTCCCTCTTCTTTTTTTTTTTTTTTTTTTTTTGTTCACTTTGTTTTTCTTTCTTTTCTTTTGTTCACCGTGTCCCACACTCCCAGTTCACTTCTTCTTCTTCTTCTTTTTTTCCTCCCCTTTATTTTTCTTTTGCTCATTTCGTGTCCCACACTCTCAGTTCTCTTGGTTTTACAGTCTCTCTTCTCCCATGTCTCTAATCTCCAAAGTAGCCACACTTCTTCTCCCTCAAGCCTCCACACATTTTCTCTCCTCCCTTGCCACCCCTAGCCACCGCTGTAGCAACCCCAAGCCACTGCTGACCCACCATTTTTTCAGAGTGTAAGTCTTTGTTTTTGGTTTATGGGTTTGCTTTGATTTGGTTTTTCTTTAATGGGTATGGAGCTTTTGTACTAATTTTTGCTCTTTTTCTGTTTTGGTTGGAAAGCTTTTGTTGTTCAAGTTTCTTTAGAGTGTAAGTTTTTGTTTTTGGCTTATGGGTTTGCTTTTGATTTGATTTTTCTTTAATGGGTTATGGAGTTTTAGTGCTAATTTTTGTTTTTTTTGTTTTTGTTTTTTTTGGTTGGAAATTGGTACAGAAAGCTCTTATTCAGATTTGGCTGTTTGAGCAAAAGGACCTGAGAATCAAGGGCTGAATGATTGTAAGTTTATGTACAAGTTTGTAAATCTTGTATTTTTTTTTTTCTAGTTAATTTTTCTATAGATTGTAGATTTTGAATTTTTTTTTTTTTTTGTTATTGGTTTTGTGGTTTAGCAAAAGGATCTGAGACTTTATTTTCAATACCATTTCTTCAGGCATTATTTACAACCTAACAATCCATTGGAGGTATGTAAGGATTGTGTTCTGTTTGCACCTTAAAATTTTAGTATTAACTTTGCAGTCTTTTTTTTTTTTTTTTTTTTAAATGTTTATAGAATGGTTTATGAACAGGTTGTTATTGTGTATTAGGCAAATCATCAGTTTGGACATTTGTTAGTTTGAGCAAGTTTATATAGTAGCATTTTTAATGCTAAAAAATAATGAGCAAGTTTTAGCGACGTTTTACAAACGTCGCTAAAACTATGAGAAAAATTCTTTTTAGCGACGTTTTTAAAAACGTCGCTATAGGACTACTTATTTGCGGCGTTTTAAAAGTGCCACTAAATGTATTTTCCTAATTATATGCGAATGTTTATATTATATAGTGACGTTTTAAAAAACGTCACCAAAAGTTTTTGAACGCCATTAAAGATTCACATATGGCGACGTTTTTGGAAACGTCGCAATAGACCTATAGCGACCAGCCTATTGCGACGTTTTCGAACGTCACAAAAAAAACGTCGCTGTAGTTTGTAGCGACGTTTTTTGGGCTTTTAGCGACGTTTGTAAAACGTCGCCTAAACCCAAATTTCTTGTAGTGTTAATTTGAATTCACCACTGAAGTTACTTTATTGCCACCAATAATGGCCAGTAACAACCTACAACTTAGAATTTATTGTAAAAATATTTTAGACATAGCATTTCTGATTTCCATTCTTATCATATTTATTTGTTTAGGGAGCAAGATCATAAATGTTGATTATACATCATAATTAATATATCATAAAAGTTGATTATCTATCATAATTATAATTATAATATATTATATAATGGGTTGGTTCAAGTTACACCTAGTATAACTCTAAATAATATTACACCACCCAATTTTAAATTCATACTTTGAAAATCATAATTAATATATCATAAATATATGTTAACTACTATCCATCATATTAATATATCATAAAAGTTGAGTATCTATCATAATTATAATTATATTATATAATGGGTTGGTTGAAGTTAAACTAAGTATAACTCTAAGAGTCTTACATCACCCAATAAATTGTTATTAAATTCATATTTTGAAAATCACACTGTAGAATTACATATTCTATATGTTCTTAAAATGCATGTCAATTAGATGTTGTTTACCATTGACCTATAAACTCATCATTTATGCATTATTTTAAACTACAAAAACTTGAACTAAAAAAATTAATCGATGACATAGTTATCGATCTTTGATCGTCTTGAAATTTTGCAAGTAAGGAGAATATACATAGATAATGTAATCAAATGGTGGATTTGTCAAAATTCGCATCCAATTAAAAAATATCAAGTAATGTAATATTGTTTAAAATTACATTAAGTATAACTTTAACCGAACCCATATATCTATATCTATATTATTATTTGAGAGACAAAGTTTAGTTACAAAATTAATTGTAGCCTAAGACTACAATCTTACTCAATAAAATAAACATTACTACATATTTTGAAAATCTAACCGTTGAATTGCATGTTCTTTATGCTTTTAATACATGTAAGGACCAAATTTGATTTCCTAGCCCAATAGGTAGATGGACTGAGGTCCAAAAATCCCAAAACAATGAATTTGTAGACAATGGGTTGGAAAACTGGGCTCTAATGAATTAGACTAACACAAAAGTAAGTTTAGATGACAAGAAGATGTAAATGAACAGATTTATAATGAAGAAAATCATCCTCGGTAAAGTCCGAGGAGATCTGTTCTTATATATTTCTTTCAGATTTGATTACAAAGTCAGTTCTTGATGCTACAGTAATTTTCTCTTTCTTTTTCGATCCCTTAGTCTCATTGCCTCCTTCTTTTATACTGTCTTCCATTTTCATCTCCACCTTCCACGTGCATGCCAAACGGTTGGTGTTGATACTTGTCCCATCAGCACTCCCCATAAGTCCTCATGCAATAGTTGTAAGGCTGAAATCTATTATTCAGGCATCACCTCCACATTAATATGGCTAAAGAGTTAGCTGCAGTGCATTTAATGCGAAGGTAGAAGCTTTCTCCTAAGATATTTTTAGGATTTCTCCCTGTCTGATGTCACTGCAATGCATATCCGCGCCAACGGAACTTCTTGGAACGTTACCTGGGATGACAGACAATCTTTTCGGACCTCGGCATTGGTTAGCCAAGGATGTGCTTATCCTCGGCCCACCCCTTGAACTGTTATGACCAAGACTAATCTCTCTACTTACTAACGCAGTCTCTTCTGACAAAGATATCCCTTCCTCGGACAAACCTTCGTCCTCAGATTGGGCCACAGGCCCAACATATGAATAGATAACGAACTTCTAGGCCCAATATCCCTACAATAGCCCCTCGAGATTCTTCTTTCTGGCTCCTTGGCAAGAAAGGAGGATTTCAATGTCACCTTAACCAGTCCGTGCCTATCACACATCTCTTTTGCCTGAGCAAACGCCTTTTTAACTACCCGAGACACGTTCCTAATGCTTCTACTTACGAGATGCGCTCCTCATTAAATTTTCACAACCGTATGTCTCCCACGTTCTACAGTGTGATGCAAATCCAACAGGTGAGAACTTTGCTAGGACTTGGGTGGGAACTTTCCCGCTCTGTAGCTTTCTCTTTGATATAAATATCACTTCAATCAATCTTTCATCTTACTTTAGCATTCACTTAGCTCTAGTGCTCATACACTGAACCTGCTAACTCTGTTAACTCACTCGTGCCTCTACAAATATTAAAAGTCTGTCCGAGGATACCCTCCTTATTTCTGTAAGTCTTCACAAATCTCTACACTCTATTTTTCCATATATTTTTCTGTTTTTCGTACTTTACCTCTCCTTGGCTCTATTCTCGCCTTTCAACCTCTCTAGTTCTCTCCAAACCCTTCTAGAAATGGGTAGATTTAAGAGTCTAGTTGATAGGTCAAAAATGAATTGACCCCTTGTGATAAATTAACCAATTAATTTAGTCAAGTGAATTAATTAAGTTAATTAACATGCAAACGCATGGTAGCACAAACAAATCACCAATAAACTAAGTATGCAGCAGAAAATAAATGACACGGTGATTTGTTTACGAATGGAGAAAACTAACACGGAAAAAACCCCACCGAGTGATTTTAAGGTCACCACTCCTAAAATTCCACTATTATCATAACAAGCGGTTACAAGTAAAGGAATCCTAGTACCTTATACCAACTTACAGTTAAACTCTTACCCCAATACCCAATTGGACTTGTTCTGTAGTGACAATTTCTCCTTTCGATGCACGGCTCCCAGTACGCGACTAACCAATTGCGCGGATCCCAGTACGCGACTTCATTCACTAACTAGAGAAGTTTTTTGGCTACAAAATTCTTCAGTTCATCCCAACGATGAAGATCAAGAAGATGCTTGGTCACAAAACCCAACAATGCTCATACACAGTAACTTCTTCACAAGAAAGATGAACTAGGGCAAAACTGTGTCTCCGGTCACAAATTGCTTGAACAAACTTTGCTTAACACTTGTGCAACTTGTGTACTTTTTGACGACCCTTAAAATAATCCTTTTATATGTCTATGGTTGTGAGAAAAGAAAGCCCAAACACATAAACACAGATTGGAGTCAAAACAGAACTGAAAATCTGTTTTTCATAAACCTCGACAAATACCCTATCTGTTGAGCTGCTGTCAAGCCACGGGGCTGAACAACTCTTTTAAGCTCGATGGATGGCTAGTTGTCGAGTTAGCTGTCGAGCTTTAATGACAGACACTTTTTAGCTTGAATCTTGGACAGACTTGTATGGCTTCAACACTTGATCTTGAAACAAAGTTTCTTGAAGTATTAAACACATCCTAGATCTATCCAAATATAAGTAAAGTGCGTTTTATCAAAGGATTAGCCAATTACATAAAATAATGACATATGTTCATAACAAGTGAATCACATATGTCCTAACACTAGTAGACTCCAAAGAGGGGATAGGAAACTTTAGGGCTCAATACAGGATTCCCCCAGGAGTAGGTATTAGGTACTATAAAGAGGGACAATGGCATGAAGACAGGCAAGAGGGAGAGGTAGTAATCCCAATGATTGCCTTCATAGAGGGCGGGATGAGGATCCCTATGGGCACCGTAACCAGGGCCCATAGGTTAGCTCTTACCCAGTGCACCCCAAACATGTTTAGAATCCTAGGTTCTGTAGATGCCCTCAATGAAAGGATGGGGTTAGGACTTACCCACCACGATGTTAATTGGGTTTACAACCTCCATCACTTAAAGGGGTAGGGGTATTACCTGAAATCCAGGTACCTCGAAGTTAGACTCATTCAGTGCCTGCTTGAATCCAACAAAGGCTCGAAAAAAGACTTCCTGATCATGTCAGGGGATTGGCATGATGGCCTTCCTTGCCCGACGAGAGAGAGACAGCCAGGAGGGGTCTTAGACCTAGGACGGTTATGCTTGAAGTTAAACCTTCTGCGTTCTTCTTTTCTCTTTTACTTGTACTTGAAATTTTCTGTAATTTGCATTTTTTTTTTTTTTTTTTTTTGTTGATGATATTTTTTGTCCTTCCCAATGGTGTTGTAGACAAAAACGCAACCGTCCCCAACTTCAGCCTCGTGAATCAGGCAAGCCTAGACAGGATCCTCAAGGCTGAAGTGTTCGTTCACACAAATGGACAACTAAGGGCTGCTCACCTCATTCTGGATTACACGCCAATTTCCAACGCCTTCCAAGCACCGAAGTGTGTAATCAAGGCAAAGGACCCACGTCTACAAAGGATTAGTGTAGCCGCTCTAGGGTTTCTTATTACTAGTTCAATCCCAGAAGGCACACTTGCCACCGGTCCGATTCTAGAGGGCATCCCTAGGGTCACCTAGCCACCACAGCATACAGCCGAGGAGGGAACTTCTTCTCATCCTGCCTTGATAAAGGAGGAAGAAGAAGAAGAAGTAGTAAAATGGTCTGATACCGAGGACGAATCTGGCATCTTCGACCAAATCTTATTCCGAGAAGCCTCTCCTGTTGACCTCGGCCCTCCTTCCCTAGCCTCAGCTAGTCCTTACCAAGAAGCTCCTGACACCTCTACTAATATGGGCATCCAACGCAAACAGAGGTCCACATTCCAGGAGCTGTTGGAGTCTCAACTGGGGAGGGATGCTCCAGGGAAGGCGCCTCAGACCAGGCTCTCCACTCTTCCACCCATCCAACCAATCCAACCTAATCCAGCCAACCACAAGAGGAAAAAGGGGGAGAAAGGGAAGGACATGATAGAGGTTGGGAAAAGCAACCTCCCCAAAAGACCGAACCTCAAAGGGGGGCTAAGCAACCTCGAACGATACAAACAAGGTCCGCCACTAAGGAGGAAAGAAGGGTTGACCAACGGACTACAGCCCCTGTTTGAGCCCCTCGCATGGAGCTGGATGGAGCTCCCCTTCCTAGTGATGCCTCCATCTAAGACTTCCAACGGGGCACGACTGGGTATGTGGCAGATGCGGTGGAGCAATCCCTACTTCTACCCAAGGGCATGGCTGACCTCAGATCCACGAGGCAGCATGAAGTCTTCCTTGGATTAAAAAGGGACTTGGCCATGGTAAGCAAGTTTTTAAGTTAAGTTAAGTTTTCTTCTTCTAACCCTCTTTTTTTTTTTTTTTAATTTTTTTAATTGTACTCCTCTTCCTTTCTAGGCCATCCAAGCAGCTTTTAAGGCCGACGAGATGGTGAACCACTCCCATTGGAGAATAAATGAGGAAGAAGGGAGAAGGATAGTAGCCGTGGATGCCTTCCATGTGGCTGAAAAAAGTAATCAAGAGCTAAAAAGCAAACTACAAGAGGAGGAAAAGGAAAGAAAAAGTGCCACCGCTGCCCTGAACACTGTGGAAAAGCAAGCCGAAGGCTAGAGGGTGCTTCTACGTAACGTCGAGGACCAACTGGCCGCCTCCACGGAGCAGATCATTGCCCTGAAGAAAAAATTGGAAGATGTCGAAAAGGCCAAGGCTCAAGCTGAAAAGGCCAGGGAGGAGGCAGAGAAAGCAAGGAGGAGGTCGAGTAACATGGGTATGACGTTAGGGTGGCCAAGACCGAGGGTGCCCTTAGGGCCGAGGTCCCAGGGGTATATAGGCTTTACTGCGCCCAAGTGTGGGACGAAGCCCTCAACCAAGCTGGGGTTGAGGCTTCCTCTGCACTTAGGAAGGCAGAAAATGTCTATTACCCTGAAGCCATCCGCCCTCCTTCCTCCAGTATCTCTAAGGCAGACACTCCTCTAGAGGTGGCCGATCCAGAAAAGAACAGATCTGAGAAGGCCTTTCCCTCCTCTGGCAGCCCTCCAAAGGTGGCTAAGCAGCCGGGGGTGAATGAGAAAGAGGCCAAGGTTACCAAGGGCATGCCCCCTGATGCCACCAAGCCCCCGGCTATCCCCCAGGATCCCACTAAAGATAATGAGGCATCCAAGATGGAGATTGTCCTTGCAACTCTCCCAATTACTGCTAAGGGTGACCTCAAAGCTATTGACCAAGGATCCTCGGAGGCTGCAGCCTAGCAATCTAAGGCCCCTCCCCAAGGAAAAATTGTAATAAAAAAGAAGTAGACTTTTACATAGCTCTCTTCCCCTCTTTATTTTTTTGTTTTAGTTTTCACAATGTGTAATCAAGTTATCTCTTTGTACTTGATCTGCCTTATCTTAAAGCCTTTATTAATGAAAGTTGTGAGTATTTTCTTTCTTCCTGTGATTCATATATTGGAGTTGATATGATTTCTATTTTATCTAACACTTAATAAAAGTAGTAATAAAGCAAAACCTCTATCACTAATCTGCATGAGTAGTGGAAAATTTATCCCATTTCATATGATCAGCAGCAAAACAGGTGAAATTTACGAAGTCCACCATCTCGGCAAGGTATAATTTCAAGAACAATACACAGTAATATGACTCGTATACAGGTTTAAACTTGCTATGCTCCCTACTTATTAGTAAGTTTGAAGGAGCAGAGGGATAATCAATCTTTAAACAAATACAGATAAGCCTGTAAATGCTTTAAGTGATGCTTATGAACATCCACTTGAGTTTGTTACCACAATGAAGATCTTAGCTGTTTGGAGTAGTTGATCATATCTGATATTTTAGTAATCAATAGGAAGTAATTATTTTACCTTAAGTATGTAAGCCAAAAAGTCTGAGAAAAACTAAGGCTTTGCCCGGACACTAGTCAAAGATGATAAGAAGTATCAATGATCGAAAGATGTCAATTTCCCCAAGGTATGTGGTCTAAGGAGCCAGACATGACTGAGGTCCCGTTTAATACTTAGATAGATGTCAAGGAGTATTAATTTCCCCAAAGCATGTGGTCTGAGGAGCCAGGCATAGCTGAGATTCTGTTTAATACTTAGTACAATAATTAAAAGATATCAATTTACCCAAGGTATGTGGTCTAAGAAGCCAGACATGACCAAGGTTCTGTTTGATACTTATATAGATGATTAAAAGATATCAATTTACCCAAGGTATGTGGTTCGAGGAGCCAAGCATGACCAAGGTTCTTTTTGATACTTAGATAGATGTCAAAGAGTATTAATTTCCCCAAAGTTTATGGTCCGAGGAGCCAAGCATAGCTGAGGTTCTGTTTATTATTTAGTACAATGACCAAAAGATATTAATTTATCTAAGGTATATGGTCCGAGGAGCCAGGCATGACTAAGGTTCTGTTTGATATTTAGTACAATGACCAAAAGATATCAATTTACCCAAGGTATGTGGTCCGAAGAGCCAGGCATGACCAAGGTTCTGTTTGATACTTAGATAGATGATAGTAAAAACTCATGACATGCAATATAACAAACCCAAATAGGGTGGAGAAAGCCTTTATTAATAATAATATCTTCTATTTTTCAAAAAATAATAATATCTTCTAAGGTTATCTACATTCCAGGGGCATGGTATAGCTTTTTCCTCTAGATCTTCTAGATAATACGCACCTATTCCAGCTACTGATATTATACGATATGGCTCTTCCTAATTGGGTCCCAATTTTCCCCATACTGGGTTCTTTGTAGTTCCTATAACCTTTCTTAAAACCAAGTCTCCAATTGTTAGTGGCCTTAACTTTATGTTGGTGTCATACCCCTGCTTGAGCTTGTGTTGGTAGTAGGCCAATTGGATCATGGTATTTTCTCTACGCTCTTCAATTAAGTCTAAGCTATTCTCCAATAGCCCATCGTTGCTACTCGAAGTCAAAGAACTTGTTCTCAGTGTGGGGAATCCAATTTCCAAAAGAATAACAGTCTTGGCCCCATAAGTCATTGAGAAGGGTGTCTCCCCAGTGGATCTACGAGGAGTAGTCCAGTATGTCCAAAGGACGTGTGGCAACTCTTCCACCCACTTTCCCTTTGCGTCGTCCAATCTCTTTTTAAGTCCACTCATTATGACCTTATTGATAGCCTCGGCCTGTCCATTCCCTTGTGGATAGGATGGAGTGGAATACCTGTTCTTTATTCCCAGATCGCAACAATATCTCCTGAACGCTTTACTATCAAATTGAAGAACATTGTCTAAAATGAGGGTATTGGGGATTCCAAACCGTGTGACAATATTTTTCCAGACAAATCTTTTGGCATCCACGTTCCTGATATTTGCCAGTGGTTCAGCTTCAACCCACTTGGTGAACTAGTCTGTGCCGACCAACAAATACCTCTTATTCCCCGCTGCCTTAGGGAAAGGGTCTACAATATCCAACCCCCATTGAGCAAAAGGCCAAGGGCTGGATAGAGGATTAAGGACTCCTCCTAGTTGATGAATGTTTGGTGTGAATCTTTGGCATTGGTCTCATTTCTTCACGTAGTCTTGTGCTTCTTTCTGCATATTTGGCCACCAATAGCCTTGCGTGAGGGCTCTGTGAGACAAAGATCTGCCCCCAGTGTGGCTTCCATAAATTCCTTTATGTAATTCTTCTAAGAGTAGCTCAACTGCTTCAGGGTGTACGCATAGCAGATAGGGGCTAAAAAAGGACCTCTTATACAACTTTTGATCCTCGGACGGCCAAAACCAATGAGCGTTTCTTTGTAACTTGTCAGCTTCAGACTTATTCTCGGGTAAGACATCTTCCTTAAGGAATAGTACAATAGAGTCCATCTAGCTAAGGCCCACTTTTATTTGATGAACATGAATCTCATTTCCTCTTAACTCAGTGGGTTTGCATAAGTCCTCTACAAGGATCACCTGAGGTAAACTTTGTGCCGAGGATGTTACCAGTGTGGCAAGAGAGTCTGCATGGGTATTTCTACTTCTAGGAATTTGTGATAGATTAAAAGACTCAAACCTAGACTATAAATGTCTAACCTAGCTCAAGTATTCCTGCATTTTGTGATCTCTGGCCTCCAACTCTCCTTGGACTTGGCCCACCACCAGCCTTGAATTAGAGAATACTTCCCCAGCTTTTCCACCCATTTTCTGAACCATGATCATCCCTACTAGCAGAGCTTCATATTCAGCTTCAGTGTTTGTAGCCAAGAAGCACAATCTTAGGGATTTCTCAATCGTGATCCTCTCTGGAGATATTAGGACTAGCCCCACTCCAAATCCCCTGTGGTTCACTACGCCATCAATGTAAACCCGTTAGGACAAAGGCTCTTGTATGGAGATTGCTCCAACTGATTTTCCATCCATGTTTTGCTCCTCTACCCTCTCTTCTAATGGGGTTTCAGTAAACTCAGCTACCAGGTCGGCAAGGACCTGACCTTTGACAGAGGTGCGAGGCATGTATTTGATATCAAAAGCCCCTAGAATCGTGCCCCACTTTGCAATTCTCCCTATGTAATCAGCACTCCGAAGTAGAGATTTGAGTGGGAGTTGGGTCAGGACAACAACTGTGTGTGATTGGAAATAGTGGGGCAGCTTACGTGTAGCATGTACCACTGCTAGAATGGCCCTCTCCAGTGGTAAGTAACGGACCTCGGCCTCATGTAATGACTTTCTCACATAATAAACCGGCCTTTGTACACCACTATCAACCCATATTAGCACCAAATCACCACGCGGGAGGCCACTGCGATGTAGGCAAACAAAACCTCATCCACCTCGGGTCTAAACATGATGGGTGGCCGAGACTGATATTCTTTCAATTGCTGGAAAGCCAGGACACACTCCTCCGTCCATTCAAACCCCTTCCATTTGTTCAACAACTGAAAGAAGGGCCTACACCTGTCTGTTGATCGAGAAATGAATAGGTTTAAGGTAGTGGTCATCCCTGTAAGCTTCTGGACCTCTTTGGGATTCCAAGGCAGTCGTAGATCATTAATTGCCTTAATCTGGTCGGGATTGACTTCAATTCTGCGATGTGTGACCATGTAATCCAGGAACTTCCCTGACCTGACACCAAAAGAACACTTGGAAGCATTAAGTCATGGCTTTTGTCTTCTCAAGATATCAAAAATATTCCTGAGGTCATTAACATGCTCGGACTCTACCTTACTCTTTACCACCATGTCATCAATATAAATCTCAATGTTTTTCCCTAACTGTGGCTCAAATATCCTAGTCATCATCATTTGGTAGGTAGCACCTGCATTTTTCAAACCAAAGGGCATCACTTTGTAATGGTAATTCCCAATAGGTGTGACAAAAGTTGTCCTCTCTTCATCATCCACAGCTAGAGGTATTTAATGGTATCCTTGAAAGGCATCCAAAAAGTTCATCCGAGTATGACCTACAGTGGCATCCACCAGCTGGTCGATTCGAGGCATAGGGAAAGGGTCTTTCGGACATGCTTTGTTCAAATCTGTGAAGTCTACACATACCTGTCATTTTCCATTCTTCTTCTTCACCACCACAGTGTTGGCTAACCATTTAGGGTAAAACACATCTTTAATAGCCTCAGCCTGCTTAAGCTTCATCACCTTGTCTTTGATGGCGTCAGAATGATCCTTAGATGAGCACCGAGGTGGTTGCTTTCTAGGGACGACGGATGGGTTGACGTTCAAATTATGACAAATGAAGCTCGGATCCACCCATAGAGCTTCATAAGCATTCCAAGCGAATACGTCAATGTTCCTCTTAAGGAATTCCACCAACTCCTCTTTCTCCTGAGGTGGTAGTTGAGCTTCAACCTGGAAAAACTTCTCCAGATCATCACTTACAGCAAATTTCTCTAAATCTTCACATTTAGCCTCCTCAGTTGGCCCCTTCACAGGTAATACTGGAGACTTTAACTGCTATAAGCCACCCTCAACAGAGGCCGAGGACTCAGCTACTGGCTGATGCAAAATTGCAAACAAAAGGCACTACCTAGCCATGGATTGATCCCCTACTAGCTCTTCAATCTGGTCTCCTGACGGATACTTCACATTCTGATGTAGAGTTGAGAAACAGCTCCTAGGGTATGGAGCCACGGTCTGGCCACAATGGCTGTGTAGGGGGAGTATGCGTCCACCACAATGAAGTCTACTCCCACCACCCCTGAGCCTACCTGAACGGGCATTCTAATCTGGCCCTTTGGGATAACGACTTTCCCATCAAAACTTACCAAAGTTGAATCATAGACTGTCAGATCTTCAGGCTTTAAGTTCAGCCCCCTGTACAAGTCAGGATACATGACCTCTTCACATCATACCCCCCTATTCCGAGGGTGACAACCAAAGCGTCATCATGTGGTTGGATGGTTCAAATCTTGTATTCGTCCGAGAAACTCAACGACAGTCGGATATCCATCCTAGCTCTCTTCGGCTCAGAGTGAGATTCCTCGGCTGGTAGCCTAACTACAGACATTACCCTGGAAGGGTGAGAACCAGTTCTCCCAAGTGCAGCAAAAATGACATTGATTATACCTAGCGGGGGCATTGAAGGAGTATTCCCTTGAGCCCCTGACCTTGATTGGTCCCTTTTTCCATTGGACTAGTATAGAAATTGTTGCAAGTTCCCCTCCTTGACTAGTTGCTCCAGATGGTTCCACAGTGTTCTGCAGTCCTCGGTTGTATGTTCCCGCTCTTGGTGGTACTGGCAGTGAAGGCTTTGGTTGCGCCTCGAAAGGTCTCCACTTATTTTGTTCGGCCATTTGAAGTATGGCTCGTTTTTTATCTTCTCCAAAACCTAATGCACCGATTCTTTGAACACAACGTTAACCACCTAAGGAACTGCAGGCTCAGACTGCCCAGCAAAATCCCTCCGGGGTCTGTTATTGTTATAACGGTCCGACCTGAAATCCCTCATCTCCTAAGGGATAACCTTACCATTTCCCTTGCCTTGTTGCTGGTCCTCTTCAACCCTCTTATACTTGTCAATCCAATCCATGAGTTGGCGTACACTGGTAACAGGTTTTCCCGTCAAAGATAAGCCATGCTCGGTAGGTAGGCCGAGCTTGAAGGTGCTGATGGCTACATCGTCATAATCACCATCTATCTCGTTGAACATCTCCCAATATCTGTTCGAATATGTTTTTAGGGTTTCTCCTTCTCTCATGGACAGAGACAACAAGGAAGCTAAAGGCCGAGGAACCCTGCTGCACGTAATAAAGCAGGATCCAAACACTTGAGTGAGTTCCTTGAAGGAATCAATGGAACCTACCCTCAGACCATCAAACCACCTCATTGCCACAGGTCCCAAACTGGATGGGAATACCTTGCACATCAAGGCCTCGTTCTTGGAGTGTACAACCATCCTTTGATTGAAGTGGCTGACATGCTCCACAGGGTTTGTTTTACCTTTGTACATAGTGAATATGGGCTGAGTGAACCGCCGGGGAAGTCTCCCTCCCTCAATCCAGCACGTGGAAGATGACCTGGAAATTTGGTTGAGTGCTTTACTTATAGCGTCGTTTCCCAGGCCTACCAAGGACGAATTTCTGTTTCTGCACTCATGATGATAATCCTCATCGTATGAGAAAGACTCGCTAGGAGGAGTCCTTGATCTGCGCCTATAGCTACCATCCTCTTCGCCATCGGAAGAGAAGTCAGAATTGGATGGAGCTCGCTTTCGCCGTTCATGGCGCAAGCTTCTCTTTAGGTGATCAATTTCCTTTTGCATGGCTTTGGTATCTTTCTCCTAGGAGAGATGGCTACCACCCAGAGAATGGCTCTTGCTAGTATGGGTAGTACGTACACTCCTTTCTCGGTCTCTCCGTTGCTCAAGTTCACGGAAGTGATCTTGACGTTGAGACCCCATGGATTCTACTTGGTTTGAACTTGAACCTACCATAGTTAAACGTCAAACTCACTATCACACTAGTAATTCCCACAGACGACGCCAATTATAAGGACCAGATTTGATTTCCTAGCCTAACAGGTAGATGGACTGAGGCCCAAAAAGCCCAAAACAATGAATTTGTAGAGAATGGGTTGGAAAACTGGGCTCTAATGAATTAGACTAACACAAAAGTAGGTTTAGATGACAAGAAGATGTAAATGAACAGGTTTATAATGAAGAAAATTGTCCTCGGCAAAGTCCGAGGAGATCTATTCTTATATATTTCTTTCAGATTTGATTACAAAGTCAGTTCTTGATGCTACAGTAATTTTCTCTTTCTTTTTCAATCCCCTAGTCTTATTGCATCCTTCTTCTTTTATACTGTCTCCCCTTTTCATCTCCACCTTCCACGTGCATGCCAGACGGTTGGTGTTGATACTTGTCTCATCAACACTCCCCATAAGTCCTCATGCAGTAGTTATAAAGCTGAAATCCACTGTTCCAGCATCACCTCCACATTAATGCGGCTAGAGAGTTAGCTGAAGTGCATTTAATGCAGAGGTAGCAACTTTCTCCAAAGATATTTTTAGGATTTATCCCTATCTAATGTCACTGCAATACATATCTGCGCCAACGAAACTTCCTGGAACGTTACTCGGGACGACAGACAATCTTTACGGACCTCGACATTGGTTAGCCAAGGATGTGCTTATCCTCGGCCCACCCCTTGAACTGTTATGACCAAGACTAATCTCTCTACTTACTAACGCAGTCTCTTCTGACAAAGATATCCCTTCCTCAGACAAACCCTCGTCCTCGGATTGGGCCACAGGCCCAACATATGAACAGATAATGAACTTCTGGGCCCAATATTCCTACAATACACATGTCAAATTTTATGTCAATTGTATATTATTTGTTATATGATTAATAACCTTATATTTTATACATAATTTTAAAATACAAAAACTTGCAATTTAAACAATTTATTGATGATATAGCTATTGATCTTTAATTTTCTAGAAATTTTGCAAGCATGGAAGATATAAGAAAAAGATATAATTCAATGGGGATTTGTCAAAATTCACCTCCAATAAAAAGATATTGAGTAAGGTTATAGCCTTAGGTTACAACCAATTTTGTAGTTAAAATTTGTCCTTATTTGAGGGGCTATTCTTGTTTGGGATCATCGTTTCAGTGGTTCAAATATACCCCCTAAACTTTAGGTGTAGAAAAGACAAAACTTGAAGACAACTAGTAAAAATATATCTTTAACTTCTACATAAAACTACCAATTTTCAAAATCTTAAATTTGAGCCTCTTTTTTTCCCCTTTTTTCTTTTTTTGAAATTTATGTTTTCTTTTTTTCTAATTTCCAAAACAAATGACCGTAAGGTTCTATCAAAAAAAATATAAAAAATAAAAAGAAAAGGCCGCAAGTTTTTAGCACCATTGGTTAACTAATTTAAAAATATTTTTAAAAGAATTTAATAACGGTTAGAACAAATTTTAAATCTATTATTAACTACATTTGACACTTCTTTTTTCTTAAAAATTAGTACACATTATCTCTATTTAGATAAATCTCTTACAAATTCACAAAAAACTATATATATATCATGTATTTTTCATAAAAATTAGCACACATTATCTCTATTGAAAAGTATCTCTTCCACGTCTCTTTTTCAGTTGCCTCAACTTTTTGCCCACTTCAACACCATCTCCAATTTTAGAAAGGTTTGTTTCCAGTGACATTGTTGAAGTTATCAATTTATTAGTTTGTGTATTTCTGTTTCCCTAATTTTTTTACTAATCTTTCATATATTTTTTTAATCTCTTTTTCTTTATATTTTTCTGAAGTCTCTTTTCCAGTTTTTTTTTTTCCCCACAATTCCACGGTTCTTTCTCAAGTCTCTTTTCCAGCATTATTCATTTATTAATTTAAATTTTTAAAGTGTATGACAATGGGAAATTTGTGGCTAAATTAAAATGAAACTAAATGTGTAGGTGCCTAAAATAATTTTAATTCAAATATAGATATATCTAAAAGTCACTTATTTGAACTAAAATCAGAGAACATAGGGCTTTAATAGTAGATTAAACTAAATATCTAGAGAATTAAAAAAATTAAAAAAATTTAAAAAAAAAAAAAAAAAAAAAAAAAACTAGAAAACCATACGGTGGTTATAAGAACCTTAGAATGGGAATGATAAAATGTTCACTTCATCTTAAAATTCATTTTACTTTTAGATTTCATATTGTAGTTAGCTAGTCTCCATTTAGTAACTTATTTTGGATTTTAAACTTAAAACTTAGAACTCGGAAAATATTTTACATATTTGTTGATAAATATTTTGGTACTTGATTACTAATTAAACATTTATTGTACTTTTTAGATACATTAAATCAAAATTTAAATGTATTTTGTTTCATTAGTATATGATGCAAATCTTTGCTTTTTTATGAATGAATTCATAATTTATGTGATTATTCAACATTCAAAGTCACTATTAGTGTTTTTTTTTTTCTTTTTGCTTTAAATCTGAAAATAAGTAGGATCTTACGATCCACAATCCAATTTTACAATCCACAATCTTGACAACCTTATTGCGCATTTCTTCGTCACAAAAGGTATGGTTTTTACGTTTTTAGCGACGAAGGTCCATTTCGTCACTAAAGAGCCCAGACTTTGTTAAGATTTTTAGTGACAAAATTCATATTTTGTCGCTAAAGCATACTTTTAGTGACGAATTTTAATTTCATCGTAAAAACAATGAAATGGAAACTTGTGATTTATTTTTAGCGATGATTTTATTCCGTCGCTAATTCTACCTTATAGCGACGAAATAATTTTTGTCTCTAATATTATCCACAGCAGTACCTACAGTGACGAAATATTTCGTCACTAAAAATTTCAACTTTTAGCGACGAAATAATTCGTCACTATAGATTAATTAAACTCGCGCCAAAGTTTCCCTCCATTGGCGCCCATTTTTCAAATCACAATAGCGACGAAATTTATTTTTCTTCGCTAAATGTTATAATTTTTTTTATTATTAGTGACGAAATTCATATTTCGTCACTAAAGCTGTATTTTTAGCGACGAAAAATATTTCCTCACTAATTTTCGTCACTAAAAATACATTTTGTTGTAGTGGAGGTAAAGCCTTTCCGTCTTTCCTCATTCCAAGTGTTAACTTTACAAAATATCAAACAATAAACACTAACCACTCTATAAGTAAGAATTAGGGTGTGTTTGGACAGAGTGAAAATAGGGAGGATGAAAATTGGGGGAGAGACAATAAGAGAGAAAATGAGGGATATGAAAGGAGGAGTGGAAAATATGAGAAAAAAATGAAAAAGGTGGTTGTTTGGTAGAAGGAGAAAGGGAATGGGATTTTGATGGGGCCTAGATATTTTTTTCCCAATCTCACTAAAATTCTATCTCCCCAATTTGAAAAGATTATAGGAGAGAAAATGGGAAAAAGAGAGGTAGATGAGAAAACACCAAAACTACACTCCCTAAGTGAACATTTGGATACAACTGAAATGATTTTTCAGCTGCGTCCAGCATCTAGCAGTGGGTCCCGTGCACTGTTCATGAGACCCATAAACCTCTTTTTTCAGCAATACTTTCATTAAAAATGGGTCTCACAACACTATTCACACATTTAAAAATTATTTTACTACAGTATTTTCAGTTTTCAGCAATAAGCGGTATCCAAACAGACCCTAAGTCCCTCCCTTCACGGAGACTTTTTTTTTTTTTTAACCTAGGGTCAACGTGTCTTTTTTTTATTTTAACAAACTCTTCTCTCTCTCTTTTTTTCCCTTTTTTTTTTTTGTTTTTGTCAACGTGTTTGTCTTTTTAATAAATAGAGAGTTTTGGTTTATATTTTTTTAATCAACTGTGTATTTATTTTTAAAATCAACGGTTTTTTTTAATAAAATGGTGGATTGAATAATGTGTTAATTTTAATTATAAAGTTATTCTATTAATTTTAATTGATAATAAGTAATTTTTTTAATGTAATGATTAAAAGAAATTTTTTTTTTTATATTATGTAATAAGAACATAATTGTAAATTTATACCAACTTTATCTTTCATCATCTCATTTTTCTTCTCAATCAAACAAATGAGTTTTTCTTTTCTTTACTTTTCCATCCTCGTAACCAAACACATATGAGAGAAAACAAAATTTCTTTTATCTTCTCATTTTTTTTATTCCTTTCCCATTTTTTATATACTTTTCCACCCCTCCAGCTAAACAAATTGGTGGGAAAGGTATTTGGTTGGAGTGATTTTGGAGAGAGAAAATGGTGGGCCCTGTGCTCTAGCTTTTTTACCCTCAAGCCCACCATTTTTCAATGCCCCAAATTTGAGAGAAAATGGGAGGGAGAAAATGTTGGATGGAAGTTACTAATCTACCCCTTCTCCTCCCCCAAACTAAAATCAATGTTGTAAGGACCAGATTTGGGTCCCTAGCCCAAATGATAAATGAACTTTGGCCCAAAAAGCCCAATACAGTGAATTTGTAGAGAGTGGGTTGGAAAACTGGGTTTTAATGAATCAGACAATGAGTAAAGTAGATTTTAATGACAAGAAAATAAAGATAGACTGGTTTAATCTAAAGAAAATCGTCATCGACACAGTCCGAGGAGATTAGTTCTTATATATTGATTCTCAAGTTTGATTACAAGTTTAGTTCTTGATTGCTACATTGTTTTTCTCTCAACTTCTCGATCCCCTCCCCTCAGGGTCTCCTTTCTATTTTATACTATCTTCTTCCTTCATCTTTACCCTCCACGTGTAGACTAGATTGCTGGTGTTGATCCTTGTCCCATCAGCACCTTTTTGGAGTCTTTGAGGAGTAGTTGTATTGATCGATATATGGTTGAGCGCACACACATCACATTTGAACATGTACAATCACACAAATGAAATAGACATTCATTAAACATTAGTCTTGTGTGTTGTGTGTGTGAATCAAGTATGAACTAGTCCATAGTCTAGTATGAAACTTCAATGATCAATTCAATTAAGTCATACACAACTAGCACGAAGTCAAGTGACCTATCTCACTTGTAGAAATGAACATATATGACCCCCCACCAAAGTGCTTATATTTGATTGAAAGCTTTTCATTTGGCTTTCACTTTTCATGCTTTTGATCAATACAACTCAAATTTTTGAGAAACGATGCCATGAACTTTTGATATTTCATTGACGAATAAGCCTTTGGCTTTGGCACCATACATTTTAATACAATTTTGCTCCACATTTTCCTAGTCAAACTAGTTTTCGAAGTAAGGATTTTTCAGCTCTTTTCTCGTTTTAGAGATAGATATTTGTAGAGCTCTTTGAAAAAGAAAAAAAATTTTGTGAGGAGATATATAGGCACAAGTCTACGCATATATCAAGATCAAACAAAACTATTGACTAATCATTCATGACAAGCTTGAAGATCTTTTTACAACAATCAAACATATACTTCTAGATGTCACTCACACTTAAAAAATGTGCATACATAACCAGCTAAGCTCGTAAATGCACTATGCCACTAGTATGAAGGTACTAGACCAAACTCACATGTGAAATGTGCTCAAACATATACGATCAAACTTTTTGATTTTGATTTTTTTACTCACACAAAACAAAAGCATAAAAGTAAGATCAAATGCAAAAAAAAAAAAAAAAAATGCATATAAAGAGATGCATGATGCACAAATGCGAGATAATTAAGCATCTAATGCATGAAGAGTTCTACAAAGATCGAAAGAATTAGATAAAGAACCAAAAGAGCATAAACTCAACCATAGGAATCATTCCTCATCCAAACAAAGCGATTGTTTGGAATGAGTGTCACATGAGAAGTGAGACAAGGGTTGGAAGAATGAGAACTGGAGATGCACATAGACAAGGAGGTAAGAGCGTTAACCACATGCTTCAACAACTTACCACTTTCGATCAAATCCGATTTAGCTTGCAAAGCACAACTTCCAAGAAGCTCAAGTTTCTCTTTTCTTTTGAATCTTTTAAGAGTTTGAAACTTAGAGCAATGAGGTCTAAGATGACCAAAGGCACCACAATGGTGACAAACAAAGGGTTTAGGTCCTCTAGGCTTTTTAGGGAGGGATCTAGTAACATGGTTTTGTTCTCTCTTCAACATGGAACATTGTGGTCTTATGTGACCGATCACACCGCAATGGTGGCAAGTAGGAACAAACTTAGACCCACTCAAATCTCTATGATGAGACCTAAATGAAGGCTTAAGTTTAGGAGCATTTCTCTCCACTTTTTGGTTTCTTTTGTGTGGAGGAATGTACACCGATTTGTCTTTAGAGGTAGAACTTACACTAGGCACAAAATCGGGTCTCACAACATGATTGCAACAAATATTTTCTTCCTATTTAGCAATAGGTTCAACAATCAAACATTTGGCATGCATCTTAAGATATTCATTTTCACATTTAAGATCATCAACAAGTTTGTTAGACAAAACAAGTTTAGCATCCAAGTCTACATTCAAACATTCAAACTCCTTTAGTTTTTCAAGAGAATGTTCAGCAAGTTTCTTATACTTTTCAACCAATTTGTTGGATTCATTAAGCTTAGCAATTAAATCATCATTTTCTCAAATGAGCTTGCTCAAATTTTCAAGAAAATTCTTAGCCTTTTTCTTCAAGAGTTTCACATTTGGAATTTTAACAACACCCATAGATTCATGTAACATGTCATCACAAGCATGAGGATAAACACTCATAGAGGCATTTTCACAAACTCATAGCATGTTACAATCAACAACATCCAAAACATCTATAGAAGCATACAAAGCACCATCCATGGCAATAAATACAAGGGGTCAAGGATCACACTTAGGTAATGAAACCAAAATAAGTATACCCACTCTGATACCACCTGAAAGATCAGATTTATGCTAAAAACACACAAGTTTGTTTAGACCCTAAATTTTAAATTACGGCTAGATTGCTTTTACTCTTATTTAATCAAAGTGCGAAACAAAAGTAAATGTGCGCAATGAACCGATACTACTCTAGTGCATAAACATGAACAACAAACAATAAATGTAAAGCATAAGAGAAAGGGAAGAGAGATTCAAATACAAGATAACACCAAGATGTGTTATTGAAGAGGAAACCAAAGAACTCAGTAAAAAACCTCTTCGCGACCCTCCAAGTCGAAATTGATCCACTAGAGAATAAAGTTGGAGTACACGAATAACAAAAGACCCTCCAAGCCTAGTCTACCCAATGTACTTGAGCCCTCCAAGCTCCTACTACCAATGGACTTCTCGAAGTCATGTCTTCTCTAACTTTCCGGATCCCGCAATATGCCTGATTGCACCCGCCAAGCCTCACCGGATTCTTTTGGCAAATCCCCAAAGCTTCCTAAGCTCTAAAACACTCTACACTCTGAAATGTGTAGGTTGTGTTTGGGTACAAATTTCCTCTCAAGGTATGATAATGAGAGAGGGAAGGAAAAGAGGCTATAAGGATTTCTCACTAAGGATGAGTAACTCTCTCTCTAAAAGATGGGTGTGTTGTGTTGTAGAAAACCTATCTAGCGGTTTTCTCTCTAAATAGTCTCTTCTACTTTTGTGGATAATGAGTGTATATATAGTATGGGTGAAGGGTAAGAAAGTCACACTTAAAATCTTCCAAACAGAATGTTTCGTGGGTACCTTGCGAGATGGAATATCTTGCGAAGCACTCGTGAAATGCAGCCTGGCACTTGACTTTTCAGTTTCCAGCATGTGCTTCTCACGTGCCCTTTTCGCAGGTTACTCTTCTTGCGAACTTCTTGTGAGCTAGTCGCAAAACTGCACTGATTCTTCATTTCATGCTTGATTCTTCACCAACTTAATACTAAACCCAATACAATAAAATCCCACAAAATACAAGGAACAAAATTAATGCAATTACAACACTTTTTGTTATGGAATAAAGCTAACATAAAACATAGTTGTAAATCACAACTTTACAGCTTCTTTTCATTCTTTCGTTGCCATTATTTTCACATACTTTGACAAGTCAACCATTGTTATCATCTTCGTCTTCGTCTTTGTCTTTGTCTTCATCTCTCTTCTTTTGTTGCAATAGTTTCTACAAAACTTACTATTCTGCCAAATTCAAATCTCCTAGAAACCTCTCCTTCCAAGCCTCTGGGAATAGATGGGTTTGTCAAATTCAAATCGTCAGGCAGGGTTTGTGGGGTTCGTAATGAGCAGAAAGAAAATAAGGGGTTTTTGGGTTTCTTTGCTATTTTGATTTGGGGATAGCTATGAATGGTGTCATGTAAAAATGTGAAATTTTTGTTTTAATTTTTGGGTTGATTCCCCAAAAACAGAAGGAAAAAAAAAAAAAAAAAAAAAAAAAAAAAAAAAAAAAAAAAAGTCATTAAAATGGCGTGTCACTTAACAGTCAAAACTAACCGAGAGTGTATTTTTGCTAACAAAACCAAACTTCAGATTGTAAAATCAACCTGTTTGGTATGTGAATTCAAACAACTGTTTTCAATTTTTAAACACTGAAAACTATGGTTCTAAAAAAAAATAACGCGTTTGGTAAGGGTGTTTTTTTTTAGGAGTATTTGAGTTACGTTACTCATTTTAGGGTGTTTAAATACTAAATTTGGAAAACTCCTCTTACCAGTTTTCGGATTTCAAACAACGTTGCTCAATGAGACTTTTATAAATATTTTAAAAACTGTAGGTCCTACTGATTAGACTACATGTCATCACTTTTTTTAAAAAAACACACACACACACATACCAAACATACAATTATGTTTTTTCACTTTTGAAAAGTCGTTATTAAAAATATAGTACCGAACACATTTTTTGCATTATGAGTTCTTTAAATACGTGTTTTCAAAACACTTTTTAAACAACTGTTTTCACATCATTTTGAACAATAATACTCCAACACCATTGTGTAAAATTCAAACAACCCCAAATTTCACCCTAGAATTTATTATTTCATTTAAAAAAATTATTTTAGATACCTGATCCAGGATTTTATGGGACGTAATGCTTGAATCCTATTCAAATTTTGTCGCCTCTTCCTTTTCACGCTTAATGAAGCTTCGAAGCCCAGACATGGCAACCCAACTTGACGTGCAAAACAAATTTGGGATGTTGCTCTTTGGAAGGTCGAACCATGTGTGTGTGTTTTTTTTCCCGATTCTCTACAATATTTTTTCTTTTATTTTAACAATAATGTTTGGAATACAAAGGTTACCATAGTAACTTCACTTCCACTTTTTCCATCTAGAAATGTGTCATATGAACCACATATCTTTCTTTGTCCAAAGAGCAACATCCCAAATTTCTTTTGCACGTCAAGCTTAGAAGCCCATGTTTTTAGTGAATGACTACATCTTTTATATATAAATAAGAATGATGTTAGCGGATGTCCTTAGGACAATTATTAATAAACTATTTTAAGAAAGTTTTTATATCACTTTTATAGGAAATTAGAAAAATTATCAAAACATTAATTTCTTTTTTTTTTTTCCTTAAAAATTTTCTTAAAATAATTCACTAACAAATGCCTTAAAGTTAGTCTTGAAAGAGCTTTATGCAACAATTGAGCCTCTTTGGCTATTACACAATAATTCAATATAAATTATTTCAAATATATGTGTGCTATAGGAGCTATTACCTTGCCATGTTTTACTGGATAACACTGAATAAAGATAGAAATACCAGAATAGCATATTTGACCCCAATATCATATCCCCCTCACATGTATGATGTATCTATCTGCTCACCTACTCCCAGTATAAATAATCTATCTTCTCATGTTTTGTTATAACACCAGCCTAGAGAGAGAGAGAGAGAGAGAGAGAGGGTAGTAAAGGAGCTTAGAAACCAAACCAGGTTAAGCTTGAGATGGAGTGGTGGTGGAGATTGTATTGGGGGCTTGTGGTGATTATAATGATGGAAGGTGGTAGCCACGCTGAAGGAGGAGAAGTCACATACGATGGAAGATCTCTCATCATTGACGGGAAGAGACAAATGCTATTTTCTGGTTCAATTCACTATCCACGTAGCACACCTGAGGTAATAATATAAATGATTTTAACACAATTATTTTGCCTATTCTTCTTATAGCATTATTTTTCGCTTTGCTGCCAGACAGATAATCCAATATTGGTCATTGTGTTGAAACTCGGAAAAGTTAGTTGTTACAAATGGTGGTTGCCAATTGATTATCTAGTATCTGCTATATTTACTGGATTCGAATATAGGACAGCTTATTGCTCATCTTTTTTTACTATGTGTGGATTTCACACAAGTAACTTACTTATTTTATTTAAATTTTATTTTTTATTTATAGTAGTTTTAACAAAAAGTTTTCAAAAATAAACTAAATAAGTTATTTCTAAACAAATACTTAAAAACAGCTTATTTAACTTTTTGCTAAAAATAATATAGATAAAAAATAAAACTTAAATAAAATAACTTAAATAATCTTATAATGGCCTGTTTATTGTTTACCAGACCTTTATGTCTCTGTTAGAACGTCCAAGTCCCAGCTATTTGATCAGAACCCTACAGCTAGCCCAACCTAATAGTCTTGTTTTCCTAAGCCCCTTTAATTTGTTCTACCCATATATTTTGCGACCAACTTACTCTATACTACTTTTATTTTATTATACATATACAAATACTTCTATTTTAGACATGCTTTTAAGTGCTCATGAGTATAAAATGATAAATCACAAGTTTTGTTTTACCAAAAAATAAATAAATCACAAGTTTTGTAACTCAGTAACGCTACCTAATCTTCTTTATAAGGAGAATCATGATTAGACTCCTCCTCCCCATAAAATATTATTAAGGAAGGTGACCTTATCTTTTCTATTTAGATTTTAATTTTGAATTATTCCCTGTATACTATATATAAATCCTAATTTTATTCTATACTATGTAATGTATACAAAATATATCAATAAAATCACATTTCAATTACCTTAAAAACACTAATAATTAACTAGAGAAGTATGACCATGTATTAGATGAAAGACAAATCCTATTTAGATTCTATATAATGCATACAAAAATATATAAAATAAAATAAAATTAAGAAAATATCATTTTTTTTTTTTTTTACTAATTAGTTAAAAACCATAAAATAAAAGAGCGTGGTGTGGGCCTTAATTTGTTTCTCACAAAAAATGAGATCACACAATTTTCATTTTTCTAGATAAGTGAGGAGGCCAGCATGAAGAATATGTCATAATTTTTATTTTTATTTTTATTTTTTTTGCTTTTTTCTTTCTTTTAATCATTTCCTTTTAAGAGTCCTCCTGCTGACCAAAAAAGAAAGGAGAAAAACCTCTTCCTAATCAAATTGTTCCCTCATTCCTAACTATTTTCTCCTTTTCAACAAATAAAGCTGCTCGGCAACCATTTTCTTTGTAAAGAACAAAAGATTTTAACCTTATATATAGCCCAGCCCAAGAAGCACATCATTTCATTTGTTTCCTATTGGCTATAATTGCATCACGGGTAGCAGGAGTACGGTCAAACTTTTCGGTGATATTTCATTTTCCTTGCCGCATGTTTGTCCTGTAAGTCTGTGACTCTTGTCTATTGAAGACTTGGAGTTGGAAGTACCTCATGTACTCACATCACATGCCCCACAGAAACAAAACCCATATAGTCATATGCAAAGGGTTAGTGTAAAGGTTTTTTTTATTAATTGATTAATACTAGGGACATGATGAAATGTTCAATAATTTTATAATATTCTTAAATTAGCATGCTAACTCACAAATCAACCAACTGCAATTCCCAATTTAAATTTTTCGGTATGCTAATTTGGGAGTCTTTGAATTTTTGTTGTGTTCATAGCATCACTCCTATTAAATTTAGCTAAAAGGAGAACTTGTGGGGAATGTGAACTCTAAAATAAGACTAAAGTGCAAATTACTCTCCAAATGTTTAGGATAATTTTGATTTTGTCCCTTAAAAGTTCAAAATTTTGATCCACTCCCTTAACGTTAGGTATCGTTTGAAATTACTCACTTCTGTCAATGCATCATGCCTAGATGTTTGTTAAGTATTCGACTAATCAAAATAACTCCAAATACAAACAATGCAAAATCAAAACCATCCCAAACATAGAGGGTGTAAAAATTAAAACAAATACAATCATAGAAGGTGTCATTGGTTTTGATAAGGTTCAAATGACATAGTTTTGAATGAGAAAACGTCATTTTGAGCTTACTTGATACTTAATGGACACTTCATCATGGTGCATGACGGAAGGACTTAAATCCAAACATTATGTAACATAAGAGTTAAGAATCCAAATTTTGAAATTTTTGGGAGAACAAAATCAAAATTACTTAAAAATTTACAATTATAATTTAGTCCTAAAATAATTGTGCATGCCCAAAATTTATCTTGATGGTCAGGGCTAGTAATTGGGCTCACAATCTATTTGTATTATGGGCTTTGTGTTTCCTACTATGAGTAGTTCTTTACTAGACTACCAAATGACACCTCTCCATTTTCACAAATTCTCTCCCTTTTCTTCTCTAAGTTACTCTCACTCACTCTCGTTGTGGCATCAACCTTCTCCTCACTTCTTCCTCTCTCTTTTCCACAGAATTGCCAACCCCTTCTTCTCATTCTATTCTCCTATTTATAACTTGAGGTGGGTGGAGCCGTTATGATTACTTTCTGATCTCACTCATGTGGGTGGGGTCCAATATGATTATTCTTGGTAAGAATATGCTCTGTTGGGAAAGGTGGTAATGGCATTGGAACTGGTTCCAACCTCCAAAAGACTACTCGGCAGCGATATTCCCCAAGGCAATACCGGGCTGCTGAGAACATAGGTTGTTCTGAGCAAGCACATTCTCAATCAAGTTATAATTGATCGGCATGGGCTTGCTTCTAATACGTTTAAGACAGGATAGACTCATTATGGTATTTGGGCTCAGATTGGGCCTTGAAGTGTGTCCAGACCAAGGCCAAAGGTCCAGTGGGCACGGGATCATGTACTATACCATAAGGCCAGGGCCCAAGGTTTAATGGGCCTGGGATCATACCCCGTACAATAATAATAAAAATTTTGGTTAAATGATGAAGTCCACAGGAAATACATATGTGACAACAATCTTAGTCATACTAATTACAATATATACAAATACTTTTTTGATTTAAACACAATATTATCTAAAAAGGGAAATTATATAATTTTGGAGCAGATGTGGCCTTCTTTGATAGCTAAAGCCAAGAAAGGAGGATTGGACGTTATTCAAACCTATGTATTTTGGAATCTTCATGAGCCTCAACCTGGTCAGGTTAGTCAAACCCTCTCTCTCTCTCTCTCTCTCTCTCTCTCTCTCTCTCTCATGTGGGGATTTTGTGTTGCACAGTATGATTTTAGTGGAAGATATGATCTGGTGCGATTCATCAAAGAAATCCAAGCACAAGGGTTGTATGCTTGCCTTAGGATTGGACCTTTCATTGAGAGTGAATGGAATTATGGGTACGTACGTAGATTAATTCTCATTCCACTTCCTACAATCCAAAAAAAATATCCCTACTAGCGTTAGAAAGATTATTAGATTAAGAACAAATTATAATTATTTTTCTTTGCAAACTAAATTGTTGTTTATCATTAACAGTTGCTATAATTAGAATAGACCGATTACAAGACCACTAAGATGTACTTCCAAATATTTCTTTCCAAACAAGTAAATCACCTCATAATAAATAGTTTTACACCATATTGTCTTTATTTAAAATGTGACAAAACTTAGGTACAATACCTTAAGTGTTGTTCCTTAAGTTCCCCTCTTAAGATTCAACCATGTGGCTACTTAACTAAAAAATACACTTTCATCCCATGAGAAAAAATCCACATGACAGAATCTTAAAAGGGAATCTAAGGAACAACACCTAAGTATTGTACCTAAGTCTTGCTCTTTAAAATATATCATGATTCTTTATAAAGTTCGAATTTGGTAAGGATGAAGTGTAAAACCCATGTCTTACACCATCCAATTAGAGATTGTCACATCATCATTTTACTTAAAATCAATACATCCTACCATACCTAATAACATCTCAATAAACTCTTAATTTGATTGGATTTATATATGGGTATTAGAATTGATTAGGTGTGGTTGTGCTTATTCTTAAATATGTGATAAGATGATGTAGCATGTTGGGATTGGAGGGGTAAAATATAAGTTTTACACTACATCCCTACAGAATTTAATCTCTTCTTTATATATACATCATAAGTTAGGGAATAAATATTCAAACCCAGACACTCCTATTGGAAGCACTAGAAAATTCCATTAACCTAAAGTCAATGCATTAATAAAAAATAATTTTTAAAAAAAACTTTGGCCCACAAATGGGTCAACTTTGATTTTTTTCAAAATATTTAACAATTGATATTAATTTAAAAATTAATATATTTAAAGAGGAGGATAAATGTGGTATAAGATAATGTATTCCTCAATGTGCGGCTGAACTTATGTAAGAAGAAAACATAAAGTAGGTCTTATTGGCGCCAAAGGCCTTGTAGCTGAATTGGCACCTCCCTATGCACAAAGTGCTTGAAGGTCTAGGGGGGAAAGGGTTCGAGCTGCGGGGTTAGCAGCATGTTGTAATTATTTCTCAAAAAAAAAAAAAAAAAAAAGGTTTTATTGGCATTGTAAAAATGTTTTAGATTATACTGGTCTTTTTATAAAGAAATATATGTTATAGTGTTATAATAATGGATAAATAATTAAATTCACTATTCCCTGATCATTTATTCTTTTAGACAAGTAGTAGTTTGTCATTAAGATTGGATTAGAAAAAATGGTCCAGAGTTCAAACTCTTTTTCCACTATATATGTGTGTGGGTGGGTTAGGTTCAAATTACACATAGTATAACTTTAAGCAATAGTATATAACTAAATATCTTTTTATTGTATGCAAATTTTAAGAAATCCACAATTGGGTTACATATTCTTCTTATACACTCCATGCGTGCAAAGCTTCAAGGCAATTTGAGATCAATAACTATCTCATCTATAAAATGTTTAATTTCAAATTTTTGTGTTTTAAAATTATGCATGAAATGTGAGTTTATGGATTAATTAGTAAATAATATGTGATTAGTACCAAACTTGGCATGCATGTTAAGAACAAAGAGAAGATGTAATCCAACCGTGGCATGTTCAAAATATTAATTAAATAAAAAGTAATTAAGAGGTGTAATATTGCTTAAAGTTACACCATGTGTCATTTAAAATTTACTAATATGTATTAATTTTTTTTTGTTTTAGATTCTAAATTATCCATTTATACCCAATAATAAATTTCTAAGATACAATCAATTTAATTTCTCAAACACTTATCGTTATTCTTATCATTATCTTAAAATGGATTATATTTGACTCGCACAAGTGTTGTATTTCTTGCTTAAGAATGTTTGGATTGTAGGGGGTTTCCATTTTGGTTGCATGATGTCCCTGGCATTGTTTATCGATCAAACAATGAGCCATTTAAGGTACTAAGCTTCTCTCTCTCTCTCTCTCTCTCTCTCTCTCTCTCACACACACACACACACATATACAAGTATTTATTTATTTATTATTAAATCTAATGCTTACCAAGAAATTGTTTGATTTTACCAAAAAAAAATTATAGATGTAATTATAGAAAAAAAAAATGAAAATTTTACTTTAGAACTCTTAAGTTAATTATGCGTACTAATTGAAAAGTGAATTACTATATCATATGGTGATTATAGTTTGGATTAAATACCTAAAATCACAACATAAACCAAATTTGAAAAATAATTCAATCAATAGAACAACACACAAATCTGGTAATGAAGTGAAAATAAATCAAGAATTGACTCCAGAGGGAAAAACATTTCGAGTGTATCTTTACCCTAATAAGGAAATCTACTATATGAAAAAAGCTTTACAATCCAATTCATACCCATGACCTTAGACTCTATTCTGTATATAAACATATTGATGTGCCCTAAAACCAACTCTAGACCATCTTAACTATTTTATATGAATCTCTTCTCAAGAACCTCATCCATGATCACAATCAAACCCTTTAACCGACTCTAAGGACCCTCCTTGAAGGTTTGATCTCTAGATTAGCAACATTGGGATTTAGACTCTAAGTTTTCAGTTCTTGAAAACCAAAAACAACAATTTCATTGTGAATATGGAATTCTGAACTCACAGGGTTTATCAATTATGGATTTAGGTTTACTTCACTATAGTTCATGGTAGTAGCCTCTTTAAAAAGAAAAAAAAAAATTGTTTTTAGTCGTGTTTATGATATGACTTTATATCATTGCATGTAGAACATGAAAACCAATGCAACATAGACTTTAATGAAACACGTCAAATTTTCTTTTCATATTTCTCAATTGATTGCGCAACAATCAAATTGTTGTCAAAATTCTTCTTTTGATCAATCAAGCGACAATTGAATTATTGTCAAAATCACATGTTCGATCGATTGAGCATTAATCGAATGGCAATTGAAACTCTGAATAACTATCTTCTTTTGAGCTACATCTTAGACCTTTTGAACTTGTACTTTGACACACATTATGGATTTGATCCCCATTACAATGTCATTGAATTTTCCCCAGCTGGGACAATTTCCCCCACTCAATATGGCATAGCTCTACCTATGCCCATCCTTAGTTTTGATAATGTGACACCATTTGAGCTAATCAGTTGATAAGATATTTCTCTTTTCTTTCAAATAGAAAGGTTTGAAAAGTCTATGTTTATTGGCGTAATTCAATGACAAATTTGTATGTATTTTGTTTAACAATTTTAATGTATCTTTTCGAGGCTTAATTGTATTTGGGGTAGATTGTACTTGAGCCTCATTTGCATTTTTGAAAGTTGCATTTAGAGTCATCTCGTGACTTCAGGCGACCTGCTCTACCTGTGAGTGACACGTGGCAAAAAGCCAAGATCAAAGTATTGACTAGGCAAGTAGAGACCAACCAGGCCATGATAAGGTTGCGAGTTGCAAGATTAGTGTACTTTGTTCTCTAAACTTTTTCCATCCATTTTGTA
This sequence comes from Quercus tomentella, assembly GCA_028535165.1. Taxonomy (NCBI): domain Eukaryota; kingdom Viridiplantae; phylum Streptophyta; class Magnoliopsida; order Fagales; family Fagaceae; genus Quercus; species Quercus tomentella. The sequence goes on along the minus strand of JAPQVY010000122.1, from coordinate 19,535,852 downwards.
TCTGCCAACACACACTTTTTGAGCTGGTATGCGTGGCTTGGTATTCAAATAAGAGTGTGACTAAACCCTAGAAATTATTCTTATCACATTTGAAGCCAAAATTCTTATGTATGAAAAGAGAAAGTTTTAGTTTTAAGCAAAAACACTCTACCTTCTCTTTTCCATCTCATTCATCCTTGATTTAGATTTGTATTTCATTCATCTCACATCCTTACACGGTACCTCGTGAGTTATGTGTGAATCCATAGAAACTTAGGAAACCATAGTAAAAATCCAATCTTTTGGTGGTTTTCCATTGGAGCTTCAATGGAGTGTCTCCAGTAGGCTAGAAGGAGAAAAGGCCTAGCTGGAGCTTGAAAGTTTCAAGTATATTAATAATCTTGTGGGCTCAAAGGGTTAATAGTGTCCCATGTACTGCAACTGTCTTGTTTAGTGGAGATTTCCAATAGGGTAGAGGTTTTTTCGCCTCGGTTTTGGGTTTTCCTCTTTCTAAACACTTCTTAGGGTTTAGCTTTGGTTTAAATTCTTTTACCTTATGTCCATATTACTATTTATATGTTTTGCCTAGTGTAGCTTAGTTCTTGTTATATGGAAATTGGTTAATCACACTTATACATTAACTAGTTTGTTAGTTTAGCTTAAAAGTGATTTAGCCGTAAAAAGCATGGTTTAGGGTTCTAAAGTTGTATTAGGATTGCTTTAGCATCTTTCAAGGTTGTAAGCCACTCCATACTTACGCTACTTTGATGTCTAGAAAATTTTCCACATTTTTGTATTTTGATGCTATGCTAAAATCCGTACATAAATTAAAGTGCAATAATTTGATATATCGGTACTTAGATAATTAAAAAGATTTCATTTTTCTGTTGGTTTAATTTTGTAGTTCTACATGCAAAATTTTACCACAAAAATAGTGAACTTGATGAAGTCGGAGGGTTTATATGCCTCACAAGGAGGTCCCATCATACTGTCACAGGTACTATACCGTATCTTACTAGTCAATTTGTAATAAATTCTTTACTGAATACAATTTCTCACCTGACATATGCTTATTAATGCTGGTATAGATTGAGAATGAATATCAAAATGTTGAAGCAGCATTCCACGAAAAAGGACCCCCTTATGTTCGTTGGGCAGCTAAAATGGCAGTTGGTCTCCAAACTGGCGTACCATGGATCATGTGCAAGCAAACTGATGCTCCTGATCCAGTGGTTAGTTTACTATTCAACTAAGACTACTGGTTTTTAGTACTAGTTTTACTTAGGAACTAACCTACTAATTTTAAAATGTTCTCTTTGCTATTTTGTAAGATTCAACTGATTGCATAATGGACCATGTATTGTATGTCCCTTTAACAAATTAAACATGCAGATTAATACATGCAATGGGATGAGATGTGGAGAAACTTTTGGAGGACCCAACTCACCAAATAAGCCATCATTGTGGACAGAGAATTGGACTTCTTTGTATGATTAAATCTCTACATATATTGTTCCATTTTTAAGGGAAGTGAGTTTTAAGTAAAATGTTACATTCCATTCGATTCTCTAAAGGAGTGAAAAGGAACATTAATTCAGCTAATGGGAACATTGTTGGGTTCAATTTTCACTGATAAGAATCAACAAGTCATGTTTGATACAAAAATAAAGTATGTGAAGGTCTTAGCTGCTATACTAGTTAGTAAGTCTATAAAGAATAGTACCATAAGAAACTAATGGCTAGCTTCAAAAGTTTGGTACTACGGAGTTAATGATAGTTTTTATTTGGAGAGATAATGATGGTTGAAATGGTTGCTTAGTGGTGATGAGATCAATGTGGATCAAACTTGGAGGGTACTGAATTTGTCAATAACAATTGATGTTTGAATGAATGAGAAAAATATGATTATTAATCATTTTAAAAGTCAACTAACTGTACTTAATTTTCTCTTGAAGCTATCAAGTATATGGCCAGAAGCCATACATAAGATCTGCTGAAGACATTGCATTTCATGTAGCACTTTTTATTGCAAGAAATGGAAGCTATGTAAATTATTACATGGTACGGTATTTAAGTTATAAATCTCATAATTAATGCTATTATTTTTCAATCTGGTTGAGCATATTTTCTTTTAAAATTCACTGGTGCATATTACATAATCCATTTAGTTATATTAACCTAATCATGTTAATGTCCCTAATACTACATTCCTTATGTAGTACCATGGTGGAACAAATTTTGGGAGAACAAGCTCTGCATATATCATAACAGCTTATTATGATCAAGCTCCTCTTGATGAATATGGTGAGTAGCATATGCTTCTTAATTAGATGAATAATTCAATTAATAATCCACTACTTCTGATAATTTTAGGACTAAAAAGGCAACCTAAGTGGGGGCATCTTAAGGATTTGCATGCTACAATTAAATTGTGCTCTACAACTCTACTGCAAGGAGTACGAACAAACTATTCTTTAGGCCAACATCAAGAGGTAATGTGCCAAAAGTCATCTCATATATCACTGAATGTTATATACTCAAATATGAAACTTAAAAGATTATGATAACAAGTATTTCTTTCTTTCTTTCTTTCTTTTTAACTTAGGCTATTGTTTTCCAAGAAGAGACTGGAGGTTGTGTAGCATTTCTTACAAACTATGATGGACATAACATTACAGTACAATTTCAAAATATATCACTTAAATTGCTTCCAAAGTCAATCAGCATTCTACCAGACTGTAAAAATATAGCCTTCAATTCGGCAAAGGTAAGTTATAATGTAACAAGTTGTTTTTCTGTAGTTGACCATTATTCATGTTTGTAATCCGGCATTAGAAATACAGTTTTGAGCTCATGACATTTTCTAGCAAATTTTGGTTTGAAATTTTATGTTTAAAATCATTTATATTCTAATATACCTTGAATTCTTGTTTTTTTTTTTTCTTTTTTTTTTTTTTTGATAAGAAACAAGGATAACTTTTCAATTGACCGAAACAAAGAACATATTTGTTACATCTTTGAGCACTTGGTCTACAATAATAGGTGGAATGTCTTCCACCCAAATCTTACACGTCGATAGAGTTTTGGCCATTTTAGCCATCAAATGAGCTGCTTCATTTCCACACCTGCGAACATGAGAAGCAGACCATGCCTTAAAACAGCTAAGGCTTTGCAAAAAGCCCTCAACCACTTTCTGCACAGGCCACGGGCAAGACTCAAAATTCTGCAATGCTTTTATAACTACTTGAGCATCCCCTTCAATTATGATCTCCCTTAAGCCCAACTCCCCTGCTAACTGAATACCTTCCTGCACAGCCCAAGCCTCTGCCTCCAAAGCCTTCAGCGGCAGCTCCACCCGCTTGCTCATGGCACCCATCAACAGCCCCTCTTCATTCCTTATGACCACCCCCACTCCACAACTTCCAGACTCCCTAAAAACAGCCCCATCCACATTTATTTTATACCAGCCACACCTAGGAGGAGACCAATGAGACTTTGGTGATTTCTTGAATTCTTGTTTTGACAAGACCATTATGTGCATAATTTAATGTAGGAAATTTTTTGTTTAGAACTTAATCGATATCTTGTGAGTTTACAATCATTGGCAAATCTAAAGTATATATATCTTTTCTCTTTCTTTTGATGGCAGGCTAAAGTTCTAGTTTATCTTATCTTGTATAGGTGAATACAAAGTACAATGACCGAATCATAACACTAGCACAAACTTTTGATTCAACTGATAGCTGGGAAGAATTCAAAGATGAGATTGTGAACTTCGAAGATACATCACTAAAATCAAATGGCTTACTTGAGCACACGAATACAACCAAAGACAAATCTGATTATCTTTGGTATACAATTAGGTAAATTCATCTCTCTTTAAATTTTACTAGCATGAACCATATGCAGGCCTTCTCTTCTTTGCATCAACTTATTGACATTATTAACGGAGTTTTCTGTTGAAATACAGGCTTGAACACAATTTTTCTTCCACCAAAGCAATACTTCATGTTCAATCTCTTGCACATGTTGCGCATGCTTTTTTAAACAACATATATATAGGTAGGTTACTAATTATATTCGAACTTCTTTGAAAGACAATATCGTTCTTTCTTTTTCTTTTTTTTCTTTTTTAATTAACTACTACCATTTTATTTTGTGCAAGGTAGCATCCCTCATTATATGTGGGTAAACAATTGTGGTTCACACCCCAAAACAATATTACACGTTTTCACTATAAACTATATACATTTTACACTTTGTCCTCTAAACTATTAAAACACACAATCAACCCCTCAAATCAAAAACTTTGTAACACTTAACCTCCTTCTATCAGTTTACCTGTTAACTTAAACAGAAAATGTGCACATACGATATTCACTTGACCCACTAGTAGTTAGTAAAAAGATAGAAATGTCGCCCCCTCTAATTACAAAAGGGATATTTTGGACTTTAAGTATTCCTAATGAGGTCCAAGTTAGCCGATGTCACGTGAATATCACGTGCACACATTTTCCATCTAACTTAATAGGAAAACTGACAGAAAAGGGTTAAGTGCTACAAAATTTTTGATTTGAGAGGTCAATCATGCGTTCAATATATAGTTTAGGAGATAAACCAATTAAGTTAAAAAGAGAGTATAATGGTCGTGTGTGTGTGTGTGTGTGTGTGTGTGTGTGTGTGTGTGTGTATTGAAACCTTTGATTTAACATTCAAGAATTTTGGAGTTTCAAGCCAGTAACCCTAACCCTCACTTATTATTTGGTGGTATTTAGGCTCTGCAAATGGAAGTTTTACTACAAAGAACTTCACAATGGATATTCCATTTATGGTCAAAGATGGAATAAACAATATTTCTATACTTAGCGTAATGGTTGGGCTACAGGTAATGATTTTGTAACTTTATTTCTTTAAAAATTATATTTATATGCTACCTCCAAATTTTTATTTTATTTTATTTTTTATTTTTTATTTTTTATTTTTTGTGAATGAAAAGGATTCAGGAGCTTTTCTTGAAAGAAAAAGGACCGGCTTAACAACAGTGACAATTCAAGGCAACAACAACGAATTTTATAATTTGACAAACTATGAATGGGGATATAAGGTTAGCACTTTTATCTTGATTAATCTTCCAACATTATTGTTATATGTAAAATTTAGATATAGTACTTTAAGTATAATAAATATATATAATTAGGTTTTTCAATTCAAACATCCAGTAGCATTGACTAATATAAACAATTTAAACAATGTTGTCTTTTTCAAGGACAACTTAATTCAATTTTCTTAGATATTTGAATTTAGTTAAGGAATGTTATATATGTACTGCACCTAAAGTACTGTACATAATTTTTACTCTATAGTTATTATTTAAATTAAACTCATTAATCATTACAGGTTGGACTACTTGGAGAAGAATTGCAAATATATAGAGAAGAAAATGTGGGAGATGTAGTGTGGTGTGAAAGTGGAATCTCTACCAATCAAACACTTACTTGGTACAAGGTATGTAACTGTACATTTCATATATATTATAACAAAAATCTCATGTAAGATAAAAAATTAAAATTAAAAAAAAAAAAAATGTTGAAGTATCAAATAATGGGTTTACAAATAAAAGAGAAAAATCAAAGAAAATTAAGATAGCATTTATTAAGATTTAAATTCATTCAAACATAAAATTTATAGATACAGTTTTGAGGGTACATAATAATCAGTATATTTGTTTTTTACTCTACAATCCCTATATGATTTATAGTTTATAGTTTATAGTTTATCTCTGTAATATTGCAAATTGGTAATCTTGCAGATATTTTTTGATGCACCCAAGGGAGATGATCCTGTTGCCTTAAACCTTAGTTCAATGGGGAAAGGTGAAGCTTGGGTTAATGGACAAAGCATTGGTCGCTATTGGATTTCTTTCCATGACTACCAAGGCAATTCATCACAAATATTGTATGTAACCATTAGCTATTTATCCACAGTAGTTTTTTATGTGAGAATAATTAATAAACACCAAACATGGAAAAAATAAAAATAAAAACAAAAAACAATGTGCATACATACACACACACAAGAAAGTGAATTCCCTAAAAATTATTTGTAAAAAGGAGATTAGAATCTTGGGTCTCTAAAATTATAGTGTAGCAAAGTTCATGGTTAAAGTTTAGGTGCTACATACCAAGGGAGTCAATATCATACAAGAGACCATTTTGATTTGGTCAAGAGAACAATGTATTTTGATACTAATAAATATCGGTGTACCGTTTCTGGATTATCACTATATATATATTTATATATAATATTAATATATTAGGCCCAAAATCTTATTCTTTTAAAATATGTAAGCCCATCTCTCAATACTAAAATTTTGTAAGAACTAACACCAAGGGGTACATTGTAGCAACGCTTTAAAATTGGGAGGTCAATCATGTGTTTCAATAATTTAGACTTTAAAGGGATAAAGGTGATTGAATTGAAAGATTATGGTAGAAAGTAGAAATATGTAATTTGCCCTATTTTTATTATAGTATAACTATATAATTATTATGACAAAGTCACCTACAACAAGTGACCACAATGATCTTGAAAGAAGTTGTTTATGACCTCTCATTTAATTCTACTTCTAAAATATGTGAATTTTGGGAAATTATTGTGTACTCCCGAAGTACCATAAATGTGTACTCCCTCCTCTCACATAAATGGTAAGTCCCACTAATTAAATTCATGGTAGGATCCACCATTCATGTGAGAGGAGGGAGTACGCATTTATGATACTCCGGGAATACCTAATAATTTTCTGTGAATTTTATAGTGATGTTAGGAATACTATAAATTTTTCTTCAAAAAAAAAAAAAAAAGGAATACTATCAATTTTATTATATATGTCTTATAAAATGATGTGTCATCAACCTGATTTAACCATAATAAATAATTTAAACACTTATTTATTATCTTTTGAGATGGCACCAATCACATTTATTGTCACATCAATTTGTAAGTTTTTATAGTAAAATTTGTAGTAATTTTAGAATTTTAACTTGACCATTAGTTAAACAAGTTCACTTACTATTAAACATGTTGCCGTGTATGACAAGCCATAGCATTCAACTTCCAATTTACTAATATACCTATACCATAGAGGATTTTAGTCATCTCCCACAAACTTGAAACCTATTGCAATTGTTTTTTTTTTTTACAAATTATTTTGTTGTATACACAATTTCACTATATTATAAATTTATAATTCAAGTTTAACAGAGATCGTTCTCTTTCAATAAGTGCATATAGGACTATATGGACAACCATATATGTGTGCACACACATACATGCATAAATTAGACCAATATTAAGTTTACAAATGTAATTTCCTATTTATGCATATATATGTTTTGCTAGGTATCATGTGCCCAGATCATTCCTCAAAACTGGTGAAAATCTTTTAGTTTTGCTTGAAGAAAATGGTGGCAACCCTCTTCAGATTTCCTTGAACACCGTGTCAGTCATCAACGTACAAAAAGATTCATCGGAAGATCAGCTTGTCTCTTCCTTCGAAGATTACATAGAGATGGAAAGTAATAGGTATTCTTATTAGGGATAAGATGAATTCAAGTCCCCTACTATACAAAGTGATAATATATAATAGGCTAATAAATCTGTTTCCTCCTTGTCTGGGAACGAGCATTTTGAGTAGAATTCATGATGTAAATCCCTTCACATTCTTCATTTAAATAATAATCAAAGTCCAGATAGTTATTATATTCAGAACCTGTTCCTTATCTCACATTCTTATTTTATCCGTACTTTTATTTTTAAATTACCTAATATTTTATCTAATGAAACCAAATAGAATGAGTACTTTAATTGATACTTTGTTAATGTAAAAAGGCAAAAGAGCAGAGGAAGGTAGAGCCATTCTAGTTTTTCCCATTCCAAGTTTTAACTTGTTTAAATATCATACAGGAAACACTAAATAGTAAGAATTGAAGTCAAAAGACGTGAAGGAAAAAAAAAAAAAAAAAACCATTCAACACTTAGCGAAAACTTGTTAAGAGGAAAAACTTTGCTTTACTTGTGTAAGGGACTATGCAGAGAGCTATAAGGAGATAATCTCTACTCCCCTTCAAGTGAGGTTGGAGGATGCATTAAATCACAAGGCTCCACCAAGAGTCTTATATCTCAATTAAATTTTTTTGGTATTTCTAACAAAGATGACCAAGATTCAAATCTCCCTCGCCCAAATATCAAATTATCAAAAAAGCTAGGAAGCACAAATACTCCATTTTTTAAGAAGTAATATTATCTAATAATCCATTCTTGTGCAGCCCAACCATTTTTTATTTTTGGGAAAAAAAAATGCTGATACAGTCGGGATATGTCCTCGATACGACCCGGCTTAAAACTTTACAAAATTTGAAACAAAACATTGACATTTTGCTCATTTATTTACTCATTTAAATCTTGGTTTGTATATAGCTTTCAATATAAAAATAAGTTCTATTGTAATGTATTATCATTTCAAGTAAATTAAGAAGATGTAGGGCCTGTTTGGATTGAGGGGGGAGAGGGAGAGAGTGAAGGGAAGTAGAATAGAGTTAATTGAAAATAGACTAATTTTGAACTAATTTTTATCTACTCTACTCTACTCTCCCTCAATCCAAACGAACTATTAGTCATTTAAACTCTTGTTTATAGGTTCGTTATTACTTATTACTATTATCATGAAAAGCAACATATATGCTGTAGGAATGGTGTTGCATTAGAGGAAGAAAGAGTCCACTGTTAATTTTTCGAGAAAGGATCCACTGTCATTGCTATTACAGTGGTTACTACAAATTATTATGAAGTTCTTGAATATGAACTAAACATGATATCATTCAATTAGGTGGACAATATCTCATTCTCACAGGACTAATTAACCCCCCAAAGGCAAAGGGGTTGGTTCAATGGGTTTATCTTCTCCGCAAGTGAAGACGTCGCAAGTACATAAGCTTTGCAGATCAGCAGAAGCTGGTTGGCAAGAGCAGTTCCTGGGTTGTGCACTCGATGGAAAGCTTGCTCCGCAATTGATATCATCACATGTGCCCTCTAAAACCATCTGTTGAGAGCAAACAGATTGCTGACCTATAGAATCAAATACAAGAGATAAATACACATTATTTTGCAAATAGAGGTAGATATCATTTGAGCAATCAAAATTTTCGTGACTTTCTCTTAAATTGAGGTGACATAACACAGCTAAAATTTCACAAAGTAATCAAAATAGCTTTACCTTGAGAAAGAGTAAGTAGACTTGATACAAGAACAAAAGAAACCATGACAAACACAGCAAACTTCTTCATGTTCACCTCTCTCTTTATCTCTCTCAAAATACGCTTATTTGAATTGTTAGAATGGTAGATACATGTATAGTTGTATGTCTATTTATATTGAACAGTTTAAGTGACTTAACAGCAATTTCCATAGATAATTTTTTTTTTTTTTTTTTTTTAATAGAGTTTCATCCTATGCGTCCGCTTTTGATGATTGTGCTCATTATTATCAGATTAAGGCACCAATCAATTTTTGGTATAGGCGGAGATTAAAGCCTAAATCTCTTATTCAATCATTAAAGTCTTTACCGTAGACAATTAATTGTGTTGAAAAAGGCAATAATGGTCTAGTCAATTACCTAATCTGGAGTATGGGATATGCTCAAGTTGTAACATAATATGAGAAAAACTTTACAACAATTTCATAACAAATCTTAAGTAGTAAGTTGTTACTGGTTTTAATTTAAATTCACTACTGAAGTTACTTTTTTGCCACCAGTAACGCCCAGTAACAACCTACAACTTAGAATTTATTGTAAAAATATTGTAGACATAGCATTTCTGATTTCCACTCTTATCATCTTTATTTTTTTAGGGAGCAAGATCATAAATGTTGATTATACATCATAATTAATATATCATAAAAGTTGATTATCTATCATAATTATAATTATAATATATTATATAATGGGTTGGTTCAAGTTACACTTAGTATAATTCTAAATAATGTTACACCACCCAATTTTAAATTCATACTTTGAAAATCATAATTAATATATCATAAATATATGTTAACTACTATCCATCATATTAATATATCATAAAAGTTGAGTATCTATCATAATTATAATTATATTATATAATGGGTTGGTTGAAGTTAAACTAAGTATAATTCTAAGAGTGTTACACTACCCAATAAATTGTTATTCAATTCATACTTTGAAAATCACACCATAGAATTACATATTTTATATGTTCTTAAAATGCATGTCAATTAGATGTTGTTTACCATTGATCTATAAACTCATCATTTATACATTATTTTAAACTACAAAAACTTAAACTAAAAAAATTAATCGGTGACATAGTTATTGATCTTTGATCGTCTTGAAATTTTGCACATAAGGAGAATATATGTAGATAATGTAATCAAACGATGGATTTATCAAAATTCGCATCCAATTAAAAAATATCAAGTAATGTAATATTGTTTAAAATTACATTAAGTATAACTTTAACCGAACCCATATATCTATATCAATATTATTATTTGAGGGACAAAGTTTAACTACAAAATTAATTGTAGCCTAAGACTACAACCTTACTTAATAAAATAAATATTATTACATATTTTGAAAATCTAACCGTTGAATTGCATATTCTTTATGCTTTTAATACACATGTCAAATTTTATGTCAATTGGATATTATTTGCTATATGATTAATAACATTATATTTTATACATAATTTTAAATTACAAAAACTTGCAATTTAAACAATTTATTGATGACATAGCTATTGATCTTTAATTTTCTAGAAATTTTGCAAGCATGGAAGATAAAAGAAAAAGATGAAATCCAATGGGGATTTGTCAAAATTCACCTCCAATAAAAAGATATTGAGTAAGGTTGTAGCCTTAGGTTACAATCAATTTTGTAACTAAACTTTGTCCTTATTTAAGGGGTTTTTCTTGTCTGGGATCATCGTTTCAGTGGTTCAAATATACCCCCTAAACTTTAGGTGTAAAAAAGACAAAACTTGAAGACAACTAGTAAAAATATGTCTTTAACTTCTACATAAAACTACCAATTTTCAAAATCTTAAATTTTAGCCTCTTTTTTTCCCTTTTTTTTTTTTTTGAAATTTACGTTTTCTTTTTTTCTAATTTCCAAAACAAATGACTGTAAGGTTCTATCAAAAATAAATAAATAAATAAAAAAGAAAAGGCCGCAAGTTTTTATCACCATTGGTTAACTAATTTAAAAATATTTTTCAAAAGAATTTATTAACGGTTAGAACAAATTTTAAATCTATTATTAATTACATTTTACACTTCTTTTTTCTTAAAAATTAGTGCACATTATCTCTATTTAGATAAATCTCTTACAAATTCTCAAAAAACTATATATATATATATCATGTATTTTTCATAAAAATTAGCACACATTATCTCTATTGAAAAGTATCTCTTCCACTTCTCTTTTTCAGTTGCCTCAACTGTTTGCCCACTTCAACACCATCTCCAATTTTAGAAAGGTTTGTTTCCATTGACATTGTTGAAGTTATCAATTTATTAGTTTGTGTATTTCTGTTTCCCTAATTTTTTTACTAATCTTTCATATTTTGTTTGTCTCTTTTTCTTTATATTTTTCTTAAGTCTCTTTTCCAGTTTTTTTTTTCACCCCACAATTCCACGGTTCTTTCTCAGGTCTCTTTTCCAGCATTATTCATTTATTAATTTAAATTTTTAAAGGGTATGACAATGGGAAATTTGTGGCTAAATTAAAATGAAACTAAATGTGTAGGTGCCTAAACTAATTTTAATTCAAACATAGATATATCTAAAAGTCACTTATTTGAACTAAAATCAGAGAACATAGGACTTTGATAGTAGATTAAACTAAATATCTAGAGAATTAAAAAAAAAAAAAAGAACTAGAGAACCATACGGTGGTTATAAGAACCGTAGAATGGGAATGATTAAATGTTCACTTCATTTTAAAATTCATCTTACTTTTAGATTTCATATTGTAACTAGCTAGTCTCCATTTGCTAACTTATTTTGGATTCTAAACTTAAAACTTAGAACTCGGAAAATATTTTACATATTTGTTGATAAATATTTTGGTACTTGATTACTAATTAAACATTTATTGTACTTTTTAGATACATTAAATCAAAATTTAAATATATTTTGTTTCATTAGTATATGATGCAAATCTTTGTTTTTTTATGAATGAATTCATAATTTATGTGATTATTCAACATTCAAAGTTACTATTAGTGTTTTTGTTTTTTCTTTTTGCTTTAAATCTGAAAATAAGTAGGATCTTACAGTCCACAATCCAATCTTACAATCCACAATCTTGACAACCTTGTCGAGCAGAGCCAGAGGGAGGTAAAGTCTTTTCGTCTTTCCTCATTCCAAGTTTTAACTTTACAAAATATCAAACAATAAACACTAACCACTCTATAAGTAAGAATTAGGGTGTGTTTGTATAGAGTGAAAATTGGGAGAATGAAAATTGGGGGAGAGACAATAAGAGAGAAAATGAGGGATATGAAAGGAGGAGTGGAAAATATGAGAAAAAATGAAAAAGATGGTTGTTTGGTAGAAAGGGAATGGGATTTTGATGGGGCCTAGATATTTTTTTCCCAATCTCACTAAAATTTTATCTCCCCAATTTGAAAAGATTATAGGAGAGAAAATGGAAAAAAGAGAGGTAGATGAGAAAACACTAAAACTACACTCCCTAAGTGAACGTTTGGAGACAACTGAAATGATTTTTCAACTGCATCCAACAGTGGATCCCGTGCACTGTTCACGGGACCCACAAACCTCTTTTCTTAGAAAAAATTTCATTAAAAATGGGTCTCACGGCACTATTCACACATTTAAAAATTATTTTACTACAGTGTTTTCAGTTTTCAGTAATAAGTGGTATCTAAACAAACCCTGAGTCCCCCCCTTTACTGAGACTTTTTTTTTTTTTTTACCTAAGGTCAACGTGTCTTTTTTTTATTTTAACAAACTCTTCTCTCTCTCTCTTTTTTCCTTTTTTTTTTGTTTTTGTCAATGTGTTTGTCTTTTTAACAAATAGAGGGTTTTGGTTTATATTTTTTTAATCAACTGTGGATTTATTTTTAAAATCAACGGTTTTTTTTAATAAAATGGTGGATTGAATAATGTGTTAATTTTAATTATAATGTTATTCTATTAATTTTAATTGATAATAAGTAATTTTTTTAATGTAATGATTAAAAAAAATTATTTTTTTATATTATGTAATAATTTATCTTTCATCATCTCATTTTTCTTCTCAATCCAACAAATGAGTTTTTCTTCTCTTTACTTTTCCATCCTCCTAACCAAACACATATGAGAGAAAACAAAATTTCTTTTATCTTCTCATTTTTTTATTCCTTTCCCATTTTTTATATACTTTTCCACCCCTCCAACTAAACAAATTGGTGTGAAAGGTATTTGGTTGGAGTGATTTTGGAGAGAGAAATTGGTGGGCCCTGAGCTCTAGCTTTTTTATCCTCAAGCCCACCACTTTTCAATGCCTCAAATTGGAGAGAAAATGGGAGGGAGAAAATATTGGATGGAAATTACTCATCTACCCCTTCTCCTCCCCCAAACTAAAATCAATGTTGTAAGGACCAAATTTGGGTCCCTAGCCCAAAGGATAAATGATCTTCGGCCCAAAAAGCCCAATACAATGAATTTGTAGAGAGTGGGTTGGAAAACTGGGCTTTAATGAATTAGATAATGAGTAAAGTAGATTTTGATGACAAGAAAATGAAGATAGTCTGGTTTAATCTAAAGAAAATCATCCTTGGCAAAGTCCGAGGAGATCAATTCTTATATATTGATTACAAGTTCAGTTCTTGATTGCTACAGTGTTTTTCTCTCAACTTCTCGATCCCCTCTCCTCAGGGTCTCTTTTCTATTTTATACTATCTCCTTCCTTCATCTTTACCCTCCACATGTAAACTAGATTGCTGGTGTTGATCTTTGTCCCATCAGCACCTTCTTGAAGTCTTTGAGGAGTAGCTGTAAGGCTGAAAGATACTGTTTAGGTATCACTTCTTCATTAATGCGGCCAGAAAGTTAGCTGCAAAGCATTTAATGCGGTGGTAGCAGCTTTCCCTTTAGATATTTTATTGCCTCCCTTTGTCTTATTCCTTCTGGATACTTATCCTTATCAGTGGAACCGCCTGGAACGTTGCTCTTGATGTTACACCGCATCTTCTGACCTCGGCTTTGCCTAGCCGAGGAAGCATTCATCCTCGGATCACTTCCCTGGAACATAACGCCAAAATCCTTTCCTTTATTTATCAGTGCTGACCTCTATCCCATGTCTATCCATCCTCGGAACTACAGGGTGTCCTTGGATTAGGCCCCCGCCCCAACACATTCTACTGGGCCTAATATCCCTACAATAGCCCCTCGAAATCCCCCTGTTTTGCTCCTCGGGCAAAAAGGAGGATTTCGATATCGCCACATCCATTCTGCTCATCATACATCACTCCCGATTGTGCAGATGCCTTTTTAATTCCCAAGGCCCGCTCCTAATGCTTCGGCATACGAGGCGCGCCCTTATTAAATTTTTACGGCTCCATGTTCCCCACGTTCTACGGCACGATGTGGATCCAACAACTATGGATTTTGCTGGAACCAGGGCAGGAATTTTCTCGCTCGTAACTCTCTTTTGATATAAATACTGCCCAAATCAATCACTCATCTCACTTAGCATTCATTTCACTTAGAGCTCATATACTAAATCTGCAAATTTACCCAACTCACTTGTGCTTTCACACCTACTAAGAGCCAGTCCGAGGAGAGTTGTCTTATTTGTGTAAGTCTTCATAAACCTTTTCACTTATTTTTCCATCTACTTTTCTTTTCACTATCTTTTTCTCCTCGGCTCTTCTTCCCTTTCTTTATCTTCTTAGCACCTCCAAATCCCTCTTAGGAATGGATAGGTTCGCCAATTTGGTAGACTCCGAGGAGGATATAGAGAGCTTTAGAGCTCTGTATAGGATCTCGCCAGGAGTGTTTATTAGGTATTGTAAGGAGGGAGAGTGGCATGAAAAAAGGAAAGAGGGAGAAGTGATAATCCCAATGATTGCCTTTATAGAGGGTGGGATGAGAATTCCCATGGGCACCGTTACCAAGGACTACCTTAGGGCTCATAGGTTAGCTCCCACCCAATGTGCCCCAAACATGTTTAGAATATTAGGGATTGTAGATGCCCTTAATGAAAAAATGGGCTTAGGGCTGACCCACCACGATGTCAACTAGATTTACAACCTCCACCACCCAAAAGGGCAGGGGTATTACCTAAAATCTAGGTACCCTGAGGTTAGGCTCATCCAGTGGCTCCCCGATTCCAACAAAGGCCTAAATAAGGACTTCCTGATCGTATCAGGGGAGTGGCACGATGGCCTCCCATGCCCGACAAGAGAGGGGACACCTGGTGGGGTCTTAGGTAAAGGTTGAATATTTGTATATAAGTTTTCCTTTGATTCGTTCTGTTTTTTGCTAACGATGTTTTTCTATTTTTCCCCATGGTTTTGCAGATAAGAACACTGCTATGCCTAACTTCAACCTTGTCAATCAACCAAGCCTAAACAAAATACTAAAGGCTAAGGTGTTCATCCATAGTGACGACCAACTCAGAGCAACACACCTCATCCTCGGCTACACCCCCCACCTCCAAAAGCTACCAAGCGCCGAAGTGCGTCATCAAAGCGAAGGACCCTTATCTACATCGGATAAGCATTGCCACTCCGGGTTTTCTCATCACTAGTTCGATCCCAGAAGGCACGCTCACCATCGATCCCATACATGAAGGCATACCAAAGGTAGCCTTACCACCACAGCATACAACCGGAGAGGCCACTTCTTCTCACCCGGCCATCACAAAGGAAGAGGAAGAGGTAGTTGAAGTGTTTGACTCTGAGGATAAGTTCGAAGTTTATAATCGACCTTTGTCCCCAAAATCCTCAACTGGTGACCTCAGCCATTCTTCCCCAGCCCAATCTAGCCATAACCAAGAAGCTGCTAACACATCAAACGAGATGAGAATACAGCGCAAGCAGAGGTCCACCCTCCAGGAACTATTGGAATCTCAGCTTGGGAGACACGCACCTGGGAAGACAACCCAGACCAAGCTTCCCACTCCTCTACCCACCCAACCCCTCCGAGCTGATCCCGTTGACCACAAGAAGAAGAGGAAGGAAAAGGGTAAGGAGGTGGTAGAAACAAGGAGAACCCACCCCTCCCAGGAAGTTGAGCCTCAAAGGGGGGCCAAGCAACCCAGAGATATGCAGATAAGGTCAGCCAATGAGGGAGAGAAAAGGGGCGACCACCGAGCTGCTGCCCCAGCCTAGGCCCTACGCATGGAGCTGGATGGAGCACTTCTCCCCAGCGACGCCTCTATCCAAGACTTCCAGCAGGGCACGGCTGGGTATGTGGCTGACGCTATGGAGCAATCCCTGTTGCTGTCCAAGAACATGGCTGACCTCAAGTCCATAAGGCAGCATGAGGTCTTCCTCGGCTTAAAAAGGGACCTGGTCATGGTAAGTCTTTTTTCTTCTCTTTTCTTTCTCTCTTTTTTTTTTTTTTTTTTTTAATTGTACTTCTCTTCCCTTCTAGGCCATCCAAGTTACGTTTAGGGCCAAGGAGATGGTGAATAATTCCCATCGAAAAATGAAGGAAGAGGAGGGAAGACAAATCGCAGCTGTAGATGCCTTCCATATGGCCAAAAAAAGCAATTAGGAGCTGAAAAACAAGTTAACTGAGGCGGAGAGGGGCAAGAGAAGCGCAGAGGCTACCTTGAACAGCGCTGAGAGGCAGGCTGAAGGTTAGCGAGTGCTCCTTCGCCAGGCCGAGGACCAGCTGGCCGCTTCCAAAGAGCAGATTATTGCCTTAAAAAAAAATTGGAAGAGGTCGAAAAGGCAAGAGATCAAGCAGAGAAGGCCAGGGATCAGGTCGAGTAGGAAGGATATGATGTAAGAGTGGCGGAAATTGAGGAAGCCCTTAGGGTTGAGGTCTCGGGGGTATGTAGGAATTACTGCCTCCAAGTATGGAATGAAGCTCTTAACCAAGCTGGGGTTGAGGCTTCTTCTGTACTTAGGAAGGTAGAGAGCGTATACTATCCTCCAGCCATCCGAGCATCTGGCCCGACCAACTCGAGGACTGATACCACCCCTGAGGTGGCAGAAGTAGGCAAGGATAGTCCAGCCAAGGTCCTAACCTCCTCTGACAACCCCTTCGAGGTGGCCGAGGACCTTGGGGTTATCAAAAAGGAAAAGAACACAAACAAGGGAGTGGCCCCCAATGCCACGAAGCCCCCAACTGCCCTCCAGGACCTCCCTGCTGAGAAAGAAGTTCCTAACAAAATGGAGATAGTCCTGGCCACTCTTCCCCTGCCCGCAAAGGTTGATCTTGCAAGTAAGGGCCCTGAGGCCTCAGAAGCAACATCCACTCAACCCATTAAAGCCCTCCCAAAGAAAAAATTGTAATAAAAAAGAAATAGCTTTTAGTGTAGTTCTTTCTTCTTCTTTTTTCTTTTTTTTTTTTTTTGTTTTTGTTTTTAACTACTGTTTTTATTTTCAAAGTTTGTAATTAAGTTACCCCTTTGTATTCAATCTGCCTCTTTCCAAGGCTTCAATTAATGAAAGTTATGAACATTTTCTTTCTTCCTGTGATTCTCATACAAGTGTTGACATAGTTTCTATCTTATTTAACACTTAACTAACATAGAAATAAGATAAAGCTCCATTTAGTTTTCTGCATAAATGGCAACATAGTTATCCCACCTTATATGATCAGCATCAAGACATGCCAAATTTACTAAGTCCACCACCTTGGCAAAGTATAATTTTAACTTTAAAAACATACACATTGATGCAGTATACATACAGGTTTAACTCTACTCAATCCTCCATTCACTAGTAAGTTTAATGGACTAGAGGACAATTAATTCTCAAATAGACATAGATATTCCTGCAAATGCTTTAAGTGATGCTCATGAGCATTCCCCTTTTTTTTTTTTGAACATGTTACTACAGTAAAGATCTTTGCCATGTAGAATGGCTGATTCTATTTGATATTTAAAGAATCAACAAGAAGTATTAATTTACTTTAGGCATGTAGTCCGAGAAGCCTGAAATAACTAAGGCTCTGCTTAATATCTAGTAAAATGATCCGAGGAACCAGACATGACTAAGGTTCTATTTAACACTTAATAGAATGTCATAGAGTGTTAATTTACCCAAAGCATATGGTCTGAAGAACCAGGCATGGCTAAGGTTCAGTTTAACACTTGGAAAGATGTCGTTAAGTATTAATTTACCCACAGTATATGGTCCGAGGAACCAGACATAACTAAAATTCTGTTTAATACTTAAAAAGATGTCATTAAGTATTAATTTACCCAAAGTATGTGGTCTTAGGAACCAGGCATAACTAAGGTTCTGTTTAACACTTAGAAAGATGTCATTAAGTATTAATTTACCCAAAGTATGTGGTCCAAGGAATCAGGCATAACTAAAGTTCTATTCAATACTTAGAAAGATTTCATTAAGTATTAATTTACCCAAATTATGTGGTCCGAGGAACCGGCATAACTAAGGTTCTGTTTAATACTTAGAAAGATGTCTAGAGATATCAATTTACCCAAAGTATATGGCCCGAGGAGCCAGGTATAACCAAGGTTTTGTTTGATATTCAAAATAAAAATAATAGGAAGCTCAACGAATAATGTAATAAATGAGAATGTGACAAGGAAAACTTTCATTAATAATAATACATTTTCAAGTTATTTACATTCCAGGGGCGTGGCACAACATTTTCATCTAGGTCTTCAAGATGATACGCACCTATTCCGGCCACTGAGGTGATGCGATATGGCCCTTCCCAGTTGAGCCCTAACCTTCCCAATTGGGCCCTAACTTTCCCCATGCTAAGTTTTTTGCAGTATCGAAAACCTTTCTTAACACCAAGTCTCCAGGTACTAGTGGCCTTAGCTTCACATTGGCATCATACCCTTGCTTGAGCTTGTATTGATAATAGGCCAATTGGACCATGACATTTTCTCTTCGTTCTTCAATTAAGTCTAAGCTCTTCTCCAATAGCCCATCATTGCTGCTCAGAATGAAAGAACTCATTCTCAGTGTGGGGAATCCAGTCTCTAAAGGAATAATAGCTTCGGGTCCATAATTCATTGAAAAGGGTGTCTCCCCTGTTGACCTACATGGAGTGGTCCAATATGTCTATAGGACGTGTGATAGCTCTTGCACCCATTTTCCCTTCGCATCATCCAATCTTTTCTTGAGTCCATTCACTATGACCTTATTGACAGCCTCAACCTATCCATTCCCTTGTGGATAAGCCGAAGTGAAATACCTATTCGTAATTTCTAGGTCGTAGCAGTACCTCTTGAAGGCTTTACTGTCAAATTGAAGTCCATTGTCCAAGATGAGTGTATGAGGGATTCCAAACCGAGTGACAATATTTTTCCAAACAAATCTCATAGCATCCATGTCCCTGATATTTGCCAATGGTTCAGCTTCAACCCACTTGGTGAAGTAATCCGTGCTGGCTAGTAAATATATCTTATTCCTTGCTGCCTTAGGAAAGGGTCCAACAATATCCATGCCCCATTGAGCAAAAGGCCAAGGGCTGGACAGAGGATTAAGGACTCCCCCTAGTTAATGAATGTTTGGGGAAAATTTTTGGCACTGGTCACACTTCTTCACATATTCTTGTGCTTCCTTCTGCATGTTCGACCACCAGTATCCCTGCATAAAGGCTCTATGAGACAAGGACCTGCCTCCTATGTGGCTTCCACAAATCCCTTCATGTAACTCCTCTAGAAGTAGCTCTGATACCTCAAGGTGTATGCACAACAAGTACGGCCCAGAAAAAGAGCGCTTATACAACCTTTGGTCCTCAGACAGCCAAAATCGAGGAGCCTTTCTTCGCATCTTGTCAACCTCAGATTTACTCTTGGGTAAGTTGTCTTCCTTAAGGAACAACACAATGGAGTCCATCCAGCTAGGACCCACCCTAATTTGATGAATATAAACCACGTTTCTCCCCACTTCAGTAGGTTTACACAAGTCTTCCACAAGGATCACCTGAGGTAAACTGTATACCAATGAGGTTGCTAGCGTGGCAAGAAAGTCAACATGTGTATTTCTACTTCTAGGGATTTGCGATAAATTAAAAGACTCAAACCCTTACTGTAAATGTCTAACATGGTTCAAATACTCCTGCATTCTGAGATCTCTGGCTTCCAACTCTCCCCCTACTTGGCTGACAATCAATCTCAAATCTGAGAATATCTCCACTGCCTTTCCACCCATTTTCTGAACCATGGTCATTCCTACCAACAGAGCTTCATACTTAGCTTTATTGTTTGTGGCTGAAAAGCCTAATCTCAAGGATTTCTCAATTATGTTCCTCTCGGGAGATATCAGAACTAGCCCTACTCCAGATCCTCTGTGATTCGCTAGACCATCAACGTATACCCTCCAGGATAAAGGTTCTTGCAGGGAGACTAACCCAACCGATTTTCCATCCATGTCCTGCTTCTCCATTCTCTCCTCTAATGGGGATTCAGCGAACTCGGCCACCAAATCAGCAAGGACTTGACCCTTGACCGAGGTGCGAAACATGTACTTGATATTAAAAGCCCCTAGGATCGTACCCCACTTGGCAATCCTCCCTGTATAATCAGCACTTTGGAGTAGAGATCTGAGCGGAAGTTGGGTTAGGACAACAACCGTGCGTGATTGGAAGTAGTGGGGGAGCTTATGCGTAGCATGCACCATTGCCAAAATAGCCTTCTCCAATGGTAGGTAACGGACCTCGGCCTCATGTAGTGACTTGCTCACATAGTAAACTGGCCTTTGCACACCACTATCAACCAGTACCAGCACCAAGCTCACCACGTGGGAGGCCACTGCAATGGAAGCAGACAAAACCTCATCTACTTCGGGTTTGGACATAATGGGTGGCCGAGAAATGTATTCTTCAACTGCTGGAAAGGCAAGACACACTCCTCGGTCCATTCAAATCCCTTCCACTTGTTCCACAACTGAAAGAAAGGCCTACACTTATCTGCTGACCGAGAGATGAATCGATTTAAGGCAGCAATCATTCCTGTCAGCTTCTGGGCTTCTTTGGGATTTCGAGGTAGTTGTAGACTGTTAATTGCCTTAATCTGATCAGGATTGATCTCAATCCCATGGTGAGTAATCATATAGCCCAAGAACTTTCCTGAACCAACACCAAAAGAACACTTAGAAGCATTAAGGCGCAACTTATGCCTCCTCAAGATCCTGAAGATATTCTTGAGGTCATTAACATGCTCGGATTCTAACTTACTCTTGACCACCATGTCGTCTATATAAATCTCAATGTTCTTTTCTTAGTTGTGGCTCGAACATCCTGGCCATCATCCTTTGGTAGGTAGCCCCCGCATTCTTTAAACAAAAATGCATCACTTTGTAGTGGTAATTTCCAGTGGTGATGACAAAAGCTATCTTCTCTTGATCACTTAAAGCTAGTGGTATTTGGTGGTATCCCTAGAAGGCATCCAAAAAGCTCATCCGAGGATGACCTACAGTTACATCCACTAGCTGATCAATCCGAGGCATGGGGAAAGGGTCCTTTAGACAGGTCTTGTTCAAGTCTGTGAAATCCACGCACACTCACCATTTTCCACTTTTCTTCTTTACTACCATTATATTGGCCAACCATTTAGGGTAGAACACTTCCTTAATAGCCCTAGCCTGCTTAAGCTTGTTCACCTCCTCCTTGACAGTATCAGAATGTTCTTTAGATAAGCGCCGAGGTAGTTGCTTCTTAAGGAGGACAGCTGGGTTGACATTCAGATGATGGCAAATGAAGTCTGGATCCACTCCAGGAGCTTCGTAAGCATTCCATGCAAATACATCAACGTTCTCTCTAAGGAACGCTATCAACTTTTCCTTCTCCCGAGGAGGCAAGTAAGCTCCGACCTGAAAGAACTTCTCCGAATCACCATCTATAACAATCTCTTCCAGCTTCTCGCACTTTACCCCTTCCGACACCGCATCCGTAGATAGGACCAGAATCCTTGATTGCTATGAGCCCCCCTCAGCAGAGGCCGAGGACTCAGCTTCAGGCTAATGCATAATTGCAGCCACCAGGCACTGCCTAGCCATGGATTGACTCCCAACAAGCTCTTCAACCTGGTCCCCAGATGGATAATTTACCTTCAAATGCAGGGTGGAATAAATAGCCCCTAGGGCATGGAGCCGTGGTCTTGCCACAATGGCCATGTAGGGAGAATAAGCATCCACCACAATGAAGTCCACCTCTACTACCTCTGAACCTACTTGTACAAGTAGTCTAATCTGACCCTTTGGAATGACAACTTTTACATCAAAGCTTACCAAAGGCGAATCATATGCTGTCAAATCCTCAAGTTTCAGGTTCAACCCTTTGTACAAGTCAGGGTACATAATCTTTGCACCACTGCCCTGGTCTACCAACGCTCTCTTCACATCATACCTTTATATCCTGAGCGTGACCACTAAAGCATCATCGTGTGGCTGTATGGTTCCAACCTTGTTCTCATCTGAAAAGCTCAACACCGGTCGGATCTCCACTCTAGCCGTCTTTGGCTCAAGATTACAGTCCTCGGCAGGTAGCCGAGCTACAAACATCACTCTAGAAGGCTGCGAGCCAGTTCTCCAAGAGCAGCAAAGATGACATTAATTGTACCCAAATGGGGCCTTGAAGAAACATTCCCCTAAGCCCTTGACCTTGCTTGGTTTCCTTGCCCATTGGGCCGATACAAAAACAATTGTAACTTTCCATCTCTGACCAGTTGCTCCAAATGGTTCCACATAGTTCTACAGTCCTCGGTGGTATGCCCTCACTCCTGGTGGTATTGGCAATGAAGACTTTGGTTGCGCCTCATGGGGTCTCCTCCCATCTTGTTTGGCCATTTGAAGTATGGCTCATTCTTGATTTTCTCCAAAACTTGATATACTGGCTCTCGGAACACCGTGTTAACCACCTGAGGAGCCATAGACCCAAATTGCCCAATAAAATCCCTTCGAGGTCTGTTATTATTGTAACAATCCGACCTGAAATCCCTCATCTCCTGAGGGATAACCTTACCCTTCCCCTTGCCTTGTTGTTGGTCTTTCTCAACCCTCTTATACTTATCAATCCGGTACATAAGTTGGCGTACACTGGTAGCAAGTTTCCTAATCAAAGACTTCCTCAAGCCATGCTAGGCAAGTAAGCCGACCTTGAAAGTCCTGATGGCTACGTCGTTAAAGTCACCATCTATCTCATTAAACATCTTCCAATATCTATCAGAATACGTTTTCAGGGTCTCCCCTTCTTTCATGGACAAAGACAACAATGAATCTAAGAGTCGAGGAACCCAATTGTACGTAATAAAACAAGATCCAAACGCTTAAGTGAGTTCTTTAAAGGAATCAATGGAACTTGCTCCCAAGCCATCAAACCACCTCATGGCCATGGGCCCTAAATTAGAGGGGAACACCTTACATGTCAATGCCTCATTCTTGGAATGCGCATCCATTCTCTGGTTGAAGTGGCTCTCATGCTCTACAAGGTCTGTTCGACCATTGTACATGGTGAACGTTAGCTGAGTGAACCGTCGAGGAAGTCTCCCTTCCTCAATTCTACGCGTGAAAGGTGACCTAGAAATTTGGTTGAGTGCTCTACTCATCGCATCATTTCCCAAGCCTTTGGAAGATGAATTTCTGTTTCTGCGCCCATGATGGTAGTCCTTATCATACGAGAAAGACTCACTAGAAGGAGTCCATGATCTGCATCTATAACTACCATCCTCTTTACCGTCAGAAGAGAAGTCAGAATTGGAAGGAGTTCGCCTTCGTCGTTTATGGCGCAACTTCCTCTTTAAAAGATCAATCTCTCGCTATATGTTCTTGGCATCTTCCTCATGAGAGAGGTGGCTCCCACCCCGAGATTGGCTCCTACTGGTCTGGTTAGTATGCACACTCCCTTCCCGGTTCCTTCTTCGTTCAAGATTACGGAAGTGATCTTGACGCTAAGACCCCATAGATTTTGCCTGATTCAGACCTGAACCTACCATAGTTGGACGTTAGACTCACTACAATACCAGAATTTCCCACAGACGGCGCCAATTGTAAGGACCAAATTTGGGTCCCTAGCCCAAAGGATAAATGAACTTCGGCCCAAAAAGCCCAATACAATGAATTTGTAGAGAGTGGGTTGGAAAACTGAGCTTTAATGAATCAGACAACGAGTAAAGTAGATTTTGATGACAAGAAAATGAAGATAGACTGGTTTAATCTAAAGAAAATCGTCCTCGGCATATTCCGAGAAGATCAGTTCTTATATATTGATTCTCAAGTTTGATTACAAGTTCAGTTCTTGATTGCTACAGTGTTTTTCTCTCAACTTCTCGATCCCCTCCCCTCAGGATCTCCTTTACAAACAAACAAAATAACAAATAACAAAGCTCTAAAATTCAACATGTTAGCACTTCCTAGTGTTACCAACAGAGGCATCCGTGATTCAAAACTTTAAATTCCCCCTCATCGTTGTAACTATCAAATTATCAATAAAAAATAATAATAAAATCAATAAACACCCATTGTGGCTTAGTCTCCTAGAATCAAATAATTTCATTTATGTTATATAGATGTTCTTTCTTTTCTCCCCTTTATATAAGTGGGGAAGGCGACTCAAGTCCATGTTCTCCTCAAAGAAGTGGGTAATGCGATTCAAGTACAAGGGACAGAATAAGGATTTTCATTTTCATTAGAGCCAAAGTATGAACCAAAATAAAATTACAATTAAAGAATAAGTAAACTAGCATGCAAAACCAAATTAATATATGAAAATACAATCTAGCATTTTTCAATATTAATAAATATAAACAAAAGAATAGACATATATGAACAAAATAACTATTAATTTTTAATACATTTCAACTCAATCATGTATCAAAATGACTATTATTTTTTATTTGATTTTCATTAATCATTGAACAATAATACTTCCCGGGGTTATGGTCTGGTTTCTCCACAAAAAAAAAAAAAAAAAACAAAACTCAATCATGTATCAAAATGAAATTTGACATTTTTTTTTAAATTAAAATCCTGAAATTATCTATTTAGCAGCATATTGATAATTCACTGTATGTAGAAGTACGACTACCTGTTTGAGTGGAATGCAAAGAATTGAAACTTTTATGGTCCGTTTGGATTGAGGGGGAGTAAAATAGAGTAGAATTGACCCAAAATTAGTCTATTTTCAGCCAACTCTACTCTACTCCCCAAATGACTTGTTTTTGACCCAGCTCATTTTTGCTCGCAACCCGAATGACCCGACCCGAACCTGACCTAACTCAAATGACTCATGATCAAAGCTTAATTGAGCAAGAGCTGCTTTTCAATTAACCCAATGAAGCATAAATCATAAGCACTAAAACCAAGAAAGTTTCGAGAAGTCAGCCCAAGACCCAATGAATTCAGGCCTTAATAGTAGAAGATGCAAGCCCAATGTATGCAGTATTGCAAATGTGCATTAAGGGCCAATTGTTTCGCAAACCAAGTTCCACCAAAGCTCAATCCCTTTGTATAAAACAAGTTAGAAGAACACAAAATCTTCACCGGGCATTCCAACGAAAAAAGAGAACACGATAGAACACCTGTTTGCTTAGGAAAACATTTTTTTGAAATAATGGGAATGGGTCACATCTCAATATATACGCTGTAGGACAATAAACAATAATATTGATTTCAACCAATTATCGATGTTTTGCACAATGATGCATCTTTTAAATTCCAACTATAGATGGGTACAAGGTTTGGATAAAAAATTTGCAATATTATTAGCTCCACAAATCTTATTAAAGTGTTGTAAAAATATTATAGATGTAACATTTTTCAAAATTCAACAGTTAAAAAACCAGCCACAATAAACATTAAGACAAGCAAAGAGTATTAAAAAAAATTTAAAAAGAATATAAACAGCTAGAGCTATAAAAACCTTCAACAAATTTTTAAATGTGTAAAAATGGAACTTACCGTGAAAACTGCAAAAAAATGAGGAGACCCATCATGGTATATATCTGGACTGACCTGTTAGAAGCAATGAGTATTATTATTTCAAGTATTTTATCTGAAAATATAAATGGTTACAAAGCTCATATAAGTAGTCTGGATCAAAACCTATGGTTATGGAAAATTTCATTACGAAATATAAAGCTTTTATATATATATATATATATATATATATATATATATATATATATATATATATATGTTCTTTGATGAGTAATTCTACGGTACCCCCTCAAAAAAAGGGGGGTACGATACCCACTAGTAGGTAACCTGCTACTACAGGTTATTTTTTTTCATATTTGACGGTTTCATCCTCACATTGTGCAGTTCTAACATCACATGTGACAGTTCTTTTCTCACATTTGGTGGTTCCCTTACTTTTTTCTCACATTTGACTGTTCCATCTTCACATTATGCAGTTCCAACATCACATGTGACAGTTCTTTTCTCACATTTGGTGATTCCCTTACCTTTTTTTTCTCACATTTGACGGTTTCATTCTCATATTGTACGGTTCCAACATCACATATAACAGTCCTTTTGTCACATTAGGTGGTTTCCTTACTTTTTTCTCATACTTGACGGTTCCATCCTCACATTGTGCAGTTCCAACATCACATGTGACAGTTTTTTCTCACATTAGGTGGTTCACTTACTTTTTGTTCTCACATTTGACGGTTTCATCCTCACATTGTGCGGTTCCAACATCACATATGACAGTTCTTTTGTCACATTGAGTAGTTCCCTTACTTTTTTTCTCACACTTGACAGTTCCATCCTCACATTATGCAGTTCCAACATTACATGTGACAGTTCTTTTCTCACATTTGGTGGTTCCCTTACTTTTTTCTCACATTTGACGGTTCCATCCTCATATTGTGCAATTCCAACATCACATGTGACAATTTTTTCTCACATTTGGTGGTTTACTTACTTTTTTTTTTCCTCACATTTGACGGTTTCATCCTCATATTATGTAGTTCCAACATCATATGTGACAGTTCCTTTCTCACATTTGGTGGTTCTCTTACTTTTTTCTCATATTTGACGATTCCATCCTCATATTGTACAGTTCCAACATCATATATGATAGTTCTTTTCTCACATTGGGTGGTTCTCTTACTTTTTTTCTCACATTTGACGGTTCCATCCTCACATTGTGCAGTTCCAACATTACATGTGACAGTTTTTTTCTCACATTTGGTGGTTCCCTTACTTTTTCTCACATTTGACGGTTTCATCCTCACATTGTGCAGTTCTAACATCACATGTGACAATTCTTTTCTCACATTTGGTGGTTCCCTTACTTTTTTCTCACATTTGACGGTTCCATCTTCACATTGTGCAGTTCCAACATCACATGTGCAGTTCCAACATCACATGTGACAGTTCTCTTGTCACATATAGTGGTTCCTTTATTTATTTTTTTCTCAAATTTGATGGTTCCATTGTTACATTAAGCAGTATCAACATCGCATATGTTCTATTTTTGTCACATATGACAGTTCTTTTGTCACATTGGGTGACGGTTCCATCCTCACATTGTGCAGTTCTAACATCACATGTGACAGTTCTTTTCTCACATTTAATGGTTCCCTTATTTTTTTTCTCACATTTGACGATTCCATCATCACATTGTACAGTTCCAATATCACATGTGACAGTTGTTTTGTCACATTTGGTGGTTCCCTTACTTTTTTTCTCACATTTGATGATTCTATCCTCACATTGTACAGTTCCAACATCACATTTGACAGTTCTTTTGTCACATATAGTGGTTCCTTTATTTTTTCTCAAATTTAATGGTTCCATCCTCACATTTTGCTATTCTAACATCACATTTGACAGTACTTTTACATTTGGGCCCACCACTAAAGTTACTTTTTTATTCACTAATAACCGCTCATCACAATAGCAATTTAAAAATTAAAAAAAAAAAAAAACTGTAGCTCTAGCATTTTCCTCCTTTTAAAAGCTATTAAAAAATTTAGATCTAAAATTTAAAACAAAATAAATATCTCAAAAAATTAGCCCAACCACAATAATTACTAATAGTAAAGTTAAAAACAATTAAACTCAATTAACTAATTTTAACAAAAACAAACAACTCGACCCTTTTAAAAATTTTAAACTAAATATTTTTGTCCTTCATTGTTTATCATTTTGACCATAATGAAAAGTGTCAGCCTTATTTGAGTTAGCAAAGCCTCCACCAGCTAAGTCTAAGAGAGCCGTAATAGCAATGAAATGTTTTCTTCGTTAAAGACATATCAGTACTACAAAAGGTCAATTTTAACATAATTGACTATTAAAAGGTCAATTTTCATCTCTCTCTATTTTGTTCATTTATATTGGCGGTTGACAGTAACCCACACTAACTCCTTAGTGTAAGCAAGACCTATTGACATATGTATTAGTATCATAAATAATATGATGCGGTAGATGAGCATTTGAGAAGAAGGAATTCAGACATATTGTTTGCTCTTGTATTTCTTGATGAAGTTGTTTTATAGACTCTAAGTGTGTGTTTGCCTCCAAATTAAAAAACCAGTTTCTTTTATTATTCAACTTATTTTTGCTACTATTCATAGGCCCCACTGCACTTTTTGGTACTATTTATAGGTCTCACTGTATTATTTCAGCTAACTTTTACCTTTATCTATAATACTTTTAGCAAAAAGTTTTCAGTTTCAGCAAAAGAAGTGGATCCCAAATAGACCCTAAGGATTCTTATATATGAAAATGTGATAGCCTTGAAGGACTCAAAATGGTGGTCTTGGTCAAACTTTGATTATTTTAATGTTTTTTGCCCATGAATATTCACTTCATTAACATGAATCAAACAAAAGCTAGCAAAGTCCCTACCATTTCATTCTTCTAATGGAGGAATTTGTTTTACACGAGACATATGTGGCTCCCACCATTACATAATGGCTCTTCTAAGACCACAACTTTTTTTTTTGAAGTGCTAACACCACAACTTTTATCATAATTTGATGAAGTAGTCAAATGTGAATGATGTACAATTACTTTCAGATGAATCCATCACTTTATCTCCACTAATCACAACTGACCATTTCAAAGTTGTGTCTAAATGCTTTATAAAAAAAAAAAAAAAAAAAATCAGCTAGAATTATCTTGATTTCTTCCATAAATCTTTGAATATATCAATTAACTTTCTACGTATCTCTCTTGGTAGCTCACATCACATTCAGGGCATACCTCCCTCTAAAATAACATAGTTGAGGTCACTTTCTTGATGTTTATATTTTTCTAATTAACATTAATTTGTGAGATTGATAGGGATATATTATTTATTTATATCTATTTATATATGTTTTAAGATATGATTTACATCATCTTAGTGGCATTAGCTTGCTAGTAATACAAACATGGTTTTGCCAAGCAGGTACATGTTCCTGCAAGGTAATTTGAATAGGCTTCCTTTAGAGAAAACACCAATGCTACACAACCTGCAAATTTCCATTAAAGTTTTATTGGCATCAGCTGAAAATCAATAGTGTCATAAAACAAAAGCAAAGCAGTTATTCAAAAAAACAAAAAAGGAGACTTCTTCTGGATTGCCACAAATACAGAAAAGTCTGCTCAAAGACAAATACATTGAACAAAGCTCTATTTCTTCAATATGGCTCAAGAAAGACTCTAGCTGGCTTGGTTCATTTAGAAAGAGTAAAATAAAAATCCAACAATGTTACAGTTCACAATTGCACGAGCTGCCAGAGAATCTCATGAACCTAATGTACCAAATGTTATTTTTGTTATGTGACAAGACTGTTCCAAAATCAGATTCCAATAGTCCTGCTGTTTGAGTCACTGATAATATTCCATGTTCAAGAATTGTTACTAAAGGATCCGATTTAGTGAACACGAAAAAAGCATTATGTGGGAATCAGTTATCAGTCTCCACAAACTAGAAAAGAGAGTAAAAACAGAAGTTAGGATTAAATTTAGAATGTTCTTAGACTACGTAGGTACCACTCCCAATTCTGTAACTGGCAGATTGCATGCAAACCTTGCAATATTTGCTTGCCATAGATTATATGCGTGAATCCAAGGTGCCGTTAATCATCTTGATGTTTTCAGAAATTGTCAGAACTAGGAATACTGAGAGTTGACCTCGATCAAAACAAATCATTTTGGATGATTGATTGTTAAAGCACTACTAACAAATTTTAAAATTTTACTATGCTGAGTTGCCAAGAGAGTATAAGACTATATTTGAAATACACAGAAATATAGAGGTAGTAACTACAAAAATAAGCAAATACCTTGGACCCAAAA
This sequence comes from Quercus tomentella, assembly GCA_028535165.1. Classification (NCBI taxonomy): domain Eukaryota; kingdom Viridiplantae; phylum Streptophyta; class Magnoliopsida; order Fagales; family Fagaceae; genus Quercus; species Quercus tomentella. The sequence goes on along the minus strand of JAPQVY010000122.1, from coordinate 19,505,382 downwards.
TACTAACATATATATACATAAGAATAACTTTATTGCAAAGAGACTACTTCATGAAAAAAAAAAACATGAAGTAGCCTAAAGAATTACATCTGAAAAATATTTACATATAAATTGACTCTATGAAATTTTGAATAGAAGTACTATCTGTGAGACCCAAAGCAAAGGACCACTCATAAAGAGAACTAATGAAAGATGTTAGCAATTGATTTGATGTGCACTCCATATCTTCAAAGCACTAACATATACTTGAAATTGCCACTATATATCTGTACACATTATAGGTTAGACCTATCACACTTGATTGAAGAAAGGTGAACATGTAGCAAGAATTTCAATAGAAAAACAAGCTCTCACTGCATAGCCTAAGGTATTTTTCAAAAATGCAGGTATGCTCATGTACAATGGTCACTTCAGGCCTTGAAGCGTTTGCACATGTTGAACTCATCCTAAAGAAGCACAGTGACCACAAAGGATGCTAATTTCCAACATAACAGAAACTCTCAATGCCTAGAACCACTGACCAAGGTTTTGGAATCTCAAGGCTTTTTTTTTTTTTTTTTTTTCCTTTTTTGGGGTAAGTAAATCTAAGACTACAGATTTCAAAGTGCATTATTTATATTCTCTCTTATTATCACTTCAACTTCTTCCAAAGGACATTTAGCACCCATCTTCCAAGACATAAATCTCATGTAAAAGGAAAGAGTGGAATTAAATTTCTCATCGGATGTAACAAATCCCAAAAATGAAAGCTATAAGAAAAATAAGGGGAATGTAGCAAGAAAAATTCTAATAGCAATAGCATACCCAATGAGAAAGGGAATCAAGCCTCATAAAATTAAAAATAATTTACACTTTACATAATAAAAAAATAAAAAAATGTAAGACTATCAATGCAAGTCCAATATTCCTATTCAAGATATTCCTTATGAAAGCCATAAGAGAGGTCTCTAACCATGCAAACTCCAAGTTAACTCTTAATGACCAACACTAACAGGGCCCCTTTGGCATGTGTTCACCAGTATAGTGTTATCAGGACAGTTGAGCACCAGTATCTGTCAACACCTTATGATTCTCAATGCAGCCAATGTAGTTGCAAGTACCAAGCAAAGGCCAAGCTCTACTTAGACAGAATTGCTAGAATAACAACACCAAATCTAAAATACAAGAAATAACCCTCACTTGATGCCACATGACTTTTCATGCATGCTCCAAGTTTAAGGAAGCAGGTGCCTCTACTGAAACCATACTATTTAGTAAGTTAATCCAGATGTAATGTGAAAACATAGTAATATAAGTTGTCTACCCCCTAAGAGACATTTTAGTTTTTGGTAACCACGACTGGCCAACAATTCACTTAAGTTCTAACCATCTTGGCCTCTCCAGCTCTCTTTTCTTTGTGACACCACACCACCAAATTTTCATCAAATCTCATAGGCAACATTTGACCAGCATGAATCAACTAATATAATCAAATTCTTTATGTTCCCAGTAATTTGTTGCTGATTTAAGTACACGGTCTCCACAATTTGTCAACTAAATCACAGTAGGTTCATTTGGACTGCAGCTTTGAGAACTATTTTGACTATTGAGAATTTATGTATGAGGAAGATGTTGACATAAATAATATAATGTTTACAGTAGATAATAAATAGTTGAATACTATTCCTATGGATTTTCCTTTGTAACTTTTTCCAAACCTAAACAACGAGGAAAAAAAAGGAGATTTGACCCCCCCAATTTGTCAAATTCCTCATGGAACTCATTTTCTATAACAGTGGAAACATAAAACATTTAGAATCATGACCATTATAGAGCAAGACATATATTAAATAATAATTATCTTATTTTCGAAATATAGAAATCTGTGTAATCAAAACTATATCCTGGCTGTGACTTGTCACTAAAATAAAATGATCCTATCCAATAAGGCGCAAAGTAGTGGAACCTAAAATTTGACATCTAGAGATGATGAAAGCAAAATTAAAATGTTGGTTTGAAACTTTCGATTTCAACTTGCCTAAATCCCAAACTAAAAGAATAAAGCCCAAATATTTTGCTTCAGTAATAAAACTGAAGGATCTAAAATCAATGATATTTGAACACCAAAACCATATCCTTAAGGAGTTTAGGGTTCTGAAGTCATTCAAATCCAAGAAACAAAAAACCACATATGAAAAGAAAGAAAGAAAAAAAAAAACGTGATTCTGATCGTTGAAAATGAAAAAAATAAGAAGAGAGAGTTCACACCTTGGAGTTTGCAGAAGCAGTCTCAACTCTCAAGAGCATCGACATCGTCTTCTCTAGATCACCTCAGAAATCAGAATTGAAGGAACGCAAAAAAATTTTGGTTGCTTTTTTATGCTTACATGTTCTACCGGTAACTGGTAACCATTAAATTTAATTAAACGGTCGAGATTAAAGCCAATAGAATTGTGTGGTTTAGATTTTAGTGGGTACCGTACCCCCAAAAAAAATAAGGGGTACGGTAGAATGACCCTCTATTGATATCAAATTGTGTTTACTGAAAATGTTTGGTTGATATGTATCGGATTTTTTTCAACTAAATAGTTTTTCACATGAGCTTATGTTTATCAAATATCTTAGGCAATGTGAGTTAAAAGCTTTTGTAACTTTTATTTTATAATGCTTTTTGTAATTAAGGCTTAATTTCATAACAAAACACACTATGAAATGATTGTAAAATTTTCTCTTAATTTATTAATATTCAAAGTTTTATTTTAGAAACTCTAATATTCAAAGTTTTAAAAAGTAAAAATTGTGAAATATAATTACATATTTTCTTTTTCTTTTTTATATCTAAGAAGATAACTAAAGTACATCAAAGGTCAATACGAGGATAATAAATAGAAATTTTACCATCCATCCCGTCGTGATTAAATTATAATAATTGAGATCATCACCATTGAATACATAAATTTGGGCGTAGGTTTGTCCCTCCTTAACTTGAGGATCATATACAGTGACGCTTCCTTCTACTCCCGTGTAATATTCATTCTTTTCCATTTGGATTACTGCATTCTGTACAAATAAAAATTTTAAAGGTCAAACATACAAATAGGAAGATATGTCCATCAGAATTCCTAATAAATATTTCAATTGAGAATTATTTTTATAGCAATTTATTTTTTTATTACTATATAATAAAAGTAAATAAAAAATACTTTTAAGATTTTGTTTCAATTTCTCCCCTTGTAATCCAGTTATCTCCTTTTTTTATTAGTTTTAATTTTTACTGCAGCTACATATATTCCCTGGTCCCCTTTTGTAAAATAAAGCTCAAAATCTTGGTCAAAATCTCTCAAAAATTAAACGTTAAATGTTAAAACCACTAATAAAATAATAATAATATATCTTATTAAAAATAATCACATGCCAGAACGTGATCTACTTTTTGGCCAATAAGAAAAAAGAAAGATGAATGGGACAATGTAGCCATTTCTTAAAACCTAAAGGTGGATGACTCTTAAATTGAAATTACAGAGGCCGTTTGGATTGCGCGTTTTGCGCATTTCAGTTTCAGCGTTTTGGGTTTTTTTTTTTTTTTTTCAGCGCATGAACAGTAAAATCATATGAAAGTACTGTATAGGAGACAAAAATCACTGTTCATGCACTGTAGCATAACTGCTCACGCACTGTAGTAGTATTGTTCACGCATTTAAAAATATTAAAAATGGGTCCCACGGTACTATTCATACATTTAAAAATTATTTTGCTACAATATTTTCAGTTTTCAGTTTTCAATTTCAGCAAAAATAAGTTCAATTCAAACGGACTCACAGTGTCGAAAAAAATTTTAAATTTCAAGGGTCTTTTTCATTTATCTCTAAAGAAATCTTGGTGTCTACCTTTCTGAGTACATAATAGCTATCATATTTTATCCTAAAATTTTACTAATTAATTTATGTACATTTCATTAGTGATATCAATTTTTTATAAAAGAAGTAAAATATAAGCAAATTTTGACATTTTTTTTCTTTTAAGTTACGCATAATTTTGACAACCATACCAAACCAAGCTCTTTTTTTTTTTTTTTTTTTTTTTTTCAGTTGATTTGAAAAACTAATCGAGCTTCAAGCATTAATTCAAGTTTGGTTCATTTAGTTAATGAATGAGTTCAAACGCTCATCTTCACAAGCCAAACTCTAATTGTGTATGAACATCATAATTTGTTATATAGCCTTGCATTTTTGTGAAACAGTACATTTATAATTTTTTTTCTTGCACTAATTGTGACCACAATATTTTGCATCCAAAAATAAATAATGAAGAACTTACATAAGTATTATTAAAAGATGGTGCTGCTTGAGGTTGAAAATTATTTAACAAAAGCTTGGATGCTACGAGGTCCACTTTTGTTGCCCTGCGAATTGGAACAGTTCCTAACGGACAAGTATCTTTTGCTAGCCAATCATTAAGGGTCTAAAATGCGAAGGATCTACGTTCCTTGTTTTTCCTCGTAAAAAACTAGTAGTGCTCTGAAAAGTTAAAAATATAAAATAAACAAAATAACATATAATGTTCAAATGAAGTTGTAAATCTTTATTTTTGCAATAATAATAATAATAATAATAGAAATCTATGCACTTTTCTTTTCCTCCTCTTTTTTTATTAAAAAAAAAAAAAGATTCTCTTTTCTGTTTCATCTAAAAAATAGAAATTCCATGAAGAAACAAAAATTTAAAACAAATAAAATAAGATATAATATCCATAGCAAGTTATAAATCTTCATTCTTTATCTTCCCAAAGAAAAAGGACAAACTGCGGGAGGGGGATTGCCCCCCCGGCCTTCCAAAAAAAAAAAAAAGACTAATAGACTAACAGTTATATATCTAACAACCCTTGCACCCTCCCAATCATATATATTTTTTGAGTGACCTTCTAATTATATTATTATTTTATGTATTTATTATTGATTTTTTTGTCATGCTTATATTCAATACACATTTTTTTCAATAATTCCATTTAAACTCTGAATGTTTTTGTTAGAAATATTGCAATGTGACAATCAAAACTACAAGGCTCATGAAATAATCAAAACACTATTATTTCATTTATATGTCCAAAATCCTTTAAAAAAATAAAGAAAATTTTTTCTATTTTATGAATATTTTAAAGGTTCAAAATCTATTAAAAGAAAAATAAATTTATGGAAAAAGGGAAAATATAAAATTTGGCTAGACTAGAGTTTTAAAAGGAAAAACATATGGACAATATTAGTATTTTCCTTTTAAAAAAACAGGATATCAAATTCTTTGACATAATATTTTTTCCTCCATCATTAAAAAAAAAAAAAAAAATTACTCCGTAATAAGCAAAAACATTTTACAATAATTACGTAATAACATTGATGGAAGTAAATCATACTTTATATCTATCTATTAAATTTAAAAAAAATTTATTCACAAGTGAAATTTTGACTTTAAAAAAAAAAAAAAAAGCTTTACTCATTAAAAAAAATCCTTAACAAATAGACAAAATATAAGGAATTTTCCCTCCAACCTAGATGTGGCTAATGGACTGAGTTAGGTCAATTGGGGGTTCAAGTCCAAAACATGTCATCTTAAATGTGTTAGAAATGGGTTGGGTCGGTGAGTTGAGTTGACTGAAAAAAATCTAGAAAACATGCATTTACTACTTAATAAATTATGTGACAAATTATTTGGGTAAAATGCATTAATTTAGAATCACTGACTGCCAGGAAAGAATAAAAACAAATAAGAAATTCACACTCTTTAAAAGTTATTTTACCAGGATTGGTAGAAAACACAAAAGATCCATTCAAACATTTCAACTAAGCCTAATATATCACAATGGAAGAAAATTCAAACTTTAAATTTCTTTGCTTTCATCATCTGGACTATTTGGCTAGGCCAAAAACACTCTAGTTTTCAAAAATCAAAACATCCCTCCACATATCCTAAGAAAAATCTGTCCCATTTATGTCATTGAATTCTATTACTTAAGTAACATTCTATCATCATCTATACATTCAACTAACTCATAAACAACCAGTAAAGAAACAACAGCAGCAGCAGCAAAAACTTGAAATATTCTTCAAACCCATATACTAGTCAACAACAAAAAAAAAATTCCATCCAATCCAAATGGTTTTGATCAACCTCATCTGTCTGAAGTTGTTTTAAAAACTTCACAACTAGTAAAGAAACAGCAGCAACAACAAATCCCTCAATCATGTAAGTTCTAATATTTTGAGTTTATTGAGTCATCTAAACTAACATGCAAAAGCTGAAACCAAGACTAATGAGATACATATATATGAAGAAGGGGTAGGCTGGGATTTCGGTAAATAATTTCCAGAAGTTGAGCCTAATTTGGGTTTTTAGCCAAAACAATTAGCGGCAACCCAATATATTCGTGTCTTATCATTTGATTTGTCTTCAGGGCCAAAAAACAAAAACACCAACCATTTGTCTTCAAATTAATAATTTAATTTTGTTGGTGCCTTGATAGAACAACATCAAAAAGTTTGAGTTTGACTTCAGTTATGTTTTGGGATTTTATAAACTTAATCACTCTTATATTTTGGTGTGGTGTAAAGTAATATCCACACCCGTTACCCATTTTTTTATCCTTTCTATACTATCAATCACCCACGCAATAGAATTTCTACTACGAATCCAATCTTTTCCAGTAAGAAAGCATATAAAATTGGGTGTAATCATGCCACAATGCTATAATGTAATTGTGTCCATCAAAACTCCTTAGCTAAATATGTTGATAAGAGTAATATTAGGATGAGTCAACTTCTTAAAAGTTCTCGATCGTATTGCATCCCTTTCTTAATTTGTATATTAAAATAAAAATAAAAGCCTACAGATTTTTTGTATCAATTAATTAATTAATCCCACTTACACCAAGAGACAAGGATTTTAGAAAAGAGAGAAAAGAATCCAGCATGTATAATTCGTGAGCTAAGTAAACCTCCCACGAAAAAAAGAACAGAAAAAAAAGAGGGGGTCTAGAAATGTTATTTCCCTTCTCCTAAATATTAAATGCAAGAGTCTGACTTTAGCTCAATAATTGTATATAATGGTGAAAAAAAAATTGTTTAAGCACTTAAGCAGTAGAATCTGAGGCAACCAGCCAACCAGGCCACTGACCACAAGCAATAACAGCATATTAAATAACATTAGGTATTGAATACAGAGCCAATTACTGCAATTGAAAACGCAGAAGAAAAAGCAGAAGAAAACTTCATTTTCGGAATCGCGAAAATCTGCGGAATTGAAAACGCAATCGCGCAGATATCACCTAGCCAAACACAATCCCGAAATCGCGATTCACGAAACTGCCGTTCCGTGCGATGTAAACACCTAAACAAACGGGCTCTAAATAGAGAGAAACAGAGACAGAGAGAGATGTAGTTCGAAAATAAACAACAACAGATCAAAGAATCAACAAAAGCCTATACCTTTCAAAATAAAACTATTTCAAAACCCTAGAATTCAAATATACTAACCGCGAAACAAAAAAAGAAACGGAAAATAATCAGAACCGAAAGAACTTTGCCCTAAATTTCTATTCAAATTAAACACAGAACTTAAAACCCTAAATTCAAAAATTGAAAACAAAAAATAAAAACATAATTACCTCTCTTAGCTTCCCTCTCTTTCTCTTCGGCTCTTTGCGTTTCGCTCTCTCTCTCTCTCTCTCTCACTCTCTTTCTCTGCGAAACAACCGAAGCTTTGAAATGTTCAGAGGTTGGAGATGAAAGGTTTGGAAGTGGAGGGTGACGGCTAGCTTAAGATCAGAGAGATGGAGGGTGCGGGTTGAGATCAGAGAGATCGAGGGTGAGGGTTGAGATCGGGATTGAGAGATGGAGGCTGATATGCGATGGGTGGAAAATATTTTTAGTTCAATATTTATACAAATCCTAAAGCCGCATTTTTAACATGCGACTATAGGGAAAACCTGGGGGTGCGTTTGGAAAATGCGGCCCCATCCCAAACTAAAGTCGCGTGTTTAAAACGTGGCTTCAGACGAAATTTAAAGCTACGTTTTTAACACGCGGCTTCAGACCAAATTTAAAGCCGCGTGTAAAAAACGCGGCTTCAGGCATACCAGTGAAGGGAAAAAAAAAAAAAAAAAAGTTTAGCAAAAAATTAAATACGAAGGTCCTTAGGCCGCGTTTTTAGCTCAAAAAAACGCAGCCTCAGGAACATGCTATGGCCTCATGCATAAAACGCGACTTGAACCTTTTTTTAAGCCCCGTTTTTAAAAAACATGGCTTCAGTCTATCTTGGGCCGCGTTTTTTATAGCCACAGCTTAAAAAACGCTGCCCAAGGCCCCCGCGTTTTGTAGTGACATTAAAATATGACTTATTATACACATGAATGATTATATATATATATATATATATATATATATATATATATATATATTTGATATTGATCTCATACCTTTATATATGTGTGTGTTGCTGCCCATTTTTTCATGCAAGCCCAAACACAAAAGCTAAGCCGCAAAACCAATAAACCAATTTTTTTAGCTATAGCACCTATATTTTTTGGTATTTGGAATGCTAAAATAGCTTTTAAGTGGTTTTACAACCTCCAATATGAATGCTCTACTAAATAAAATCATAGAACCAACAAAACAAGATTATATACTATGTTAAAATAAAATGATAAGTATTTTGGAAAACTATTTTCTGTGAAGAAAAATATGGGAAAGAGGCTATGGACGTTAAAATAATAAGTACCTGGATCTTGTGATGTTTCAATAAGGGATGGTCAAAGGCCAATTGCTTGTTGATATCAATGCAATCAACAATATGCCCATACTCCGTCTACAAAATCAAATATCGACACATTCTCTTACAAGAAGAAAACAAGTTCTATCCAAATGTATCAAAAGAATTAAAGCTTTCATAATTTAAATAATAGTATTTAAAAGAAGTAAAGACTATGATGATGGTGATCGATATGATACAATAAAAAATAATAAATTAGAGAAACAAATAGCAAAGTTTTAATATTTTTGGACCTTGCTTGTAGTTTTTACTAGAATAATAATAAAGTGAATAAATTGATTAATTATTATTAGTTTAAGTTTTTGATGTATCAAAAAAAAAAAAAAAGATTTGAGAAAAGTGATAGTTTTTCATAATATTAGAGTGAGTGTTTCAAAATATTGAATACCATTGTTGAACTCACTTATAAAAGCAAACATATATAAAATGGTGCCAAAACCATTAAGACATGATAGTTAGTATATATCGTGTCATAATAGTTAGCATTAAGCATGTGTGCGTTGGTATATAGTTTGTCGTATAAGTTAATAGAACAATCTACATAATCAGGATTTTTAAAATTGATTTCTCAATACCTACCCAATATTGAGATCTAAGACTCTTAGCAATAAATATTTTATTTAAAATATAAAATCCTGATTTATTCAACTGAGATACTACAATAAGAGTCTTGTAACTCAATTGGAACATCTTAGTGTATTCAATGGAGACATCTAGGTTTATATCCCCCTAACCTGAAGTAATGATATATCAAAATATAATGTCAAACAAATTTTTCATGTTTTCCTTCCTCTCCCATTAATTGCCAAGAGTCTTAGAGTATGATAAATCAACAAACATCTTTTAGTGTTTCCAATGAAGAAATCTAATGTTTAATATCAAATCTCCCAATGTAACTACCAAATTATAAGATAATTTTTTTTTTTTTTAAGTCTATCACTTCACCCATTAACCATATAATAATAATAATAATAATAATAATAATAATAAATTGCAGATTGCGACAACCCATGTATGAAGTGGTTGGCTAACTAAATTACATTATGAAATTATTGTAAATTATTGTTATTGATTGTGGCAAACCATGTACAAAGTGGTAGATTCTACTACCTGAATGCTCTTAACGGGAGGTTTGTTGATGAGCTTGAGTTGAATTTCCAACAATGAATCCTCTTCATGAGTTAAAATTCGTGCTCCACTCACTCTATAACTGCTGGCCAAGAACAAGTACAAAACCACAATGAGGATTGTTTTTTCAAAATCCATTATCTCACCAATTTGAAGTCAATATGTATGAAGATTATTACAAACTTTTTTTTGAGAGAAGATTATTGTGAACTTGAATGCTATTTATAAAAAGAATCATTTTATATCTATATAATAATTATTACCATTTATATGCTTAGGGTACGTTTGGTAGACTGTAATAAGCATTGTAATGTAATAGTTATTAGTTATTATTATGGTTTAGCTATTCAATAGTTTGGTTATTTGTTTCTCAAAAAAAAAAAAAAATAGTTTGGTTATTTTTTATTACAGGAAATAGTTATTCCTTATGAATAGTTATTCTTTAAAATGAGAAAGAATCTATGTATATATGAAAAGTTTATGTATTTGAAATAAATATTTTTCAATTAAAGAAATTGCTAATACTAAGAAATAACTGAATAGTTATTACTCATGATTCATGAATAATCATTACATTACCATTGTAAACATAAAAAATAAGTTGACAACTTGCATAGTTATTACCAAAACGTTAATACTGCAGGTTATTTACTACCAATTTGAACTGATAGCAAAGTGAAATCAATAACAACCTAATGAAAATTGTTCTTATAACCCTATAAAATAAATAAAAATGAAAAACAAAATTAATTTTGTAAAAAAAAAAAAAATGGTGCATTGTATGACAATCAACTAGTCTAATACTAAAATGATTAAAAAGTGGTGAGAGCAGAGTTTCTCTGTCGCTAAGAAAGTGGGAGTCTCTCTCCCTCTTCTCTTAGGCAGTAGAAGTTGTTTGTCCCTTCTTTGAAGGTGAGTTTGTTTTGTTTGTTTGTTTTTGTCTTCTCTTGAGTCACCAAGTGTGCCTCTCGAGTTTGTTGGTTGGTTTTTTTCACAGGAATAGGGAAACACAGGAACTTTTTTTGTCTTTTCAACTCTCCTTCATAATTTGGAGTCCATCAACCTCTCTTACCTATGGAAGATCTCACTAAGAATTGGAGCAATTTAACTCTTTATGAGAAGGAGGACACTAGTTTTACTCTTCCACGAGTTCAGCAACTTAAGGAATACATCATCACGGCCACATTCCTTATTTCACGTTACCTAATCATGGAAGCTGTGATCCGGACACTCAAGCATTTGTGGAGATTGAAGAATGGTTTCAAAATCAGAAACATGGAAAGGATCATTGAAAACCAGCCGTGGAGCATCGACAAACACCTTGCCATCATTCAAAAGTTTGATGAGTCTATGAAATTCCATGAGTTGGCGTTTGACAGAGAAGAAAATAAGAGTCAGACATTGAGGCAGGCAGCGGAGACTGAAAGTGGTTCACCGAAAGTTGGAAATCCACTGAGTGCTGAGATGGAGAAGATGACAGCTAGGGTTTGCATTGAAGAGGAAAAGGGTATTAATGACGGACCAGTAACAAACAATGAGCAAACGGCTAAAGTAAACAAACAGAAGGAAACGGCTGCATTTAATTCCAATTCCAGTTCAGGTCCGAGATTTACTCTTCCAAAAAACTCGGGATTATCATTGAATGAGAATTATACTCTTCCAAAAACGGCTGTGCCAGAATCACCAATCAATAGCCAAGAATCTTCGCTGCCATTATCTCCCGCAATTAATGGGATTTTAAGCTGTCCTAAGGGCATTGATACGGAGTTAAATGCGGGGAATGATGACAGCTCACCAATTATTGCTCCTATTAACTCTAATTCCTAGCAATCCCAACAGCAAGTGTGTATTATGGTCAATATTCCAGACAAGGAAAAAAGCGTAACAACAACAATGAAGGGTAATGAACCAGATCAGTCCAATCAGCCTCCACACCGTGCCATTTGGAAACCTCCTCCATGGCCGATCCTGAAGGTGAACTCTGATGATGCGATTTTCCGGGAACAAAATTCTGTGGTTGTTGTTCTCGATATGGGAGGTGGATTAGTGTTGTTTTGGAGATCGACTATTGATGTAATTGTGGAGGGTTCGGGCACAAATTATATCGATATAATGTTTCAAGAAGAAGATAGGGCAAGGATTGGAGTGATCATTCGAGAATGCCAAGGAAAAGGCTTGGCACACATGGTCGGAATCATCCCTCTCCCCCTAACTGTCATAGAGCTTGAAACTTTGGCTATATCGAAGGCTTTACAGCTTGATGCTGATCTGAGTTTGGAAGATGTCACCCTAGAGGGAGTTCTAGAGATTGCAATGAACGCTTTGAATGCAGATTCGCAGTCTTTGGAATCCTTTGGTTTACTTAGTCGTGATGTTAAATGTTTTGCAAGTTTATTTCATTGTATTAGGTTTTCACATGTTCGTAGAGAAGGATTGTTGTATTCTCACATTAAGAGAAACGACAATGGGGTTGCTCATAGTCTGGCTAAAAATGTATTATGCATACCAGATTTTCAAGTATGGATGGAAGATGTCCCATCTCATATTGGTTCGATTTTACAATTGGATGTAGTTGAATTTTATTAATAAAATCTATCAGTTTCTTTCTCTAAAAAAAAAAAAAAAAAAACTAGTCAAATACTAAATGACATGTATTTGACTTTATGCCTAAACTATAGTTATTTATTTGGGCATAGAGCCAAATAATTTGATGAACCTATTCATCAAAAAAAAAAAAAAATTAATGAACCTAAGCCATGCTAAATGAGCCACATATTAAGTCAGATCAAAACTCAAAAATCAAAAGACCCTGCCAGGCCAGATTTCATGGTGAATCCTAAGCTAGACTAAACGGCCCATAATCAAGTCAGTCTAAAATACTTGCAAACCAAACCAGGCTTGATGATCCAAAATTTGTCAAATACATGTTTAATTGTTTTTTTTTTTTTTAATTTCTAAGCTATAAACAACAATTTTAATTAAAGTGTCAAATAAAAGAATTTAAACCTTCTAAATATGTATAAATGATCAAATATGTTAAGGAAATAAAAAAGACGTGACTGACGTAATCTTGCTAATTACTTTCAATGTACATCTTATATGAAAGTTGACATGCACATACAAAATCAATTAACAATTAATAGGAAGATTGATGTAATTCGTTCTTACTTAACATATTCCCTTATTCTATCATTTAGCTCAAAAAAAAAAAATCCCTTACAAATTCTTAAGAAAATTTTGTGAGCAATTACGTCAATCTAGTATTTTATGGAAATTAATTATACTGATGGCATCAATAATTTCTATACAAGGGTGTGGGAGAGAGGGACCCAAGCACAAGACAAAGCCCATGGGCCTTGTTCGCGGATGAGCTAAGGCCCATCCATCCGCCAATCCCAATCCGACACTTGGCCTAAGTCCGAGGAGGGAAGACATGAAGACCACACTAATTCAGACTAAACTTATGAACAAAGGTCCGAGGAAGGGAGGCTGATGGACCCGTCGTTCGAGGAGCCTAAGGAGCAAATGCATCTCAGGAATACCTTAGTTGGCTTCTTGCACCAGAAAGTAAAAAAATTATGGAAGACATCAGAGACATGCAAACAAAGAAGAAAGGAAATATTTGGGAAGGTAGCCATCACCTCCACATTTAATGCACTGCACCAACTGAACTGACCACGTTTATGAGAAAAAGACACCTGAACAGTAGCTCCACAACTCACAACACTCTCTACCACCTCCAGAAGGGTCTTGATGGGACAAGCATCCCAATTATTCCCTTGAGACGTACAAGTGGAGGGCTGAGATGCATCAGGAAAGACTATATAAGAGAAAGGAACCCCTCTAGGGAAAGGGTTGGAAAGTAGAAACTAGAAAAGAGAGAATTAAGTATCAAATTGTAGAGAGATTGGCATTAACTATATTAGAACAATCCATCCTCGGACAGGCCCGAGGAAGAGTTTATACTAAATTTGTGCTTCATTACTTCATCTCTTCACATCAAGAGTCATTACTTCCTTAATTTCATACTTGGATCCTATTTAGCATTATATTTGACATAGAAAGCTCACTCTCTTACAAATTAATTGTGTTGGGCCGAAAATACTGAGTACCACTATTCTAAGTGGGCTTGGGCTATTCTTTTGAGCTCCTACAAAGGGAAAGTCAAATCATGATATAAGAGAATTTTCTCTCAAAAAAAATTTGATATAAGAGATTTGACTTTACAAAGAAGAAATAAGTAGCAATATACTTTCCATAGAAGTGAAAGTCAAATTCATTTTTTAAATTTATGGAAATTATTTTAGCCTATGCACTAAATAATTAGGTTTCACGTTTTAAAATTTAATGACGAAAATTAGGTGTAACACCCCCAGCAAAAATAAGTATGACTTATGATGTCTTCATTCATTTACTACAAATCAATTTACCCCATGAATCTCTCTCAAAAAAAAAAAAAAAAAAAAAAAAAAAAAAAAAAAAAAAAAAAATTACCCCATGAATGTTTCTCCCAAAAAAAAAAATTAGCCCATGAATCCTAAACTTGATTCTCAAAAATAGAAAGAAAAATAAAGTTAGCCCACGATTTTGGTTTGATTCAAGTGACAAAGGGAATACCACTTCTTTATAAAGAAGATGGGCTTTACTCATCCAAAAAATGGATGGGCTTTTAGTACTCAAAATTAGTCATTCTTGGGTGATTAAATGAGAAATTTTCTATCACCTTCTTTTGGATATTGGAGCCCAATAGCCAAGATAGTTTCATTGTTCTATAACCAATTGCATAATTTCCATTTTTTTTCTCCTTTTTCTTCCTGTATAGAGGCATTCCCACAAAGCTAAATTTCTCTTCTTTCTTCTTAACTCTATAGTATGCACTTGTTTCTATAAAATTACAAAGTTTGCTGGGAAAATCTATAAAAATTTATGATAATACAAAATGATGCAAGACAACCTAGGCTTCCCACCTAGATTAATCCCACAATAAACCTTAGGCTAAACCGTTGAAAAAAGTACTAGAAACCGTTGAAAAAAGTATTTTCGATGGTTAAAATGACCGTTGAGAACTGCTACTAAAAACTATGTCAAGAAGTTTGTTCTACGCCCTATGCGACCATTGAAAAATGTGGTACTTTATTCACATGCATTGAATAGTTGACAAAGGTTGTCTTAAGATAAGTTTCAACAATTTATAACCATTGAAATAAGTATTTGTTTTTTTAAAAAAAATATATTGGATGCTCTATTTTACATTATCAAAATGTAATAGCCTGATTCAAAATATAAACATAAACACAATTGTTCAATTCCAAATTCAACTCTATTCTCATATAAAAACTAAAACACCAATCTAGTATTCAAATAGTTCCAAGTTTTCAAAATGACTAATAAAAAAAAATAAAAAACCTAAAACACTAGTCTAATTCTCATATGCTTCCTACTTCTCAAATTGCATTACATTAGTACCTGCATGCCTGCAATAAAAAAGGAAGGACCTATAATTAGAAAATATGTTACATCTTATCCCATATAACAGAAGTAGATAAACTTTAAAAAGAAAGGCAATGTATCTTAATTATTGAATGCTAACAAGTATGAAAAAAAAATATGAAGCTAGAAATTCAGTTTTTTTTTACTTTCTAAGGTATATAAACTAGGGCCACCACTCTAGGCTACAAAAGTCTTAAAAATAAATAAAAGAAAAAAACAATAATAAAATAAAATAATAAAAAAAAACACACACAAAAAAAAAAAAACACACACACACACAAAAAACACACCCTAAGCTTGCATTTCTGGAGTCTCTTCTGCCTAATGGTACCTCCCAGTTAGGGCCACCACTTTGTGCTTCCAAAGCATGGTCAGAATTGAGTATTGACTAGCACAGCCAGCTTTGAAATTCATCGCAACAAATCAACAATGTATTGGGCTCTAACTAACATGGCACCTCCTCCCCCAACTTAAGAACAAGTGGAGGGTACGAGCATGGATTCAAGTCCCACCAGCTCTAACTTAACAGTGAAAAATAAAAATTAAAAACCACTTTTAAATCAATCTAAGATCTAGACCCACTACATTACTGCCTTAAGAAGGTACCAACGCAGCACTAGTGTATGAGTCATATGAGAAGCCCAAAACATATACAACAGAGGGCAACTATAATTGTTTACTTTGCCATACATTTATAGAAAAAACTTCAACACTTCACAGGCTATTGAAATTCTAGATGAAACCAAGTCCAGAAACTTAATAAGCATAAGGGAAAACTTGAAGAAGCAAGCCACGACGTTCCACTTAGAAGAATGAAGAAGCAGTTAAAAACGGTGTCATCTCGAGTTGTTTTCTGTTATTAGTTTAGACTTTAAACACGTCATTAAGCCACATGTCTTGTATCTATTGGTATATTCTTTTTTCTGTTAGTTTGTTAGAGCTATTAGTTGTATATAAAACAAAGCTTGTACATTTTGTTAATTAAGCTTTCTCATTCTTTCATTTTCTAATCAATAAGATTTAGATTCAGCAAGAAAGCTCTCCTTTCTTTTATTGTATCAGTGCTCGAAGCTCATCAGTGGCTTCCAGCCAAAACACTACCTCTAAAATTCCAATTCCTTCTTCACAAAACACTACTGCTAACTGTGTTCCTCCACAGAATACCACTACTAACCGTGTTCCTCCACAAAATACCACATCTACCTCAATGAATGATGAAAACTCAAACCCTTTAAGTCCTTATTTTCTTCCAACTGTTGAAGTTGTGCTTGTTTCTCAGCCTCTTATTGGTACTCCTAGTTGATCAAGAGCTGTGTTTCTTTCTTTAAGTGGAAGGAACAAGTTTGGGTTCGTGAATTGAGCGATTCCTATGCCTAATCCTTCATCTCCTTTGTTCAATGCCTAGCACAAGACAAATACAACCATTCTTTCATGGTTAACTAATTCTTTGAGCAAAGACATTGCAGCAAGTGTGATCTACATCAACACTGCTAGGGATCTTTGAATTGATATAGAGAATATGTTTTCCCAAGGGAATGCTCCAAGGCTGCTTGAATTAAAGAAGGAAATTGCAAAATTTTCACAAGGCCAACTCTCTGTAAGCTCCCATTTGACCAGGTTCAAGATTCTTTGGGATGAATTTGTCAATTATCATCCTTTTCTTGGTTGTACTTATGCTTGCACCTGTGGTGCCAAACAATCTCAATTGGATGCTTAACAGAAAGATCATGTTTTTCACTTTCTTATGGGCTTAAATGATAGCTATGGACAAGTTAAAACTCAAATTTTGTTGACTGAACCTCTTCCCTCGATTAGCAAAGTGTATTCTTTGATTTTGCAAGAAGAGAAAAGGAGGAGTAAAGGTCAAGTAGTTGAAGCTGCTGTTGAACCCACTGCTTTGTATGCTAATAACTCTAATCAGCCTAGGGGTTATCAAGGTGGAAATCATAACTATCATCAAGGAGGAAATCATGGTCATCAAGGTGGAAAGGGGGGAAAGAAGGAAAGGCCTATATGCATATATTGTGGAATTGTTGGTTGTGTTGCAGATATGTGCTATAAACTGCATGGGTATCCCCCAGGTTATAGACCAAAGGGAAAATCATCAGCTAATCAGGTTTCTGCAAATGGAATGTTTGGGAATTCTGTGCCATACTAGACTAGCAACAATTGCCTTGGAAATTTCAATTCTTAAGCTATTTCAATAGACATGAAGAATTGCTCTCCTCAATACATCAGTTCACAGTCCCAATTCAATGGCACACAATCTCATATCAACATGCCACAATCACAATTTGGTGTTCCTTAATACCCAATAAGTCGGTCCTAGTGTGAGTAACTTTTATCTTTTCTCAATTCTTACAAGGAAACTGCTGGTGGTAATCAAGCTGCTCATCAGGCTGCAACTGTCATGAGTCCTCTCAATGCAGCATCCACTGACATAGGCCCCCTCAATGCCTTTGGTGCATCCACCTCACAGTCCAATTTCTCCAATTTCTCAGGTCATCCTTTTTGGTATCCTCTAAATATGTCACATTCAGTGTTTTCTGCTCATATTGTTGATAGAATAGCCTACAAATTCTCAGACTGGTTTATAGACACTGGAGCCACAGACCAAATGGTCCACTCAGTCTCCATCCTAACTACTATTACTTCCACTTTACACAATTTTGTTAACCTACCTAATGGAGAAAAGGCCCTTGTCACTCATATAGGAACTGTTCAAGTCTCTAATACTTTAACCTGAATTTCGTTGCTAAATAACTGTAATATGCTAAGTATTTTGTTAGTTGTCCTGTTGCGAAAGAATTTGTAATAATAGCATCTCGAGTTTCTTAAACTCGAGATTCAATTAAAAATCGAGCTTTTAAGACTCGTTTTTGTTGTTTTTCAGTTGCTGACATGGCGAAAGTTTCCACTTGGATAGATTTCCAAAATCGAGTTTTATAAACTCGGTTTCGCTTCAACGCTTTTTGCCCTTCCCACTTAAAACAATCTACAGAGACCCATTCAAAATCTCTCAATCTCAAACTCCGCTCTCTCAAACTCCGCTCTCTCAAACTCTTCCCCTCACTGTGAAAATTTCAAAATCAACTCACTCTCAGACACTCCGCTCTCTCAAACTCGCCGTGCCGAAGGTGCTGCTCCCATTGACACTCAGCCACCGAAACTCAGTTCTGCTTCCATTGACAGTCAGGCACTCAAAGTCAGTACTGCTCCCATTGAACCACCGTGCGCCTAAGGTACTCTCTCTTTCTCCAACTTCAATCTTAGGTTTTGGAATTTCATGATGTTTCCTATTTCGTTTTTCAATTTCGGATCTTTCTGGGTTTTGGTGGTTCATGTCATTTCAGTGAATGCATGTATATTATTCTGTTTGGTTGTTTGGGAAATTAAATTTTTTTAACTGATTGAGCATTTGATTGGGTTTCATTAGTGTAAAAAGTGTTAATATCTGGATTACATCGATATTTAATCTAGTTTGTTGGGGTTTCATTTGATTTGTTTGTGGGTTTTGTTTGATTTGTTTGTGTATCTTGTTTCATGGTATTTTCACTGATTTGTTTTGGGTTTGTTTTAATTTTCTGTATGTATTTTAGTTTGTGGGTTTGTAAAGCAAATTATGGGTTTGATGAAATGCTTCTATGAACGGTGTATGAGTTGTGAAGTAATAAGTGAGAATATTCATTTGAAAAAAATGAGAACTTACACCAGAACATCTGTATTTGAGCGTGGACAGGGTTTTGGGGTTGTGCCCCATTTGGTTCAGCCATGGGAATAAGGAATGAGTCATTGTTTGGTTTCCATAGATTGATATCTGTCAATCTTTATCATTCTAAACAGAAAGAGACCAAAGAAAACAAAGAAATCATTGATAAAACTCAATTTCTAATAGTTCAATGGGTTAAGTGTAATGAAGATAATAGTTTAGTGTGAAAAAGTGTAATTTGCTCTTGTTTTTATAGGGTTATTGCTGTTAATTCAAGAGCTAAAGTAGCTTCCTCATTCCTTTCTTCATATTGTTAGGAATAAACCACTTCTTTTGATAGTATATATCGATTTCGATGTTGAGAGCTTCAATTTGTCCATCATCATTGTGAAAATTAACTTTAGCTATAATGCTCTTATAGTTAATTTAAACTAGATGATGTCCCGTGCGATACACGGACTATTTTACAATTTCACTTGAACGTGTTACATGACAAAACCATAGGCTACCATAACCGAATGAATTATATATATATCCCCTAACCAATTCGAAATGAGAATGAGGACAAAGAGAATGAGAACCTCTTAATCTCATTCTTTGAATAAATATGCGAAGGTACCAAAATGAAAAATTTGAAATAATTTTCTTTTGTGTTGTCCCTATTCTGTTACAACTGCATTGTTTAATGTCAAGATGTGTCTCCTCTTTTTTATTTTTTTGGATAGTATAGATATGTCTCCTTTAGTTGCATTGTTTCATTCTTGTAGGTGTCTTTGTCACTTCTCTACCTCTCTCTCTAAATGAACAAGCTTATTCTTGTGGGGGTATAAACCCAATTCTAAAGTACATTGATTCAAAGAAAAAGCAGAATTAATGAAAGTAGTAATTTAATTTGGTACAGAATTCAATTTCTTTTAATTGTAAAAGTTTACAAAATTATTCCAACTCCAAAAAGGTTAACAGTTTCATGATGCCATTCCTTAGCCCTTATTAGCTAGTAGCCTCCTAGTATTAAAATATAATCCATATTCCCACTCCAGGTTTACTTCAACCAAACCAATTAAATCTCAATTTGGTCAAGCTTGTGTTTAATTAAATAAAATGAAAAATTGAAGAATCAATTGCCTTGTTCTACACTGGTACTCTAGTAAGACCATTCACTATCACACTCACATTGTGTAGGTCCCACATATAGTACATAAATCTTTATTACTTATATATATATATATATATATATATATATTTAAAGCATTGCAGTTAGCCAATGGCATGCATCCTTGTGTAACTATAAATAGACAAGGTAGTGCATATTGTAGTCATCTGTTATAATTACTTATCAAAAAAATAGTATAGTCATCTTTTATAATCAACAAGAAAGAATAACTGAGAGGCATTTTCCAAGATTTTGTCTCTTGAAGAGTTGAAACAACCCCAGCCTGCTCTAATACGAGACTTAGCCTTGCCCATCTTTCCAAGTCGTAAACTCATTCTTTCTATCAATTTGGTACTGCATTTTGGTGCTATCCTTTGCCATCCTATGAAACTGGAAAATTAGAGGATCCTTTAACAGTTTTTACTAGTCTGAAGTAGTTTGATTTGTCAAATGTGATCAATTCTTCCGCCATTACCAGAAAACATCTCTACTGTAGGTAATCCCACTCAACATTATGGCTGAAGATTCTATGGACAGGTGTTTCTATTAGTGATCTTTATAGTGAAGAAGTTAAAGCTTTTGTTACATTCTACTTAATTTGACAATCTTTCCATGTGTTTTTAGAACAATAAAATGAACTACTATATGAAGAAGCACATTGTGTTTATTAATGCTTCTCAAGCATTTTGACATAATTACTCATCATTGTTTTTGAGTTTTCTGTAAACAAAGTCGTCTTATTAAATAATGCTAATAAGCTGCTCTTCAGTATAGATTTTCCCTGCATGTAGAGTAGCACTCCTTTGCCCCTACACTATTAATGATCTCACAGTTGCACTGTTTGCAGTATGGAGCCTCGGATTGATGAGGAGCTAGAGGTCTTGGACCCCGGTCCGCGTCAGAGGTCATTGTTGACACGACAGCCATATCATCGATCAGAGGCCATTTGGAATGGCGAGGTGAAATTTCTAGTTCTAACAACTGCTTTAATATTTACGTTGTCTTTGACTGTTAGTTAGCAAGTTCTTTCAATGTTGTATTTCTAGTTCTAACAACCGCTATAATTTTGATCGATTTTGTAGGACTCGGGCCTACTTACGTGCCGTGGTCGCACTAAGGAGATGGCAAACGTTCAGATGCAAGATAATCAAGTCATTGACATTATCAAATTGCTAAGGCTAGAAGGATTGTTTAGAGCCCCTTCAAGAGAGATAGATAATTGCCTAATATCGGCCCTAGTTGAGCGATGGCGGCCGGAGACTCATACTTTCCATCTTCCACATGGTGAGATGTCAATCACCCTACAAGATGTGGAGGTAATTTTCGGACTTCCTATAGACGGTGACGTCTTGGTTGGGCCGACTGCTGTGGTGGATGATGGGGGTTGGAGGCAACTGTGTACGGAGTTGCTTAGTTTTACTCCGTCGAATGACAATAAAACTTTGGTGGGGCAAAGAATTCTCATCAGCCGACTTGTTGAGGCCGTTGCAGCGCCATTGCCTCATGACGCAACGGAGATGCAGATACACCAGTATGCCCGGTGCTATATTTTAGCGCTAATAGGGGATAAACTTTTCATGGACAAGTCAGGAGATAGGGTGCATCTGATGTTCCTGGACTTCATGCGTAACCTTCGTGATCTGCCACAATATAGTTGGGGTAGTGGTTGCCTGGCCTGGTTATACAGGGAGTTGTGTCGGGCAAGCGAGAAAGGGGCATCGCAGATTGGTGGGGCGTGCACCTTGATCCAATATTGGGCATGGGCAAGGTTGCCATTCTTGTGCCCGAGGATAGAGCCCCCACCTGGATGTGATTATGGCCCATGGCCATATGCTCCACTTGCATTTAAGTAAGTCTTTTCCTGATACCAAATGTGTTCTGCAATGTACTCTTCTTAGTAACTAAATTGTATTATCGTTCTTATGTTATTTGCTCGTAATTGTAGGTGGGTGCGGGTGCCAAGCCCGAAGAATAGGCCATCCGGCATGACCTTGGTCCACTATCGCGAGCTATTAGTTACAATGCAGCCAGAGCAGGTAATAATATTCAAAAAATCTGTTTGGTTATGATAATTTTCGTTAAGAATATAATTGCTTCATCCTTTAACATATCTTTTGTTATAATTTTAGTTTTACCCTTTATTTATGTATTCTCCCTTGTTTCACATTTGAAGATGCTATGATAATTGTTTTTTTTTTCTATCGTAGATTGTGTGGCAGCCATACGAGGCACACTTCGGCCACCTTCCTGAGTTCTGCGTTGAAGGGAGGGATACGTGGACAGCAAGGGTGCCGCTTGTGTGTTTTTGCATAGTAGAGAGACACCACCCAGACCGTGTCCTTCGACAGTTTGGCTTGGCACAGGAGCGGCCTGACGATGTTGTCTACGATGATAGGCTGCATAAAATCGACTTACGTGGGAAGGTGGAAAAGAATTGGAGGGAGGAGCATGGACCGTATATCATTTCATAGGAAATGAGACAACAACAACTTTGTCATGCACCTCCTCAGATTGGTGAGATGCCCCGCAATCATGCCTATTACGTCTGGTACCGTCCGGTCACTCGAAAGTATGTCGACCGCAACAGCGCTAAATTAGATATAATGGTAATGTGTTCTAATTACATTTGATTTCCTACTTCGTTTTACTTGAGTACATGTATAAACATAGAATCAATTTCTATGAATTTCTCAGCAAATCTGGTTTGATTTGACTGACATGTAATGAAAGAGTTTTTGATACATATAGTATTCTAATAGAACTGTTAGTTTTGAGTAGATTCATAAGTATTATATTATTCATTCATTAATTGATACATAAATGTCTCAAGTCTAATTGTACTGGTTCTTTCTCCGTTTCAGATTCAAAGCCATTTAGCGCTGTTGGCGACGCTTCCTGAAGGCAGCCAAGCTCACAACCATGTCCGGCGTGTCCTAAATAATGTGGCTGGCCTTGGTGGTGGTCCTGCAGTAAATGAGCATGCAAACAATGGGCATGAGACTGAACTAGTAGCTACTGCAACATTAAATCTGCTTCAACATTGTGACTGTTCTCAACAAAAGCCCCTTCGAAAATGAATAAGAGAACCTCTGCTATTATGTACAGACCACTTTCATAATGATTCCATGAAAAGTCGTTACAAGATTAAAGTCCATAATATTTTGTTCACACATACACATCTATATTAACCTGTACTAACCTATACTAACCTATACACATCTAACCTATACACATCTATACACATCTAACCTATATTAACCTGTACTAACCTATACACATCTATATTAACCTATACACATCTAAACTCAATCTGCTACACCACTATAAAAAGTGTTAGGGACCTTAAAGGTTTCACTGGAAAAAAAAAATGTAAACGTCCACATGATTTACCTATAACAAAATCAATGGTTCTTAAGTTTGCATCTTGTATAGAGGCAGACAATTCCTAAATAAAGGAACTGTCATGTTCTAGTGCTACGTTTACCATTTACTAAACTGAAAAGGGGCAACTCAAGCAGTTAAAATTACATTAATGTCTCTAGCACCATGTCAGAAAGCAAAATGAAGGAAATATTAGGCAGCCCTTAAAGTTAGAATTAGTCACTACACAAATAATCCTCTCCAAGTTCTTTTTTTACTATATTCTGAGATGTTCACAATTTCCAGGCATGGCAAACAACACAGTCAACTCCAAAGCAAGACTTACATCCTAGCATCCATACCTAAATCCCCTGAGATATCTGCATACTCATGTCCTGCTAGTCTTTTGTACGCATTATTTCAAGAAGAAGTTTTGTAACTTCAACAATTACTATAACCATGTGCCCATTTTCTTTGTCTTTTAACAATAAATTCAAACAATCCACTAGCTCCTTCAAGATAAAGTGGTGACTCGACAATCAAGCAACACTCCACATCTCAGATAACAAGGGAAACGTACATTGCTATGAATCTTTCATAAAATTTTCTAACCTACAAGAATTTGGTGAATCTAATTCAAAAAAGATTGATTCTCTTTAAAATTGGCCAATTTGATCAAGAAGAATTAATGCAGGGAAACACCTCAAAAAGAATAAAGTCAATGAGAACAGAATTTTTTTTATTTCACCAAAATGGCTAATGCAAAAACATATTTTTATCAAGATGGTTAAGATTAATCACATGAATTACTAATAAATCAAAGAAAATATAACAAATAATATATAGCTCAAATGACATGCAAGCCAATAAAAACACGGAATTGAAATCAAGAACAAAAAGATACTACAAGAAGAACATCTTATATTAGGAAAAAACATGGAGTCATTGGAAAACCCATAAAGTCATTGGAAAGTTCTCTTAGTGGCAAAACCCATACACAACTAATACCCGACTACAATAACAATCAAATCAAAAAACCCATACCTGAAATACGAAATTGTTGAGAGGGAAGAGCAGTGAGAGAGGCAATGTGGTGAGTGAGAGTGAGAGGTGTGAGAGTTAGTGAGGCTGACTGAATGGGTGAGAGTTAAGGATGCTCTGTTTTTGGGTGAGAGTTTAGTGAGGCTGAGTGTGGAATACCCAGGAACACGTTAGTAAAATAATACTGCTATCTGTTTTTGAGTGTGGACAGAATGGGTTAGTAAAATAGTTCCACCAGAACTCGAGTCTATAAGACTCGAGTTCTGTTCAAAATTTATTTAGAACAATGCTTGGTTAAGTAAATCTCGAGTCTTATAGACTCGGATTGTGCCAGGCAAAACTCGAGTCTCTAAGACTCGAGATCTGTTGAAAGTTTCTTAATCCTCTAATCCAATCTCGAGTCTCATAGACTCGGATTGTGCCAGGCAAAACTCGAGTCTCTGAGACTCGAGATCTGTTGAAAGTTTCTTAATTCCTCTAATCCAATCTCGAGTCTTATAGACTCGGTTTGTTCCAGGCAAAACTCGAGTCTTAAAGACTCGAGATCTGCGTGGCAATTTTTGCCACCTCAGCAGTTCAGAATAAATGCAAAGCGATTCTATAATACTCGGTTTTTAAGTTAAATCTCGACTTTCAAAAACTCGAGATGTTAGTTTTCTTAATTGTTTCAAAACGTTCCTAACTTACTATTTTGAATGGCTGAAGACATCTGTTATGCACAATACCTCCTTTAACCTTGTATGGTGTTTTGTGTGTTCCATCTTTTAGTTTTAATTTGATTTCAGTTACTCAATTGACCAGAGTTACTCTTTGTTGCCTTATTTTTCTTGGTTCCTTTTGTTTCATCCAGGACCTTGTTCATTGGAACACGATTAGTCTAGGTAGGGAATCAAGAGGTCTTTATCTGCTGCAACAAAGTCAATCTGTTTCTTCTACTTGTTCAGTTTTAGGTGTTTCTAATTCTGTGACTTGTAATACCTTTCATTTGTGGCATTTTCATTTGCGCCATCCCTCACATGCCAAGTTATCTTTGTTGAATAAATTTGTACCTGATGTACATGTCAATAAAGAACATTGTTGTGATATCTACCATTTATCAAAGCAAAAGAGATTGCCATTTCGTTTTAGTGTTCATGTATCTTTGTCTCCTTTTGAATTAATTCATGTTGATCTTTGGGGTCCTTTTTCTGTTCCTACAGTTGAAGGCTATAAGTATTTTCTCACCATAGTTGATGATTTTTCAAAATGCACTTGGGTCTACTTGTTAAAAACCAAATCAGAAACTCAATTCTCAATTCCACAATTTTCTGCTATGGTTGAGACCCAATATAGTACCAAACTCAAATGTATAAGAAGTGATAATGGGACAGAATTTTTCTTGAAAGATTTCTTAAAATCCAAAGGTATATTGCATCAGTTAACATGTGTTGACACTCCTCAACAAAATGCTGTTGTTGAAAGCAAGCATTAACACATCTTAAATGTTGCCAGAGCCTTAAAGTTTCAATCTTCCTTACCTTTAAACTTGTGGGGTGATTGCATACTTACTGCTGTTTATCTCATAAACAGACTACCTTCAAAAGTTTTGAAATATAAAAGTCCCTATGAGCTTCTATTCAACCAACCTCCTTCTTATACTCATTTGAGAACCTTTGGATGCTTGTGCTTTATTTCTACTCTTTCTTAAAACAAAAATAAATTTGCTCCTAGAGCTCGAAAATGTGTTTTCCTTGGTTACCCTCATGGTATCAAAGGGTACAAAGTCTTGGATTTAAAATCCAACACTATTTTTTGTTTCTAGAGATATCTATTTCTATGAATTTGTTTTCCCCTTTGCCTCCATTCATTCCTCTCCTTCTAATTCCAATTCTAATTGTGATTTTCTTCACTCTTTTGTTTTTCCACATTGCATTCTAGATTCACCATCTTCCCCATCATTTGTTACTTCCACAGATTCTGCAGATGTTACTCATAGTACTCATTTTGTTCCTTCTTCTACACTTACACCTACTACTAATAGTGCTGAACTTGATTTAGTTCCTAATCCTATTCAAAGGCCTATTTCTTCCATTAGAAGATCATCTAGACCTCACAAAGCCCCTTCTTACCTTCAAGATTATTCTTGTCACAAACCTCTTTCAGGTCTACCATATGACATTTCAGATTTCCTTACTTACTCTCATCTTAATAAAGCCTATAAACATTTTATTTTTACTGTCCAAGCTACCCCTATTGAACCTACATCTTTCCATCAAGTAGTCCAATCTCCAAATTGGAGAAATGCTATGGACAAAGAAATCCATGCTTTAGAATTTAATAACACTTGCTGTAAGTGGGTATACATAATCAAATGTCATTCTGATGGTTCTATCGAGAGGAATAAGACTCATCTTGTGGCTAAGGGTTACACAAAAAGAGAGGGCTTGGATTACACAGATACTTTTTCTCCTATAGTAAAGTCTGTCTTAGTTAGAATTGTTCTTTCTATGGCTGTTGTGAAAGGTTGGTGTTTACATCAAATGGACGTTAATAATGTCTTTCTTCATGGGGATTTGGATGAAAAAGTTTACATGTCTCTTCCTCCTGGCTTTCACAGCAAGGGGGGAGCATGTTTTTGGCAGTAACAGTATGTTAGTTTGCAAGCTTAACAAGAGTTTATATGGTTTAAAACAGTCTTCTAAGCAATGGTCTGCTAGGTTCTCCTATAATATTCTGAATTTTGGTTTCATCCAATCTAAGGCTGATTATTCACTCTTTACATATACTAAAGGAGCATCCTTTACAATGCTATTGGTGTATGTGGATGACATACTTCTCACAGGGAATGATCCTGGTTGTACAGCTGATATAAAGCAAGTACTTGACAAGAATTTTGGCTTAAAAGATCTTGGTTCCCTCAAGTATTTCTTGGGACTTGAAGTTGCAAGGAATGAAAGAGGAATTACCTTAAATCAAAGGAAATATGCATTGGAGATTCTACAAGACACAGGTTTGATTAGTTCTAAACCAGTTAATACTCCAATGGAGCAGAATCTTCATCTCTCCAAGGATGAAGGAAGGCCAATTGCAAATTCAAGTCAATATAGAAGATTGATTAGTAGGCTTCTATATTTGACTTTAACGAGGCCAGATATTACATATGCAGTGCACAAATTAAGTCAATTCCTTTCTGAGCCTAGAGAACCACATTTGAAAGTTGCTCATAGAGTTCTTCAATATGTAAAGGGTTCTCCTGGCAAAGGACTTTTCTTTCCAGCTAAGCCAAACTTGCAAGTTAAGGTTTTTTGTGATGTAGATTAGGCTGGTTTCCCGGATACTAGAACTTTCTTAACAGGATACAGTGTATTTTTGGGAGAGTCATTAGTGTCTTGGAGATCAAAGAAACAAAGCATAGTATCAAGGTCATTTGCTGAGGCAGAGTATAGAGCTATGGCAACCATAACTTGTGAGATAATTTGGATACTATAACTGCTTAGAGATTTGAGAATTGATCACCCTAAAAATGCTATGCTATTCTGTGATAACCAAGCTGCCTTACACATTGCAACTAACCCAGTATTTCATGAGAGAATGAAGCACATAGAGGTGGATTGCCACCTTGTGAGAGACAAAATAGCAGAAGTAATAACGACTTTCCATGTTTCAAGTAATCTTCAAGTAGTAGATATTTTCACCAAGGCTTTGGGTTTACCATCCTTTTTTAGCTTGATGAATAAGCTGGGCATGATTGATAAATTTGCTCCAACTGCTAAAGATACTTGTTTGGAAGATCAAGTCTTGAAGCCTGAAGTTCAAGACTTGAGGGGGAGTGTTGAAATTCAAGATGAAAACCAAGTCTAGAAACTTAAGCAGAAGGGAAAACTTGAAGAAGCAAACGACGACGTTTCACTTAGAAGAAAGAAGAAGCGGATGAAAACGGTGTCATTTGGATTAATGAAAACACGTGTGGCAGACACGTGAGTTGTTTTCTGTTATTAGTTTAGGCTTTAAACACGTTATTAAGCCACATGTCTTGTATCTATTGGTCTATTCCTTTTTCTGTTAGTTTGCTAGAAATGTTAGTTGTATATAAAACAAAGCCTGTAGATTTTGTTAATTAAGCTTTCTCATTTTTTCATTTTCTAATCAATAAGATTCAGATTCAGCAAGAAAACTCTCCTTCATTTACAAGCCATAAGATTCTCCAATAGGGTATTGCAACTCTAAAGTAAAGAGTGCTTACCGGGATTTCTTAATCTGTGCTGTGGGATAGAAAAGCCTGGTAAGCCTTAGAAATAACTTTGGCTGCTTCACGCAGTACAAGGCCTTGAAGATCCCCCAAAGCCAAATGTCTTTACTTACCTAAAATTAATATCCAAATTACGGATGAGAAATAGATTTTTTTTTGTTGGATAAGTCTAAATTACTGATGAGAAACAGGTTACTTTTGGCTTCATAATATATTGGAACCCAATATTGACAAAGATTTAATCATTATTTGTCTCAAGATGCACCATTTATGGTACCCAATAGGTTTCAACTATTATAAAGGTGAGAGCGAGAGAGAGAGAGAGAGGTGTAATACCAACCCATACATCTACGTGCCACACCACCTGCCAACCAAATTTTTTGATTCCCGGTGAATGGCACTTCAATATTGGGGAATTTCCACTACTCATCTGCCTATTTAAATTATGCATATATGTATATGGTTTCAACGCAATGCTGGTGGGACTATAAGAATTCTAACCGATTAATTGAATATTAGTTAAAACTGCAGTAGCTAGTTCATTTGCATCATGGCCTTTCCTAGGACTTTTCCCTGCCACCTTTATTAAATTAGTGCTCACCTCTTTATCTCTCTCTCCATCATTTTTCTCCCTGAAAACATCAACATGATACTAGTTAGTAATACTATAATTAGCAAATAGGGGAAGGTTATATTGGTGGAACTGACACTTTTGGTTTTGATTGAATTTGTTTTAACTTCAAAATCATGAGAGTTGCACAGGTTGAAAGAGAATAGTACATATATTAATTATTTAATATAACTGCAAAAGTTAAGATAAACAAGAGAAGAGGAAGAATTTTTGGAAGGAAAGATGGTAATGCTTTAAGGAGGATGAGGGAAGACAGGGACATTGGCCCCAGGGTCAGGGTCAGGATTGCCACATTATCTATCTCAGCACTGCTTTCCAGATTGGCTTAACCAGAGTACAAAGCAAACCAACAAGACATTTGTAAAATTAACATTATCCCATGCAAATCCACCTTGCAGTTATTTCATAACCTACACCCCAAAGAACAAATACATCAAATAACAGCAGATGCTAAATAAGTAGATATACATTTGTCACAAAGAGACTAATCTATCAAAGTATATTTTGATAAAAGAACGACATCCTTCAAATAATCAAACAAGATGCTGGGATGGACACCAAATTTTATTATAGGCATCGTGACCAATTTTGATTTAAGAATAATCCTCATAGCTGCATACAAGTGATAACCTGTAAATCACATGCCTTGGTGAGAGGCTGAGAGCACACAATCAAACACAATGTTAGTTACAAATACAAACACTAATGCTCATAAATTTGAACTCATTATTTAGCATACTGTATTCGGTTGAAAGTAAAAGAAGATGGATAAACTATTTAGTTTTATCCAATGAATTTGGTTGAAACACAGACTCTCTTTAATTAAGCTTTAGAAAGCATAGAAAATCTCAGTATCAAGTCCCAACCCAACGAAGAACTAATTAGGTAACTCAGGCATGCAACAACAATCAGGATGTTCCATTCCACCACCAACAGTCAATGCCTTGACTGACAAAATATCAAAACACAAAGACCCCATCAGCAAGAATGTATTTAATCAACAAATCTTTTCCTTGAGAATCCACTAAAGCAGATTTACTACCCTCAAGAATATAAATATAATGATCAAGAACTGAGCAAACTTAGTCAATTTAAGGCTATTATATATAGGCCACTTCTCCTTGACTACAATTGTTATATCAGTCACTTTCAACAAGACATCCATGTGCACTCCTACTGGACCCTGTTCTGACACCTCTAGAACAGTCCACTTTATTTATCCAACAAATGTGCAAAACAAAAGATGCCTTTTTGTTAAGTTATTAGCAAACAGTATTTGTTTCTAAATTTACTCTTATGGATTTTCTTTAAGCACCAACTAAGAGATGCCACTTTAAAGCAAATTTAATTGACACTTAAAAAAAAGGTTTAAAGTTACTGCTAGAAGAAGTAGATTTTAGATTGAAGTTGGTACCAAAAAAATCAATTTTTATACTCAAAGAGACCAAAGATTAGTCGAATTTGGAATTTAATAGATAAATAAAAGACTAGTCTTGTTTATAACAAACAGGATGATAAAATGGACTGAATGACCTTAATTATTTTTTGTGGGCTTAAATTCTGCTATTCCCCTGATTGAGGGTGAAAAACCTGAAAATTAGCATGTAAACCCTCATCAAGAAACCCATATGGAAAGCCATGTTCTCTCAACACAGACATACAACCCATCAAATCCATCAGATTTCATCTATAGGATCATGAAAGTAAACCTAGTGAAATGACAAGGTGAAAAAAACAATTATCAAATGGCAATTCTGCATACATCTCTAATATGATACACTAATTGACTTGCTTTTCCTTCAAACATATATCATGTATTAATAATAAACAAGTGCCTAAAGCAGATTCATGGACAAAGGAGTGAAAGGAAAAAGAGACCCTATAAGGTCAACTTAATTTAGAATTGTGTTGGTTTCTGCTTTGTTGTCTTTTACTGTTCTGAAACTTTTGTATGATGCTATCTCGTGGTAAAAACATGAGTCGGTTTTTATAACTGTCAATTATCTGCTTCAAAAAAGGCAGTTGTAAAACTGAAATTTCAAGCTTGCCTAGGAGAGAATCTTTATGCCTTGATTGCTGAAGAAGACAGCACCAGTTCAAAAAACTATTTTGAGATAAAAGATAGAAATACTATTATTCCATTATTGTTTTTGAGATAAAAGATAAAAATACTATTTTTTTTTTCAAAAGATCTATATTATTCGAACTTTTGTATAATGTGTTATGATTTTTTTTTTATATATAATTAAAATTTTTAAGTTCCAAAATTAATTATTTGAATTTCTCATTCTCTTAAGAAGACTATTATAATAACCAAACCCCATCACAAATTTATAATGGATATTACTCAAATAATTTATAGAAACATTCAAATACATAATCATTTCAATTTTAAAATATCTAAAAATTAATTCAAACCAAAACTATAAGAGTGATAGAGAGTACATGTGATAAATAACTCAAAAAAACACCACCAAATTGTATCATCCAAAAGTAGAGACAAAAAAAAATCATCAATTTAAATTAGAGTTGCAAGAAAAAATTAATAATAATAATAATAATAATAATAAGAGAGAGAGAGAGAGAGAGAGAGAGAGAGAGAGAGAGAGAGAGAACAATCACCTTTTTTGGAAGAGAATGTGAGACAAATAACAAAATTATATAAAAGAAAATGAGTAGAAAAATATTCAAAAGAAAATGTATAGCTGTAAACACCAAATTATCTAAATCATGCTATGTAATAAAATAATATTAAATCATTTTGTAATTTCAAAGGATAACATGTAACAAATAAAGAAAATAAAATTAAAAAGATAAAAAAAATTAAAATATAACCAAATCATATCAACCTAAAGTAGAGCTAAACATAAAAATTCATCAATCTAAAGAATTAAACATCCACCAAAAGAAAGAATATATATATGGAGAGAGCGAGAGAGAAGGAGAGAGAGAGGGAGGGCGGTTGGTTTTAATGGGCAATTGCAGATGCATAATTGAATTCAGCCTGCAAGAGTGATTTTCATTTATTAAAAAAATGGTATTTTTGTTTTTGTTGGTGGTTTGGTTGTGTAATGGATGGTTATCGATGCAGAATCGTCCATGAACATATGCTTATGCTTGGTGTTCAATGTTATCCTATTAAATTCTAGGTCTGTTAATTGTGAATTCAAATAGTTAGCCGATTGGGTTTTAATGGAGTAAATGGGGTAGGTGAATGGGTTGTGGTTAGCTTAGTTCTTATGGAGAGAATTCTACATAATTTATCCAAAAAAAATGTGGAAGGTGAAAAATAAGAAAGTATTCAATGGATAGTTGAGAGCATTGGAAATTTATAGTGTTAAAAACAACATAGTTAATTGTAGGGGTGGCAATTAAAGGGTTTGAACTTGAAAAAAGCTAATTGGGTTCAAAAGGGAAAATGAAGAGTTGAGAATTGTAAAATGACTAAATTAATTGTGAGTTGGATTTAATGAGTTAGAGTGTGTAAAATTGCACTATTTATTTATATATTAATATTGTTTAAAAAAATGAAAAAGAAAAGAATATAATACAGCTGATGATATAGCTCAACTGGAACGTAGCAACAATAAATACTACGCTTCAACTTTTAGATATATATAAATTTGCTCTACAAAAGAACGGGCCCATAAGTTAAAGTCTCACCTAAACTAATTTTATTATCAATGCTACTCTTCATACCAACACTATCAGTCTAAGTTATCCCTACGTAGACCAAGCTAAACCTAAATCCAACAAGGAACTTCACAACCCGAGCTGGACCAAAGCTCAGAATGTAATTCAAATAAGCAATTAACAAAGCCAGCAAAATTATGTCTATTCAAAACCTACCACTCCCCTCTCTTCCGTTCTATACATTTATACCATGCCAAGTTGCTTTTTCTTTTTTCTTTTTTGGTTGATAATATGTAAAACTTTTATTGAACTAGAAAAACTACACAACTTAGGAGGAGTCCATATTAGAAGTAAACCAAACCTCTTGTAAGATAACATCAACAAAAACTTGAGGGCCTGAACTTAAATAAATAATAACAAAAAAAAAAAAAATACAAGGACATTTTCAAATTCTTAGATAAAAGTATTTTAATTATTTAATAGATATAAATTCGAGTCTCAAACTATTTGTTATATGTATTTTAATTATTTTTAACGTGCAGAAATAATAAAAATCAGGCACTAGAGATGCTAGCTAACTCGATATCTCGAACATATCCTCATCGAGCTCCATAACTGAAGATGGTGCGCAACCACTGTTTGCATGGGCGAAAAAACACCCATACAAACAGCACAACGAAAACCACCAGAAAGACAATCCCCGTAATGAGGATCCCGATGCGATGGCCATGATGAGGTAGCAACGCGAAAGTGGGTGGTACAAAATGGCTCGACATGGGGGTGGGTGGTGCCAAATGGCTCAACACGGGGGTGGCTAGCACAGCATGGGCTGGAAACATGGAGGTGGGTGGTGCTGAGTTAGGAAATGGCAAAGAGATAGTCATGGTGTGGCTTACAAGGTAAAACACATTACACATCAAACCAAAATTTTTTAGAAGCTAGCAAGTGTGAGAGTGCCTTTTTCTTTAACACACGAACCCAAGGATCCTGGGCCAAATAGTTGTGGTTTGGTGGACTGGAGCTAAAGGGGCTGTTTAAGAACCAAGTGGTGCACAGGGCAAGCTTCCTACAATACATATAAACTAGCAATGAAATATTTGTATTGAATAACAATGAAAACAGCAAAAGGAATGTAAAGTAATCAGGAAATACGCAGAACAATTGCTGGGGATCCTCAAATTAATAAGAAATATTTCATTAGTTTTTCTTAATTATGGTTACAATGTGCTCACTAAGACGTGATACAAGGTTCAAATAAGCTCAAAAATTACAGACTTAGATGGCTATCCAAGCCTCTAAGACTTGCAAAGTTTGAATCCTTTTGAATCCAAGTATGTGCTATAGTGGCTGTTTCTAGGATACCGGGAGATATTTCACTACTTTTTTGAGTGTTTCTACAGAGTTTTCTCAAGAATTCTGTTGTGATTTTCTATTGTTTTCTCACAGAAATTTTCTTGTCCTTTTGCTGGCTGCTTTCCCCCCTTTTTATAGTGTTATTCTAGAGTCTCGGGGAACTAGTGATTCCTCTGTTTTGCTCCCTGGGTACCAGAGCCCGTTTTGTGCCCGTCACCCAGAAAGTTAAGCCTTTCCCTGTTTTCTCATATTTTCCTTCTTTTGATACTTTTTTCTTGAAAGCCCATGGCTGACTTTCCGTTCCGGGGCGCGCCCGTTCCTCAAAACCTCTTATGATTCAGTTTTTTTGGCCGTCCTTCTTCTTTGTCATTTTTCCCAAGTAAGCGGAATCTATCTTTGCTAGTTCGAAGGTCTTTGCTGCGACTTCCCTTTTTATATCTTCTCATTCTGGTTCCCCGAGGTATCGTTCACTTGCATCGTGAATGGTTACTCTACGCTCCCTGCTTTTCTTGCTGCCTCTAGTGCCCGAGAAGGACATTTCCCCCCTTCGTTTCTTGTGTTTCTTTTGGCGTTTTCCTATGAATTGTCTTAATCCTTTTTTTTTATTAGGTTATACGTCTCGGGGATCCCGAACCTTTATCAATCCCCGAGGATCCCGACTTAGCTCCTTGCACCGGTCATTCAATTTTTGACAGACTGGATCTTTTTTTCTTTCTCTATTCTTCCTTCTTTCCTCATAGGCTTTAAGGCTTGTCCCTTTATAGCTTTCGGGCTTCAACCCTCTTGGGCTTTTCTCAAGTTCACTTATCTATGGCCCTTTGTAATTTCTTTGGGCCTAGATGTTGTAATTTTTAGACCTCAACATGTAGCTCCCTGAGCTCGTGGATTGCCTGAAGCCCACGCGTGAGTAATTCAGAGTTTTAGTTTCTGTAGGATTTCCTTCTTCACTATTTTAATTATCTTTGGGTTCCTCTTTTTTCCTTCTTCAGGATCCTGGCTCTTCCGCTGCTTTTAAGGTATCCTGGTCTTCTCTGCGTGTCGTGCCTTCTCATTTTGTAATTTCCCCCTTTTGCGTGAGACATGGCAGTTGAGTTTTTTGGAGTAAAAACTTCCTCCACCCACTTTTTACGTTTCCCGTAACTTCCATTAATAACTGCTAATAAATCTCTCCCTTAAAATTAAATTTTTTGGCAACTGGCGCGTCTTTCCATACGTTGTCTTCTCCAACTGCTCTTTGTGTCTTTATTGCAGGTGTTTCATATTATCTCTTTGCTTCCCTGAATCTTCCACTCTTTTCTCTCTTTCAATCAGTCTGCCATTCCCTTTTCTTTTTTCATTCTTCCAAATATCTTTACTTCCAAACATACCCATTGTTTTAATGGCTTCTTCTTCTTCTTGGAAGAGAAGAGAGTGTACTCCCAGCCCTTCTAAGGGCGAAGACTCTTCTGGTTCTGCTCAGGGCGAGTCTCATGAGGTCACTGAGAGTCCAGCCTTTCCCCTACGGGACCCCTGGTATACCCCTAGTCTATCTTTCCCTCAGGTGTCCCATGGTGAGGCCCCTCCATCCCCTCACGCCTAGGTATTCTCCAGTCAGGCGGGTTTCGTTGGTTCCACTCAGGTTCCAAACTCTAGAGAGATTTTTGATCTTCAGATCAGGCAGTGACTTCGAGAGGCGGTTCCTATCTTCTTCGATTTTGTTCCTGGGAAAATCCAAGGTTGGCCCATCTAGGTGGATAAGGAACTTTCTGATGAGGAGTTTGTGAGTCGCTTGGAGTGTGCTGGGATCCTGAAAGCAGTGGCGATTTCCAGGAATCTTGAGGGTTTCAGGGACGCTAAGGGTCTCAGGCATCTGGTACGTCGTTGGTGCCCTTCTCTTCACACTTTTTTCTTCTCTGTTAGTGAGTTGACGATCACCCTAGAGGACGTGGTCAACAACTTCCTTCTCTCGGTGTTTGGGGATGAGAATCCTTTTGATATTAGTCTTTCTGAAGAGGATCTCGAGGTAGAAAACAAGTTATTTAGCAATTTCGGTGGGCGCACTGCTTCCCCTGGTGGGAAGCCGGCAAGGATGGGGAGATGGGTTATGACCCTTTCGCGTGAGAAAAATAAGGAAGTCAGGCGGGCCAGTTTCCTGGCGTTCTGGCTTAGTAAGTTTCTGTTTAGTGAGTTCCCCGGGTACTAGGTCAAGTCTACTTTCTTCCCATTGGCAATTAAGTTGGCTCAAGGTGCTTAGTATCCTTTAGCCCCCTTGTTCTTAGGCCATGTCTATTCCCAACTGGACCAGCTTCACGGAGATGAAGCCAAAAGCAACTCTTGTTATGTAATCACTTCATCTCTTCACTGTGCCATCCTTCAAATATTCATGTGGGATCATTCCTCAGCTACCTTGGCTAAGTGTAGAAATTTGAAGTTTGTGAAAGACAAATTTCAGGGATCCCCTGATATAATTAAAGGTCTTTGTGGTAGTTCAACTGATACTTTCCCATCATCTTCCGCTGGATTAGTCTGAAAGGTGGCGGTCTCAACCTAGTTGAGTTGTTTGATCAGGCAGGACATTTACATTGGCGGACTCCCCCGGAGTTCAGTCCTGGTTTTGCTTGCGATTCTGTGTTGTCTTCTTTTCTTACTTCTACAGGAAATACTTTTGATTTGGGCTGTGGTGATGAGGGTAGTTTAGCCTACCTAGCTTGTATTAGTCCCTCTTGGCTTCCCGTGCCTTCTTCAAGCGGCCCCAAGTACACTCATTACTCGGCACACCGGGTACTCCGACAATTCGGTTTTGATCAGGATATTCCCCCGGTGTTTAAAGACATAGTACCATCTCTTCCTTCTTTGGACCCTTTTTTGAGACTCCAGGCCTTCTCCTACTGGTCACGGAGGAGCCCTCAGTTTGTAGTGCCCAATTCTCAGAGAGGAGTTTTTGCCTCCAATGGTTATGCTGGCTATTGGAGGAGAGTACAAAAATCTTTTGTTGACTATGTTGGTTCTGGCACGATTAGGGGAACCCCTAATCCTAGCATTTCTTCTGCTCCATCATCCAACAAACGCCTATCCCTGCCTACTGTTGGAATTGTATCTACTACTGTGAATAGCAAGACAGAGTTTGTTCAACCATTGTACATGGTGAACGTTGACTAAGTGAACCACCGAGGAAGTCTCCATTCCTCAATTCTGCGTGTGAAAGGTGACTTGGAAATTTGGTTGAGTGCTTTACTCATCGCATCATTTCCCAAGTCTTTGGAAGATGAATTTCTGTTTTTGCGCCCATGATGGTAGTCCTCATCATACGAGAAAGACTCACTAAGAGGAGTCCTTGATCTGCATCTATAACTACTATCCTCTTTACCATCAGAAGAGAAGTCAGAATTGGAAGAAGTTCGCCTTCGCCATTCATAGCGCAACTTCCTCTTTAAAAGATCAATCTCTCGTTGCATGTTCTTGGCATCTTCCTCATGAGAAAGGTGGCTCCCACCCCGAGACTAGCTCCTACTGGTCTGGGTAGTATGCACACTCCCTTTCTAGTCCCTTCTTTGTTCAAGATTACGAAAGTGATCTTAACGCTGAGACCCCATAGATTCTGCTTGATTAGGACCTGAACCTACCATAGTTAGACGTTAGACTCATTATAACACCAGAATTTCCCATAGACGGCGCCAATTGTAAGGACCAGATTTGGGTTCCTAGCCCAAAGGATAAATGAACTTCGGCCCAAAAAGCCCAATAAAATGAATTTGTAGAAAGTGGGTTGGAAAACTGGGCTTTAATGAATCAGTAGAGAATGGGTTGGAAAACTGGGTTTTAATGAATTAAACAACGAGTAAAGTAGATTTTGATGACAAGAAAATGAAGATAGACTGGTTTAATCTAAAGAAAATCGTCCTCGGCACAGTCCGAGGAGATCAGTTCTTATATATTGATTCTCAAGTTTGATTACAAGTTCAATTCTTGATTGCTACAATGTTTTTCTCTCAACTTGTCGATTTCCTCCCCTCAGGGTCTCCTTTCTATTTTATACTATCTTCTTCCTTCATCTTTACCCTGCACGTGTAGACTAGATTGCTAGTGTTGATCCTTTTCCCATCAGCACCTTCTTGAAGTCTTTGAGGAGTAGCTGTAAGGCTGAAAGATACTGTTCAGGTATCACTTCTTCATTAATGTGGCCAGAGAGTTAGCTGCAGAGCATTTAATGCGGTGGTAGCAGCTTTTCCTTTAGATATTTCATGGCCTCCCTTTGTCTTGTTCCTTCTAGATACTTATCCTCATCAGTGGAACCGTCCGAAACATTGCTCTTGGTGTTAGACCACATCTTCTGACCTCGGCTTTGCCTAGCCGAGGAAGCATTCATCCTCGGATCAATTCCCTGGAACATAACACCTAAATCCCTTCCTTTATTTATCAGTGCTGACCTCTATCCCATGTCTATCCATCCTCGGACTGGGCCCCCAGCCCGACACATTCTACTGGGCCTAATATCCCTACAAATGCTAACTCTTTTTTTTTTTTCTTCTTCTTCTTCTTCTTATGGGTTCTTTGTTGAACGTTTGACTTGCTTATTTTATTCCAAAACAAAACTTTTATTTTTCCTTAATAAATTTATATATAAAAAAAATAAAAAGTTATGTAATAGGCCATGGGACGAAATTTATACAAACTATATTTTCAATCCCTCCACTTTTCCACCCTCCAACTAAATACAAATTAATAAAACTAAAATCTCTTCTATTTCTCCATTTTTTTTTTTCATCCCTTCCCCATTCTTTATCATCCCAATTCTCTATCCCCCAACTAAATGAACCCTTAAAGTCAAAATACCAAAGATAACAAAAACTTGTAAAAGTAAAAACTTTGCTTTACTTGTGAAAGGGATTGTCAAGAGAGATGTAAGGAGATAATACTTTAGGTAATCAATTTTAATTTTGGAGAGAGGGAGAGAGAGAGAGAGAGAGAGAGAGAGAGAGAGAGAGAGAGGCTTGCTCTTATCTCTCTTTTTAGTGTGTAGACTAGAGATTTTATTCTAAAATTGATACACATATAGAAGCATTTGAATAGTCTAAAAAAGAGAGTCAGATAGAAGGCACAACCGACTAAGACAGGGATTTTTATCTATTGACTAAAATTTTGGGCTTAGTTAATAGCAGTACTCCTACAAGATAATTCATAGCCCAAAATATTTTCTATTAGATTTTTTAAAAACTATTTACTAATATATTTGGATTCTTTAAAAGATTTTACTGACTATCTAGGGACTTCTACTTGGGGTTGTGTGGCCTAGAGGAAGAGTTTACACTAAGCTATGAGTAATGCTACAGATAACAATTTTCACAGTAGCTGAGTTGGTAGATTATTATTAGTTTTAATTTAGGCCCATCATTTTAACATGGGAAATGTTTACCAATGCCTTTGGAGCATTGGTTTCGAAGTTATTTTTAGAAAAATTTTATTAAGAGAATGATAAAATAATAAATGTTGTTGAGAGCTTTTTATATTTCTCATGAAAGTTGTATCAAAACTTCTCTGTTATGGCTTATTAACAATTGCCCCCTAAGAGTATCTGTTAACATGACTCTTTTATCATTTACCATTCATAAGTTGCCACTTGGATAGTTGTGACATATTTTATGAAAAATTTTATGACTCTAAACTTATTTGTGATTTTTTTTTTTTTGGGGGGGGGGGGGGGGGGGACAACTATAAAATTAATACACTATTATCTCAACTAGTTGAAAACTTGAAATTGCCATTTATATTTGCTACTATTCTCTTTTTCTTATTTTGTTAAAGAAGTAGTTGTATTGTATTATGTTGTGCGTTTTTTTTTTTTTTTTTTTTTTAACAAGATAGAAAATTTACTCTAACTTAATCTAAGTGTATATATATATGTGTAAATCTTTCTCCTGAAAACTCGAACTTCGAACCTTGCCCCCCCCCACACCTCATAAATATTTATACCTGTGGAGTGAACATCGCACTAAAGATATGCAGTGGTCGTTGGTTTATTTTTCAAACACCAATGTCAGTGCTCATGTGAGACTAGTTTTATAGTAAGTAGTTGCTACTTGGTTACCAAATATAAGCACAGCTGGAGCATTGCTGGACCTTTTACTCCATCTACTTTTGTTTGGTCTTCCGTGTCCGTTCACGCAAATCCATTTGGCGGGTCATTGCTGGACCTTTTACTCCATTTACTTTTGTTTAGCTTTATTGAAATATTACTGTCAAAAAAAAAAAGCTTTATTGAAATATTTTTTTTATTCACCCCTTTTGAAACCCTTCATTTTAAGGTACAATTATATTTTTCTTATCTTTGAGCAAGTAAATAAATAAATTAAATTTTTCAAAAAAAGCTAATATAAATGCAAATAATTGTACCTTTGAAAGACCAAACAATTCAAAAAGGGAAATAGTTATTTAAAAAAAGAAAAACAGAAAGAATAGTCATGTACATCTCACATAACTTACATTTATGCTACGAAAAGTCTCTATTTTTCTTCAATTGAGTAATAATAGAGCAATATTTGAATTAACCTAATGTAAATTAAAAATGGTAGATTCCTAGTTCAATATTTTTCTTTGAATTTGTTTGATGGCTATAGTATGTATTTTTTTGAGAGAAATTGCTATAATATAAGCGTATAACAAGTTTTTTAAGTTTTCTTTTCACATTCAAAATAAAGACTAAACTTCATAACTAAATAAAATTGTATAACTCCTAAGAATGGATAAGTTTTTTTTTTTTTTTTTTTTACATTTTTTTTTTTTTTAGAATGCTAAATATTTTTAAAATACACACACATGGGGAGAGGGGAGAAAGTCTTAAAGAAACTTATAGTAGTGTATATCCAAAAGGATCTTCTTCTTCTTTCTCTTTTTTTTTTTTTTTTTTTTTTTTTTTTTTTTTTTTTTTACATTATAAGTAGGATGGAGAATTCAAACTCTAGTCATTTTTATTAAAAATATCAAAAAATGCCAATTGACCTAAATGTCATTTGCTTTTTTTCCTATTTATAATAAGTATAGTGGTTATATTGATTAATGCTTTAAAGCTTATGTTCAAGAGTGAAAGAACTCTCTCTAACCCTAGGGCAAAAAAGGCAAAAATGAAAGAAAGAAAGAAAATAAGAACTCCACTCTGGTTAAAAAGCAAGGTTCAAAATTGCTAGAAGACATTTTAGGTGGACAATTGAACCATGAATTACATGCTTTCTTTATTCGCATACTATAAATCTATAATTATTACATATTTTCGAAATATGTAATATGTATTAGCTATCCCAGTATATGCGAGTTACAATCAATATCCTATTTACATGATATGATGCACAAGATATGTTTTTTACTTGCAGGTGTGACTTGAATTTTATATAAAATCAAATTATTTTTTTATATATAAAATATAAATATTAAGTCCAAGATATTTTTTGCTTGCACGTGTGATGTGAATTTTATATAAAATCAAATTATTTTATTTAATATATAAAATACAAAAATCAAGTAATCTAGTACCTATTATAGTATGGTATTATCACCGACTAGAGATTTGCGGGACTCAACAATTTAGACAAATTGGGAATCATTGTCCGACTTATGTCGGTAGACTCGGTACCCATGTTTCCGCGTTACACTGTTCTAGTTTCGATAACACCATTTTTATTGAACAAAATTAAATTTACTATATAAATATAAATAAGTGAATATTTTCCTACATTTTGGTCTAATTGTTTAATCAAATTGATTAATCAGCATAAACTGATTTCACGTGATTGGCAGTCTTTTTCAAAATCTGAGCTCTATCTTCACCTGATTTATGTTTTGGTCAACTGTTCTTCATTGATTGAGTAGAAATTTTATGATGATTACTTGATTACCCAACATTGACCATGCTTCAGAATATACACATTGACCAATGATGGCTTTTGAAAGGCAAATCAAGCTTGTAATTGAAAAGCACAACATCTTGGGTCTTCTTCTCATGTGCCATATGAAATCTTTGGCTTCTTTTGTTTAGGTTCTTTTATAAATTATGTATATATTATATTGAGAATGACACATTAACAAATAATTTTTTTTTTTAAATCCAGAATAGAGTCAAGAGTTTGAAAATTAATATAGCTTGAAAATTATTTTTTACTTTTGACTAAAATTTGACTCAAGTATTAAACATATGAAAAAAAATAAATAAATAAATTGTCAAGAGTTTTGTACCTCAACTAATACTTTATAGTGTTTCTAAATATCCACTGTTCAAATTCTTATCTCACATTGTGTCTATCAAATTATAAAATAAAAAAAAAAAAAAAAAAAAGGAAAATGCTTCAAGAACAAAACTTTGTAATCCCCCTCTCCCATTTTTATTATTATTATTATTATTTTTTTTTTTTTGTTTTTGTTTTTAAGTTTGAAAGGTATTATCAGGTAAGTTGGAGGGTTGTAGGCAAGGAAGAAATATCCTGTCATATTATTGCAAACAGCTATCATACATTCATATGACTTGAGTGCAATGGCAGGAACCGGTCCCTATCACCTTTGGCTTTCCCAAATCATAAAAAAGTACAGAAGTTTCCAACCTAATTAGTAATGACAACCAAAAAGTTCATGAAGGAAAGAAAAAGAAAATTCATGCGATACTCATTAATCCTAAGAGGTAATACAATCGGTTGAGGATCTCGTCTTTTGAAATTGAAGTCATTAGTATTTCCATTTTCATTAAGTATAAAATTTACTTATAAAAAGCATTTTGTGTGCACCACCCATTTTTTTTAGAACATATTTTTTTGTTGTTTTTTTTTTTTTTTAATTATTTTTTGAGAAGTATGATAGAATTTTACAACTTATGACATTTTCTCCATAATGATTATTCTTTATAATTTAGCCAAGATACCAATCCAATGGAATGAATCTTAAAATTAAAAATGCACTATGACATAATACATTTTTATGAAAAATAATGTTTGGTATTATGCTAAAACTTGTATTGAAAAATAATTACATTGAATGTAATTGTGTTTGGTAATGTCATTGGAGAATGTATTTTTATATTAAATAATATTTTATTTATGAAAATATTATATATATATATATATATATATATATATGCAATTAATAACTTAAAAATAAATATCTATACCACAAATATAAAAAATAACGTTGTTCCCAAGTCCAATATATGTCTAATATAAATATTGAAAAGAATGTGACATCCTAGAATATCTTTTTGATTCATTTGTCAACTAATATGATCTAATTTCGTGTAATATATTATGAGCCTATTTAAAAAACTTTATATACTACTTTTGTGTTCATGTGTTCTAATAAGTATTACTGTTTCCTATAAAAAACGATCTAATTTCCTAAAAAAAAAAAAGATCTAATAAAGATGTTAATGTTTGATTATAATGCATATCAAATGAAGAAATATGACCAACAACCTTAGTTCAGTAATATTATTTACTCTCTTTATATATATATAAAAGAATCATAAGTGTCTCTTGAAAACTCCAAAACGATAAATTCTATTTTCTAATACAGTTATGACTTTATTATTATAAAATCTGCAGTTCCAATTTTTTTTAAAAGAGTAATGTTATATATGAAAGACATAATATTTTTTTACATCAAAAAGTTGACAAGTTTTTATTAATTTTCTTCTATGTCCTTACTTATATTATTTTTTCATCTATTACTAACACTTTCCTACCTTAACAATTGTAAAATATTTTCTAAATATTATCATGGCTTAGGAGTTATTATTTAAAAACAAAACAATAAGTCTAGAGGCACAACAGAATAGTTAACAAATTTCACAAATTTCTGTCAGTGATGGGTCTTTATATATAAGAATTAATAATAACCTCTCAACTTAGCAAATTTGAAATTTGTTATAATAACGGTTTGTGTATATAGCATTGCTCAAAACAAAAACAAAAACGAAAAAATGGTCAATAATTCCAACGCTACAACTTATTCCACTTACTTTACTATAACTCTTCTATGTGACTAATTGTGAGTAATGGAGAAAAAATAGTAGATCCATGTAAAGGTAACCTTATTCCACTTAC
The DNA here is from genome assembly GCA_028535165.1 of Quercus tomentella. Classification (NCBI taxonomy): domain Eukaryota; kingdom Viridiplantae; phylum Streptophyta; class Magnoliopsida; order Fagales; family Fagaceae; genus Quercus; species Quercus tomentella. The sequence goes on along the minus strand of JAPQVY010000122.1, from coordinate 19,460,806 downwards.
TTTACTACAACTCTTTTATGTGACTGATTGTGAGTAATGGAGAAAAAATAGTAGATTCATGTAAAGGTAACAGACAGTAGGGTCGGGTAGTTGTGAAAGGATAAGATAGAAAGTAAGATAATTGTGGGAAAGGATTTAGTAAAGGAAAATATCAAGACTATAACTTTTATCACAATTTTAATAACAATTTGTTATGTAGCAAGTTGTGAGTAGTGGAATAAAATAATAGATTCATATAAATCCACATCTTCACCGTTCGCAACTCACCATGTGAATAAATTTCAGCAAAATTGTGACAAAAATTGTAATACTAACGTCTACTCTTTAGTTAAAGTTTGTGTTAATAAAATAACTAATAATTGGTTGGACAGAGTGTTAGGCAATTATCTGTCTTGGAGTACCTCTGATGACCTCAACAACACACAACATTGCCCCCTTACCATAAATACACATGCCGTGTCTGTTCTGTTTCTTCCCTCCCCCAATGGCCAATGGCCAATAGACACTGTAGCTTCTAGTCACTTACATTGATAAGCTTCACCTTAAAAGATTAAGGAAGGAACTCACAACTCACAACTACTCCACTGCAAAATGAAGCTGTCCTCTTGCTTCATTGTGATCCACTCAATATTCTTGTTCTTGTGCTTCACATTCACACTCACATTGGCTGAAAATGTCACCTATGACTCTCACTCTCTCATCATCAAAGGCCAGCACAAGCTCCTCATCTCCGCTGCCATTCACTACCCTCGCAGCGTTCCCGCGGTTTGTGGGTTGTTGGGCTTTTTTTTTCTTTTTCTTTCTTTTTTCTACATTATTTATTCACTTTTGTATAATGGGTAATGCTCCGTTTGTTTGCTCAGAAACCATGGGAAAATAAAGGATTTGTGTGCGTGTCGAGTGTGTGTGTAGATTATAAGTAAGTGTTTGTGAACAAAAGGAACTCAGTTTTTAGATATACAAAGTGCAGAATGACTCGTCTGAGAAGGAATTATCTGGTTTCTAATTTTAATCTTTCACATTTCCAGAGCAGCCAAACGTGATGATTGTTCTTTCTCCGTAATGCTCTGATTTTACAGTTTCTTGGTTTTCATGAATCACATTTGCTTATTTGTTTGTTTTTTATTTATTCTTCTTTGGTTACTGATAATTTTTGGAAAGAGAATCTGTGTTTGCTTGTTTAATTTATTATTCTCTCCATATGGTTTCAATAGAACCTATCTGGTTTTTAATTTTTTGCTGAATTGATTCTCTCTTTGAAATGGCATTCTGGATTGCAAATTGTTTGGCTATCTGATTGTTTTCTATGGTTTTATTTTGGGATTGCCTTTTTTTTGGGGGGTGGGTTTTTGTGATGGAGATTGATTCTATCTATATTAATCTGGTATATGGTAGATGTGGCCGGGTTTGGTTCAAACAGCGAAGGAGGGAGGGGCCGATGTGATTGAAACGTATGTATTTTGGAATGGTCATGAACTTTCTCCAAACAATGTGAGTAGGATAAAAGATGTGTAGTAATTAATAACAGATGCATTCTCTGTATTTATCTAATTATGTTAACATTGGTTTGTCTCTTCTTCTATTTGAATTGGGAAATCCTAGTATTATTTTGGGGGGCGATACAATCTGGTCAAGTTTGTGAAGATTGTTCAGCAGGCGGGTTTATATTTGATTCTTCGAATTGGGCCATTCGTTGCAGCAGAATGGAACTTTGGGTACGTTATTCTCATTGTTGAATGTAATATTGTTTCCTCATTGCAATACTACTTTGGATATGCAAGAATGTCTTGGCCCAAATGATATACATTAAGTTCTAGATTTTATTGATTCTCTTTCAGTTCACATGTAATTCTATATTCATGTAATTTTTTAGGGGAACTTTGTGTAAATGAGGTTCCTCTATTTTTTATAAAGCCTCACTTATAAATAATGAAATATTTGTCTGCAGAAAAATGAAATCATTTTAAATAGGCTGTCAATGTTTAAAACTATGGAGAGTTGCACTTATTAATGTTCACACACTCTTTCAAACTTCAATTATTGCTTGGAAATTCCTAAATTACAGTTCTATGATACAGTGGTATACCTGTTTGGTTGCATTATGTGCCTGGCACTGTTTTCCGGACAGACAACGAGCCTTTTAAGGTATAAAAATTTGGACTCTCAAAGACTAATGGCTTAAACTCTAAGAACATTTTAAAAGTATCATTCAATAAGATTATGTTTTAAGTTCTTGCAATGCAATTGTTTAACATATGAAATGATATTCATTCCCTTTCTAACTGATTTGGCTACTTTGTGGGGTTTAGTATTACATGCAGAAGTTCACAACATTCATAGTGAACCTAATGAAACAAGAGAAGCTTTTTGCATCACAAGGGGGTCCCATCATTTTGGCCCAGGCAAGTCTGACTTATAATCTGAAAGTAGCAAGTAGCTTGATAAGAGTGCTGAATTTTTGAACTTTGCCTTATCCTCTCTCAAAACTCATGTCAATATTTAGTTAGAATGTTGAAAGTTCTGGACCTTGTGGCTCTTGAGCCTCAACTATTTCAAATTTTTATTCTTTGAGGCTACATTGGATTTTGTGCTATGTTAAATTTGCAAGTAGTTGTACAAAGCTCACAATTCTATCTTGGTTGTAGCACAAGAAGATGATGCTTGCTTCACCGCTAGTGGTGGTATTAGTAGACACACTACTTCCTATGAACTCTAGTTGTTTGGAGTTATAAATATCAACTTTTAGTAATCACAAGATTTTAAGAAGTTTTATAAGGGATGATTATTTATTTATTTATTTATATACATATTTCAATAGGATCACATAAATGACATAACAGAGCAATATGTATCATTTTTTTTTCATTCATGGATACTCATTTATTTTGTATCCTGCCATATCTCGGCAAGTTGGCATATCTGTATCAGATACTTATTAGATATAGTACAGCATCTCTTTAAAGCATCCATGCTTCCTAACCTGAAACTGTATGAAACATTAATTTCCCTGGCCATCATTAGTTGGTCTAAGACTTGGACAATCAAGATCTTAAAGAACTTTGATCATGAAATTAGATAGAATAGGAAATATTTTAGGAGCGTACTAAACCTGCATGTATGATTTCATAATCTAATAATTTTTGTGGGCTTGAAATATGATTTAGGGAAAGTTTTTCCAGTTGTTTGATTAGTTCTTCTCACTCATTTGTTCATCATATTGTGTGATTGATCTAAGACTTGGACAGTTAAGATCTTAAAGAACTTCGATTATGAAATTAGATAGAATGGGAAATATTTTAAGAGCATACTAAACCTGCATGTATGATTTCATAATCTAATTATTTTTGTGGGCTTGAAATATGATTTAGGGAAAGTTTTTCCAGTTGTTTGATTAGTTCTTCTCACTCATTTGTTCATATTATTGTGTGATTGAAACTGACTATCACATTCATTGTATAAAAAAGTTAGTCTTTTGTTTGTATATTCATAGATTGGGATGCTTATTTTACTTGAATATAATATAAGTTTACTTACTAAAAGGATATTGATGTTTGAGAGCAAACACTTATCTTGTCTCTTAAAAGTTGAAGGCATACATGAGAAATTTCTTTTTAGAGAAAGATTACCATATTTCTATTTGAATTTCAAATTACTATTTCTATGAGAAAAATCCAAAACTCTGTGTTAATTACTATGTCTTTCCTTTATCTATTATATTATACCATTTTATCTTACTCGGTTAGACTCTTCAACTGTGTTATCTCCTTTGAGCTAGGCATGGCTAGGATAGTAGTAAGTTTATACTCCTCTATGACGTAGGAAAAATCACAACAATTTCGTTTACAAAATTAGGAACAAGAAAAATAAAAGTTTGAAAATCTATGAGTTAGCACCGAGCGAAAGAAAATTGCCAGTTTTCAGCACCTAGGGTTTGCTATAGTTAGCACCAAAACGTTGGGGCATTTTCAATAGAAATTTCATTCATCTAAGTAATCCTCTTCAATAGGAGTACAATACTTTGCATATATAATAACTAACATAGACACCCTAATTCTAACAAAAGAAATCCCAGTTATTGAATTACAAATGTTACCTTGACTCTAATAAAAAAAGTAATAATAACCTAATTAATCACTAGGACCTAAAATAAAATACTATTGGCCAATAAAAAGTTATAATTGGCTCCAAAATCAAATAAGATTAAATTAAAATAAAATTCTCATTGCGGTTGCATCACTTTACTTTGATGTGCTTTTCCTTCCTGTCTTTTTTTCTTTTCTTTTCATATATTGAGATTGCAGTAATCATTTCTTTTTTTCTTTTCTTGCAGATTGAAAATGAATATGGATACTATGAGAGCGGTTATGGAGATGCGGGGAAGCGATATGCCATGTGGGCTGCTAGCATGGCTGTTTCTCAAAATATAGGTGTCCCTTGGATTATGTGCCAGCAATTTGATGCTCCTGATACTGTGGTAAGAGCGTATTTTCTAACTGAAGTAGAACTTATGTGCATTTACTAAATGTCTTTAATGCAATGCGGATCTTAATATCAAGAAATATAGTTATTTGGGACATGTAACCATGTGCCTGCACATGTGTAAATGAGTGGTATTAATCATTTTTATTGTCCTTAGTATGAGTTACTTTGATTTGGTACATTTGGTTTCCGACATGTTTTACCTTGTGTACTTTAGTTTGCTTTAATGGAATATATTCTTATATTAGATTAATATAAGAATGAACATTGTTTTTACATTGTGATTTATACTTTTGTGTGTTCTAATTGTTCATTTAAGATTTGAAGTACATTTGTTTCTCAAACTATTCACACTGAACATATTTTTGTCCTTGTAGTTTCTATTTCTTTAACTCCCGGCAAAAACAATTAATAACCATTTTTCTCACAATAAATACTCCATAATGTCAACTGTTTAGATTTGATGACTGCCTCATTTCTTATCCTCTTCTTTTCATTCACTGATCCTATCCTCTACTAATATATGTTGTGTGAGTGTGTGTCATGTAACTGTTGTTAGGTTTTTAGTGTTCATTCCATGACATGTAATAAATTTCAATTTATTGGTGTATAATTCATTCATTGTAAAAGTGGATTGATTCCGAGTCAGAAGTTGCTCAAAGATGACAAAATTTTGATATGCTCAAAATGAAATGTTGATAATCTTTTGTCCACCATATCGTTTTCACCATAATGAATTTCACTTGTTTTATTGGGAACTAGACATCAGAGGCTGCAAAATGGATGCAAATTTGACCTTATTTGGATTTGAAATGAGTGAGATTTTGCCAGTTAAGCTGATACAAGAATGTGGAATTTGAGAATTTTGACTACCATTTGATCAACTCTCAATTGATTGAAATTAGGATTTTGACAGCCATTCAATTGACTCTTGATCAATCAAAAATCTGTGTCTCGGTTTTGCTTACATGTTTTAATTGAAGTTGGAGTATTGCTTTTAAGCCTACTTGCAAAAACTATAAACGGACTCATAAAGCACAACTTTCATAAGGTTTGAGGAAGCAGAAATAGAGTACCACTCAGAGACCCCATCTCTGTAAACTTGCAAGTACAGAAAGCCGTAATGTTAGCAGGTGTGTATCCATATGTTGCGATACAAAGATCTTGAAACCACAACCTAGCGAAGTTCACTGCGGTCTCAAATCTTTCAGGTGGTGCCTTGGAGTTGGTCAGATATTCTGGTTGTTAACACAGATGGGTTGTTCGTGAACAGATTTATGTAGAAGTTCAGATGTTCCAAAGCTGTTGAGGGTTGCAACAGTGAGTTCATTTACTGGGATTGTAGAGTTTTAGGTAACAAAAGTTTTGTTCTAGATCGTAAACTCCTTTTATAGTGTATTTCCTTTTTTGGGGTGTGTCACCCTCATAGTTGTTTTTCCTTTTGGAGAAGTTCTCCATCAGTTTTCCACTTTGTCACCATATCGTGTCTCATGATTTTATTGCTTTTATTGCTTTTATTTTGCTTTATGATTTGGTGAATTGCTGTTTTGTGGTTCTTAATCTCAATATTGTTGATCACATAATTGGTTTGATTCGAAATTAATTGATGAATTCGCTGCATAATCAATTTGGAATCTAAACTGTTCTTTCATCTCTCTCTCTCTCTCTCTCTGTTTCTGTGTGTGTGTGTGTATGAGTTTGTGACATACGTGTCCATACAAACACATTTCCTCTGTGTTACACGTGTCTTCTTGCTGATATGTTTAACGAATTGTTATATCATACATTCAGTTCATTCTTACTTGCTATAGTAATTATTCAACTTTGAAAAGTTACAGGAACACTCTATGCTTACAAATATTTGTCTAGCATGTTAATTCTATGATTTTTCATATACTCAACATTGGGCTGTCCTTTCCCTTCTTTCATAAAATAGATCTGTAACATTAAGACAAATGAGAATATTAACATTCAACACAAAAATGGCCTTTTTTTCTTTTGCAGATTGATACTTGTAACTCCTTCTACTGTGATCAATTCAAACCTCTTTCTCCCAAGAAGCCCAAAATTTGGACTGAAAATTGGCCTGGCTGGTAATTTTGCATTTCACCTTTTATCTCTGCATTCTTCTCCTCTTTTGAAGTTTGCATTGGAAAGTTTACTTCACTTATCTTATCAGTTGACTTTTATCCTCAAAGTCATGCAAAAGACAATTGAATGCTCCCAGTCTAGCTTTTGTGAATCATCTTTTATGTCTTTAATTAGTTGGAGTGAGTCTGTTGCCTTTTCAGGTTTAAAACATTTGGAGAGGGAGATCCTCATAGGCCACCGGAAGATGTTGCCTATTCTGTTGCCCGTTTTTTCCAGAAAGGTGGCAGCGTCCAAAATTACTACATGGTATGTTCATTACTTATCAATTCATCATGATTTGTTTTCTACATTTAGTGTGATGTTGTTATTGATTAAGTGTTTTATTTGGTGATTCACTCCTAGTACCATGTTAAAACTCCAAATTATTAATTTTATTATAATTGATATTATGATATCATCATCATAATCTAATTATAATTATTGCTATTTTCTTGCTAGTATCATGGTGGAACAAATTTTGGTCGCACTGCAGGTGGACCATTCATCACCACAAGTTATGACTATGATGCACCAATTGATGAATATGGTATGCAATTGATATTTCTTGTTCTTAACCTTTATATCTCTAATATGGAAATATTGGCAATTCACTATAAAAAATATGCAGAGTAATATTAATTTGAAGGTTTTTTGTATGGCCTATAGGATTGCCTCGGTTTCCAAAATGGGGACACCTTAAAGATCTTCACAGAGCTATAAAGCTTTGTGAGCATGCATTGCTCAATAGTGAGCCAATTCATATATCACTAGGTCCTTCCCAAGAGGTAATTTTCTCATTTTAGCCTTTGACATTTAATCAGTGCTATATAGTTAAATGATTAATTTTACTAGTTTCTTGGCAAATCAAAAGTTTTACATTGAGTTCATATAATTCATCTTGCTGACTTCATACTTGCAAGAATACACGTACGAATTGGAAATAGTATATTTTGTTAATTGAAGCATGCCTCAATTTTTGTGGTGTTGATGTATGATGTGCTTGTTATCCATTGTTGGCCTACCTTCTATTGTCTTTGCTTTTGGAAGTAATGGTTCACCTACATGATAATGTTCAAATCCTGGGAAATCTCATTTGTTTGAGTTTTTTTGTTTTTTGGGTGTGTGTGTCATAAATTTGTTTTCTTGTTGATTTTTGTTTTAAGCAAATGCAATATTAACTAACATGAGTATTCTGGGCTTGAGCATGTTTGGGAACAGGTCAATATACTGTATTGTAGCCATGAGGTCGTATCCAGCATAAAACCATTTATTTTATGATTTGGGTATAAACTTCATATGTATTTGGATACTGAGCTAAAGATAACCTATCCTGGATCATGTTGTCTGCAAAACTAGGATACTGCATAGGTATTGAGGGGAGGAATTCTTTTCACCTTTTAGTATTTATATATTGCTCCTCACTTTCTATAATAATTTTAAATTTCCATTAATATATTCTGTTGTCTACAATTTAGGATTGGAATATGCCTTTATTCTGTTCAGCAATTGCACCCATTTACTGAATAACCTAAATTTTTAGGCGGATGTCTACACTGACTCTTCAGGAGCATGTGCTGCATTCATTTCTAATGGGGATGATAAAAATGACAAGACAATAGAATTTCGGAATGTGTCATATCACCTGCCAGCATGGTCAGTTAGCATTCTGCCTGACTGCAAGAATGTAGTATTTAACACAGCAAAGGTAACTAGTCATATTTTCTTTCCATGCCTGTATTCTGCTAAATATCTTATTCTTCAAACCAATTTGAGATCCTGGAGAAAGATAAAATCAATATGATCACAAGAAGGTCACAATTAAATGCCTGGAAGTGCATCAAAATGCAATAGTAATGATTTTGTGTACTGTTAAGCATCTTCTAGTAGCAGCAAAATGCATTTAAAATCATAGGCTTGTTTGTTCCCCATGTATCTTACTTTTTGCTCAGTGTTTTAATTGCATCTGAGTAACAAGTATACTGACAAGGGTTGACTACCTTGTGAAAAGTGCACTAAGACACAGCTGTCAGTGACCAAATGTTTTCTGACACTCGTAGATATAGTTGTTTTGGATATGGTAGAGATGCTGAAAGAAAGGTCTTTTGTAACTTAAGTATATGTCACAAATTTCTTAACTGTTATCGATTGTGTTAACGGCTAATATGGAAATAAACTGCCAACACAGCAGTGATGACATGGATTCTTTAGAACTCCTTAATTGTGTACAGATTTCTTGCACTTAATTAGACTTTGCACTTAAACATGAAATCTTCAACAGGTTAGAGCTCAAACCACCATAGTGGAAATGGTACCAGAGGATCTGCAACCACCACCAGCATCACCAAATAAAGGCGTTAAAACTCTTAAGTGGGAAGTATTTGTGGAGAAGCCTGGGATTTGGGGAGAAGCTGACTTCATTAAAAATGTCTTTGTAGATCACATCAATACCACAAAAGATACTACTGACTACCTTTGGTATACAACAAGGTTCGTCTTGCTATTTAGAAGATAATGTTATATTTTCTCAAGTCAAAATGCAGTTTTTGTCACTTGAAGATACCCTTTAATAGTTGTATGTGACAGAATGGATAAGTGATGAAGAAATGTGTGCATACTTAATGTTATATCTCTTACATTAGGAAAGTAGAAGACTAATAAGTAATCATCCTTTCTAAAAAAGACTCATCTCCCATCTCCATGATTACTAATTGAAAGTGCAAGCACAGCCCCTCACTTGCACCATCTGGGTCCTAAAACAAAAACAGAAAGAGAAACAAACAATTAAACAGAAATTGAATTGCATGAACAAGGTTCTGATGTTATGTTAGGAAGCATGTGTCAAGAGCTTAAACTATAACGAATCAGGCCAATTCAAGCACGCACTAAAATTTTATTATTAATTGGCTTTTGTCTGTCCATATCTATGAGGGTGGAGAGAGAGTTTCCAAACTGGTTTTCTATATAGATGTTGGTAACTCCTGTACTTATTTTTTGTTGTCTTTTTTACTTTCTTACAAATTCTCTTATTGCTACATGTTGTACAAAATTGTTGAAAACAGATCTCTCTCTCTCTCTCTCTCAAGATTGTACAAAAGGCTCCCTGTTTTTGTGGGATCTGGGAGAGGAGGTTGGTAGGGAGCCTTTTCCCCAATTCTCTTTCTATACATATTTATAGTTTTATTACATATGCATGCATATATGTTGATATGTATGTTGTATGGATCCTATTATCAATTTAAAATATGCTGCACTGGAGATAGAGAGAGAAGGAAAAAAAAAAAAAAAAAACCTTTCTTCACAGAATAAACAAGAGCCAACTCTTGAACACAACAATTTCTGGGTTTCCATGTTCACTGTGTGTTAGGGTACCTGTCTGTTTTGTGAATCTGATTGGATTTTCACAACAGAGCCTTTCATGTGTTCCTGTGCTTTCTTTATGAATTTGGGAAAAAATGTTAGTGGTTTGTTTTATGGGATTTCTGGAAGTTAGTGGATCTGTTCTATTTGTTTTATGCATTATGAGCCTACGACCATGCAGAGTTTAATTAATTTGCAAATTATATTTGAGACAGAGGTGGATTTAAGGGTAGATTTTGAATCATACTATTTTTCAATGACAGTATATTTGTCAATGAAAATGAAGAGTTCTTAAAGAAGGGCAGCAATCCAGTTCTTCATATTGAATCAATGGGTCATGCTCTACATGCTTTTGTGAATCAGGAACTTGAAGGTATCTGTTTCTCCCAACAATTTATGTTAGTTGCATATGTCAATCCTATATATCAATAGTTATATATTGTTTTTAAAGACATGTAGTTTGCAATTTCCATTTTGTCACATTACTTCCTTTTGCTATCCTTATGTGTAGTGCTAATTTAATATGATCAGTTTGCTTGGTGCATAAATATATTGAATTATTGTTATAGACTTTTATATTTTGTGTTGACCTTTGGAAAAAAAAAACTGTGACTCCATCTTTAAATATTTATATAGATCAATATATATATATATATACTGCCTTTTTTTTTTTTTCTCATTTCATAGATACACTGAATGGCTGGGTTGAATGGTGTTGAGTATTGACTTCTATTGGCCTTAAAGCAATTTTTTCTACCGTACAAGTTCCTAGTTTGGGTGAAATATGCTTGCTTCTTACTTAAATTGTTGAATGTATGAATAAATTACTGGACTATATTGGTGCATTTGAATTTAATTTCACCCTTTCAAAGTGCATTGGATCATTAGAAACAACAAAAGACAGCTCTTTTTTGTTTATATCTATCATGCTTTTAGGTACAAAGCGGCTCATTTTTAAATGTAGGTGAAATACTACTGGCATCAAGTTTGCTGTCTTTGCTATTGCTCTTGTGTCACTCACTGCTTATCTACTAGATTTTTTTGTCTATATGTCCCCTGCTTATGATTGAATTCATTCTGATGGTTTTTATGCCAGCATCATGTATGCATGTGTTCTTCTGAGTATATTGGAAATTTGTGAGTGATCTAGATAATTTTGCAATAGTAGCTTCTTAAAATACTCTTGCGAGTAGTCTTAGTTACATTTGTACCTGATCTTTCAGGTAGCGCATCTGGAAATGGCACACATTCACCATTCAAATTTAAGAAACCTATTTCTCTAAAGGCTGGGAAGAATGAAATTGCTCTATTAAGCATGACTCTTGGTCTAGCAGTGAGATATTCTTCCTTTATAAGTGCTAATTTTTTCTGACTGTAAGACACTAAATTCATTTATACCAATGGAAAATCAACCATCTGTTGATGTTTATCTCCATTCTGGCTATAGGGTTTGATTTCCATTGACAATATGAGCACCAATCTGTAGATTTCTATCTAATTATATACTTCATTCTTTCAAGAATTGGGAAAAACTTGATCCTATGTACCCCATGTCCCTGATAATCCGGTGATGTCATCACAGTTTAATGTATCATCAAACCTTGATCCAACCTTAAAACCTTGAACCTCTCCATTTGCTAGTTCCTCAAACAGTCTAGTTTTTAAAAATATTGGTAGTAACTTCGGAAATTTGTCTTCCTGATAGATACATAGAGGGTTCCATGCCATATTATTGCAGCAAGTGATCTGCAATTGTTTCAAAGCAATATATGATTTCAGTCATAGGTTTAATCTGACACTCATCAGTCAAGATAGAATATAGCAAGAATTTTCTTTGAACTCTCTAAGTTTTGGTTGCCTGTATTGCCATGAACCCTTATTTCTCTCTCTCTTTCTTTAGACTGCAGGAGCATTTTATGAATGGAGAGGAGCAGGACCAACAAGTGTCAAGATTGAGGGGTTCAATAATGGGACAATCGACATGTCTTCATATGCTTGGACCTACAAGGTACTTCACTTTCCTAATCAGTTTCTCAAACTGTTTGGATGTGTTTAAATGTTTTAGTTGTATAAACTTTAATGAAAGCCTGTCAATTCTGACATAATATAGCTGTTAAATTACCGATTGTCCCAAAAGTTTAAGCTATTAGGAAATGGTGAGTTTAATCACTTAAAACATAATTCTAACACTCCCCCTCACTTGTGGGACTAAACTTCCCTTTAGTAAGTGGGGGACCAACAAGTGGGGAATTTAACATTTTAAATGGGAGGTAGAGGTAGAGTGAAGACAGAGATCGAATTCAGGATCTCCTGCTCTGATACCATGTTAAATTACCGATTTTTCCAAAAGTTTAAGCTATTAGGAAATAGTGAGTTTAATCACTTAACTATAATTCTAACAATATCAATATAGATTGAACTAGTTCCTGGTTTTTATATACCTCAAGAAGCTTATCACTCTTTAGCTTTCGCAATAAATATGATAGGAATGCCATGACAAAGCTATTTTAAATGTAGATTCATTAGTGTAAAACTTTATACGGTCCCTGTGGAGCTCTTAACCTGTAGGTTTCAATGAGCTCATATTTAGGGAGGAGAAAAGCAGTTGCTACCTCATTTCATGAACTTGGAGACCAACCATAATCTCATATGTAAAAAAATAACTTGTGATTATCCAGTGATAGGGGCTATGAAGTTAAGGCATGGAGGTGGTCTGTTAGAAACCCACCCTCCTCTAGTTCAAGAATCGACCTTCACTTAGCAATGGTGGATAAAACTAGTTTTTAATTTAAATGGAAACGATCTTTTGGAATTTAGTCAAAGTAACATTCTAAGAAGAAGAAACAAGTTCCAGTGGCTAGTCCACTTGCAATAGGACTGCTATAGTATTTATTGAAAAATATACAGTTTCCTAGATAATATCTTGAACAAAACTTAAATTTGAGTTTCTAGCTGCCTTCCAATCCAGTGAGCGCCCAAAGATCTAGTCCTTAGATAGGGGTTTGTTACCTCAGACCCAAAATGGGACATTTTATACTTTCATAAAACTCCATTCTAGTTTCCACTATTTGGAAAAGAGAACTGCCATTTGTCATTAAAAAAGAAAGTCACTTGGCTTCTTGAAATGCCATTCAATAGTTGATCGAAACTTCATTTGACAAATAAAGCATCTTTTTGTATAGCAAGGAATCTCATGTAAAGCATTCACTTGACATAACAGCCTACAGCAAGGAGTCTCTTCTTCTTTTGGAACGTCATTTTCCCTCCTCATACTTCTTGCACCTCAAAGATCTATGTCTTGCAGATCTCAATTTCCAATGCTTCTACTTTTGAGGACAAGAGTAACAGCCAAAGGCTGTAAGTGAAGGGGCCATTATGTATATGAAGTGTCAACATGTAACTTTAACAAGAAAAGAAATCTAATTGCCATGACTGTGAATTGGATGAACCACTTGAGCTTCCAACAACAACAACAAAGCCTTAGTCCCAAAATTTGGGGTTGGCTGTGAATCCTTGATAGATTAGATTGGGCTTTCCACATGCTAGAATCTTGTTTTGGTTCATTCTTAAACATAATAGAGACAATAGTAGTTAATTTCAAGCTCTCCAGTTAAATCCACCTGTGTTCATTTTGTCTTCTTTAATTGCAATAACTTTTATGGCCATAGAAGAGCATAGTGCTACACATCCTCTTTTTGGAGTCAATCGACAAAGGATATGTCATGATTGACGGGTAAATCCAGATTTTTATCCTTTTCAAAAAATACATTGAAGTATAGTTTTTTTAATTTTGTCGTATTTCAATATATATCTGACAAATGCTCAAAGTCAAACCCCCTTTTACTATTCCAAAATTGTCCATACTGACCTGGTTATACTGACACAAAAATCAAGCCAACCACGTAGCTTGTTTAAAACAATGAGCTGTTTTGAATTGCCAGCCTCACAAACTCTTTACAGAGTTCAATATTAACCATTTCTCCCCCAGCTAAACTGAGCTCAAATGCTTAAGTGCTCACATCAGCTTGGCTCATTTTCACCAATCTAACTTAACTACTTGTGAGTGAAGCAGCACTTCCTGAAATTTCAGCAGGGGTGCAAAATCAGATAAGATAGGCTTAATCTTGAAAGTCTTGTTCTTAGAATTCAGGCCTAAAGGTTTCTTAAACGCTAACCCCAATTTCTCTTTCCTGCTTTTCTCAGATTGGATTACAAGGAGAACACCTTGGATTATACAAGGCTGATGGTTTGGATAATGTGACTTGGTTATCAACCTCAAAACCACCAAAGAAACAGCCTTTAACGTGGTACAAGGTAAACACTTAGAGAATTATTTTCGTCTGTGCCTCTGGAAAGACATGGCTGTTGTCTCATCTGGGTTACAGTTTATTGGCGGGGGGGGGGGGGGGGGGGGGGGCAACAAGGGAAAAAAGGGGGAAAAGATCGGCATGAGAACATTTTTAAGCTCTGGAAATACACCTTTGTGCAGGTTGTGGTAGACCCTCCATTGGGAAATGAGCCTGTTGGGCTGGATATGATACATATGGGGAAAGGTCTTGCTTGGTTGAATGGAGAAGAAATTGGAAGATATTGGCCTATAAAAAGCTCTATACATGATGAGTGTGTTAAAGAATGTGATTACAGAGGCAAATTTCTGCCAAACAAGTGCCGTACTGGATGTGGAGAACCAACACAAAGATGGTAAGGGAAAAATTATTGACTGTAAATTAGAATCCCCAAATGTTTTTTTTTTTTTCCTTTTTTGGTTATAATTGCAGCATAACCACAACCACATAGATTTTTGTAATAGAAGATGATTGACCAGCCAGCATAGTTCACAGAGAAATGCTCATACTGCATTGACAATAATGCATTAGAATATATGGGTAAAATTACTTATTTTCCTGTATTTTAATGAAATTTATATCATTAGGACATCTAGTTTTCACAAATCAAGTAAATCCATACTCCAAAACAAATATAAAAATAGAAGAGAAAGGTTTTTACTTAATTCTGGAGCAATTAGCATGCAGTTGCATTTTTGAAGGTCCTTCCCACGTGTCTTTAGTGATATCCAACTTCTTAAGAACTTTTTACCTGTCATGGATACCTATGTTGCTTTGCCTCTCTATAAAATCTTTTTTGAATACTTTGATTTTTCAGTATGACCACTAACAATATGTTCCTTGAGGTTTTTCATGAGAAAAACATGTTGTCCATCTTCAGAGTGTGCTTTTTGTTCATCAGTTTCTTGATACTATCTTCTACAGTTAGTAGATCTTTATATTCATCAAACTGTGTGGATATTATATATTTCTTGAAGGCGAAGATGGGCCAGATGGCATTCTTACTTTCTGTTTGGTGCAGGTACCATGTTCCACGCTCTTGGTTCAAGCCATCAGGAAATGTTTTGGTGATCTTTGAGGAGAAAGGTGGAGATCCAACAAAAATCAAATTCTCAAGACGGAAAATCTCAGGTGTATGTGCTCTTGTTGCTGAGGATTACCCTTCTGTTGAATCTTGGCTTGAAAGTGCAAATGACAACAAAACGAAAACATCTGCTTATTTGAAATGCCCTGAGAATACTCGTATATCTACTATAAAGTTTGCCAGCTTTGGAACTCCTACTGGAACATGTGGATCCTACAGCAACGGAGACTGTCATGATCCTAATTCCACTTCTGTGGTTGAAAAGGTGAGGATTTATATATTGCCTCATATTTCTATTACACTAGTTTTGTTGATGTGTCACATATAGTTCTCCTTGTTTCTTTCCTTTCTGTTACTTTATTTTAATTCCTAATGCTTCAGACCATTTGAAATGTCATCCTTCATGTGGCCATTAAATTTCAACTAAACTCAAATCATCATACTTTTTTAATACGCTAAAATACGTCGTTTTGAGTACAAGCAATCCACGTCAGACCTCTTGGCATAAAGCACCAATTATTTTTTTTGATGAATGCATAAAGCACCAATTCAGCAAAGTAAACACATCAGTTTGTCATACATAAAATGAACATATTCACATCTAATACTGTAATCTCTTTCTTCCTGATTTCTTAATATGCTTCAACGTTATTGCAGCTGTGCCTAAACAAAAATGAATGTGCCATAGAACTAAGTGGAGGAAATTTCAGTGAGGGTTTGTGTCCTGCAACTAAGAAACTTGCTGTGGAGGCAGTGTGCAGCTGAAACTACCAATTCCAGCATAGAGCAGATTCAATAACACATGATATAGTTTTTTGCCTACTGCTGTTTCATCATTTTTATTAATCGAGGTAATTTATGTAAAACAGGCATTGTCCATTGTGCCCATTTTTGCCAATATAAGGCATTCAATATCAATCCATATTCTAAGCAGGTAAAGATGGACTCTCACTCAGACTCAGCTCAATAGGATTTAGGGTTGAACTTGATCCACAATTTGAATTATGTGAAAACCTAGGGCGTGCTTTTGAAATGAATAGATAAGAACGTTCCACATTATTATGCAAATGAAATTATTCTACCATAGTTTCCGTTGTGGTGTCCTATGTAAGTAGTTCAAACCTACCTTACATTCCTTTACTATTTATCTATTTCTCAAAAAAAAAAAAAAAAACACAAAAACACAAACAAAAACAAAACAAAACAAAACAAAAAATTCTGTCATCAACAAACTTCAAGCCAAATAATGGATAGATGATATATTATCATTGAGAGTAATCGATAGTTAGAAACACCAAATTACAAGTAGTGGATAAGAAAATATTCAAATCAAGAGGACATTGCTGGAAGTTTTGTGGGTATTAATGTTAAAATCTTGAAAAAATAATAGTCAAATTAATAGTGCTCATAAAAAAATAATAATAACACAATCAATTGAAGATAACATAATTGATTGACGACTAAGTTTTATGAAGTGACCATCACAAGAGTGAATTCCCTTTATCTTGTCAAGAGCCTTGTGGTGTAGTTGTATTGCTTGGTCCTTATGAGGAGAACTCAAATCTGAATCCTCCATTCCTCACTCATTGTTAGTTTTTTACAATTAAAAAAAAAAAGGAACCCTATATTTCTCATCAGCCAATAATTACATTGTGTAATGTTACATGCAATTCTATTGTATAATTATAAAAATAATAATAATAATAATAATTTAAAAAAAAAAAAAAGATAAAAAGAAAGTTACATGCAATTGATGTCTCGTAGTATGTGGGTCTTATACCACCTTTGTTCTTGACATCAAAACTCACCTTAAAAAGAGTCTTGTAGTTCATTTGGCACTTTTAAATGTTTTTAATGAGGTGTTTAGGATTCAAATTTTCCTCTTTCGTTGTGACTATCGAATTATCCATAAAATAAATTTTAATAACACAACCAATCCATCACAAGGAAAAAAAACATTAAGGCCTTGTTTGGTTTGTTACTCACTCATATCCCAACACTCATAACTCAAATCTCCAAATTCAAACTCATATCCCAATATCTCACAACTCTAAGGATACATTTGGTATGCTGTAATAACTCTTGTAATGGAATAGTTATTCAAGTGTAATAGCAATTTGGTCATTTGGTTGCATCTTTATTACATGGATTAGTTATTACATTGGAATGACTATTCTTTAAAGAGAAATGATATGTCCACAACATTTTTACAACAAATCATAAGTGGCAGATTGTTACTGGTTGTTATTTTTGGGGTAAAAAAGTAATCTTAGTGTTAGGTTCAAATTTGAACCAATAACGACTAACTACATGTGATTTGTTGTAAAAATACTGTAGACGTAACATCTCTCTTCTTTAAATTGAAGAATAGATATTCCTCTTTAAAATGAATGTAATAGTTATTCCTTAATGCATATAATAGGTTTTAAAATTAATATATTTCCAAAAATATAAAGTTTCTTTATACATTATCTTTTACAAGCTTTACATATGTAACTACCAAACTTATGAATAGTAATAGTTATTCCATTACAATGTCTTATATTCATAATAATAAAGATTACTATTCCTAATATAATCTACATTCAGTGTACCAGACGTACCCTAACTCAATTAAACCTATAACTCACTCTCACGCTCGTTTGACTAAAGATTTTCACAGCTATCTCAAATTCAAAAACCCACCTTTCTGTCACTCACTAGGTCCCACACAGCATTGATTGCACTGCAAAAGCACTACAACGTGATGGGACGAGACACTGCTATGGGACCCGTGTTTGCTGGAAATTTACAAAACTGTCACTGATAACTCAAAATTCTTAACTTGAAAACAGCCTCACCGTGTTTCCAAAATTGCTCACCTATCACTCAAAATTATGAGATATCATCATTGAGTTAATGGTTTGGAAATTCATCCAAACAAGCATGCTACCCGTAGGCCCCACCAATTTTGGGTTATGAGTTAACAAAACTGGGATTTGTTAACTCAGTTTAGGGAAATTGAAACAAGGCCTAAGCTTCTTAGCTCTTCTTTCAAGGATGTTTCTTTCTATCATGTTAGCAGATAAGGAAATTGTGTAGCTCATGGTTAACTAGAAGGGCTATTTGTAGTCTTTTTCTTGTCTGGATGGAAGCTTTTATGTTTGATCAATGGATAATATCCCCACTTTCTAGGGGCTTCTCCTAAAAAAAAAAACACACAAAAAGAAAAGAAAGCCCTCCCCTATAAAATGACATGAATACCCTCATAAAAAAGAAAGTTGAATCCAATCAATATATCTGTTTGTGCTGTCACTCTCTAGACTCTACGACACCTTTCTTCATTCCGCCGCCAAGCGAAGGCGGTCGGCGGTCCTCTACTCTGTACGGATGACTCGCCAAACACCACGTGCCACCCTTCAGTCATAGGTAATTAATAATTTTTACTGGTTCGAGATATATATATATATATATATATATATATATATTTGTATGTATAATTAATCATGTTCAATGTGGTGCTGTGTGGTGATTGAGAACTAGTAGTACATAAACAGTGGTTCATGGTATAGTCGGTGCTAGCTATGCTGTATATTTTATGAACTGGTTAACTTTTTTTTTTACCATTGATTGTTAAGAAAATAAGGAGTACATGATTTTTTTTTTTTTTTTGGTGCGAATTGAGTCCAGTTTGATCTCTGGAGGATCCTTGGAAATCTGTTTAGATAATGAGAAAAAAAAAAGAAAAGAAAAGAAAAAAGAAGAAGATATAACAGGCAATGGGATAACTTTTCAAGCCAAGGGAGAGTCGAGGATTTAAGAAGGTTGAAGGCTTAACTAATAGCTCTGTTAGTCACTCTAGAACACTCTTTCAATGTAAAGGGTGCACTTGGATATGCTTTTTCCTATCAGATAGAATCTAGAATGCACGGGTATGGGTGCGATATTGCAACATGAGAAAATTTTGAAAATTCATAGCATGACACGGCAGATAGAACACTGTTACGACACGAATATGACACTGATATGACACCCCAAATAAAGTGTCCATGCTTCCTATTAGAATGAATGTTAATTGTAGGCGACCAAGGCTACTTTTAGGCGACCAAGGCTACTTTGTAACAAGTGAGGTATTGGAAAACAATACGGGGTGATAATGCTAACAGAAATGCAAAGTAATTTTATTCCCCGCTCATTAGTCATGTTTTAAAGTGGAACTCTAAATTTGGGAAAACATAAAATGTTACCAGAAATGCAAAGTCTTTTTGTTTTCTACTCAATAGTCATGTTTTAAGGTGGAATTCTAAATTGGGAAAACATTTTCTTGAATTTTAGATTTTTTCTTGTTTGTCTGAATGAGAAATTTTTGTTTATCAATATTGCGTGGTTGGTTCTTTTGACAGATTATACCAAAAAATTCCTGAAGGGACAGGGAACTTGTCAGAGTTATGTGTTTGCTATTCTTAATTGATTTCAGTGGCAACGGTCGAAAGCAGATAAAGTAGAAGCAGATTTACTAAAAGAAGCTACGGATGCATCTCAAGTTTCTTTGAGGTCTAAAGTTGAGAAGATGGAAGATGATTCTATGCTCAGCAAATACAGTTCTGATGAGGAAGATTTCACTGATGGAAAGTGGAAGTTAGAGCTTGCTTAGCTCACAAAAGCCCTTGAACCACTTTTCAACCAAAAAAAAAAAATCAACTAGAGCAGTGTCTGTGAAGTACATGAAATCCATTACTAACTTTAACCACTTTTCAGTTCCAAAACCACTCCAACACATACTCACTCGGAAACAATCTATACTTGATCAGTTAAAGACATGTTCTAACCTAAAGAACCTGGGATCTGTGTTTGCCTCTATGATCAAAACCAATGCAAACCAAGATTGTTTTTTAGTGAACCAATTTATTAGCGCCTGCTCCAACTTTTTGCAAATAGATTACGCAACTTTAGCATTTACCCACGTCGAAAGTCCCAATGTTTTTGTCTACAATGCAATGATAAGGGGCTTTGTTCATTGTTTTCACCCAACTCAAGCTTTGGAATGTTACATACATATGTTGAGAGCTGAAGTTATGCCAACAAGTTATACATTTTCATCGTTGATTAAGGCTTGTGCTTCACTTTCAGCTTTGGGTTTTGGTGAAGCTGTACATTGTCACATTTGGAGAAATGGGTTTGATTCACATGTGTTTGTTCAGACTGCTTTGATTGATTTCTATTCGAATTTTGGCAAAATTGGTAGATCAAGAAGGGTGTTTGATGAGATGCCTGACAGAGATGTTTACGCATGGACTACGATAGTTTCTGCTTATGTCCGTACTGGGGATTTGAGTTCTGCAAGGGAATTGTTTGAGGAGATGCCTGAGAGGAATACTGCTACATGGAACACTATGATTGATGGATATGCAAGAATGGGGAATTTTGATTCTGCGGAGTTGTTATTCAATCAGATGTCTGTAAGGGATATAATCTCATGGACAACCATGATCACTTGCTATTCTCAGCACCAGAAATTTAGAGAAGCATTAGCAATATTTAACGAAATGATGAGTAATGGGATCCATCCTGATGAAGTGACCATGGCAACTGTTATATCAGCTTGTGCCCATCTTGGAGCTCTTGATTTAGGAAAGGAAATTCATCTTTATATATTGCAGAATGGATTTGATGTTGATGTTTATATTGGGTCTGCGCTTATTGATATGTATGCCAAGTGTGGGAGCTTAGATAGGTCACTTTCAGTGTTCTTCAAGTTGCGGGAGAAAAACTTGTTTTGTTGGAATTCAGTTATAGACGGGCTTGCAGTTCATGGGTATGCAGATGAAGCGCTAAAGATGTTTAGGGGAATGGAGAGGGAGAAGATCAAACCTAATGGAATTACTTTTATTAGTGTTCTAAGTGCCTGCACTCATGCAGGACTTGTTGAAGAAGGCCAAAGGATGTTTTTGAGCATGACAGATGATTACTCAATCCTTCCTGAAGTTGGACACTATGGATGTATGGTTGATCTATTGAGCAAAGCAGGCTTGCTTAAAGATGCACTAGATTTGATAAGAAGCATGAAAGTTGAACCAAACAACGTTATATGGGGGGCCTTGTTAGGTGGGTGCAAGCTCCACAGAAACTTGGAGATTGCTCAAGTTGCTGTTAAGGAACTGATGGCTTTGGAGCCAAACAACAGTGGCCATTACAATCTTCTGGTTAACATGTATGCTGAAGTGAATAGATGGGGTGAGGTTGGTAAAATCCGGGCAGCCATGAAGAATATAGGAGTGGAAAAGAAATGTCCTGGATCCAGTTGGATTGAAATGGAAAGGAAGATTCATCAGTTTGCAGCATCTGATAAATCTCACCCAGCTTCTAGTGAAATTTACCTATTGCTGGCTGAATTAGGTGGGCAACTGAAGCTAGCTGGCTATGTACCTGAACTAATTTGGAGGGATTTAGCGTGAGCTGCCTACACCTTTTGGGGCATATGTAACATATAATTCTTTGGGGTTCTTTACATAGTCATCCCCGCTCAATTTGTTGGTAAGAATTGACCATAATCATTGGAAAATATAAAAAGAAGCTGAATGGTTTCTTTGCCAACATATAAATAAAAGCGAAGAGAAAAAGATTACATTACCAACCAGGAAATTTTCTAGAATGTTGGTATGGGTGCAATATTGCAACATGAGAATGCACGGGTGTGATATTGCAACATGAGATAGAATCTAGAATGCATGGGTATGGGTGCGATATTGCAGAATGAGAAATTTTTGAAAATTCGTAAAGTTTCTGATAGTTGAATAAGAGATCTTGGGTTTAATCTCCGTCAACACCAAAAACTGATTGGAGTCTTGGTTTGATGATAAAGAGTTATGATGACAGAGGTCAAAACTCTTTTAAAAAAAAAAAAAAACTATGAAATTATCAAATGTCAAAATATTTTAAAAAATGATATTTGTGTAATTTATTGAATATTATATGGGCTTCAAAATATTTTAGGTTCAAAATTGGGTTTGTAGTTGTTGCTGGCCCATATATTTGTAAGCAAGTGAAGATGGCTTGAATGATGGGCCCCATTCAACATGGCCTCGGCTCAAAGTCTCTCAGTCTCACAGAGGGCTAACCAGAGCTGAAGTTAAGGGCGTTTATGATATTTGACCACACTCTTGTACCTATAAATAACTCTCTCTTTTGTTTAGGGTATGACTCTCACAGTCACAGGCAATCGTTCGCTGCCTATCAAGTACGCCGTCGTTCTGTTACCCAGTTACACACATCCCTTTTCTTTTATCACTTGGAATTCCCATTGGGATTTCACTTTGCTTAGCAACACTGCTTCTTTATGCTTGTCAAAATCCATATCTATTTTACGAGCTGGGTCTTTGTTTTTGAATTTTCATGTTAGAAATATGAGGTGGTGAATGGAGAACGAGATGATGAGGAATATGTTTCCCTATTGGTTTGATTGCCGATATGATGGCATCAATCATGTATTAGCTCTAGCTGATCGTTCTCCTTCTCCACACAAATATTATATACAATTTAATTTTGTTTTCTTTCTGTATTTTTATTAAAAAATAAAATGTGGGTTTGGTTGTTTTTTTTTAAGATTTTAGGAGTTGGGAGAATGAAATGATGACTGAGACATATTTGTTTCCCTATTGGTTTGATTGCCGTCATGATGGCATTTTTATGTATTAGCTCTATCTGATCATTCTCTTCCTTTATACAGAAAATGAAAATGCCCTTTTAAACTCCCATGTGTTGGCAATGGCATTGCAAAAAAATATATTTCATGTTAAGATTGTAATTTGTCATTTTATTTCACGTGTATTTTCCAAATCATGAATAAAAATAATGTAGTATTTTTGTGGCAGTTCTAAGAATATGAGTTACAGAAATACTCTTTTTTGAGTGTAGTCCTGTTTTAAACTACTGGCAAGACTGTTTTAGCAGTTGACTAAACTAATTTATGTTAGCGTAGTCTTATTCTATGAACTACTTTGGTTGGCCGCAAGCAATTGGCTGATTGGTCAACTAGAGCTGTTGGGTTAGGATCCAGTGACTAATAATTTGATTATTCATCTTAAACTTGATTAGCAAAATTTGTGGAGAATGAAATGATGATCGTTATATGTTTCCCTATTGGTTTGATTGCCGTAATGATGGCACAATTTGTATTAGCTCTATCTGATCATTCTCTTCGTGGTACAATCTTCTCGTTTTCTCTATCTACAGAACATTGTCCTAGCTTTTTTTTTTTTTTTGATAAACTGCATATTCATTCAAGAACTTACGAAGGAAAACAATAAGGGGTATCTCCCTTACAAGCTGCCTCAATGGCAAGGGGGAGCATACCTTCAGAAAAACAAAAAGGTTGCAAACAGTTGAGAGCAAATCTTGCAGCTACATTGGCTACAGAATTGCTACTCCTACGCACCCAATCAAAACTACAAGAAGTAAAACCAGAAGAAAAACTGCGGATATCACAAATGACAGTGTCAATAGACCAATTGGGAGTCTGATCAGAGTGGTTCAATGCGTTGAAGTAGATTTTTGAGTCTCCCTTAAACATAAGGGAGTACCAGCGGTTTTGGATGGCGAGAATGGACAGCCTAAAGAAGTGCCATAGCTTCTACTTGCAAAGGAGAGCAGAGTTGTTCACTTTTCCTCAAACGAAGAGCACCTTTCAAAGGTGATTTCGGGCAACCACAACTAGAGCAGACTTTGATGAGTTTAAAGCCACATCCACATTAATTTTGATGTAATCTGGTTGAGGAGGTGACCAGTAGTTAGAGTATGATCTTTGGGGGGGGGGGGGGGGGGGGGGGGCGGGGGCTCGAAAACTTTAGAGATGTCTTGAAACCTTATTTGCACACAATGCTTGGCCTTGATCAGGTCGGCTTGCTCTTGTTTGAAAAGCTTTCAGTTTCTAGAGTTCCAGATTTCATCCAAGATGAGAGCCGTGTTTAGAGTTACAGTCCATTGCTTATTTGCTGGAATTGGTGCATCAGGTGGATTAATGATCAGCTTTAATAAGTCTTCACCTGAGGTAAATGTTGTAGTCAAACCTGATGCCCCAACCTGCAACTGCCCAAAGGGCTCTAGCAAACTGACAATCTAGAAAAAGATGAGTGTTGCTCTTAACTTCATTGTTGCAAAAAGTACAGGCCGGGTCAATATGTTGCATTTTTCGTTGGAGGGTTACTCTTGTGGGAATGACATTGGCTCCGATTCTCCATAAAAACATTTTCAATCGTTCCAGAAGCCTCGCTTTCCATCACTGACTTGGGTAAAAGCCACACGGTGAACAGATTTTACAGTAAAGGTTCCCTTGGGGTCAGGCAGTCAAATGAGCCTATCTTGCTTGGGGTGGTGTGGGATTGAGATTGAGAGGATTGCCTGCACATCATCAACTGAAAAGACTTCTTTTACCATGTCTTCATCCCATGTTTTAGAAGTATGGTCAATGAAATGGTGTGCCTTGATTGGGAGCTGGAGGTAGTCATATATCCTTGGTTTTGGCTTAAATTCCTCAATCCAAGGCACCCACGGATCAACCCATACGTTAATGGACTTCCCATCTCCCATCAGGAAGCAAGCTCCTTTTTCAATCAACTTCTTTGCTCTTTCTATTGCACACCATGTAAGAGAAGCAGATTTACTTGGCTCTGCCTTAAGCCAATCCTCCTTAACCTTATACTTTGACCACAACACTTCCATACAAAGGCTTTGTTTGCCAGACGCCACCATCCAAGCAAACTTGGCTAGAAGTGCTTCATTAACCTCTCTTGTTTTTTTGAAACCAAGACCACCTACACATCTTGGTTGACATAGTTTATTCCACCCTTTCCAAGCAATGTATCTTCCTTCCTTCTCTTTGGGTTTCCACCAGAACCCTCTAGAGTGCGAGTCCAGTTTGTCACAATTCCGAGCAGGTACACCAAAGGAAGAAAGAGTGTAAATAGGTAAGGCTTGAGTTACCGAGTTTATGAGTGTGCATCTGCCTGCCCAGGATAAACAATTGCTTCTCTAACCTGCTAATTTTGCCTCCAGCTTGTCTTGTAGAAATTTAAAGTCCTTAGAGGGTGATCTAGACAGAAATAATGGTGCTCCAAGGTACACAGCATCTTTTTTGAGTCTTTTCATGTTAAGTTGCTGCCTTATTGCTCTTATGCTATTAGGCCCAATATACTTTGAGAAGAAAATCTCAGATTTGCCTCTATTAATGCTTTGCCCTGACCATGTAGTACTTTTCCAGGCAATCAGCAAGCCTTTTTGCATCATTTCTGGTTGCTTTTGAAAAAAGGACTATGTCATCCGCGTACATAACGTGGGTTATGGCAGGTCCCCTTATGCTTGGTTTTGCACCACTAATATTGCCATCTCTAAGTTCCTTATCTAGCATCCTTGATAGAACTTCCTGACCCAAAATGAATAAATATGACGACAGAGGGTCACCTTGCCTTAGCCTTCTGCTTGGTTTGAACTAGTCCGACTTGCCCCCATTAACTAGCACTTCAATGGATACTGAAGAAACACAGTTTAAGATTCAATTGATGAAGACGGAATTGAACCCGAGTTTGGTAAGAACTGCATGGATGAACTTCCAGCTGAATCTATTATAAGCTTCTTGAAGGTCAAGCTAAACGGCCATAAAACCAAATTTGACTTTCCTTGTCTTAAAGTTGTGGAGGAGCTCGTGGATGACTACCTGATTTTCTGCAATCCATCTGCCTGGTATGAAAGCTGACTAGCAAGGAGAGATTATCTTGTGCAGAAGAGGTCTAAGTTTTGCTACTAGTAGCTTGGATATGATCTTGTACACAACATTGCATAAGCTTATGGGCCGGAAGCTGTTTACAGATGTTGGGTTGGTCGTTTTCGAAATGAGAACGATGAGTGAGCTGTTGGCTTCTTTAAGCAAATATCCGTCAGTAAAGAATGATATGACTGCATCTGTTACTGCATCCCCTACAATAGGTTAGAATTCTTTGTAAAACAATAGGTTCTGCATTTGGAACAGTGTTTCCTTGATCTCTTCTCGGGTTGGAACCTTCTTAAGCATGTAATTCTCCTCCTCAGTGATGCAACTTGTGAGGAGGTTATCAAGATGTTTCGGGAAGTTCACACATTCCTCAATAAACAAACTTTTGAAGGAAGAGTAAAATAGATGCCTAATTTGGTTTGAATTGGTAACCCAACTGCCCTCCTCTGTTTTGATAACATCTATATTATTTTGCCTTCTTCTGATGATGGTAGAGAGATGGAAAAATTTTGTGTTCTTATCACCTTCCTTTAGCCAAAGCTCACGAGATTTTTGCTTCCAAAGGATTTCGCTTCTGAGAAACCATTCTAACAATTCAACTTGTAACTCTTCCTCAATTCTCCCATTTTCCTCAGCTGAAGGCCTCTTTTGGACTTCAAAAATCTTGTCCATCAGAAGGTTGATTCTTACTTGGCAATGCCTGAACACTTCTTTATTCCACTTGCGGAGTGCTTCCCTTGTTTTGGCTTGCTTTTTGTAAAGCTTAGAGAAAGCTGGTCCTCTAGTTTCATCGTTCCATGCTTCTTCCACAATGGAGTTACACCTATTATCTCTTATCAAGGCAGCTTCAAACTGAAACGGTCTGTGGGCAAAACAATCTTTCGGGTTGGTATCAAGCCAAATTGGGGTGTGGTCTGAATTGAGAGCTCCCAGATGGGTTACAGCAGTTTTTGGGAAAGCTAAACGCCATGAAATACTACCAATGGCTCGGTCAAGCCTTCTTTTAATGGCGGAGCTACCCCATTTAACTTTAGCCCACGTAAAAGTGTTACCAGAAAAACTAAGATCAATGGTACCGAACTCGAAGATAAGTTCCTTCAAAAAGTTAGTGGCTGATGATTCGCCTCTTTTATTCCCCCCGAAAATTTCCTTGTCATTTATGGTGAAGTTGAAATCACCAATGCAAACCCATGGGCGTTGACATGAATTTAGGAGAGCCATAAGGTTTTCCCAAGCTTTTTGTTTCTTTGCTGGATAGGGAGGGCCATAGAAACAAACCAAAAGCCAATCATAGAGAGCATCAGCCACTTTGAGAGCAATGAGATTTTTATTATATTCCATTTGGTGAATAGAGACCCGATTTCCACATCACACAAATACCACCTACAATACCTTTGGCCTCAATAACACACATATCAACAAACTTTATTGCTTTCAAAACTACTTTCATCCTTTCTACAGAAGCTTTGGTTTCACTAAGAAAAATAATATCAGGGCTATTCCCCTTAACATGAGCCTTAAGGGCTCTTACTGTCACGGCGCTATAGATGCCGCGATAGTTCCAGCCTAAGATTTTCATGGGGAGGTTAGGGGCTTGATAAGGCCCGCCTCCTCAGCCATAACAATAGGAATAGAGCAACATTTAGAAATAGAGCATGTCTTGATGGGTGAATTAGACAGGGTAAAGACAGACATAATTGGCTCACCTTGGTGTTCTGACTTGCAAATGCCTGATGAGTTGAACTTACCATTCTAAGTTTCCCCAAAAAACGTTGGGCACACCTCAGGGGTGACAACACTTTCCTCAGCAACGTGAACTTCCAATCTTATTCTTTTGGAATGCTTATCTACCTCCTACCTTGGCACCTTTCTTTTGAGTGTGGGGTTCAGATTGAAGCTTTTTTCCCAAGAAGGTTGTGGTGGAATGGCTTGAGGTGGTTGAGGTTCAGATGGCTTTTCTGGTGTATTTTGCAGTGATTGAGGTTGGGATGTCTTCAATTGGGGATAAGGGGCATTATCTTGGATATGGTTTGTGTTTGTAATAATCAGTCCGGTTTGGTTAGAGCTAGTAACATGTGGGCCGAAACCTGGGGGGAAAGGAGGGCTTAACTCATCTATATTGGTGGATATTGGGCTTCGGTCAAACTCATCTGTATTGGTGGATATTGGTCTTGGGTTGTTTTCTGTTAGGTCTAATATAGGTTCAGAAGGGATAAGGGAAGGGTTGCCGACGTGTGTGGTTGTGACTGCCAGTTGTTGTTTGTTGGGCCCCATAGGTGTACCTTCCTTCTGTTGCACTGTCTGGTACTGTACTGCCCCATCAGTGCTACTCTCCTGAGGTATAGTGTGAGGACAAGGAATGTGTACGTCGTCCTTGTTTGATGATGTGGCTTGATGAGCTGGGGAATCTGTTTGAGATTTTGCTGTGTTTAGGCTGTTCATTATTGTTGCCGCTGGTTGAGCATCACTTCCCGGATTGTGGTATAGCTCCGCCGGAGTGGTGCTATTTTTTGCTCTCAGCCATGGTCCTGAGGCAATGAACTCATGGCCAAACGGATTCCGGATCAGAAACGCTTTTCCTTGACATGCATGAGTTTCGTGGCCAATAATCCCACATCAATAACACACATCCACCAACTTTTCATACCTTGAGCTAATCCAGAGATGAGGGAGATCGTTTCTAGGCAAAAAGATCCCCGATAAGAGTGGTCAATGGAGCTCGACTTCGATCTGGATACGTATGAATCTCTTCCACGTTCCACCTCCATCTCCGGCTAAGTCTACTTCAACGACGCTACCGACTTTACCGCCGATTAGCCAGAGGTTTTTTGGTGATCTCCATAACTTTGGGAGGTCGTGCACTTGTACCCAGAGCGCTGATGTTGTGAATGGAACCTCCTGCCACGTGAGGGAAGGATTCCATTGCTTTAGAACTAGATGCCCACCACGGATAGACCATGGTCTTCTGTGATAGGCGTTATACATGTCTGCTTCATGTTGGAAGTGATACATGAATGTATTATCCTCTAATTGACTCACCCGAATCTGGAATGTCAGTTTCCAAGCTCTGTTCACCACATCTGAAACTGTGGATATACCTATAGATTTATAGGTTATAAGCTTTTCTAATAAAACCCATGAAGGGTTGTTTAGGTCAAGTTGGTTTGGAGGGAGCTCAAGACATGCGTCTATGCATGTACAGTTCTCTGCGCGAGCTATGAGGTCTGAGACCTCCATTAAAGAAAGGTCTAGCTATACCAAAACTTTTGGGGTTTTACAGGAAAGAGATCAAGGGAAAAGCCTTAGGAAAGATGGGACAGGTCTGAGTCAAAGCAGAGGGAAGGGGTGTTACAGTGGAAGCACGGGAAAAGAGAAAGTTCAGGTCTGAGTGAAAGAAGAGGGAAGGGGTGCTACAGTGGAGAGCACGGGAATCAAGACTGCCCATTTTTTGTCCTAGCTTTTATATGTAGCAATGAGAACTTAATTCTTTAAAATGCATAAGGCAAGAAGAAGAACGTGACTAGAGAATGCAGGCGACATGCAATGTGTTGTTCTTGTCATTTTGTTTTGTAATACATTGAAATCCATTTGTGAAAGAACAATGATTGTTTTCTCCAATAAGACACTAGCTCCAATGGGCCTTGAGCTTTTCTATCAACTTTTGACAAGTCCAAAGTTACCATTAATTATATTTAATACCACTATATAAATATAATCACACTCTAGGTTTTATTAATAAATTATATCCCAAAACTTTATTATACATGCAACTCTTTCATAAAATATTCGTAGTAATACAAAATCATGAATGTAGACTGCCACTTTGAAGATTATTACATCTTAATCATTGAATACCCGGTTTAATCCTTTAAGTTATTCATCATATATTTATGAAATCCAATTTTATAAATATATACTTTAGTATCTCCTTACTAAAGTGGTTAAGCCTAACACTCTGAATAAACCAAACCTATTAAACTTATCTCAAGGGAATATTTTATATCTCAATTAAGAGATTCTGAATTCCATTTTGAGAATATATGTTTCATCAACACTAAATGCGGCTGCCCAACATACTGAGGTTTTGATTGTGACTTTTGATCTCACTCCTGATATATCAAAACAACTTACATTTCATGATCAAGTTCATTATCGTCTCAGGATTAAAAGTTCATGCAAATAGAAGTCGTGAGATTTATTATTTATTTGACAGTCGTTAGGAGAATAATAAATCTCACAGCGGTCCAATTCAATATGTCTTAACTCTTAAAACATCTCAATATATCAACTAGAAGTCTCCACTTTCATGATCAAGACAAATCATCTTAGTTGATATGTTATAGTCTTCACAGATGAAATGCTCAATTTCATCACGGACTACGAACTATAATTCTGAGTTTACAAAGAACTTGTAATTTATATCTTCTATGACTTTTCACATAAATCACATACTATGCATCTCATAGACTATATGATAATGTCCAAATATTCATGTTACCATTATTTTATATAATAATAAAACAACTTTATTAATCATAACACATTAAATCATACATAATGTCATACATAGTATCATACAATAGGATTTAAAGACACTAATCTTAATATATACAACACGTGAGATAATAAAAATTCCTACTGGTAGGACATTTCCATTTTATTACATTCTTTTATATTAATTATTCTAATCCATATTATCATTTTAAAAACACCTTTTTTATTGAATTTAAAAATACTCAAACATAGGGGAAAAATGAAATTAACAGCAATGTTAAAGCTATAACAGCAATGTTAAAAATACTCTAATCCATAATAATTTTTTTGTTTCTCAAAAAAAAAAAAAACTATAAGTTTTGTCGCAACTTATTAACATGGCAAGTTGTGAATAGTGAAATTATGAATCTCCCATTTTTACTCTACTGCTCACAACTTGTGAGTGAACAAATTGCGGTAAAAGTTGTGACAAAAATTATAATCCAATAATTTTCCTAAAATTAAATATAGAAGAAGAGAATCTTTAAGCATAAAAAATAAAAATAAAAATCTAATCCTCCGCACTTTGCAGTGTCTATCCAAATTTGCTGGCACATATATATTCTCTGTGCCGCCAAACCCCAAACACACTTTTATAGATTATATAATTCAGATTCTCACTCCCTCATCAGATTCCAAACCAACAAAACACATACTGCAAAGCAACTAAGCTGAAGCTCAAACCAAACCAAACCATGTACTGTTCTTCCCCTTCTTCAATCTTCACCACACCATCTCCATCTCCATCACCACGCTCTTCAAATCTCTCCTTCTTCCCTTTCCCTCAATTCGCTCTCCAAATCCCAAGTCTCCAAACTCTCCGTCTCAGTCTCACTCCCTGCAACGCCGCCCCCAAGCCCCAAACGGGACCAAGCAGCAAGACCAAGACGAAGACCAAGAAGAAGAAAAAGAGTAACAACAAGGGTTTGGATTTCTCCAATGTTGAGGTTGTGAATGATGATGATGATGATAATGGTGAAGGGGTTTTGGGGTTAAATGATGCGCCGCTGCCGAAACCGCCAGCTGGGTTTGTGGTGGACGATCATGGAAGACTTGTCATGGCTTCACCTCCTTTAAAGAGAATTACCACCATTGTAAGCTACTAACTTCTTGCTTTCCCACCATTTTCAATTGGGTTTTTGTTTATTGGTTAGTATAAAAAGGATAAATAGCATTTTTTTTTTTTTTTGGCATCAATGGAAGTTGGGTTGAGTGAAAATGGAACAAAATTTGTGTGTGTGTGTGTTTCCAATGCTCTTATTGTTTCATTATAGGAAATGAGCAATGGTGGTTGTAAAATATGAAGTTACTTGCAAATGAAATCTAGCTCAAATGGCAATCTTCCTTTTTTTTGGTTTAAGAACAAAACTTGTGTACAATTTCTTAATTGATTTGCATTAGGTGCCCCAATTAAATTCAAACACAAATTACATTTTAAGGAGGAGGATTCAAACCTTGGACTTTGAACAAATAATTCTTGCCTATGTTTCACCCCCCCCCCCCCTTTTTTTTTTTATATTTTAAGAATGGGGACTTGAACCTTGGACATCGAACACATAATTTGTACATAAGTTTCGCTCCCCCTTTTAGTATACATTTTAAGAATGGGGACTTGAAACTTGGACTTCGAACACATAATTCATACCTAAGTTCCCCACCCCCCCCCCCCCCCCCCCCCCTTTTTTTTACATTTTAAGAAGCGGGGATTCGAACCTTGGACTTCTCTGTTAGGAACACTAGAAAATGCTATTTAATCTAAATATTATTATTAGCTAGCACTTTTCCCCTTGAATGAAAAAAGTGAAGGGTGAGGTCATGCATTCAAGGTCCGCCAATTGCATGAGTATTTACTAATAAAGAAAATGTTACAGCTTACAAAATTGGTTCTAAGGAGTGAATACATGCAGGGCCGGGGCTCTGGTTTATAAATTTAACTTTGGGTGTATTATGCTTTTCGCGAGTCTTCGGATTCATAAACTCAAAATTTCTAAAGAATTCATGATCAGGTTGATCCTACGAATAATCTTCCATTAGAGTGTGTTATAAGGAGAGTGTTCAGAAGTTCTCAAGGGGATGAATGCATGCTGCTTTGCCCAGTTGACACGTAAGAAATGTTCCTCCTATGTTTGTAGTATATCCATAAATGAATTCAAAGTTGTATACTTTTTTTTTTTTTATCATATTTAATAGATACATAATTGCTGCAGGCCTGTACAGATATTGAAGAGCACAAACATTGATGGGTGGTCAGCTGTATGTTTAATCTTCCAGCTTAAATTTTTAATTTAGTTTTGATTTATCCATGCTTGATCTGAAAATTTATCTTTTGAGTTTTGACAGTTGAACATCTAACATAGCTTAAATTTAGATATGGAAAAGCTTTATATAATCAATAACCCTCAGATGTTGGAAATTCTCAACAACTGAATATGCCCTAAAATTTCTCGAAAAAAATAAAAATTCCCTAAAAGGATTCAGAAGAATATCTTCTTAAAGATTAAAATTTTAATAAAATTTCAAACTCATCGAGAATTAGTTAAAAGAAGAGATATAGGTGGTAATGTTGTATGATGAGGTATGCATAGAAATTTTGCAATTCTTTTGGTAATAAAATATGTCCATTTTTCCTTTCTGTGTCATTGGCTCTATGTTCCCCCCCCAACCCCCAAAAAAATGGTTTTTATTAGTATTTTGCATTTTAGGTTTATTAATCAATGTTTTACTGAACACTTTCTTTCTTTTGCTTTTATGCTTCACTCTATGCATTCTTATGATCAACATATTCTGCAATTTTAGGTGAACGATGAAGAAGTTGAAGTCATTCTTCCATCTGCTGCTTATGCTCTTTCCAAGATACATATGCATCTTGTACATAGTGGGTATGATGGTGTAGATCTGCTTATTTGGAATTTTAACATTCATTTTATCTGCTTTTCCAGATATCTTGATGTTATTTGGTTTTTTTATTCTGTTTCTCCATCAGATTTTGTTATACAGCACGGGGAGGGTTTTGCTACTCAGAAGATGACATATTTGACTTCCGCACAGGCAGAGTCTTCTCTTTTTTTAATTAATTCATGCTCCATGAAGCACTTTTATTTACACAATCACCCCCCACCCTTTTCTCCCACCTCTCAGTATGAGATAATGAGATGTGAATAACAAAGTTCAGGTCTTTGAATGTTTGATTGGTTTTTAACATTGGATTCTTACTATTTTGCAGATGACGGTCAAGATGTAGATGGGTTGCCTACAGAAGGTGTAGAAATCACATTCTTCCATCTGGTAATGTGATAGCCAGATATTCTTTAAACATTCCTTCTTAAATTTTGTAAGAATTGTAGGCAAACACTTATCTTTTTTAATTTATATTTGAAAAATATAAAGTTACAGAAAACTGGCTCACGAATGTGCTGTGCTTGTTGTTTTTTTTTTTTAAAAAAGTAATAAGAAGTATTAAAATCAAAATAACAGATTATAACATTCTTTGGTATGGTTCTGTATATTTATGAAATTACAATGTTGCTAGGTCTACCCTCATCTACTAATAGCCAATGAAATAGAGTTAAGAAACAAAAATTAGCCCTCATAATTGACAATTCCTGCCCTGAAAGTTCTTCTATTGCTTTCCTTCCACAAAATCCACATCAGACATGGGGGGACTAAATTCCATGCTTTGTTTCTGAAGGAGCTAGGTTTTCTCCTCCAGCTTTGCAGCATCATATGCACAGATTTAGGTGTAACCCATCTAATGCCAAAACACCAATCTACCATAGACATCCCCTGCTTAATAAACCTGCCTATTGTCAATATCTTCCTCCCAATGCTTCTGTCCATACATAAAAATGTAACTTTGATCAGAGCCTTCACAATATGGCCTCCAAGGAAAATCCAAAGTGACAGTCCCTCTCAAAGCTTCATAGTAACATAGAAGTCCCCATTCCTATTCTTCTTATAGCACACTTTCTCTTCCATCTCAACCTGAATTCATACCGACTACAAAAAATTAAACTATTCATTGACAGACTCTAGTTCTCAATCTTGTACCTGCCTCACAAGTACAGGGTTCCAATGCACTACCCCCCTCCTGGCCTCCATATAGTCACTCATCCTAGCATGTCTGTTGTTTGCAATATAGAAGAGCTCAGGAAATAGCAAATTGGGTACAGAATCTGCACACCAAACATCATGTTGAAAGCTCACTCTCTTTCGATCCCCACTTTCAAATCTGACACAATTATAACAAGACTCCCATCCAGCTCCAATTCCTTTCCACGCTCCCAGGGTTCCACCCCATGTGTAGTTTTGACAACACTTGAAGTCCAACTCCCTTTTGCTCTCATATTTGACTGTCACTAGTTATCTCTACAAGTAATCTTTCTCCCGAGTGGAGTGCCATAATTATTTTTCCAATAACGCATAACTGAACGTACTTCACTTTCTAATGCCTAGAACACCCACCCTCAATGGTAATGTCATCTTCCTCCAATCTACTAGAGATGTATCTTCGTTTCCTCACCCATACTCCCCACAGTAAGTCTTGCTGCAATTTTTTCAACATGTTAGCTATAGATACTGGTAAATTGAACTGTGACAAAATATACGGGCAAGCTTGATATTTTGTTTTTTAGCAGTCTCAAGGATGAGAGTTTACTCAAGAAAAAAGTGCTTAGGCTCCAATGAGAGAAGTAAAATGTGGGGGCTTTGGTTATGGTGTTGGGTTGCTGACTTTTCTCTCTTCCCTAGTTTCAGCAGTGTCAAGGGGCATAGCTATTTATTGCACTTCTCACAACTTTAAATATTAATCTTTCTTGCCACCTAATAATCCCAAATACATAATCCACTCTTTAGTCTTTACTACTTCAAAACCCTAAACCAACTTTAAGAGGTAGCACTTGGTTGGGGATCACGTCTCATAAAGTGGAGGTCATTAGTTTGAATTTCCCCTTCTCTCTTCCCTTGGACCAACAACAACAACAACAACAAAGCCTCAGTCCCCAAATTTTGGGGTCTCTCTCACCTTAAAAGCTTTAAAAAATTCTTTAAAACCCTAAATCCCCCAATTTTT
Source organism: Quercus tomentella (assembly GCA_028535165.1). NCBI lineage: Eukaryota > Viridiplantae > Streptophyta > Magnoliopsida > Fagales > Fagaceae > Quercus > Quercus tomentella. The sequence continues at coordinate 19,425,068 of JAPQVY010000122.1, read as the reverse complement.
TGCTATCCTTTAGTCAAGTAGTCTTTAAATCCCAGCCTTTAAATCCTAATAGTTGCTACTTCCAGAAAATTCAAGCAGTCAGTATTCTTCAAATTTCAACACTATCTGTCTTTAAAGTTGATCCTTTCACATTCTTATTCAATCTAAAGGTCGTACCTAGTGCACAAAACTCTCACTTTTGCAGTCTTTTTTTTTTTTTTTTTTTTGAGAGGCTTATTGCTATTGGTGGTCATTTATATAGTAGTTTTGTAGCATTTTCTTGTCATTTTAAGGTTTGACAACGTTGTAGACAAGAAAAGTTTTACCTCCATATACACACATGTATGCAATGACTAATGATATATACTGATGACCTTAAGTGGTTATTGATTCACTGCTTTTCTTTAATCTATTGCCTTTTCTTACAGGATGGTTCACAGTACATGATTTATACACCATCTGATCCACTTCTTTTTGTTGTTGTTAAGGTACTTCTTGATTTTGACATCTACTCTTCCTTTCCTTTAAAAAAAAAAAAAAAAAAAAAAAAAAAAAAAGAAAAAAAGAAAAGAAAAAAATGAAAAAAAAGGAAACCAAACCTATGGCAATATTCTATCCAAAATTTTTGACTTCCCAAAGATCTATAGTTTTGGCTTAAGAACTAGGAGTAGCTGTTGCATGAGTTGGAGGCAGAACTTAAAATAGGTTGTATTGTATTTTTGCAGAATCACACTGGGGTATTGCAAATCGCAGACGATGTAAGCAATCTCGTTCTTTTCTTTTTTTGCTACTCATAAGGAATCTCATTTTGCAAGAGACTGTTACCCTTTCTACTTACTATCTTATTCTATTTGTTGCGCAAGCGTTTTCCCATTTGAGTTTAACTTTTCTCTTTCATACAGATTATAATAGTGTGTCATCTAACCAGTGGCCACAGGCACACACATTTTGCAGTATGGTTTATGCTGTGAAAACATTGAGGGAATTACTCCAATTCAAATGGAAATAATTTGTGAAAATCTGGGAAAGGTTGCCTAAAAACAGGATTTTTGAACTTCTCTGACTTGTGGACATGCAACTCTACATAGTCAATCCAGATATTTGCTGGGCCATGAGATGTTAATATGATGCAATTTTTTACTTGGTAGGCATCAGGCTAAAATGTTGGGATTTGTCCCCCAGCCAAGCCTAGTAATAACTAATAAGTGATCAGTTCATCTATAAACGTTTGAGACCTATACCTTGATAGTGTGTGCAATGATGTTTGTGATTTATGAAATATTCTTGCCATTGCAGTTTACTATCCAAAAAAGGGAAGGGTGTTGGGTCTTCTGAGTTCACAGATTTGAGTTTTGGAATCAGTAGACTGCATAATGTGTGTGCACATGATCTACATGAGGACTTGTGTTTACACTGGTTATATTCTTTGAAACAGGATCTACTTGAGGACCCTTCTATTATAAGCGCAATAGACGAGGAGACTGAATTTAATGCATTGGTGGTATATGTCACTGCTTTATGCCCAAACTTTTATTGCATTGGTGGTTATCTACAGCTAAATGATTGCTTTGGTTTGTTTTATCATATGTGCAGGAGGAAGAGGCGGCTCTTCTTGAATCATTAAAGTTAGGGGAAAGCTAACTAGATGTTTGCATATGTCAGCAGTTTTGTCAAATTGGCTTGTTTTGCATAATTGTAGGAGGATGCAAGAGTTCAATTTGGAAGGCACTTCACCAAGTGCATGGTTTTTTTTAGGTGGGGAGGGAGGGTGTTTGTAAGGATTATTGTTCCCCTTTTTGTGTATATATTACAAATTTAGCCTGTATGTTAAATGTGTTGAGCAATGCACGATTGTAGGTTTGTTGGTCCATATTGTCATTTTTTTCCTACTGTGCTTTACCATCTCTTAAGAGTTTTTAATGTGGAGAAAAAGAGAAATAGCCTATGACAAAATAGTGCTATTTGAATGCAAGATAATGAAAATTTCCTCCTTTTAGAGAAGTAGTTTCATTAGTGATGTTGTCGTGACTTATAAAGTTGGGTTTAAAATGACATAATTAAAAAGTCAGATTTAAATTTCACAAGGGACAAATTTTTGGGTACCCCCACTCCCCCCTCCCTTTTATTTGGCTAGAATGTCCTCAAAATGCAAGCATGTATGAGGCAAGAAAATATAGTCGAGGAGTGCAGACAAAGTAAGATAAGCATTCTCAAAGTTCATATTACTTGTGTTGTTCCTTGTAGCAGACTATTTCTCTGCCAGGTTGATATACTCTTTACATAGACACGTGTTATAATTGGAGGTGTTAGGATGTAAGTTAAATTATTAGTGCAAGTGTTAATATATCTTGATTGGACACATTCATTCTTGTTGGATGTGTCATTTAGTAGGCATCACATGAACAGGTATTTATCACTCCACATTCTTGTGTGCGGCTTTTTTATTTTTTTTTGAAAAACAAACGCACATAATAGAGAGAGAATTGGGTTCTAGTAACAAAGTTTGGCTTCAAACTTGTTTGGGGTCTTAGGCTCAACGTCCCAATAAGAAGATGACAAGTAAGTTATATGCATTGCACATGACAAAGACATATCATCTTTCTATTGGAGGTTGAAGTCTAACTTGTTCCCTTTCAAGTCGAGGACAAGTTCCATTCTTTTCTACTAGAAGTGATCAGGATCAGGTCGAGTTTGGATTGAGCACAAACCTAACTTGGACCGACCCATGGACACCCATATGAAGAAGAGAGAGATGTGGTGTAAACTTATGATTTGGCTATTAATGAGAGTTGGAAGATTTTAGAGAAACTATTTCAAAGGGAGGTGCTACTTGGCAAAAGCTAGTTAATGAGAGAGTTGGAAGATTGTAGAGAATTTATCTTAGAGGGAGGCGTCACTTGACAAAAGCTTAGACCATCACAAAATGATGTATTTGCTTTTATATATACTAACTTTGTACTTGTAATATGCATTTCATCATTCTTTTCTTTTTTTCTTTTTTCTTTTTTGGGTATAATATAACAATGTTGCTATTGAAATTTTCTACATGCCGCCTCATTTGATAGCATATCGTAAGACTTAGAAGCAAAGATGTATTTAAATTAGCACAAATAGCTTGAACCAAAGACTCCTCATTTATATAATACTCTCAATAGATTATAACACTAACAATAAAAAAAGAAATGAAAATATTCAATACTAACGTTAAAGGTTTTTAAAATATAGTTTTAACTTATAAATGTCAACTTACCTTATTTGTTTATATATTGAGTTCCATACCCTTATATTTTTCAAGCACCTTTTTCAATTTTCAAATCCAGGTAAATGAATTAAGGGTAAATTACAAATTACATCTCTAAAGTTTGGGGGAGTTTAGATTTTACACTCTAAAATTTCAGAATTTAGATTTTACCCCCTAAAGTTTAGGAGTATTTGGATTTTACATCCTAACGTTTCAAAATTTAGATTTTACCTTCTAAAGTTTAAGGGTGTTTAGATTTTACATCCCAAAATTTTGAAACTTCAAGATATAAAATCTAAACACTTCCAAACTTTGGAGAGTAAAACTCAAACACCCCTAAATTTTATGGGGTAAAATTCAAATTCTAAAATGTTAAGATGTAAAATCCAATTAATTCCAAACTTTAAGGGTAAAATTCAAATTCTGAAACTTTAAAGTATAAATCCGAACACCTCCAAATTTTAGTAGTGTAAATTACAATTTACCCATCAATATATTAAATAATAATAAAAGAAGATAAAATAATCTAATATAATTTTCAGAGTACATCAACATACCACAATTTGAAAACCAAAAGAATATATTACATACTATCAAGATCTAAATTTTAATATTTTCTTCTCATTTATCCTAATAACCAATCATAGATAAAATTAATAAAATAATTTAGAGCAACATCTGACACGCATCAATTCCAATACTTTCTCATCTAATTTGATGCTAGATTTAGAAACTTTGATTAGGGCTATTTCATGAGTCAGTTAGGGGTTAGGTTTGAGGTTAACCCACCACTTGACCTAAGCACGTTGGGTCTAGGATCTTGAAACCTGTCGTTGACCTCGAGAAATATGAGTCATCGATTGCAAAGGATCGATTTTTTCCACGGTCAGATTAATTGGGACCACCCAAAGGGTGGTGACATCAACGCGTGGTTGCAACTCTTCAAAATTCGTTGGAGACTCATATTCAATAAAGGTTAGGTAATAGGTATGCCAAAACGAGAGTTACTAATAGAGCTTTGGACAGTTTGGAGTAATAAAATCAATTTTGAGAGCCTTTACTTCAGAGGTCACTGGTCTCGAATTAGTTGGGAAAGAATGAAAGAAGGCTTTTGCATTGTATATTTCCCACGGTATTTTCACAATGAACTACCCGGTTTTCTTGTGGTAATTTTCAAGATCAAAGAGATAGTATGGGGCAATGGGATAGGAAACTAGAATTTGAGGGAAACAAAATTCATGTTCATAGCAAAGGCCCTCATTCAAATGAGTGCCCGACTTGACTTGGTTGAGGCAACTTAAAAGGTGACCAGCCTTGATGATAAAGTTTTCAATAATGTTGAACCATCAACATTGTGTGCTAAACAAAGAAGTAAAGTAATGCCAACACAAGATGCTACTTCAACGGACTCCATTGTACTTGATGAAGAACAAGTTCAACAAGAGACTACCACATAATTATTGTTCCATAATTCAATTGCATTCAAAATTTGTTTACCGTTTATCAATAGTAAATTGTTATAAAGTTGGTAATTAATTGTAATATATATTCAATATAGCTAATTGTGGGAACCGGCCCAGAATAACAAGTGGGCTGGGCCTTGGCCCGTCCGAGGGCCAGGCTTTCCGAGGAGACGCAGCGGCCCAGAATCCCTGTTCTAGTCAGCTGTGGCCAAGAAAACACGTCCGAGGAGTGATTCCTCCTCGGACGTTCCAAGATCCAGATCAACGATGCATCTCGTTTACTGCAGCCCTCACCCCAGACACGTGAAAAGAGAGAAGATTCAAATATTCCACCAAAGGCTGTAACCACCACATTAAATGCATCCCAGCTACTCTCCTGGCCGCATTAATGGGGAGAAGACCCCTGAACAGTGCCACCTTGGTCACTGCAACTCACAGGGAACTGGTAAGGGCGTCTGATGGGACAGGTGCTCAAGTGGGGGTTTGGATGATCAACAGGTGTAAGGCCCAGATAATAAGAGAGAGCCTATATAATATGTAAGAGGTCCCCAGAGAGGGGGGGAGAAAATTCATTGTAAGGAGGCAGGACTGTGAATAAAAATTCCTAGTTCCCCATCCATTTTCTTTATTCACACTTCTACATCCATGAGAAACATGCAACGAACCGTTTGAGCAAACCGAAACCAAGTTCTTCAGCCCATACTCTACAAAATTCATTGTGTGGGGCTCATTAAGCCAGGATTTGACAGTTCAGGACCGGGTTAACAAAAATCGTGCCCCTACAATTGGCACCGTCTGTGGGAAGGATTAGGGTATCAGTTAGCACGACGGTCGAGCATGGCAGAACCAGGCCCACACCAGGAAAACCCTCACCAGGCTAACTCTCAACAGATACAACCCATCGAGTCTTAGAGGCTAGATAACCTTGCCAACCAAGACGGCAGGGGGAATCGTGAGGGAAGCGTGCATCCTGCCCAGACAGGTCAGAGTCACACCCAGATAGGCAGTCACGTATCCCAGAGGCGAAACAGTCATCAGGCCATACAGCGAGAGATAGCTGACCTGAAAAGGGAGTTGAGGCGTGTGACACGAAAACGATCTCCCTCTAGATCAGACGAGTCCTCTAATGGGGAGGATGCGAATTATCGACGGAGGTCAAGGACCCCCCCGAGTGAAACCTTTTCTTACGAGAGAGAACCGCGCCCTGTGCGGAAACATGAAAGCCCATCCAGCAAGGGTTCGGGAAATGATGCTATGAATAGGGCGCTGGACCAGATCTCAAGGTCACCCTTCATGCATAGGATCGAAGGGTCTAAGATGCCTCGACGCTTCAACCAACCAGTGTTCGCCATCTATAACGGCCGAGCGGACCCTGTAGAGCGCGTAAGTCAGTTTAGTCAGAAAATGGCTATCTACTCACAAAATGAAGCCCTAATGTGCAAAGTCTTCCCCTCCAGCTTGGGATCAATGGCGATGAGATGGTTCAATGGCCTGAAGACAAATTCCATAGGCTCATACAAGCAGCTCACTCAGGCCTTCTGCTCCCGCTTTATTACAAACACCAGGGTCCCTCGGCCCCTGAGTTCGCTATTGTCCCTGTCCATGCACGAGGGGGAGACCCTGAAAGCATATTCGGATAGATATTGGGAGGTGTATAACGAGTTAGATAATAACCATGATGATGTTGCTATCAGCACATTCAAAAGCGGCCTTCCCACCGAGCATGGCTTAAGAAAATCTCTCACTGGCAAGCCGGTTGCCAACGTTCATCAGTTGATGGACAGGATCGACAAGTACAAAAGGGTAGAGGAAGATCAGTTGCAAGGAAAGGGAAAGGAAAAGACCACTCTCGCCAAAGCAAACGATTTCAAGTCGGAACGATATAACCATAACCAGCCGAGGAAAGATTTTTCGCGACAGGCTGGACAGAGTAACACGCTAACGGTGAATGCCATATTCCGAGAGCCAGTACAAAAGGTGCTGGATAAAGTAAGGAACGAGCCCTATTTCAGATGGCCGGGAAAGATGGCTGGAGACCCTTCCAAACGAAACTAGAACCTATACTGTCACTATCATCAGGACCATGGGCATACTACTGAGGACTGCAGGAATCTATGGAGCCACCTGGATCAGTTGGTCCGAGAAGGGAAGTTACATCATCTTATGCACCCCTCGAGCGGCCACCCAGGTCAATTAATGCAAGAGCCCCGAAAGGACGCGTCGTTGAGACCCCCCACCGGCACGATACATGTCATCCTCGCCGCACCAAGAAGAACTGGGCCACCCCCTTTCAGGGTTTTGGCTGTTGGTCGGCTCCCCTCCGAGGACAGGCGAAGGGAACCTAAAAAGTCTAAAAAGGGAAGCTCTCTGATACTGGGATTCTCGGACGAAGATAAGAGAGGAACCATCCAACCTCACGACGACGCCCTAGTGGTTACGTTGAGAATTGGAGGTTTCGACGTGAAAATGGTGTTAGTAGACACAGGAAGTGCAGTAGAGATAATGTACCCCGACTTATTCAAGGGGCTGAACCTGCGGCCGGAGGATCTAACAGCCTATGACTCTCCCCTTATCAGCTTCGAAGGGAAGACCGTTACGCCCAAGGGGCAAATCAAGCTGCCCGTCCAGACTGGATCGGAGGTAGTGGAAATAAATTTTATCGTGGTCGATGCTTACTCACCCTATACAGCGATAGTGGCCAGGCCATGGATCCACGCCCTAGAAGCCGTATCCTCCACACTTCACCAAAAAGTAAAATACCCGTCCAGGGGCCAGGTAGAAGAGATTCGTGGAGATCAGACCGTGGCCAGGCAGTGTATGGTGGCCGCCATTTTGCATCGGTCCCAGGCTGAGTCCTCGGCCCCTGAGAACTTATAGCAACCAGCCCCCTCGGCAGGGCAGGACGGTGAGCCAGCCGAGGAAATAAGGTGTGAAAACTTAGATAGGTTCATCGTCAACAACGACCCGGAACAGTTTTTCCAGGTCGGATCCGAGTTGCCTTTACAAGAAAAAGAGGAATTGTTCGGATTTCTCAGATGAAATGTCGATGTGTTTGCATGGGACGCTTACGACGCCCCGGGGGTTGATCCTAGCCTCATTTGTCACTACCTGAATGTTAATCCCTCTTCCACTCCGAAGAAGAAACCACCCCGACGCCCCTCAAAAGAACATGCTAGTGCTGTAAGAGACGAAGTGGCAAAGTTGAAAAGAGCAGGGGCTATTAAGGAGGTCTTTTACCCCGAATGGTTGGCAAACACGGTGGTGGTAAGGAAGAAAACGGGGAAGTGGAGGGTCTGAGTGGACTTCACGAACCTAAATAAGGCATGCCCGAAGGATCCATTTCCTTTACCTCGAATTGACCGGTTGGTGGACGCGACGGTGGGACACCCTCGAATGAGTTTCCTGGATGCCTTCCAGGGCTATCATCAGATACCCCTTGCATTGGAAGATCAGGAGAAGACGGCCTTCATGACACCCGTCGAAAACTATCATTATAAGGTGATGTCGTTCGGACTAAAGAACGCAGGGTCAACCTACCAAAGAATGATGACCCGGATGTTCGAGCCACAGCTAGGCAAAATCATTGAGGTATACATAGACGACATGGTTGTAAAAAGTAAAATAGTGTCCGAGCACATGAAAGACCTTGAAGTCATTTTTGCTATATTAAGGGAGCACAAGTTGCGACTCAATGCCTCCAAGTGTTCATTCGGGGTCGGGTCGGGGAAGTTCTTAGGGTATATGGTAACCCACAGGGGAATAGAAGTAAGCCCTGATCAAATCAAAGCAATTAACAGACTACAAGCTCCTCGGAATCCGAAAGAAGTACAGAAGCTCACTGGCATGATCGTAGCGTTGAATAGGTTCATATCACGATCTGCGGATCGATGTCGGCCCTTCTACCTCTTGACTAATAAATGGAAAGGGTTCGAATGGTCGGAGGACTGTGTTCGGGCCTTTCAGCAACTTAAGGAATACCTGTCGCGACCCCCCATCATGTCCAGCCCTGAGGCAGACGAGGTATTATTTGCATATGTGGTCGTAGCTCCCCATGCCGTAAGCCTGGTATTGGTACGAGATGATAACGGGGTGCAGCGACCGGTGTACTACGTGAGCAAATCGTTGCACGAGGCCGAAGTGCGATACTTACCTTTGGAAAAAGCGATTCTGGCGATAGTGCACGCCACACGAAAGCTCCCTCACTACTTTCAGGCACACACGGTCATCGTTTTAACCCAGCTTCCCCTCCGAGCGGTCCTTCGAAGTGCCGACTACACAGGAAGGATCGCCATGTGGAGTGCGCTTCTGGGGGCTTTTGATATTAAATATATGCCCCGATCCTCCATCAAAGGTCAAGTCCTCGCAGACTTAGTCGCGGAGTTTGCTGAACCCTTCGAAGAAATAATAACCGAGAGGAAAGACATGGATGGAAAATCGGTTGGTGCAATTTCAGCAAGGAGGACCGTGCATTGGAAGATCTACGTGGATGGCGCGGCCAATCAGAAAGGATCCGGAATTGGAATAGTTTTGATATCGCCGGACGGTGTCGCCATTGAGAAATCATTGAGACTCGGGTTCTCGGCTACGAACAATGAGGCCGAGTATGAAGCCTTGCTTCAAGGGATGACGATGGTTCAAATATTGGGCGGAGGGGCAATAGAAGCATTCTCGGACTCTAAGTTGGTTGTTGGCCAAGTGGCAGGCGAGCTGGAAGCTAGAGATGCTAGAATGCAAGAATATCTGGGACGAGTCAAACGTCTGCAATCGAGTTTTGAATCCTTCAACCTGACACACGTCTCCCGGAATGCAAACACCCATGCAGACTCGCTAGCCACCCTCGCCACGTCCTCGGTGCATGATCTGCCACGAATGATCCTTGTCGAAGATCTAGCCCAAGCGAGCCCCATTACAACAGACCCGGTACAGGTCCATCAGATCAGAAAGAATCCCAGCTGGATGGATCCCATAAAAAACTTCCTCCAAGGCGACACCCTACCCGAGGGAAAATTGGAGGCAGAGAAGATACGAAGGAATGCTCCTCGGTTCTGGTTGTCGGAGGACCACAAATTATATCGGCGCTCCTACTCTGGGCCATATCTACTTTGCATACATCCAGAAGAATCCGAGTCTCTACTCGAGGAGTTACACGAGGGGATTTGTGGAAGTCACACCGGAGGGAGGTCGCTAGCACACAGGGCACTCACCCAGGGATACTGGTGGCCAAACATGCAAAGAGAGGCCCAAGAGTACGTCAAGAAGTGTGACCAGTGCCAAAGATTCGCCCCAAATATCCATCAACCCGGAGGTACCCTCAACCCCCTCTCCAGTCCTTGGCCGTTCGCACAGTGGGGACTTGATATTGTCGGTCCTCTCCCCAAAGCCGCGGGGAACAAACGATACCTAATAGTCGGAACCGACTACTTCACCAAATGGGTGGAAGCTGAACCTTTGGCCAACATTAGGGACGTGGATGCCCAGAAATTCGTCTGGAAGAACATTATTACCCGCTTCGGAACCCCACACACACTCATTTCAGACAACGGTCTCCAATTCGACAGCAAGAACTTTAGAGAGTATTGCCGTGAGTTTGGGATCATTAACCGATACTCCACCCCCGCCTACCCCCAGGGAAACGGACAGGTCGAGGCCGTGAACAAGGTCATAGTAAACGGACTAAAGAAAAGGCTGGACGAGGCAAAGGGGAGATGGGTGGAGGAGCTCCCACACGTCTTATGGACCTATCGGACAACGCCGCGACGATCAACCGGTGAAACCCCTTTTTCGATGACTTATGGGGCTGAGGCCGTGCTCCCAATCGAGAACAACTTTCCCACGCTGAGGTCTAGCTCCTTTACCCCGGACAGTAACGATGAGTTACTGGGAAAAAATATGGATTTAGCCGAGGATAGAAGGGAAAGAGCCACAATCCACATGGCCTATTATCATCAGAAGCTGAGACAAGGATATGACGCCAACGTCAAACTGCGACCTTTAGGTCCGGGTGATCTCGTGATGAGAAAGATTCTCGGCAGCGCGAAAAATCCCTCTTGGGGCAAGCTGGGGCCCAATTGGGAAGGACCGTATCGCATCACATCTGTAGCCGGGATAGGTGCTTATTATCTAGAAGATCTGGATGAAAAAACTGTACCTCGACCATGGAATGTAAACAATCTAAGAAGATACTATTATTAATGAAAATGGCTTTGCCCATGCTTTGTTCCATGATTATCTTGTACCCGCTGATCTATGGCAATTATTCCAGGTTTTAAACAGAACCTAAGTCCTGCATGGCTCCTCAGACCACAGGCTTAGGGGAAATTATTACTTAGGCAATTTATTCAAGGTTTTAAACAGAACCTAAGTCCTGCATGGCTCCTCGGACCACAGGCTTAGGGGAAATTATTACTTACGCGATTATTCCAGGTTTTAAACAGAACCTAAGTCCTGCATAGCTCCTCGGACCACAGGCTTAGGGGAAATTATTACTTAGGCAATTTATTCAAGGTTTTAAACAGAACCTAAGTCCTGCATGGCTCCTCGGACCACAGGCTTAGGGAAAATTATTACTTACGCGATTATTCCGGGTTTTAAACAGAACCTAAGTCCTGCATGGCTCCTCGGACCACAGGCTTAGGGGAAATTATTACTTAGGCAATTTATTCAAGGTTTTAAACAGAACCTAAGTCCTGCATGGCTCCTCGAACCACAGGCTTAGGGGAAATTATTACTTACGCGATTATTCCAGGTTTTAAACAGAACCTAAGTCCTGCATGGCTCCTCGAACCACAGGCTTAGGGGAAATTATTACTTACGCGATTATTCCAGGTTTTAAACAGAACCTAAGTCCTGCATGGCTCCTCGGACCACAGGCTTAGGGGAAATTATTACTTACGCGATTATTCCAGGTTTTAAACAGAACCTAAGTCCTGCCTGGATCCTCGGACCACAGGCTTAGGGGAAATTATTACTTAGGCAATTTATTCAAGGTTTTAAACAGAACCTAAGTCCTGCCTGGCTCCTCGGACCACAGGCTTAGGGGAAATTATTACTTACGCGATTATTCCAGGTTTTAAACAGAACCTAAGTCCTGCATGGCTCCTCGGACCACAGGCTTAGGGGAAATTATTACTTCGGCAATTTATTCAAGGTTTTAAACAGAACCTAAGTCCTGTCTGGCTCTTCGGACCACAGGCTTAGGGGAAATTATTACTTACGCAATTATTCCAGGTTTTAAACAGAACCTAAGTCCTGCATGGCTCCTCGGACCACAGGCTTAGGGGAAATTATTACTTACGCGATTATTCCAGGTTTTAAACAGAACCTAAGTCCTGCATGGCTCCTCGGACCACAGGCTTAGGGGAAATTATTACTTCGGCAATTTATTCAACGTTTTAAACAGAACCTAAGTCCTGCATGGCTCCTCGGACCACAGGCTTTGGGGAAATTATTACTTACGCAATTATCGAAGCCCTGCACGGCTCCTCAGACCACAGGACTAAAGGTGATTACTACTTATGCAAATTATCCCAATTATCAAAAGTCTTTAAACGATATCCATCTCTCTTGTCCGTATATATATTCGTATCATTGTAAACAATAAATAAAGGGATAATATCTGAAGACATCCATAAAAAAAAAGGGAAAAAGAAGAAACAAAGGAAATGTTCTATGTTAATCCTCCGAGATCATTACAGTGAGGGGTCTTTACAAATGAGCAAAAACAAGACAACCCTCATACAAAAAGAAGAAGAAAGAGGTGGGCAATGCTCGAAAACCTAAAAGTTAGACCATAGCAGGGGGAGTCTCTTTCTGCTCTGGTTGAGAAGGAGGAATCTCGGGGACGGACGCCTTCACAGAATCCTTGGCCTTATCAGGCAGAGGAATGACACCAGATATAGCCGGGACCTGCTCAGGAGCTTCAGGAGCACCGTCAGGATTCTCTCGGATCTCCGACGGAAAGAAAACCTTCTCGGGCAACCTTAGTGCCGAATCTGCAGGAATTCCTGCGGCATCAAGGGCGTGAGCCCAGGAGATGCTGCAGTAATCCCTACACACCTTCGGAATCTCCTCGGAGAGCCTAGCTTCAGTCTCTTCAGCCCCGAGCTGATAGGCAGCTTTCTTTTCAGCCTCGGCAGCCTCCCGCAGCAGCTGAGCCTCTTCTTTGGCCCGCCGGGCCTCTTCCTCAACCTTTTGTAGCGTGGCCCTGAGATCCAGAACTATTTGTTTTTCAGTGGCTAAACTGGTCTCGGTCACGTACAACTTTTGGCGTTGATCCTCCGCTTGGGCTTCAGCGGTCTTCAAACCGGCCTCAGCACTTCGGCGCTCTTTCTCCTCTTTTTAAAACTTCTCCACAAGTTCAAAATGCTCATGCTGGAGGGAACCCAGAAGTTTCTCCACCTCTGTCCGAGACTGGACCTCTGCATCAGCTAAGCTGCGGTTGCTGCGGCAAAACTCCTCAGCCACAAACACTTGCTGAGTTATCTGCGAACAAAGCAAAAACTATTTCAGAACACGACAATGTTCAATAATCTAACGAAAAGGTAGAAGAACGGCTTACCATTGCCAGATCCCTTTTAAGGGACAGAAAAAGCTCGGTCTGAGAGAACCGCCTGTAGGCCTCCATATCCTGGGGGAGGAGCACCGGCTGTTCCAAAACATCAGCTATATACCCTGCTCGGCCCCTGTTGTATTCTCGGACCGACGCAGTATAAGGGATAGCAACCCCATCTAGCTCCATCCTCGGGCTCCATGTACGTGGTTGAACACGCACCTCAGCCCGGTTATCTTCCTCTCGGCCCTCTAAGGAGGAAGTCCCTTTGCCCTTCTGCCCCCGGGTGGTCTTCTGCTGCTTGCTCTGGCGGGGCACCACCTCGCCTTCCTCAGGGGTGTCAGCAGGCCTTTTCTTTTTTGGGTCCGGATTGACCTTAACTCCAAGGTCAGAAGGAGCCTGAGGAGCGACCGGAGGGCGGTCTTGGGCCTGCGACTCCGAATGCACCTTCGAAGACTGACCTTTTCCTCGGGATGACATCAACTCTCGCAAGGTTTTTCCCTTGCCAGCCATATTGTCCACCTCCTCGTCTGAAGAGCCGTCCGAGCAGGTTATAATAACTGGGGCTCCGATCGCGGAATTTTGATCTTGTTCTCCCTCAGGATCTTTACGAACCTCCTCTTCCAAATAGAACTCGTCTATTTCCTCCTCAAGAGAAAGACGCGAGGACTCGGTCTCTTCTTCAACTGGCGCAGCAACGTCAAGATTGGCTGTCGGAGGCAGTTGCACGGCTGGTGGAAGAATTCGAGCGCCAGGTAACACAACGGGCTTAAGGTCCTGTGCTGCCAAGAACTTGGGCTTGGATACGTCAATCCTGGCCAACCTTGGGCTACCGGCTCTTATCGCGTGACCAATGGGTTGAAAAGAGCGGGTCAGTGGTTGGTGGCCCAAAATCAAATGACACGCGCGTAACTGTTTGTCCTCGGTGACATAGATTTCTGACCTTAGAAGATAGTTCAAGGCCTGAACGTTTACGTGACTTAGCTTGGGGGTAAGCACCACTTTATCTGCAACACAGCCGAAAAGGAAATTAAAATTAAAATACGATTTACGACTTAAGCAAAAAAGGGGGGGCGAGTCCGAAGAGCTAAGCCCCCTCCCTAAAAGACTGGCCCTAAAGGCGCCGCACCTGGAGTTCCTGCCCGGGTTGGGCAATGAAGACCATCGCTCCACTCTCCTGAAGCAATGAGGAAGTCATCCTTCATGGTCTTATTGGATATGGGGAGGCAGGAGATCGGTCTAACCGCCTCAAATCGAGATTTAAGGTAATACCCCCCTTTCTCGACGAAGTGGCACTCGTACAGGTGAACCACATCGTGCCAAGTCAGACCTAGGCCCATCCGCTCGTTTAAAGCATCTATGCAGCCTAGTATCCTGAACATGTTTGGGGCACATTGGTGCGGTGTCAACCTATGGTGTAACAAGTAGTCCCGGGTAATCCTACGCATGGGGAGGGTCATTCCTCCCTCTATAAAGGCGATCATCGGAATGACCACTTCGCCCACATCTCTATCTAGCAATACTCCTTCTGTGGGACAATACCGTAAAGCCACCCCCTGCGGGATGTGGTATTTTGCCCTGAAAGCCTCCATGGCAGCCGGGGTGTCTACTAGGACTTTGAATCTACCCATATAGGCCAAACTGGAGGAATGGAAATAAAAACCGAAGAGAAAAGTAAGATCCGAGGAGGAATTCGAAGCGACAAAACGAACGCAACTTACGGATTTTTTCACTAAACGACCGACGAGGCGATCGAAAATCTCAAAAGGGGACTTCGCGAAAACGGTTATGGAGATTTGAAGGACGGAGATGCTCGTGGACTTCTGGACGCCGGGGTTCTCTGGAGTTCTCTGTTCTGATAAAAGGAAAAAGGGACCTGTTTGGCGCTTTATATAGTAGGTGAGAGAGAGAAACAATCCCTCCCGCTCAAAAATTCAAGGGACAATGCTGGCCGTTGGATGAAGGAAACATAAAGTTGTCTGGAGTAAATGGCCGCGCCTCGAAAATTGTAACGCATTAAAAGTAACCGCCCGCACGTGTGGATCGAGTTTCATTCGTTCCGCCCTTTATAAATGTCAAAACCCCGCTTCCTCTCCTCGGAGGGAGATCGAACCCGGAGTTTTGAGGGGCTATTGTGGGAACCGGCCCAGAATAACAAGTGGGTTGGGCCTTGGCCCGTCCGAGGGCCAGGCTTTCCGAGGAGACGCAGCGGCCCAGAATCCCTGTTCTAGTCAGCTGTGGCCAAGAAAACACGTCCGAGGAGTGATTCCTCCTCGGACGTTCCAAGATCCAGATCAACGATGCATCTCGTTTACTGCAGCCCTCACCCCAGACACGTGAAAAGAGAGAAGATTCAAATATTCCACCAAAGGCTGTAACCACCACATTAAATGCATCCCAGCTACTCTCCTGACCGCATTAATGGGGAAAAGACCCCTGAACAGTGCCACCTTGGTCACTGCAACTCACAGGGAACTGGTAAGGGCGTCTGATGGGACAGGTGCTCAAGTGGGGGTTTGGATGATCAACAGGTGTAAGGCCCAGATAATAAGAGAGAGCCTATATAATATGTAAGAGGTCCCCAGAGAGGGGGGGAGAAAATTCATTGTAAGGAGGCAGGACTGTGAATAAAAATTCCTAGTTCCCCATCCATTTTCTTTATTCACACTTCTACATCCATGAGAAACATGCAACGAACCGTTTGAGCAAACCGAAACCAAGTTCTTCAGCCCATACTCTACAAAATTCATTGTGTGGGGCTCATTTAGCCAGGACTTGACAGTTCAGGACCGGGTTAACAAAAATCGTGCCCCTACACTAATAATGTAAATTAATGTGGGTATTACTAAATGACATTATTCAACATATGAATAGCATAAAAGAAAATGGGCAATGAATATTCGTTGATCATATATTCAATATTTATAATAAAAATAGTACTTTAAAAAAAAATACTTCAATAGAGAGTGCACATGATGTGAGTGTTGAATTTGATGAGTCTGTTTTTATTTATTTATACAATATATATATATATATATATATATATATATATATATATATATATATTAACACATGTTCACTTTAAATTAGGTATTATTATCCTAACAGGCCTAATATAAGTCACCTTGATCGAAGTAAAACTGTCTCCTACACATTCCTTCCACTTGAAGGTGGCGTTGTAATAAATTAAATTTGGTTGGTAGTGGTGAATTATTCACGGCCTTGGTGGGCTGTTGCAACTTACAAGTGTAGCCTTGGACTCTTCCTTCTTTTCTACTAATATTAGTATTATGCCTATGCGATGCATGGCTTAATTAAAATTCATATGTAAATATTTTTTTATTAATTTACTTAAAATAAATGAATATTTTACTTTTAAGTTATATAATGAATGCATGTTGTGTGAGACTAAGGTATCATAAAATGCATATATATATATATATATATATATATATATATATATATTCATTTATATATAATTGAATGGAATTAATATGGTAGAGGTACCTAAAAATATATATATAAAATGATTTTCAATAATACATTGAACTTTAAGGCTCAATTAATCACATATATTTAAATGGAAAACCCTTGAATTTAATAGTTAAAAACTATCCAAAACAATAATTGAAATCATGTTTAAGCAGAAATCTCAATTCAATAATTAAGAACAATATCACTCAAAAAAAAAAAAATAATTAAGAACAATCTAAATTGCTAAACATTTAAAATTTTGAAGTGGAGAGAGACTCACATGAGAATTTAATTTTTGTCCTTGAAAGCAAGGAAGAAAACACTGAAATTTGAGTGAGTTTCACCCTACCAAATTTAAGTTTAAACTTAAAGTTTAAGTCATGTGCGTTGCACGCTAGATGTGTGTGTATGTGCATGAAAAATGATTTAAATTTAACATTTATTACAGAAAAGAGGTGGTGTAGTCTTATTCTTGCCTAACTAATTCTTATTATAATCTCTTTGTTTTGCGGGAAGAGAGAGAAACGCTTCTTTTGAAGCAAAAAAAAAAAGTCAGTGTATAATATATAATATATAATAGCTAAGATATTAATTTTTGGAAGTGGTATCTCATACGGATTAGTATTTAAATTGTGGGTTTTGGTAGTTAGAAGTTAGCGCATAGTAGTTAATAATTAGAAAATTACTTCATTTTTTTTTAAAACCAATCCCTTAAAAAAGTTTTAGTAAAGTTTAAATTACGTTAATAAATTATTTCTCTATTCAATTTTTTTTTTAAATCACATTAATAAAAAGTTACTGATAAAACTATTATTAGTAAACGTTTATTAGGCTTATCTATTTTGCTTTGTTGCCAAATTTATATAACCTCTTTTATTTTCTTCTTTTCCTTTTTTTTTAAAGAATATAACACAACCAAAAACCTATAAACAAAAATTTAAATTCAAAAAAAAAGAATATAATCAAACTTATTCATAATTAAAAATTAAAAAATTAACACAAATTATAAATTAAGATATAAATGTAGAAAAAGAACAAAGAATAAACCTGTTTGTTTTCTTTATCACTTTGAAAAATGAAAGTATGAGTATGTAACCAAAACCTGAACCAATTATTGTAGAAGAGAATAAATGAGTGCAAGAGTTTAA
The DNA here is from genome assembly GCA_028535165.1 of Quercus tomentella. Lineage (NCBI taxonomy): Eukaryota > Viridiplantae > Streptophyta > Magnoliopsida > Fagales > Fagaceae > Quercus > Quercus tomentella. The sequence continues at coordinate 19,407,215 of JAPQVY010000122.1, read as the reverse complement.
TATTATGAATTGGGTTAAAATGTATGTGAGAAGTTTTTATTAATTTTTTTGAAGTTAAAGAAAAATAGCTTAAACAAAATGAAAAAATAATAATGAAGAAAGAATGCATACCTGTCATCAGATTTAGGCATTTACATATTTGAATAAACTTCACTTCAAAAATGATATATATATATATATTTATATTAATATATAGGTAGAGTTTCATTTCATATAGAATTTAAATCCTATTGGAATTAAGATTTCTAATCAATTTGTTTGTTGATATCTCATAAATCCCATAAAAAGTAGAATAAAAAAAATGTCATATGAGTAGAAAGAAAAAAGAAAACCTTTTTTATCGAAAAAAGGAAACTTTTTTTTATGACCAAAAAAAAAGAAAAAAACGTTTTTTTTAAGAAGAACAAACATTTATTATATATAGATACTTATTTTTTAGAAGAAAGAGAAGGTGTTTACTTTAAACTCAAATACTTATTACCTTATTAACAATTTTTTTTTTTTTTTTAACTTTATCCAAAAACATTTTTGGTAAATCAGTATGAACAAAATCTCCTATCTTTTGTTTTTCCAATAACTTTGCTGTTTTTTTTTTTTTTTTTTCTTTCTTATGATTGTAATATAATTTATTTAATAATAAAAAGATTAGATGAAGAATTTGGATTGTAATCAAATTAAGACTTATTAACCTAGAAATTATAGGAGAAAAAGATAAGAACAAAAAAATATATATCTATTTTAAAAAAAATCTAAGTCCCGTGCGTTGCACTTAGGGATGACAATTTTGCCCCGCCCCGCTTGACTTGCCCCTCCTCGCTTCGCCTCGCCCACCCCGCAAAGGTGGTGGGGCGGGGATGGGACGAGATTTTAGACCCGCACCATGGGGCGGGGCGGGGATGAGTTTTCACTTTTTAGACCCACCCCGCCTCATCCCCACCCCGCCCTGCATTAATAAGGGTTAAATTGTAATTTTTTTCATATTCTAAAACCCTACTATTTATATAAAAATATCATCAGTTTATTTTATTCTACCTAACATGGCTTTCTACCTCTTTTTTCTCTCTAGCAAAGTTGAAAATAAGGTACCAATTTTAACGTTTTCTTTTATCTTTATTAGAAACAAATTTATATATTATTGAATTACTAATTTCATTCATGATTCATACGTCTTTCTCAACTTACTTTTCATCATGAACATAATTTTTTTTTTTTTTAATGAGGTACAGGTCTGAGTCTAAGACTCTAAATATTTGTGTTTGTGTGGGCATTTGGCTGTTACCGGTTTGAGACTTTGTCCCATTCTCTATGAAATAATCACAAAATGGGAGGACCTAAGTGTGCTAGTTTCTAAACTTACGTAGGAAAAAGAGACAACCAATGCTTCTTATAGTTTTTCTTTGTTTGGACACAATCTGTTACTTTATTTTACTTTATTTTATTTTTTGGATTATTTTATTGTGTCATATTATGAGATTTTGTTTGTGATATTGTCTTATTAAACATTTAGATAATATTATTCAATTTTTGCTAAAAATTAGTTTGATTTGATAGGATAAGTTTATTTATAATTTCAAGTATATTTGTATTATTGAAACATGTCATTTTATTTGAAAAAATGGTAATAGTTGTAGGGGAAATTAACAAGAAATAAAGTTTTATGGGGTGGAGCGGGGCTTCGCGAGGCCTTAAGGGGCGGGGATGGGGCAAGAAAAATCCATGCGGGGCGGGGGCGAAGACCCCATCCTTCGACCCCGCCCCGTCCCATTGCCATCCCTAGACTTGCACTGTTTTAGGTATAAACTCATAAAAAAAATATAATTTTATTTAAAAAAAAATCTAAATGAATTATTATTATATAATTGGAAGTAAAAATCATGCTACATGTGTGTGTATATATATGCATGAAAAAAATATAAATCTAATATTTAGAAAGAATCCATAAAATGATTGAAACAAAGTTAGGTGTGAACTCATAAAACGTATAATTTTATTAAAAATAATAATAGCTAAATGAATTTTTCTTATTATTATTATATGATTGAAAGCAAAAATCATGCTACATGTATTTATATATTATATTTTTCAGTCAAAATGCCCCAATAAGATTAAGGAGTTGGTGTAACATCAACTCAATGAACATATATTAGTCTAAAAATATAACTAATGTTGTTGAATGACTAAAGAATGATTAAATAATTATAATCTTATATAAATATAATCACTCCAAAAACATTGATTATAATCATATATAAATTTTTTTTTTGGAGAAGATAATCATATATAAATATAATTACTTCAAAAGCATTGTTCATTAAAAGTGTTTAAACAGTATTATTTAAAAGCCAAAAATATATATTTATTTTATGGACTTACTTTCAAATTAGAACTATGTAGATCTGTCTTTCTAATTCTACCTACAACATGAAATTGTTTGTAATTCTAAGCAATGTCACTCCTAATAGAGAAATCATTGTTCATTCATAATCAATCTTCTTTTTAATCTTGCAAGTCTTGTTATTTTAACATTGTTTAACTATTTAACCCAAACAATATATGCCGCAAACAACTAACAGTAAATATTATTTGAAAGACGAATTAAGTGCATATAGACTATAAAAAAAAAAAAAAAAAAAAAAAACTTGCTTGTAGGTCGATGGTGGTGAAATCACTATACAACAACCTATGATTTCGGAGAGACCTCGAATGAGTAGGAAAAAAAAGTGTGTTTGTGTGTACTGTGTATGATTTGAAACACTTAGAAAAATTCTCCCAGTCGTTTTGAGGTTTGATTTTTTTTTTTTTTTTTTGGCCTCTCAAGTTTTGGTATAAGATGGATTGGATTTAGTTCAACACGTTAGCTTTTGCTTGAGCTTGACCTATAATGCAATAACATTGCAATTACTCACATCATAAGAATGTCAATCACCACATGCTCTCTCTCTCTCTCAACAATACTTATTGAAGTTGCTTTTATAGTAGGAGTATTAATTTTATCTGTTTGTTTGTTTTGTTTTGTTTTGGTTGGAAGATATAGAGGTTGTTTTAGAGGGTGTCTTTAGGACTAACAAATTACATTAGTTCAGGATAGTACCATTACAACACTTTTGAAAGGTTTTTAACATGTTAGATATGATGGTTGTCAGGAGAAATATAGAATTCACTTTCTCTCAACTTTTACTTTTTATATATATATACATATAAAACTAGATATTGATATTGATGATTAAAACACAAAGTGTTAGAGAGAGAAAAAAGTATTTTGTTAATGGAGCCTGAGTTTCAGCAAGCTAACCAACGTTCTAGTGAGGAAGATGCAGAGCTTGAGAAGAGTGTAAGGAAAGACAAAGAGAAAGTTGTTGAGCCAAATCGGTCCCAGGTCAGCTACAAAGATAGGCTGGTGGGAGACATTCCTGGTGCCTATGCACAAGCTTTTCGGTTTGACAAAGAGGTAGAGGATGAGAATGAGGCTGATTCAGATACAGAATTGGATGATCTAATGGAAGGTATGGTGGATGTGAAACTTACTAAAGAAACTAAGTCTAGGATTAGAGCTCCTTGGACTAAGGCATTGATAGTGAAAGTGTATGGCAAAACTGTGGGATATAGTTACCTCACTTTCAAAATCAATACCTTATGGAAACCTGTTGCAAAGATGGTTTGTGTTGATCTTGGAAAAGATTTTTTTCTAATCAAGTTTAGTGATAAGTCTGACTATGACAAGGTGCTTCAAGGTGGCCCCTGGTTTGTTGGGGAGCACTTTCTAGCAATAAAACCTTGGGAACCATATTTTAAAGCTTCTGAAGCTTCATTCTCTTCAGTGGCTGTTTGGATTAGATTTCCAGAGCTCCCTATTGAGTTTTATGACCCCATGGTGCTTAGAGAGATCGGCTCAGCTATTGGACCTGTTTTGCGGATTGACTCCTACACCGCGTCGGGTTCAAGAGCAAGTTTTGCTCGTCTGTGTGTCCAAATTGATCTTTCGAAGCCTTTAGTCAATCTGGTCAGAGTGGGACGCCTAAGGCAAAAGGTGATGTATGAGGGTATCTCAACTTTGTGTTTTTGTTGTGGGAGGCTTGGGCACAAGCAAGAATGCTGTGGATACCGTGTAAGACCAATGGAGAAGAATAGGGAGGAAGGTCCTTCAGAGAAGCAAAAGGTGCAGTAGAATGAACGTGATAGTCATTCGGAACAAAGTGTCCAATCCGATGCCAACTTTGGGGATTGGATGATAGTTACTAGAAGGAAAAATTCTGTTAGAATGGGACGGAATCGTGGGACCATGTCACCCCACCAGCAACCTAGTGCCGCTCCCAAGGAAAGCAAGGGCAAAGAGGTAAAATCAAGCCCTATGCCATCTCCCAATCCTGAAGTGACCTTTCAATTTCGGTCTGGTCACGTGAAGAGAGCCGTTGGTGCGCCTGATAGCTCTGAGGCAGCACTCACATCAAGCAGGTTTGGCGAGATGCGCACGCAAGCTTCACATGGAGATTGCCAATCTGTTAATCAGGTGGTTTATCAAAAGCCTTTCAATCACGAGCTGGGTACCCCTTCTTCCCAAACGGCTAATCTTAGAAATAAGAAAGCTAAGCTCTCTAAAGCAGGCCGTGAGAAGAGGAGTCCAAGTACCAGTAGCTCTAAAACCTTGAAGAGAGCCAACCCCGAACCTGATTCTTGCATTAAACCTTCTGCTCTTGCTTCCGATCCGTGTAGCCATGGATTTTCCATTCCCAACCTTCCTTTCAATTCCCACGGTGGGGTGGGCAATCTGGTACAGGAACAAGTTGATAGCCATCCCAGAGGAGCTGATTGCTCAAATCCGTGCAGCCCCAACGGAATCAATGGGTCGGTTCGAAGAGGAACTAGCGACAGCTTGGAAGCACATCTTCCCAATCACCCCGAGCAGTGTAAGAACAGGGATTCTTCCCCTGGTTCATCCTGCTTGGGACAGAACCCCAAATCAATGGTGGAAGTTCCTAACCGACACGCCGTTGATCTCAGAAAAGGAAGTGCAGGAGTTGAACATGCTAAGGCGGCCATTAGTAGTGCCACACTTGGACGAATCGGGCTGGCTTGTCCAAGAGAGGAAAGTGATAGATTTCAGGGGAACGGTCTCAACGCATCTGGGGAATATGCCTACGTTGAAGTTGTTCCAGATTCTCAACCCGGTCAAGTGTTGCGATCTTCTGGTATGCTGCAAAGAAGAGATTCAGGGGATATTGAACTATCTGGTGGTGTGGAAGCCGGATTGGGCAGCGTCCAAGGATCTCCTAAGGAGACTGGGATGGAGCATGATTGCATCAGCAATGATGGGGACTAAGTCTATGGAAGTGCCGAATATGAATTGCTCCAAAATGAATATACTTTTGTGGAATTGTAGGGGTGCCCTGAATGGGGACTTCAAGAGAAGGGTTTTTGAAATGGCAGTCAATCATTTTCCGGCCATAATGATTATCACTGAAACTAGAGTGGGTGGTGATAGGGCTACCAAGATTATTGAGGGTCTTCCTTTCGATGGTTTCTTTGTCACTGAAACCATTGGATATGCGGGAGGACTTTGGCTACTCTGGAAAAAAGAGGAGGTAGAGGTGGTTGTCCTGGCTTCCACAGAGCAAGAGATCCATGCTACTATTAAGGTATGCAATTCTGAATTTACTTGGCTTATTTCTTCTGTTTATGCGAGTCCTCGCCTTGCTGAAAGAAAAATTTTATGGGCTAATTTGTCCCAAGTTGCTTTATTACATAATCTTCCCTGGTTACTTCTTGGTGACTTTAATGAAATTCTGTGTGGAAATGATAAATTGGGGGGTAGGCAAATCAATCTTAATAGAGCATTAGAATTTAAATCCTGTTTGGATGATTGTAACTTCCTGGACCTTGGTTTTTCTGGACCAAAGTTCACTTGGTCTAATCGTCGGCAAATTTCTGATCTTATTTTAGAACGCATTGATAGATGCTTTGCAAACCCTGCTTGGAGAATTCTCTTTCCCGAAGCATCGGTGACTCATTTACCCAGGGTATTTTCCGATCACTGCCCTGTTTTACTTGAGTTATCTAGGCCTCCTCCCACGGCATCCGATAAACCTTTTAGGTTTCACACCATGTGGATACACCATCCAGACTTCCCAAATGTGGTTAGGAATACTTGGGAGCCTGGGCTTGACCTGCATACTGCTATTAAGAGCTTTGTGGTTAATGCCAAACAGTGGAACAGATCGGTTTTTGGGAATATCTTTGCCCGGAAGAAAAGGGTTTTAGCCAGGATAAATGGGGTCCAAAAAGCCCTTTCCAATGGCCCTAGTCATTTCTTGTTTCAGCTTGAAAAGAGTCTCATCGATGAGTATAACTCAATAATGCAACAAGAGGAGGAATTCTGGGCCTTAAAATCTCGCCTTAATTGGGCTGCGTATGGTGATTCCAACACCTCATTTTTTCACGTCTCCACGCTGGTCAGGAGGCATAGGAACAAGATTAGAATGTTAAAAAATTCTGTTGGGGAATGGATTACTAATGAAGAGGAAGTTAAAGAGTACATTCTTTCGGGCTTTAAGGAGATTTTCCAGACGGAGCTTTTATTCTCCCCCGCTGATCCAGTGGCCCTATTTTCCAGTTGCAGCTTTCTTTCTGAGGAAGAGAGTTCCATATTGGCTGGCCCTGTTTTGGAGGATGAGATTAGACATGGCCTTTGGGCTTTAAAGCCTTTTAAAGCTCCTGGACCAGACGGTTTACATGCGGGGTTTTTCCAATATTTTTGGAATGATGTTAAAAATTCTGTTTGTATGGAAGTTTCAAATATTTTTGAGTCTAGGGTGATTCCTGATTTTCTTAATGAAACCTTGATTTCACTCATCCCTAAGTGCACCAGCCCGGAAAGTTTGGGTAATTTTAGACCGATTAGTCTATGCAACACCATCTATAAGGTGGTTACAAAAATCATTGTTGGCCGCATTAGACCCTTTTTGGATAAACTTGTTTCGCCAAATCAGACTGCCTTTGTCCCGGGGAGAAGGGGTTTGGACAATGTTGTGGTTGCACAAGAACTTATTCACTCTTTAGATAAAAAGAAGGGTAGAGTGGGCTTCATGACCATTAAGGTGGATCTTGTGAAGGCTTATGACCGTCTTGAGTGGTCATTCATCCGAAAAATCCTCCAAGCCTTTTGTTTTCCCCATGAATTGATTAAGTTGATTATGAGTTGTGTGTCAACCACGACCATCTCTATTCTCATTAATGGAGGTAAATCTAGCACCTTCAAGCCCACTAGAGGGATACGTCAAGGCGATCCCCTTTCTCCATATCTTTTCATCCTTTGCATGGAGTATCTCGGTTTTCTCATCAATGAAAGTTGTAGGTTGAAAAATTGGACACCACTGAAAGCTTCCAGGCATAATGTGGGTGTTTCACACCTTTTCTTTGCAGACGACCTTATGCTATTTGCCAAAGCTGATAAGGAAGGTGCTGAATCCATTAAGAAGGTGCTGAATATCTTTTGCAAGGAATCTGGGCAGCTGGTTAGTGCTGAAAAATCCCGCATTTATTTCTCGCCTAATGTTTCCCCAAACATTAGAGAGGATATCTGTGGTGTTCTTGATATTGCTGAAACCTCAAACATTGGAAAATACTTAGGCTTCCCTCTAAATCACAAAGGTGCAGCCCGGAATAGATACAATTTTGTTGTGGAAAGGGTGATCTCTAAGCTTTCGGGGTGGAAGTCTAAATTCCTATCCTTCGCTGGAAGAACGGTTCTTGTCAAATCTGTCATGGCTGCAATCCCAAATTATGTTATGCAGGGGGCTGCATTGCCGAGTCATGTTTGCGAAAAACTTGATAAAGTCAATAGAGATTTCTTGTGGGGTTCAACTTCAGAAAAGAGGAAGCTCCACCTTGTTGGATGGAGTAAAATAATTAGGCCCAAGGATGAAGGGGGGCTCGGCATCCAGGCAGCAAAGGCTAAAAACAATGCCTTACTTGCCAAGCTCAATTGGAGACTCTATCACGACCAAGATTCCTTGTGGGCAAAAGTCTTATTAAGTAAATATTGCTCCCAGCATCGTCGGGCTTCTTTGAATCCGGAGAAGCTTCCTTGCTCTTCTAATTGGGCTGCAATCAAAGTGGGGTTTCCTATATTTAAACAAGGTATTTGCTGGAATGTGGGAAACAAGTCGAAGCTGAGTTTTTGGGAAAGTAATTGGGTGAAGGGTATTACTATGAGAGATTTAATTGAGGGCCCTCTTTCCCAACATGAGGTGTCTCTTACTATTTCGGATATTCATCATAATGGGCGGTGGAACCTTGGGAAAATTTCTTTTGATTTTCCTAAGGTGGTCATTGATAGAATTCAAGCCATTCCTATGCAATCATTTGGTGAGAGGGAGGATACTTTAATGTGGAAATTTTCAACTGATGGTGAATTCAGTATGGACTCAGCCTACCGTTTAGCTATTTCAGAACAACCTAAACCTCTATCCTTTTCTGGCGGCTGGGTTTGGGGTGTGGATACTTTGCCAAAAATAAGGCATTTTCTGTGGTTGTGCAACCATGCTAGCTTACCTACTAGACAGGTGATTAAGCATAGGGGAATTGATTGTTCTGCTCTCTGCCCCTTATGCAATGTGCATGAGGAGTCGATCATACACACACTTAGAGATTGTCCATTTGCGAGGAAATTCTGGTTATCCATTGGGGTGCCTCAAGTTTTTTCTGATTTTCTTAATGTTGATTTGTTGGTTTGGCTGAGAATTAACTGCTTGTGCAGCAGAAACATTCAAGCTAAAGGTCTTCCTTGGTGTTTCATCTTTCCTTTTGCGGTTTGGTGGTTATGGAAACATAGAAATAGGGCTGTTTTTGATAACTGTCCAGCCAACCCAAAGCTTTATTTGTCTTGTATCCAGGCTGTGAGAGAATATTTTTACTGTGTAAGCAAATCTCAAAAGACCAAACATTATAATGCTGTGCAAGTGCGCTGGTTCAGTCCACCGATTGGCTGGTTTAAGCTAAATTCGGATGGGGCTGCACTTGGAAACCCGGGCAAGGCGGGTGGGGGAGGTCTTATTCGTGATTATCAAGGGAATTGGGTTAAAGGGTACATGAGGCATATCGGTTTTGCTACTAGTATCATTGCAGAATTTTGGGCGTTGAAGGATGGGCTGCTGCTTGCTTCCCAACTTGGCATCTCTAAGCTTCTTGTGGAGTTGGATGCTCAAGTTGTGGTTAACTTGCTTCACTCTTCCAGAACTTGCAATAATTCCTTTTCTTCTTTACTTAATGATTGCAGATACCTCCTTCGCCAGTTCCAGCAAGTGAGGGTCAGCCATGTCTTTCGGGAAGCGAATAGAGGTGCCGATTTGCTTGCTAAAGGTGGCTGCAACCTTGATGAGAATTTTGTTGTTTTGGACATTCCTAATTCAGAAGATCTTTGTAATATTTTAAATTCTGATGCTCTTGGAATGTACTCCTTAAGGCTTGTAGCCAACACTTCGCCTTTTATGGCTAGTTAATGCATTATCCCCCTTTAACCAAAAAAAAAAAAAAAAAAAAAAAAAAAACACAAAGTGTTATGTTTTACAAGTTTCAATTATGAATTTTGATCTTTAAAATAATTATTAAACCCAAACCGAATGGTAACTTGATCTAGGAGCCGGGTCATAGAATTTTGGGTTCAACAATATTACTAAATAAATATATTATTAAAAAAAGTTTTGAGAAGTGACTAGCCAAGTCGGATCGGGTTTAATCACAACCTTTTCAGTTCCAACAAAAAAGCGGATCCCAAATGTCCCTCAGTCCAGTCCACTGCAAAATCGCTCAGCTAGTCCATTCAGCCACTCCTATTCTTTCCTTTTCTCCATTTCAAATCCCCCCCTTTCCATTTCCATTTCCATTTCCCATGCCAACTCTCCAATGAATCCACCCCAAATGAAAAACCTCAGTCTCCTTCTCCTCCTTTTCCTCTTCTCTCTTCACCTCACCTCAGTCCTCTCATGGAAAAAAGACGAGTTCCGTAACTGCAACCAAACCCCTTTCTGCAAACGCGCCCGCTCCCGCAAACCCGCCCCCTCCTCCCTCATCGCCACCGACGTCTCCATCTCCGACGGCGACCTCGTCGCCAAGATCACTAACCGTCGCGACGATCAAATCAAGCCGTTGATTCTCTCCCTCTCCGCCTACCAAGACGGGATCCTACGGCTCAAAATCGACGAAGACCCTTCTTCGATCCCACCCCCACCGAAGAAGCGCTTCGAAGTCCCGAACGTCGTCGTTCCCGAATTCACAAGCAAGAAGCTCTGGCTCCAAAACCTTGATACCAAGACTCTAGACGGAGATTCATCTCCGTCCTCGATTGTTTACCTGAATGAGGAATACGACGCCGTTCTCCGCCACGAACCGTTCGAGATTTACGTCCGCGACAAATCCAGTGGCAAACGCGTAATTTCCCTCAACTCCCATGGCTTGTTCGATTTCGAGCAGCTGAAGCACAAAAAACCGAAAAGCGATCAAGAAGAAGAAAAGCACGATCATGACCAATACCAAGACGACGATCAAGACCAAGACCAAGCCCAAGTCAAGGAAGAGAAAGACGAAGATGAGGATTGGGCTGAGAGGTTTAAAGGCCACACCGACTCGCGGCCGTACGGTCCACAGTCGATCAGCTTCGACGTGTCGTTTTACGGCGCCGATTTCGTCTACGGCATACCCGAACACGCTACCAGCTTCGCTCTCAAGCCGACCCGAGGCCCAGGGCTCGAAGACCACTCCGAACCCTACCGTCTCTTCAATCTCGACGTGTTCGAATACGTACACGAGGCTCCTTTCGGCCTCTACGGCTCGATTCCCTTCATGATCTCGCACGGCAAGTCTCACGGAACTTCTGGATTCTTCTGGCTGAACGCGGCGGAGATGCAGATCGATGTGTTGACTGCCGGTTGGGACGCGGATTCCGGGATCTCATTGCCGTCGGATAGGTCTAGAATCGACACATTGTGGATGAGCGAGGCCGGGATTGTTGACGCTTTCTTCTTCGTCGGTCCAAAGCCTAAAGACGTGGTTAGACAGTACACGAGTGTGACTGGCACGCCTGCGATGCCTCAATTGTTCGCCACGGCTTATCACCAATGTAGGTGGAATTATAGGGATGAGGAGGATGTGGAGAATGTGGACGCCAAATTCGATGAAAACAACATTCCTTACGATGTTTTGTGGCTTGATATCGAGCATACGGATGGGAAGAGGTATTTTACTTGGGATAGAGCGATGTTCCCACACCCGGAAGAGATGCAAAACAAGCTGGCCGCGAAGGGAAGGCATATGGTTACCATTGTGGATCCTCATACTAAGAGAGACGACGGGTATTTCTTGCACAAGGAGGCGACTCAAAAGGGGTACTATGTGAAGGATGCGAATGGGAATGATTTCGATGGTTGGTGCTGGCCTGGCTCCTCGTCTTACCCTGATACTTTGAACCCGGAGATTAGGTCGTGGTGGGCTGACAGATTCTCTTATGAAAATTATGTTGGATCCACGCCTTCGCTGTATATTTGGAATGACATGAATGAGCCTTCTGTGTTTAATGGTCCTGAGGTTTTTCACTCAACTCACATGCTTTTACTTTTGTTTGTTGAGGTTTTACATTTTTAATTGGTTATTTACTTTTATCATGAATTGCTTGAGATTGAATGAGTTCGTAGTCTCCATCAATGAAATGCTTAATTATGAATATACGATGGTTGTCGTATGACAATGTATGCAACTGATCAGACTGATCGTGGGCTTGCTAGAATGCTTAAAATTTAAATTAGTTATGTAACTATATCCTTTTATGATATGTTTTTGTGCTTTGGTAGATGGAATTTGGTTCCTTACTACATCTCATAGTTTCCTCCTGTTATTTCTTATGAAGCACCGATACGAACATGATATCATTACAGATACAACAATACATCAGGTCTTGAAGGCCGGGATATGTCAATTAATTGGTTTTTACAATATTACACTATTTTTTAGTTTGAAAAACAAATGATGAAGAACAAACACCAAGAGACATAGATTATGTCTAAATAGTAAAACTAAGTTGGAAGTGTGTTTGAGAACCTTAGGATATAAAATACTACTAAGTTGTTTACCCATGAACTCCACATGTGTTGTACGTGGCATGTGATATGTGAGAACATCACCCTTTGATGGGTCCCATGGACCTCACCATGCAACTTAGTAACGTGTGACCGTTAGATGTAGCACTTCTATAGGATTAAAGGAAATGCTTATAATGAACAATTGCATGCAACTTAGGACTTATTGTTTTCTATTTTGCAAGTAATGAACCACTGGTACATGTGCGTTTGCAATTTTTCAAGGTGATGTTCTGGTTCTGAAAAGTGTTTACTCAATTGATATTTGTGGCCGTTTGAAGACTATGGAAAGAAGAACCCTCAAATTCAGATCAATGCTTTTTAGTTTTGATCCTCTCTCTCTCTCTCTCTCTCTCTCTTATAAGTTTGTTTGTTTTATAGGAGAGATTAAAGAAAATATGGGATGTTCATTATTGGTTCTTAGGTATAGTGACAAGAAAGTTGTTTGGAGCTTGAAGGACAAGTATTAGCAGAGTATAAAATAAAGATTTGCTATAGTATATTAAAATATTACCATAACCTTATCTTGTTTATGATATTCTCTTGTTTAAAAGAGTTGAATACAGAATCTTTCGAGATTGTCACTCATTAAACATATCAGACCTATTCTATGTCTTTTTACATTGTCCTTATAAACACAAATTTACATTTAGGAGGAAATGACTGTATGACTGAGTGAGAGATTGAAGTTCTCAACTTTTACTGGTGTTGGCATTGAATAATCTAAACAAATTCATAGGTCAATAGGAGACATTTGATAAATGGTGACTGATTCGGAGAAGATTATATGACCTTGTATTCTGATAAGAAATATTTTTAAGAATATATCTCACATGATTGTTATTACTAGTCAATGACACTGTTTGTAAAGTAGAATGGCTTAAGACAACTCTGCTAGAGCTTACTCACCGAAATAAAAAATTCTGAAGGTAACGTGTTAACAATTTATTATGATCAGTTGACAATGCCAAGAGATGCTTTACATTATGGAGGTGTGGAGCACAGGGAATTACATAATGTCTATGGGTACTACTTCCACATGGCAACAGCTGATGGGCTTCAAAAACGTGGAAATGGGAAGGATAGGCCTTTTGTTTTGTCAAGAGCTATATTTGCTGGAAGTCAAAGGTATGGAGCAATTTGGACGGGAGATAACACAGCGGAATGGGAGCATCTCAGGGTTTCAGTCCCAATGATTTTGTCACTTGGTCTTACTGGAATTTCGTTCTCTGGTAAGTGTTGTTGATTTGTGTAAAAAGAAAAAACCTGCTTATTTTCACTTATAATAAACTGTAGTTCAACTGATACCTCGTACCCTATGGGAACAAAGGTCGAGGTCATGGACAAGACTTTACTGTGTGTGAGTGTTTTTACTTGCCAAAAAAAAAAAAAAAAAAAAAAGAACCCAACTTTTTTCTCCGTACAAACAGTCATAGATGATTTTCTTTTCTGCAGGTGCGGATGTTGGTGGGTTTTTTGGTAATCCAGAGCCTGAGTTATTAGTTCGCTGGTATCAAGTTGGTGCTTTCTATCCTTTCTTTAGAGCCCATGCCCATCATGACACGAAAAGACGTGAACCATGGTTATTTGGGTAGGTCGCCCTCTTCTTTTGAAGTAAACTACCCCCCCCCCCCCCCCTCCTCTCTCTCTCTCTCTATCTCTCTCTCTCTCTCTCTGGTCTAGCATACTATTGAACTAACTTAAAATTTGCAATCAAAATAATTTTAGTAGTAGATATATTTTGTTGGTAAATGGTGAGAATCGGAAGTAAGACTCCACGCCACCCAATAGGCACCTTTAGTAATGTGCCATGACGGTTGTCTTGTATTCTATATTTCATTTCATGAAGTTTCTGACTTAATAAAAATCTCTTTAGTTCAATGAGATAACTTGCTTTAATTATCTGGGAGAACATAAATTTAAAAAATATAAATATGAAGACTGCAGGGATAAGGTTTTCAGGTTAATTTGTTATCTTAAAATGGTTGATACCAAAATTATAATCTTCATGGACTCTTGGGACTATTACATGGGCTAAAATTGAGCTGAGCAGACTTGGCATTTTTTATTACTGTCTCTGCTACCCCTTTGTGCAAGTGTTTGACACAAATAGAACTCATTGAAAGATATTCAAAAACCTGATTTTAAATGTTTGCGGTTGTACATGCAACAAATATCTCAATTTGCGCATCTGTTTGATACAACCTTCAGTCATATTCTCACCTTGAATGTTTTGGTTTCAATACCAGCTAGCCTAGTGTTGTGATCTGTTATTGATAATTTAAATCCATGGACTTTTACATAACTGCAGAGAGCGAAATACAGAACTTATAAGAGATGCCATACATGTCCGTTACATGTTGCTGCCATATTTCTACACATTATTCAGAGAGGCAAATACTAGTGGTGTTCCTGTTGTGCGACCATTGTGGATGGAATTCCCTTCCGAGGAAGCTACTTTCAACAATGATGAGGCTTTCATGGTAGGAAACAGTATTCTGGTGCAAGGGATTTATACCGAGGTACAGCTGAGAACCTATTATATCATTTCTATTAGAAAATTATCCTCCGGTTTGAATCACTAGTCATTTGGCAGGAAATAGTATTTTAATATAAAAGTATAATTTGAAATGTAACCTGAGAATATAACACATTTTAAACTTGCATATTTAAAATGAAAGTTGTAGTGAAATCTCATTTCCAAGATGCAATTTCATGCTGAGGTGTCACAAGTGAATTTCCTATTCCAATAGGTTTGTATCAAGGATCGGCTTTAAGTCTGTCTCCCGTAGCATTGGTTATGGATGAACTTACTAGATCAATTTAAGATGAAGTCTCTTGTTGTATCTTGTATGCTTTTTGCAAAAAATATAGTTTTGTGGATGAACTAGACTTGGAGTTAACACCAAATTGAAATTTGGAGGGATGCTTTAGAATCTAAAGGTTTTAGGTTGAGTGATTGCTATAAGACTAGCTCCTATTAAGTTAAATAGTAAGTTTTATAAGATTGCTATAAGACTAGCTAAGCTATATGGTACCAAATATTGGGATATTAGAAGCAACATGTTAATGAAATATATGAGAATATGAGGAAAGATGCAATACGAAGTACAGAAATTCATTTAAAGATAGGGATTACTCTTGTTGATGAAAGGATGAGGGAGAGTTGCTTGAGATGGTTTGGTCATGTGTAAAGTAGAGCAATTAGTGCACCAGTGAGAAAGTGATATGATTCAAGTCGAGGGAACGAAAAGAGGCAGAGAGGAAGACTTAAAATAAAACTAGTAAGGGTTGTAAAAAGAACATGTTAACTAAGGTGGTAGCAAAGAGTATGGTTTTGGCGAGGATATAATGGTAGAGCTGTAGAGGAGAATACATGCTAACTCTAATTAGTCTATGAGGATTCATAATTGAAGTTTTGGGACTAAGGCATCATTGTTGTTGTTGTTGCTGCTGTTGTTATAGCTGGAAACCTACCAAATGTGCACCAGACAACTAAGCGTTAACTGGCATTTTCAAAATGCGAGTTCAAGTTTGTTGCTATAGGTGGACTTTGCCTACCAAATGTGCACCAGGCACTAAGCATTAACTGCCATTTTCAAAATGCAGACTTTACCTATCATATGTGCACCAGACACTAAGCAGTAACTGGCATTTTCAAAATGCGATTTCACTTGAACTCGCATTTTGAAGATGCAAGTTCAAAAAGTACCATATTCTTACATTTTTTTTTAGCATTCCGGTATTTTTGCATTTTTATATTAAGAATACTATTTCCTGCCAAATTACTCTTGTCTCTTTTCTTCTCATTTTGTTTTATCACAAACTAATTTATTGGTATCTTCTTAGCGTGCTAAACATGCATCAGTGTATTTACCTGGGAAACAATCTTGGTATGACCTGAGAACTGGAACTACTTATAAGGGAAGCATGACCCACAAGCTGGATATCTCAGAAGACAGTATCCCTGCCTTCCAAAGGGCAGGAACAATCATACCAAGAAAAGACCGGTTTCGGCGAAGCTCCACGCAGATGTTGAACGATCCTTACACTCTGGTATGTATTTAATGCTGATCTGACCTCCATAGATTCATGATATAGCAATCATACCCTCATGAACATGTCTAAGTTACCAGTGTCCGTATGTTTTGACCTTGCTGCTTAGCCCCTTCAACTTAGTTACAAGTGTTGGCATTAGATTGAAAACTTATTATCTTTTTGGTTCCTAAGGTATCTTTTGGGTAATAAAGGAAACTTTACTGTTCATTCAAAACCTAATTGAAATTCAGCAGACTATTTTGAAAATTGGAAAATAACTATGTTATTTGGCATATGACTGATTTATATTTTCCATTCATATTTAAGAAATAAGTATATAGACACCATGCCAACGACCTTCAAGTCAAATGGCATTTCCTGGTATTTCTAATGGAGATGTCCATACTTCGAATGCCTAAGAAAAATGTCCATATTTGAATTTCCCCACTTAAAATGTCCATAGTCCATAGTCCATACGTAGCTTTACAATATTTTTCTTTTTCTTCTCTTCCTATTTTGATTGATCATTGTTTTTTGGGATCTTAATTGTATTGCACCCATAATATATTTCCTGTGTACATGGGTCTGTTATTTTGATTGCAATAAATTTTTTATTACTTATCCAAAAAAAATATATATATAAAAAAAGAAAAGAAAAGGAAATAATAAGTATGTAGATGTCAGATGTGGGTGTATGTCTTAGCTTTTGGTTTGTTTACCGCATGCTAAGAGTTAGGATACATGTTTAGCGATAGTAGGGTACATTATTTACTTAGTTAAAGAAGAAGAAAGTAGTTGTCTTTGCTTTCCACTTTACAAAACATGTAATGGCAAAACAAAATGAGATTTTAAGGAATGATTTTTTATTTTTATATATATATATATAGGACAAAACTTAGGTACAGTATTTTAGATGCTATTCCTTAGGTTCCTTTTTTAAGATTCAGCCATGTAGTTACTTAATTAAAAAATATACTTCCATTCCATGAGAAAAAATCCACATATCAGAATCTTAAGAGGGGAATCAAAGGAATAACACCTAAGTACTGTACCTAAATCTTGCCCATATATATATATTTATATAGATAGATAGTGGGAGGGGGAAATTAAGGTTCAAATCACTCAGACACCACAAAGGGTGTGATTACCACTGGGCTGTTACTTGAATCCATGAATTTAAGGAATGATGTTCAATAGTTACATGGGAGAAATCAGGTTTTGTCTATATCAAGTGGTTCCTTTAATTAGGTGCCTACTTTGATATTTGACGTATTCAATTTAGCAAAAATTGTGTGCAAAATGAGATGTAGCCAAAAAGTGGGGGAGACATATTGTAACAACACCTATGCCTTGTCATTTCAGCCATTGAAATGAAATATGAAAAGCGTGGTTACCAATTTAATTCACTGACAAGGCTAGAAGTGTTGAATGTTTTGAGGATAAATGTGATAATTTGCCAAAGAGATCCTAAACAATATTTAGAATGCTAGTTTACCTTTCATATTTAACATAAAACCAAGAAAATTTCGAGGCTGTCTTATGATTAATGTTTTTTAGACAAACTTGTTATTGTTATTTCACTTCTTCGAATATTGTGACTGTGATGCCCAATATTGATTGGATCTTGAATTAAATTAGTTGATTGTGTTTTGTATCGTGTGTGTGCTAAATCCCACATCAGGCATACAAATGGTCTATTTGGGCTATATATACAACTACAAGAAGTTTCAATTGTGATTAGACTAGTCTTTTTGGGATATAGCATAGATGTGGCTAGCACTTTTTCGTGGGTCGTTATAGTGACAATTGAAAATTGTGGTTTATATTATGGATCAACATAATGAAGACCTATTAGATTCTACAACTACTCCTTTCTATCTCTTTGCACATTTGTTTGATTATTATGTTACTTACTATAGAAACATCTTTAGAAATCTGGGAGAGAGATTAAATAAACTGTGCATTGCTCTTTAGTTCCTCTCTTAAAATGCATTGCAACGATTATTTATCATGCAATAGCAACACTTAGCTTGATTCAGAATAATGATGTTGAAGTTGGGGCTTGGAAGAGCACTTTTACTAACTTGTTTTGTCATAAACTGCTAGCTTTATTAATAGCATAAGCCATAAGCAACTGATTGCTGAATTCTCTTATGTCTACTTTAGGTGATAGCTCTTAATAGTTCCCAAGCAGCTGAGGGTGAACTCTATGTTGACGATGGCAAAAGCTTTGATTTTAAGCACGGGGCCTACATTCATCGTCGCTTTGTGTTTGCAGATGGCAAACTGACATCTGTAAACCTGGCACCCACTTCCCCAGGTAATTCCCGATTTTCAACATCATCTGTTGTTGAGAGGATTATCCTGCTAGGAAATGCTTCTAGACCAAAGAGCGCTCATATTGAGTCAACAAATCTAAATGTTGACATTGAACTGGGGCCACTCTGGCTTCAACGGGGACGTGGCTCAGCTGTTGTAACTATCCGCAAGCCAGGTGTCCAGATTGCAGATGACTGGACCATAAAAATTTTGTAAGAACCTTTGAGTTCAGGACTTTCTCGCGGGAGGAAAAATCTCTTTGTTGCCAGTAGTAGGATATCGTTGTCAGCTGTGAAGTTAGATTTATTTCCACCATTTTGACTTTTTGAGTGAACATGGAGAAATCTAAAACTCAAAATTATGTTTGAAGGTGAAATGTTAGTTACATGATACACATTAACAGAAGGTTTTAGTGCATTATCTCTTCTCTGATTGTTGCTATTCTGTGGGAGCATTTTGAAAAAATCAAAAGAAATGGAAAAAGGAACAGAGCCTCGTTGGATCAGATGGTAAAAGACAAGATGCCATGTTAGAGCCTCTCCAAGAGGATCTCTAAATTCTCACCCAAATTTTAAGAAAAAAACCACTTTTTATATGTTTACCTAAATCACTTTTCAAAATACAATCCTAACAAACTCTCTTTCCTTTTTCTGTTTTATTTAAATAAACTCTCTTTTCTTATTTTAACCCTTTCCATCAGATTTCTTCTTTTTTCTCCTCCATCTTCTTTTGCATCACGAACTCACTGCACTAATAAATTTTGCTCCACCGACAGCCTACCAACATTCATCTGGCCATCGTGACCAGTGATAAGAGAGAGCCACAATGGCTCTCTTGGTCTGGAGAGTTAGTGCAGTAATTAGTACATATAGATTTCAAACAGTAAAAGCTAATTTGATGGAGCACTATTTTTGGGCTTGGTTTTGTATTGTTTGTTGGAGACTTGGAGATGCTACTATTTCTAATTTTGCAAAGCAGAAAAAGTGGGTAATCGGTTACTTTTTCTTCCCTTTAAACTCTTGGACTCGAGGGATTTTACCAATAAGTCTTTGGACATTTTTATTTTTATTTATTACTCATATCATTCTCTATTGTGATTAATATTAATAAAAGTGGCGTAAATAGGGGAAAATCTGAGAGGAAATAGATTTTACTTCAATCATAATTAGTCAAGTCAACAATTATGTCCACATTACTTGGAATATATATTTTTGTGGAGGATTTGCTTGGAATTTTCGCTAAAAATGAACTGAAATTATAACTTGAAGTCTCAAATTGTTTCATGTAAGCAGAGCATTCTTGTGAGCAATTTACACACACTATTTAGAGTAGTGTTTATTACATACATTAATCTACACACTCTTACACACACCAGAGAGAAAAAAAAAAAAAAAAAAAAAAAAAGACTTCCCGTGATATCTTTTGCTTTTAGATGAACGCATCTTCTCTTTGACAATTCATTCAAAGTTTTGCAAAATACAATGAGAAACATTCAAAGTTTTGCAAAATACAATGAGAAACGGAAATGGGCTAGCCATTAATGAATTCTGCTTGAGCGAAAACGGCAATAAGATTTGACTTTTGAAAGACATAAGTCTTATTCTAATAACGTTGTTTGTATTATTTAGAAATACATATGGGTGAAAAATGTGTAGAAATACGTGTAATGTTGTTTAAAAATTGAAAACATGTGTTTAAACACATGTATCGAATGACACTGAAAACTCTGCAAAGACTTCAAGAAACTAGTGGTTGCTGTTGTTCTAGCCTTTTTTTAATATTCTGAGTACCACATTAGTACGCTTGTAGGAAAAGACGTGAAAATTTTGGAAAGACAAATTGAGCAGTGCCAGTGAGTGAGACAGTGAGCACTATGTGCGTTTAACAGTGACTGCAGTTCCATGAAGGAAGGGAGCGACTGGCGAGGGGGCGCAGCGAACTGCTTCCCAAGTTGCATTGCATGGGCCATGGGGAGTAGTACTTCCACTTTCACTGGCTTCTGTTTCTACACTGCCACTTCTACCTATGATTCCATTGAAGGTGGATCCTATTCTTCTTCCACTTTTGAAGTACACCATTCAGGAAAGGTGGGTTGTAAATGTTCCATTAAAAGTCAACTTAGCTCTTTTTAAATAGAGGCAAGACAACTTATTGTATTTTGTAATCTAATTAAAAGATTTTTTTGGTTGATATATAAACTCAAACAATGATGAAGTCAATTTGCCAAACAAATGATTTATTCCATAGAAAGAAAAGTTTTGCCAAACAATAACAATTTAAAGTTAAATGACAATTTGGTAATTAAATAGGTGAGACCCAATGCACTGTGTTGTCACATCAGACATTAAGATCCTCATTTACTCATCTTCATAATTACTTAAGAGTGCATATGTGGCTAGCATTCCCTCAAGTTGTGACAAACTCACATTTCTTGAAGGATGAGGGGATCTAAGGACAATTCCAACACTACTAAATCACCTTACATGTCAATTATATATAGGCACTTATTTTGTTTTGATCTATATCTAAATTTCCAAGTGTTGATGATAATAAGCCTCAATTTTTATCAAAATGATTAACATTGTGCATTAAGCCCAACGGTTATTCCTCAAGGATCAAACGACTCAAACCCCATTTAAAGCTCATTTAGTAACTTCTTGAAAAGTACGCAACTTTCAAACAAGCATATAAGAATTGGAAGTAGCGTACACCACATAGCATTAAGAACCCTCAAATCACTCATTCAATTATCTAGCTTGACCAAAACATTCACCAACCCCCCTTTCCCCCTCTTTGCCTATAAATAAGATCATTCACCCCCATTTCAAACCATCTATTCACTATTTGCACACTCCATACTGAAACTCTCTTGATTTTACTATAGGCCTAGTTTCTCTCTTTACCAAAGTTATAGGACATAATCTCTTAAAAGTTGGACTTGACATTTCCCCCTCTTAGCCTATAAATAAGATCATTCACCCCCATTTCAAACCATCTATTCACTATTTGCACACTCCATACTGAAACTCTCTTGGTTTTACTATAGGCCTAGTTTCTCTCTTTACCAAAGTTATAGGACATAATCTCTTAAAAGTTGGACTAGTTGTCAAATTGTCTTTCATTCAAAAGCTCGTCTCTCACTCACATAATCCCAAATATCACCGCCATTTCCACCTTTCCTATCTCCCCTCGTTCTTAGTTCCCGTGAAGTTACTGAATATTTCCTCAGAGTCTTGTTAGGATTTCACCATTTCTATTCAATTAAACATGTACACAAGGTTGCAATAGATATTAGATTGACGGACATGTCAAAAGATCACTTCAAGTGTAGATGGAAGGAGGTATGTATCTTTTCAATGATCCATACTTTTCATCTTAAATTTACGTTTTCCTTACGTTCACATGTTTTAGATTATGTATTTTGGTGATAACATGTACGTACACTATATAATTGATTTTTCAAGTTTCATTTGATTTACCAAACTTAGAATTCTTTGCCCAAAGCAACGTACGCCCAATATTGTTCTTGCATGTGCTTGTGTTCTTCATGCCTCCAAGTTACTATTTGAAGTCTCGTAGCGTCCGTCGCCGTTGGACAACAACCTTAGGTTCATTTTAATTTCTTGTATTTGTTTGTATGGTTTCTTCTTTTTAATTTTCAATATCTTTCAAATTTTAATTAATTTAAATGTCATAAAAAAACTATAATAAAAGGTGTTTTATTTTAAATAGTGTAGCTTTCCTTCTTTAGAATGGAGTAATTAAGAATAAATAAAGTTAGAAAAATCACCAATTATTAAGGAGTAAATCTAGTGCCAAAATTTTTTCCACAACTTTACTACAACTTTGCTACGTGGCGACTCATGATTGGTGGAAATAAAATAGTGGATCCATAATTTCACTACTCACGAGTCGTCACATTGCAAAGTTGTAATAGTTGTAAAAAAATTTGTGACACTGGACTTACTTAA
This sequence comes from Quercus tomentella, assembly GCA_028535165.1. Lineage (NCBI taxonomy): Eukaryota > Viridiplantae > Streptophyta > Magnoliopsida > Fagales > Fagaceae > Quercus > Quercus tomentella. The sequence continues at coordinate 19,384,765 of JAPQVY010000122.1, read as the reverse complement.
TATCAAGTCTTTAAAATCATAATGGGAAAAAGAAATCTATAATAGCGGAAGAAAATAAACATAGAAGCAGCCATAGTTGTTCAAGTGATTGGTAGAGAAAAACTCACTACAAGATAATGAATATTGAAAGGAGTTCTTCAAATCTATAACCTACGTACACTTCATATATCCTTTCTTTGGAGAACACAAGCTATTCAAAAGCTAGACTAAGGACCCCTTTAACTTAATGTTTTTTTTTTCTTTAACACTCCTTCCATCAAGGAGTTCAATCAAGAGTAACTTCAAAGTGTATTCACCATAGGAGTTACTTCAAGGTGTTATTCACCATATGAGAGTTACCTAAAAATGTTATTTACCATAACTTCTAACTTTCACAAACAAAATATTCCTAAAGAGGGTTTTTCATCTGTAACTTAAATGTGGGCCACATTAACCTAATGGAAATAATCTTACAGCCAAATAAAAAAGAACTTAAATATGAATGGTCAATATAGGAAAAATCTTAAATGTAATATTGAAAATAAAATTTAGGCTAAAATGCAAATTACGCTCTCTAAGTTCGACTGAAATTCATTTCAGGACTCTAACTTTACTTTCATTCAATTGAGTCCTCTAAGTTTCAAATTTATTAAATTTAGGAATTTCATCTAATTTTGTTAAAAAATTGCCGTTAAGTATGCAATTAACTAATAAAAAAAAATTATTTGAAAAAATAAAATAAAATCTCCATGAAAAAATATATAAAATTAACAAAAATAATTTTTGAAAAAACAAACATAATTCCTTAATTTTATTAATAGAAAATTTTAATGGAATTAGAAGGAATGCCTGAATTGAATAAATATGAATTTAGAAGACTTAATTGAACGTAAATAAAGTTAGAGGTGTACATTTTTAGACCCCTTAAAACACAAGTTGTTTAATCTAGTTATTTAGCCAAGTGATTACTTAGATAAATTATTTAGATCTAGGTTAACACAATCAAATCATATCATGTAAGTAATGCGGAAAAATAAAGAACACACGATATGATAATCCAAGAAAACTAAACCAGTAAAAATCTTGAGGAGGATTTAACCTAACTATCCTCAAGGTAAAACAGATCCACTATGAAAGAATTGAAGATTTTACAATAGAACTTAGACCACTAACATCCTATTGCTATCTCGTGTAGAAAACTTACTATCACGACCACGTGACAGCTCCGAGTCTGCAGACTACTTCTTTCCAAGATCCACTGCAACCACAAGTACTCCCACTTGTGACTTTGAGACTCCACTCAAAGGTTTCAAATCTACTTTAAGTTCTTTATGCAGCAACTAAAGCGATCACCAAGTTCTTGACATGAATCTTGATCTTGATAACTCTAAGTGTGTATGAAGGTAAACACCACTAGATCTCACAAGAGATTCAACACATAGCACATCAAAGACTTCTAAAACGTAGTTATGGTTTTTTCTTTTATATTTGGAGTAAAACATAAAACCCTATACGTCAAACCGGGCTTGGGCTGAGTTGGAAATTCTGCAGAAAAAATAATCTGCACAAGGTTCAATTGATTGAGTCTAATTTTCAATCAATCAAGCATTGTAGATTTAGTCCAATAAATCCTGTAATCACTCGATTCCAACTTTACAAATAAACACACTTTGAGCAGCCTAAATCTAGACTCTAAGTTTTGATCATGGTTTGCCAACACATTACAAATTGAAGTTCTAATACATTTAGTTCCTAAAGTCTTAGAACCTAACAAGAGGTATAAAATGAATTTTAGTCAAATTTAAAAAGTGTAATTTGCATTTTAGCCTAAAACCTAAAATAATTAATGAGAATTAGATCCCATGTCAACTATCATATAATTCAAATTTCGAATTTTGGAAGGAAAAATAAGGTCTTAAATCTTAATGACTAAATCAATAAAATATTTTTCCTTAAAGATACAAAAGTTTGAATTTAAAAGGATAGTTGACATCTTGAATAAAAATATAAATTGAATCATTTGATTAAAAAAATGTTTTTTTTAGAAGATTTAAATCAATTAAGGTTGAGCTTGCTTTAAACTTCCACTTACACTGTGCCACGAGATTAAGTCTCTAATTTGTAGATTTTTTTGGGGACAACGAGGTGATAGTAGGAAGATTCATTGGGTGAAATGGCTAGATTTGTGTAAACCAAAGATGCAGGGAGGTATGGGTTTTAAAGACTTATCCATGTTTAACGATGCACTTTTGGCTAAACAAACATGGAGACTCCTTCACGACACTCAGTCACTTTTCTACTGGGTATTCAAAGCTAAATTTTTCCCAAACATTACTGTGATGGAAACCAATAATCTGACCAATGCTTCTTATGTATGGAAGAGCATAATCAAAGGGAGGGACGTTATCAAACGAGGAGCAAAGTGGAGAATTGGCTTGGGGAATTCAATCCATGTTTGGGGAGATAGTTGGCTCCTTGTAAAAAACAAATCGAGAATAATTTCTCCAAAGATTGATGGGCGGGACACGGTCTTGTTTAGTGATTTTATTGACCCGGTTTACAAAACATGGAGGGAGGAAGTGATTGACAATGTTTTTTACGATTTTGAAGCTGCAATTATCAAGAATATCCCTCTTTGTCATTCCATTCAAGAAGATGTTTTGATCAGGCCGTTCAACCAGGATGGGGAGTACTTTGTCAAGTCAGGATACAAGTTCTTACAGGAAGCAAGCACTCTTCAACAACCTGGTCCATCAACTACAGATTCCATGAAACCTTTGTGGAAAAAGATTTGGAGCCTTGAAGTCCCTAACAAGGTTAAAAACCTGGTATGGCGAGCTTGCAAGAATTCCTTACCTACCAAAGCAAACCTAGTCCACCGCAAAATCATCACTGACAGCTTGTGTGATATCTGCAAACAACACTAGGAAGACATAAATCATGCCCTTTATTGCTGCCCTGTGCTGGAACCCATGTGGAGACAGATTCCAATGTGGAACCACGATACACTCAGAGGCAGTAGGACTTTCACTGACCTTATTGATTTTGTTTTTGCAGGTAATAAGGATCTAGAACTTTTCTCCCGTGTCATTTGGAATTCATGGAATCGTCGCAAAAACCTTCGATTAGGCAAGCCGATTCTCCCCCTAGATAAAATGCTAGAGCACTCTCAGGAAATACAGAATGAGGCCCTATTCAGTCCAGCGACTTCATCACTCCATTGAAGCCAATAGCAAACATCCTGGTCTCCTCTGGAAGCCCCTTGGTACAAGATTAACTTTGATGCTACAACATTTGCTGAAGACAACAAAGCTGGCCTGAGGGTTGTCATCTGGAACAATGAAGGTCTGGTAATGGCTTCGCTAATGCAGCAACTGCCTTTGCCATCCACTGTGATCGAGGTTGAAGTATTGGCAGTAAGAAGAGCACTTGAGCTTGCACTGGAAATTGGTTTTGACAACATAATACTTGAAGGCAACTCAGAGATTCTATTTAAAGCACTGAAGAATAGTGGCAGAAGCTTAGCACAATATGGACATCTTACACGAGACATCCTATTCCTTAGCTTGCATTTTTAAGCTTTTAATTTATCCCCTGTACTTCGACATTGTAATAAGCTAGCTCATTCCTTAGCGAGGAGAGCAAAACTCCTCCCTCATATGTCTATCTAGATGGAAGATGTACCACCAAACATTTTATCTGTATTTTAGGTTGATCTCAATAGCCTTCCTTAATAAAATGCATTGACCTATTTCTCAAAAAAAAAAAAAAAAAAATCAATGCTCGAGGACTGGGGATAAAGTTGAAGAGTTGCAGCATTGGTGGGGGAATGCCACAGGCTCGAGGAAGAAAGTGTTGGGCTTTTGTGGAGCCTAATTTTGTTTGATTCAGTTTGACGACCCGAACCGAATAATGTTGCGTGGTTTTTAATGGGAGATTTTCTGAGACTTAGTCCATGGAGCAGAGGCTTGGGCTGATAGGCTCAACCTGGAGTGCTCATAGATAAGCCTTTTGGGGGTTCGGGGGCAACACCCCCAGGAAAAAATTTTTGGTTCGTTTTTGTGTAGAAAAGCACAATTTTGTGTTTAGGGTTTTATTGTGGGGTTGCCGTGTTTCTGAGTATAAGAAAAATTGTAGCCGCACTTTGTACTTTTTTCTGATAATAATGAAATCCCTGCAACTTCGTGGACGTAAGCAAATTGCCGAACCACGTAAATACTGTCTTGTGCATGTGATTGTTTTTATTTGGCGTGTGTTTTTTCTATTTTTTTTGTTTCTCACAGGTTGGGATTTCGGTTAAATTCCCTACAACTGGTATTAGAGCTTAGGGTTAGGTTTAAGTGGGAGCAATGGCAGAGGAAGCAGGAAAGGCGTCTGGAATAGAAAAGTTTGATGGCACAGACTTCGCGTATTGGAGGATGTAGATTGAAGATTATCTCTATGGGAGAAAATTGCATCTGCCTCTTTTGGGGACAAAACCTGAGACTATGAAGGCTGAGGAATGGGTGCTTCTTGACAAACAGGTTCTGGGAGTTATTAGGTTAACTCTGTCTAGGTCTGTTGCACACAATGTTGTAAAGGAGAAGACCATAGCAGATCTGATGAAGGCTTTGTCCGATATGTATGAAAAGCCGTCCGCAAACAACAAGGTGCATTTGATGAAATAATTGTTCAATTTGAAGATGGTAGAGAATGCATTAGTAGCACAACATCTGAACGAATTTAATACTATCACAAATCAATTGTCGTCTATAGAAATTGATTTTGATGATGAGATTCATGCTCTGATCGTCTTGGCTTCTTTGCCAAACAGTTGGGAGGCAATGAGGACGGCAGTAAGCAATTCTACAGGAAAGGAAAAGCTGAAGTACAATGACATACGAGATTTAATTTTGGCTGAGGAGATTCGTAGAAGAGATGCAGGCGAAACCTCAGGATCTGGTTCTACCCTAAACCTTGAGACAAGAGGCAGAGGTAATGACAGAAATTCAAATCGGGGCAGATCAAAATCTAGAAATTCTAATCGGAATAGAAGTAAATCTAGATCAGGCCAACAAGTACAATGCTGGAACTGTGGGAAAACAGGTCACTTTAGGAGGCAATGCAAAAGTCCTAAGAAGAAGAATGAAGATGACTCCGCTAATGCTGTAACAGAAGAGGTACAGGATGCATTACTTCTTGCAGTAGACAGTCCACCTGATGATTGGGTTTTGGACTCAGGAGCTTCGTTTCATACCACTCCACACCGAGAAATCATACAGAATTATGTTGCAGGTGATTTTGGTAAGGTGTATTTGGCTGATGGTTCAGCCTTGGATGTAGTGGGTATGGGAGACGTTCAGACATTGTTACCCAATGTGTCTGTTTGGTTACTGGAGAAGGTTAGACATATTCCTGACCTGAGGAGGAATTTGATTTCTGTTAGACAACTTGATGATGAAGGACATGCAATACTATTTGTTGGTGGTACTTGGAAGGTTACAAAGGGAGCTAGGGTATTGGCTTGTGGAAAGAAGACTGGTACTCTATATATGATCTCAAGTCCAAGAGACACAATTGCAGTTACTGATGCAAGTACTGATACAAGCCTGTGGCACCGCAAAGTTGGTCATATGAGTGAGAAATGGATGAAGATGCTGCTGTCAAAAGGAAAACTACCAGAATTGAAGTGCATTGATTTTGACATGTGTGAAAGCTGCATCTTAGGAAAGCAGAAAAAGGTGAGCTTCTTGAAAACTAGCAGGACACCGAAGGCTGAAAAATTGGAGTTAGTACACACTGATTTGTGGGGGCCTTCTCCGGTTGCATCCCTTAGAGGTTTAAGGTACTACATCACTTTTATTGATGACTCAAGTAGAAAGGTATGGGTTTATTTTCTGAAAAATAAATCTGATGTATTTGAAACTTTTAAGAAGTGGAAGGCCATGGTTGAGACAGAAACAGGTTTGAAAGTAAAATGTTTGAGGTCAGATAATGGAGGAGAGTACATAGATGGAGGGTTCAGTGAGTATTGTGCTGCACAGGGAATTAGGATGGAGAAGACCATTTTTGGGACACCACAGCAAAATGGTGTGGCTGAACGCATGAACAAAACTCTCAATGAGCGTGCTAGGAGTATGAGGTTGCATACTGGACTACCAAAAACTTTCTGGGCTAATACTGTTAGCATTGCAGCTTACCTGATAAACCAAGGACCATCAGTTCCCATGGAGTTCAGACTTCTTGAGGAGGTTTGGAGCGGTAAAGAGGTACAATTTTCACATTTAAAAGTTTTTGGTCGTGTTTCTTATGTTCATATTGATTCTAATGCTCGTAGTAAACTTAATGCAAAGTCTAAAATATGTTTTTTCATTAGCTATGGTGATGAGAAATTTGGCTATAGGTTTTGGGATGAACAAAACAGGAAAATCATCAGAAGTAGAAATGTGATATTTGTAGCGGGCCTTTTTTGGTTAAAGTGGGCTGGGCTGCCTCCTGTGGTACTAAGCCCAAGTATTCTGAGTAAGGGAGTTGAGACCGGGCTAACTGCAACTCAATTTGGTCTGGCTTGTGCACAAACTATGCCTCGTCTGCCAGGAGCACACTTACAGCGGGCAGAACTGTTTCAGATGGGTTGCGGCAGGCAGATATGATAATAATAAGATAAAATAAAGTACTTTAACATCTTTATTAAGGTAAACAAATAATCCCTACTTAAGAAAAGATAATCACTGTTTAACAACAATTATTTTATAAGAAAAGTAAGGGAAACAAGTGGGTAGTATATAAGTTGATTGAAAGAGGAAATAAATCAGATTAGATCTGATCCGTAGGACCAAAAACAGAGAGGGGAGAACGCCTCTTCTCAAAGTGAATAATCTCTCAGGGAGATCCTGCTGTGGAAATTAATCACTTTAAGGGAAGCGGACCTGAATGGTTGGTACACAAGAAGACTCTTTGTTTCCGGCAGAGAGCAGGATTTTGAGAGAGAGAGAGGGAATCAACCTATTGATGCATGCATGCTGTTTTAACTCTTTATCTTTTTCTTTCCTTCACTTCTAATATTCCCCTTTCTTATCTTTTTTCTTTCTACTTCTTTTTCTTAATACTTGTTCTCTATTTCCAGGTTTTCAAGTTTCTAATACCGTGGTGCTGGTCGTCCCTCTTCCTGTACACGGAAAGGGCCTCTTTATAGTGCCTGCCGCGACCGAATTTTACTATTTTCGCCCTTAACCACCTTTGTCTAGTCTGGGTGTACTTGCCGACCACCACTGGTCCGTCTGTGTGCCACTCCCCATCGCCAGACAAAAGAAAACTATTTTATTTGTTTGTCTGCCGTGGCACCCTTTCCTGCCATGGTGTGGATGCCTTCTCTCTCCCTATCCCTCATGGCATGCACCTAGTGGTTCCAGCTTAGCTTTGCTCCTTTGGGTGGTATGTCATCCCAACAAGACACTTCCCCCAAAAGAGCCCTAGCAGGAACCTCAAAATAGGTTTTTCCTCTCTCCCCACCGCCAAACCATGCCCTCTTACCTCTAACCCATGACCTCACCATGTCCTGTATTGGCTGGGTACAGGCTGGTGAGGTCTGGACTTTGCGCGTGCCTCTCTTCCATGTATGTCCAAAATCTGTCTGTTGTTCATGCGTTTGCCGTGGTTGGCCTGCACAGTCTGTCATCCGTTTTTGACTATTTTTTGGTTTCCCCTTCCTTTATGGCTTGCCCTATTCAGGGTTGGGCCTTGCTTGACGGTGGACTTTGCTTTTCTTTAGCCCACCCTTTTTCCTACCACCATCATTCCTGCCATACCACTCTATCATTCCTGCTGCGAAATTGTTTTGCCTCAATCTGGCTGGGCCTTTTTGGGCCTGCCATTTATTCTTCTCCCAATGGCCTAGCACGACCATTGGTTTTTTTTGTTACATCACTGGCAGGCTCCTATGTCCCATTTGTTTTCCCTTGGGGGTCCCGGGCCCGTTTGCTTTCCTTGGGCTTCCTCAACCCTTTTCTTAACTTTGCATTCCCATGGGCTTTTACTGAATTCTTTGGGCTTCCCCGGCCCAATTACATTATTCCTCATCCTTGGGGTTCATGGGCTTGCCATCAACCCCTTACTTTCTTTGCTTTCATTGCTTTGGGCCTGTCGTGGTCCATTCTCACTTTTCCACATCATATACTTTTCATGGTTTGCTTTTTCTCTCTTTCCAGGCTCCTTTAAGCCCATTTACCTCCTCAAGGCCTATTTGTTCATCTCATGGGCCTGTGATCCATTAATTCTGCCATTTGGGCTTAATGGGTTTTCTATCTGTTTGCCAACTTTTTTCTGTCTGTGTTGCTGGGCCTCTCCTTTCCACTTAGGCCTCCGAAATGGCCATCAACAATATTTAATGAACAGGTTATGTACAAGGACAGGTTAGCTATAGTGTCAGATGTTACAGAGATAGATCAAAAGAAATCTAAGTTTGTCAACTTAGATGAATTGACTGAAAGTACTGTCCAGAAAAGGGGTGAAGAAGATAAGGAGAATGTAAATTCACAGGTAGATCCGAGTACACCTGTAGCTGAAGTTCGCAGATCTTCCAGGAACATTAGACCTCCACAGCGTTATTCACCTGTTTTAAATTATCTCCTGTTGACTGATGGTGGTGAGCTAGAGTGTTATGATGAAGCCTTGCAAGATGAGAATTCAAGCAAGTGGGAGTTAGCCATGAAGGATGAGATGGATTCCTTGTTGGGGAATCAGACATGGGAACTGACTGAATTGTCAGTAGGAAAGAAGGCTTTGCACAACAAGTGGGTATACAAAATAAAGAATGAGCATGATGGTAGCAAACGTTACAAGGCCAGATTAGTTGTTAAAGGGTTCCAGCAGAAGGAAGGCATTGACTACACAAAGATATTTTCTCCAGTTATGAAGATGTCAACAATTAGACTGGTACTGGGAATGGTGGCTGTAGAAAACTTACATCTTGAGCAGTTAGATGTGAAGACGACATTCTTTCATGGTGACTTGGAGGAAGACCTTTACATAATTCAGCCAGAAGGGTTCATTGTTCAGGGACAAGAGAATCTAGTCTGCAAACTGAGAAAGAGCTTGTATGGCCTAAAACAAGCTCCTAGACAATGGTACAAGAAATTTAACAGTTTTATGCATAGAATTGGGTTTAAGAGATGTGAAGCTGATCACTGTTGGCTATTTTAAGTCTTTTGACAATTCTTACATCATATTACTATTGTATGTGGATGATATGCTTATTGCAGGGTCTAACATTGAGGAGATTAATAATCTGAAGAAGCAATTGTCCAAATAGTTTGCAATGAAGGATTTGGGAGCTGCAAAGCAAATCCTTGGTATGAGAATCATTAGAGACAAGCCTAATGGTACATTGAAGCTTTCATAGTCAGAGTATGTGAAGAAAGTTCTCAGTAGATTCAACATGAATGAAGCTAAACCAGTGAACACACCCTTGGGTAGTCATTTCAAACTAAGCAAAGAACGGTCACCGAAGACAGAAGAAGAAAGGGACTTTATGAGCAAGGTGCCCTATGCCTCAGCTATTGGCAGTTTGATGTATGCTATGGTGTGTACAAGGCCAGACATTGCACATGCAGTGGGAGTTGTGAGCAGATTCATGAGTAGGCCTGGAAAGTAGCGTTGGGAGGCAGTCAAGTGGATTCTGAGATATCTAAAGGGTTCATCAGATACATGTCTTTGCTTCACAGGTGCAAGTTTGAAACTGCAGGGTTATGTAGATGCTGATTTTGCTGGTGATATTGATAGTAGAAAGAGTACTACTAGGTTTGTTTTTACTCTGGGTGGTACAGCTATATCATGGGCTTCAAATTTACAAAAGATTGTTACTTTGTCTACTACAGAAGCTGAGTATGTTGTAGCAACTGAAGCTGGAAATGAGATGATTTGGCTATATGGTTTCTTAGATGAATTGGGTAAGAAGTAAGAGATGAGCATTCTACACAGTGACAGTTAGAGTGCAATATTTCTTACCAAAAATTCGGCTTTTCATTCAAAGTCGAAGCATATATAGACAAAATATCACTTTATCCGTTACCCTGTTGAAGATAAGCTGGTAATACTTAAGAAGATTTGTGGATCTAAGAACCCGGCAGACATGTTGACTAAGGGTGTCACCATTGAGAAGCTGAAGCTGTGTGCAGCTTCAGTTGGTCTTCTAGCTTAAGGACAGGAGGATGAGTTGTAGGGATAAGGGATTGTGTTTTGGAGGATTGCGATTGATGTTGGTGATTGAACTAGTCTCCAAGTGGGAGATTTATTGGACTTTGTGAAGCCTAATTTTATTTGATCCGATTTGACGACCCGACCCAATTCGAATAATGTTGCGTGGTTTTTAATGGGAGATTTTCTGAGGGTTAGTCCATGGAGCAGAGGCTTGGGCCGATAGACCTGATAATAATGAAATCCCTGTAACTCCGTGGACGTAGGCAAATTGCCAAACCACGTAAATACCATCTTGTGCGTGTGATTGTTTTTCTTTGGCATTTGTTTTCTCTATTTTTTTTTTGTTTCTCACAGGTTGGGATTTCGGTTAAATTCCCTACAGAAAGCTCCCCGAGGAAAGGAAGAAATGAGTCAAGGTACTCTATAATATTCTAAGTGGGAGCTGGAGTTTTAAGAGAGAGAAAGTCAGTGGACTTAGGGAAGCTTCTGGTCTAGTGTAGCTTGTTGCATCCGCATTAAATGGTGGGCAACAGCTTTATCAGCTGCATTGATGAGGAAATGACCTGAATAGTGTAAGTCACAGCTAAGCAAATTCCTTCCACCATCTTCTGCAGATGTTAAAAGTGACAAATTTCATGAAAGGAATGAGGTTAGGTGAGAATGGATGGTTGAGATATGATAGAGGTAGTAGTATATAAGGAAAAGAAGGAGCACTGAGAAAGGGAGGGAGAATACAGATATCAAAAAGAGATAAGCACAAAAGAAAAGAGGAGAAAGAAAGGAGAGTGAACAGTGTAACTACTTGTACAAACTTAGCCTCCTCGGGCGAGCTTATGGAGGGAGATATACCCCTTTATTTTATAAGATCAACATTTTCTTCTCTATTTTGATCCTCAGGCAGAGTCCCCTCTTGTTATTCGTTTCCTTCTCTTACAAATTCTATTGATTTGGGCCAAGGTTTAACTGTGCAACTCACTGCTTTAGGTAGGCTTGGGCTGCTAGATTTTTTGGTCCTTACACACAAAATACAAGCACACCCAAGTAGCCAAATAAGAAAAAAGAAATAGCCAACCAACCAACCAAAACAACAAAGAAAAACGTTCTATCAAAAAAATAATATAAAATAATTATAAAAAAAAAAAAAAAAAACTTGTACACAGTAATAAAAACAAAGACAAATGTTTCTATTAAAAAGTAAAAATAAAAAGACAAAGACAAACGTGTACACACTACACAGTGGACTAAGAAGCTTGTGATGTGGGCATTTTTGTTCAAATATTTTTGCCCCTTTTTCTCTCCCATTTTCTTCCCAATTTGGAGAAATTGTATTTTGGTGAGCCAAGAGAGAACTCTTAGGTTCCACCAAAATCTCTCCCATTTTTCATCCTCAAATTAACAATTACAAACATTATTTTCTCCTCACTTTTCTCTTTCTCATTTTCTATTCACCCTATAATCGCTTCAACCAAATGAAGCCTAAAAGTCAAGAGCATATTTGATTTTGAATTGTAAAACTAATTTGGCAAGAAATGTAGGAGTTAATGAAGATATTCATTTAAGTAAAAAAAAAAAAAACTAAAAACTTTAATATGAACAAGGCAAAGCATTGAAAGTAAAAATATGCGATTGATTCTCACATGCTTTTTTTATTTTTATTTTTATATATAGATACTCACATACTTGACTGATGCATACATGCTTGGTTACTCTCTCACACGTTTTATTGAGTCTCACATAATTGGTTGACCATGACGTTAGATGGCTAGTCTCTGCATTTCCTTCTTCACTTATTGCTTTCTTTTATTGTGAGATCACTACAAAAAAATGGGTCTGTAGCCGCGTTTAAAAAACACGGCTATAGACCCCAAAAACGCGGCTATAGGGTAGAGCTGCGTTTCCTATAGCCGCGTTTACAAACGTGGCTTAAGCAGTGCAGCAATAAGCCTATAGTCACGTTTTTGTAACCGCGGCTAAAGGTCTGCCCTATAGCCGCGTTTCTTAACCGCGGCTATAGGCTGAGACCTATAGCCGCGTTTTTAGAAAACGCGGCTACAGACCAGCTTACGCGGCTATAGGTTTTTTAAAAATAAAAAAATAATAATAAAAATAAAAATAATTCTGGGTTTTTTTTTTCCCCAAAAAATTCAAAATCAAATACAAATCCAGAAAATTCAAAATCAAATACAACATACTCACAATACAAACACACCCAGAAAATTCTAAATCAAACACAACATATTCACAATACAAACACATGCACCCAGAAAATTAAAAATCAAACATAAACCCAAAAAATTAAAAATCAAACACAAACCCAAAAAATTAAAAATCAAACACAACATACTCAGAATACAAACACAACCAGAAAATTCAAAATCAAACACAACGTGCTCCAAAATATAACACAAACCCATGAATGTCCTCTCATTCAACAAAACCAACCAAATCTAACACTAATTCCATTCAGGAAAACAAAAGCACAAGCTCAGAAACACAAAAGAACACAAACCTGTGAAGAAGGAAGAAAGAAAAAGGAAAAAAAAAAGAAGAGAGAAAAGAGTTACCTGGATGTGAAGAAGGAAGAAAAAAAAAAAAAAAAAAAAAAGAGGAAGAAAGACTTACCCAGATGTGAAGAAGGAAGAAACAAAACGAAAAAGAAAAGAAAAGAAAGAACGAAGCACCTGAAGAATGAAGAAAGAAAGGGAAAAGAAAGAAAAGAGAGTATGTGGGGGTAGGTGGGAAAGTGGGGGTGTAGGTGGGAAAGGAGGTGTACGTGGGAAGCTTCAGGAATTTTTTTTTTTTTTTTTAAGCGCTACCTATAGCCGCGTTTTTAAATCGCAAAAACACAGCTATAGGTTACCTATAGCCACGTTTTTTAAAAACACGACTATAGGTCAGCCGTTAAAAAATTTATACGGGACCTATCGCCGCGTTTTACATAGGTAACCTGTAGCTGCATTTTTCGGGTTTTAAAACGCAGCTAAAGGTGACCTATAGCCGCGTTTTTAAATCACAAAAACACAGCAACAGCTTACCTATAGCTGCGTTTTCCAAAAACGCAGCTATAGGTCAACTTTAAAATAATATATACAGCTAGACCTATAGCCGCTTTTTAAAACACGAAAATGCGGCTATAACTCCACCTTAAAAAATTATTCGGTTGGACCTATAGCGGCTACAGCTTATATTTAGCTGCGTTTTGAGTTAGCTATAGTGGCGTTTTTCAAAACGCGGCTATAGGTCACCCTCAAATTATTTTATTGGACCTATAGCCGCGTTTGAAAAACACAACTATAGGTAAGTTATAGCGGCGTTTTTAGAAAATGTGGCTATAGCTTGTGGCTTTAGCTGCGTTTCCCGCGTTTTTTGTAGTGGATTTCCTTTCATAATTTAGTATTTTTAGGTTAAGGTTGTAAATGCATGTTTAGTAGAACCTTCATAGGAGTAATGTTACGTTATAATATTTTTACTAGCCCACCAGACCACCATTAATATAATATTTTTATTCACGATAACAATTTATCATTAAGAATTTGTTGTAAAGATATTGTAAAAATATTGTGAACGTAGCACTACTCTTAAAAATTTAGAATAATGCTACGTATATAACATTTATACACAAATTTTAAGTGTCAAATTATTATTGATTCTAATTTGAAACCACCACTAAAATTATTTTTGCTTACCAATAACAATTTGTCACTTAAAATTTATTATGAAAAATGTTGTACACCACAGTATATCTTACTTCACTTACTATAATATCTTACTTCACTTGCTATAATCAAGTTATTTTATTGTCAAAAGGGTAACATAAAAGTAGGAGCTGACATGTGATTTATTGGCATGAGCTCTTAACTTGACTACCCCAAAAACCAGATTCTATATAATCACCGATGTATCAAAGTGGAACACATGTTCTAGCCAAAGAAATCCTAACAATGTTTGATTGAACACTGAGAGAAATAAATTTTGCAATCCATATAACTTCAATATAATTATAAAAGAGAGACAGAGAGAGAGAAAAAAATTATGAACTTGAACTTTTGTCTTTGATAATTCTAAAAGGGGAGACTTGCAGTAGTGGTCATTGCCGTCCACTTAAATCCTATCATGCATGACATGAGACCACCCACACAATAATAAGATTTGTCACTACTTGAACTCACAATTTCTAAACTCACTCGATACAATGAATTATAAGGGTTTTCTATCACTATACCACCTCCATGGGTGGTTATGAAATTAAAGTTATATTGACAACTTTGATCAATCAAATGATATAATTATTATGTTTGATGTGTGAACAAAGATCTAGAAGATCGAAAGTTTGAAGTTATTGGAACCTGGGTTCAGACATTAGCTGAATCCCATGTGGGCTGATGGTATTTCCGACGCACCAGAACATTGCCATTCTCAATCATTCAGGCCCTGTTTGGTATGCAAGTGAGTAATCATTTGTTTCTTGAAAAGTAGCCACTCTTTTTCACCTAGGAACTTTCTGAATGTGATCAATTTGGTAATGCCAGGTATATTTCAACATTTGAACTATATCTTGAAGATCTTAATTAACTATGTTGGAAGATCTTTTGGACACCTTTTGGTTAGATTTTTTTCCTTAATTAAATACTTTCATCTTAATCTTAAAATCTAAGCAAGTAGTTATCCTGATAATATATTTCAAGAGCTTTAATGATTTGGTGAAGAAAAACTTGTCATAAAGTTGGCCAAAGTGTAATCTTATAAATTGGCATCTTGCAATATCAAGTGGCATGAAAAATGAGCTTTAGTAGCAAGTAGAACCATTATGTGGCTGCCACATTAATTACTAAAGAATCACAAAACAGCTTCTATATTTTTTTTTTTTGATGGGATAGGACATGTTATATTGATATAGTATATAGCATTATATTGCATGCAGAAAGCTTCAAAATATAGCCAACCCTTTACTTTCTTTAATTTTAATTTTGCCCGTTTTTTCTTTATTTTATTTCTTTCAGCACATTTTTGTGTGAGAGTTTTGTACATGTTTGACCAATTGAGATGCTTAAAAGAACTTGACAGTGAAAGAGCATATTAAAGCATTTCTTTTTCAATTTTAAATTAGTAGAGAGAAAAATAGGTTCCTGATAGGACATAATGACAAGGGTTTAGTCGCCGTCTACTCAAATTCTTAGTAATGGGCTGCATATCCTGCATTTTTTATTGGAATGATAGACATGTAATCTGGCTTTCATATATACATGCCAATTGCCACAAGATAACACATTTATGCTTTGATTAGTGATGACCATGATTATCATTTCTGCAGTAATCCACTCTTCAATGACAATTGGTAGGGAGGTGCTGGATAAGTTTAAATAATATGTTGTGAATGCTAAAAGTTAATCCATTAAAGAGTGTTTTTGGCAGTAACATAACAAGAAATCAAGAATTAATTAATCGTGAGTATTATTCTTTCTGAATAAGGCATATGGTTCTTGTTACATGCATGCCTTGGTGTTCCTCTGATTTCTGGAAAGCTGTCTTATAATGACTGTAAGCCTTGCTTGACAGAATTGTGAAGAGAATTGAACCTTGCAGTACTAGAAAAATGTCATTTTGCTGGAAAGGTCCAATTTACTCAGGCATTGTTATATGGCACAATGGGTTTATTCTATATTGGACTAGCAAGCAGCAATCTAGTATGTTCATACTATCTTCCTCAAATAAGAACCAATTTAATGCTTTCCATGGTCTGGTTCAGCAAATAAAACCTTTGAAGCTTTATTTATTTATTTATTTTAAGCCTTAACAAGCCTAAGTAAGTTGGGTATCTATTCGTAGACAGAAAAAGTAAGGGCTTGAATTGGAAATTGATTAAAGTCATTGCCCAGCTTAAGGCTTCACAATATTGGAAATGATTCATCAACTCACGTTATGGCATGATAATTGGCACTTAAAGGAACCATTGGTTCTAAAATGCCAGTAATACAAATGCTAAAGTTGAGGATCTAGTTAATTAATATTCGAAACAAATGTATAGATATCATTATTAATAAGTTTATAAAAAAAATATCATTTTTAATCAATTCAATGACATGGGAACCTTCAAATACTGGTGTTCAATGTTCATGATTCTTTTCCTACTTGGGAAGTGATCAGGGGTACTTAAAACTTAAAAGCTGCATGGTGAAAGCTAGCTAGCTAGTTTGATATTCTAACATATCGCCAAATATATTCATTCCTAAGTTGGTTTTTAATATAAATTAGATTATCTAAACAGGTGCAATGGGGGATGATATACACTCTGGCTTTTGAGGAAATTCCATGTAAAGTAAAAATTATCTTTTTTTAATTTACAAATGGTCCTTCTTGATAAGAATATGGAAAAGTGCTTCAAACAATTTTTTTTTAATTAATAAAACTATTAATTATTGGGATGTTGGATCATACATTTGAAATGAATCAATTTCCAAATTCATATTAATATTAAATATTATAAATTTAAAATTATGTTTAGTCTATTTGTACACTGTCAAATCCAAAAAATAAAATCTTAATTGTAAAATAAATTCTTTCTATTTCATTCGTAATGTATAATGAACGAAATCACTTGGGATGTGACTTGCAAAACTCCTTGATTGTGTTTCTTTTTTTCTTTTTTCTTTTTTGGCTTCAAAACTCCTTGATTGTGTTGATATCAAAATTAGCATGAATATCTCATTTTATCACATTTGGATAGAAAGGAATGCTTCTATACGTAAGAATATAGGACTAAGGAGACTAAAAATAGAAGTCTTTGGAAACAGATGAGGTTTTTTTATTTTTTTTGGCAGGAAACTAATTTGTGCATATTTCAATAAGAATTACTCCATGTAATTGTTGGACCATTCTTTCTGTAAGACTACAACCTTTGAATAGTAACCTATTTGATGTAATTTTTTGTTTGATCGAAATGTTTAATTTCTTAAGATGATTTGTTTTTAAGGTTGGTAAAATCAACCTTTGCTAGACTTTGAACAGGTTTTTCCGTTTGTTTTGTGCAACAAAAATCTTTTCACTCATTAAAAAATATATTAAATAGATAAAAGCAAAAACCTAATGAGTGGGTCATGGGTAGTGGTGTTTTAGGTTCTCAAAAAAAAAAAAAAAAAAAAGACACATTCATAAACTTCAGGAAGGTACTGGCTATAGTTATAGCTGTGAATGAAATAATTAAGCACAAAGCCTCTCGTCCCCAACCCTCAAATAATCAAATAAATAAAGTGACAATAGATAGCCACCTGCGCCCGCGCCGGGACACCCACTTTTCTTTACGTTGTAAGGCCTACAATTAAAAATTTTGAAAAATATATGGGCCTACAATCATTTTTTTTTTCTTTTTTTTATTATAAAAAGAGGTATGATACCCTTATCACTCACAAATCCACCTCAATTTATATTTCAGTTCTCTTTATTTCCACAATCAGTCCTTGAGAACTTCTTCTAAGGTTTTCTTACAAACTTAATTTTTGAATAATTGAAAAGATATTTATGATTGAAGGAATAAATCTTGGGCAGTGTATAGTTTCTTAAAAGGTAGAAGAAAAAAGAAAAGAAAAAAAAAAAAAAAAAAAAAAAAAAAAAAAAAAAAGAGAAAAGAAACATAGGTAGCGTTTGGATCCGGATTATTTTGCGTTTGTGTTTTCGGCGTTTTTTTTTTTTTTTTTTTTTCTCTCTGCTGCACGCGTTTCAGGGGACAAAGTTACTGTTTACACATTGTTCACATACTATTTATGCACTATTCACGGGACTCACCACCACTTTATTCAGAAAAAAAAAATTAAAATTTGGTCTCATGGCACTATTCACCAATTTAAAAATTATTTTGCTACAGTGTTTTTAGTTTTTAGTTTTCAACAAAATAAGCTGTATCCAAACGGACCCATAGAGTCTTGTGAAATTTAAAAGTATATATTATCATATTTTTAATAATTTTATCTTGATTTATTTTCACAATATAGATATTTAAGTTTTATGTAATCCAATTACATATATAAATTTCTTATTGACAATATAAAAGAGATCAAATTGCTTTTGTGTTGATGTTTTTGGGATATATTATATTTTCCTCTCTAAATTTTGGATTAAGTTTGATTTTGGTCCTTTAAATATGTGGTTGGTTGATTTGGTCCCTAAAATAGTATGGTGCATCAGCATTCCACATAAACATGAAAATAGATAGAAGGACCAAACTATTCCTTATTCGAAATTTCAGAAACCAAATATGAATTTTTTAAATTTGGGGTACCAAAAGTGAATCTACATGAAATTTTATGGACAAAAAAGTGAACTTTACTCATTCATTTTTTTTATTATTGCTAATATATTTATTATTTTTATATCATTTTATTAAATAAAAATATATACTTGTAATTATCTCAAATAATAGAAAAACTTAAGCGTAATAATGATTGTACACAGTTAAAATTTTTTATTATACTTAACATAAAAATGATTATCTTAAGCATAACATATAATTCTTCGGGATTTTTAATATAAAAAACCCTATAATTTTATTCCTTGTGAAAAAAAAAAAAAAAATTAAACCACATACTTTTAAATATACCACTTCAACTTCAAACGCCACATTTTCATTATTGTTTTTTTTTTTTTTTTTGAGGAAGTTCATTATTGTGTTAAGCACTTGAAAACTAAAAAATAAAAAAAATAATAAAAACTTGAGACTATGGGTGGAGTTTTGTTTAGCACAATAAAAAAAAACCAAAGCTTTTTTTTTAAGTTTCCTTTTTTTTATTATATGCGTATTAAAGATATATTCAAGGCTATCATAAATGAAAAAAATCATGCAAGAGTGATTAAGTTGATACTAAGCATGACAAATAAATTATAGCTTGAATTGAAATTAAATTTGTGGCTACATTCCTATCCAAAAAAAAATTGTGGTTGCATATTTTTGTTATATTATTGTTTCTATTTAATAAAATTTCATATCACTGTAGCCACTAAGAAGATACTCAAAGTAGTGGGACACCTAATAGAAGCTTGATCCACCTATACTGAAGCTACCCTCCCACCCAGTGATGAAACATTGATACAATTGGTTGGTACAAAATGATTTATAAATATGGTTACAATGTTTTAGTGGTCTTGGTCCTCCTGATTCTTTAGGATTGGTAGGCTTTAGCATACTGTAGCTCAATCATCACAGTGACAATTGAGATCTGAAGTCTAAACTAAACCAAACATTCTGCAATGGACCCGCCACTCAGTTCTGTGGTTAATCTCTTAAAACCCCACTTTCAATGGTTCTTCTTCTAACTTAAATTCCCAACGTGCATTGCCACCCTCATAATGAATATATCTTTTGTAACAAAGAGGAGAATCTCTTTTTATTTTTGTTTTTTATGATTGCCTCAGAAAAGGAAAAACAATTGTCATGGAAACGAACTTGTTCCAAATTCCAACCTTGAAATGCATTTATAGTTTAAAAAAATTGAAGATAATTTAACATCTAAAAGTTTACTATTACTTTCTTGTTAGTTCCAATCTATTTAGAATCAGTTCTGGAAAATATACCTGCGGGAACAAAAAATTCCTTCTCAAATAAATGAAATTTAATACTTTGAGTTTGATTTGACAGTATGACCAATGTTTTTGTTCATTTGTGCATTGCTTTTCAATTGATTTTATAATTATTCAAATTATCTCTTTTGATTTTCTCTGAATTAATCTCAACATCTTTGACTAATTCCTAAGTTGTTGAAGAGACTCTGATATTTTTGCCATTAAGTGTGCATATTTAGATTGACTGATTTGCTCATTACAGTGGTTCAGAAATAAGTTATGGTTTGAAAAAAGTACACTAGCCTTATAGGAAAAATAAACTAGCGTATTTTCTTATTTGTAAGGTGACTTTTTTTTTTAAGTTTTGATGAAAAATATGCTTAAAAATGGCAAACACTAGCTTTTTTTTTTTTTTTTTTTTAGGGAGTTTCAACCTAGCAACATGAAAAGAAAAGAGGACCCATAAAAATTAGTTTCAAAAACTAAAAAAACTCTCCAAAACGCAAAACCAAATGCATGGTAATTAATATATAAATCTTATAGGTATCCATGTAATTTACTGAGAAAGTTATAATTATTTTTGAAAATTTTGGGATATTATCACTCCTTATAAGTTCTAAGGTAGTATCTAATTAAACATGGTGAAATTGGACCCAAACTTGATAAACCACCTAAACCTAGAGTATAAAAATTAGAATAGGTAATTATTTTCTAGACTCATGAAGAATGGGTCAACCTGAATCCAACCCTCTATTTCGGCAGGTTAAACTCTTTTTTTTTTCTTTTTTTCTTTTTTTTAAGTCAATTTAGACCCTTTTGTTAGTTATGCAGATTAATTAAAAATTTATTAATTAAATCAAATCAGTGATTAGGTTTTTTTTATCAATAAACCATAGCCACAATATAAACAAATTAGAAAAAGTAAAACAACCAATCATACGAGCACCAGATTTGGTGATAAAGTGCAAAACAGATGAAGAACACTCCTAAAAAAAAAAACTCTAAGATACTTCTATTCCAATAAAGAAATCCACTATATGAAGAGAAGTTTTTCAATCTAATTCATATCCTTGACACTAGACTCTATTTGGTAGAGAAACTTACTTATGTGACCCTACACCAATTTTAGACGTTATAAACTTTTTTACATCAATTCCTTCTCTCACGAATTGCATATATATGTGATCACAATCAGGCTCTCAGAACAACTCTAATGACCATCTTGAAGATTTGACTTCCACAACAATAATACTGGGATCGCAGACTATGTAGTTTCAGCTTTTGAACACCAAAATGGTAAAATTGTTGTTTAAATTTCAATTTCTGAATCACGAGTTGATCAAAACTAAATTTTTAGGTTTTCTCTCCCTTTGAGGCACATGAAAATATTCTCTAAAACCTATATTGAAGTTGTGCTACGATAAGCCTTTTAAATGTTTGCATGTATTGCAAAAATAGGTAAAATTTGCTGAACAACATCTTTTTAGAAAAATATTGGATGAATAGCAAACGGATGAAACCATTTAGTTAGTTGTACTGTTTTTGGAACTCGAGTTTGTTAAACTCGAGTTCCAACCCAAAATCGAGTTTCCCAACTCGATTTCCTCTTGGTAGGTCATCTGACGTGGAATAAAATAAAAACAAGTGGAACGCGAGTCTAGGAAACTCGAGTTCCATTTTAATAAAACTTGAGTTTGCTAAACTCGAGTATTTACCAGACTGGAACTCGAGTTCCACAAGTTTTTTCTTTTCTTTTCTTTTTTTTTTTTTAATTATTCCACTTTAGATGACCTACCAAGAGGAAATCGAGTTTGGGAAACTCAATTTTGGGTTGGAACTCGAGTTTAACAAACTCGAGTTCCAAAAACAGTCCAACTAACTAAATAGTTTCATCTGCATGCTATTTGGCTAATATTTTTCTAAAAAGATGCTATTCAGCAAATTTTGCTGCAAAAATAAGAAGCTTAAGGCAGCAACTGAATGAATTAAATCACGTCATAATCAATATTGATGATTTTTCAATCAATCAAAAGTCGAAACTAAGTCTATGGGTAGTCAAAATACTTCCTTCAACCAATCAAATAGCAATCACATAGTTGTTGAAATTGCATATTATATTCGAAATATTTTAGTAAATAAACAAGTTTTGATACAAAAATAATATCCCAAATAATTAGCAAGAACATAAAATAAAAAGGAGTTTAGAACAATCTCACAATGCTATAGAATCACGCTGCGAAAGCGTTGTCCTTAAAAGTTGATTCGTGTCATCCAGAGTAATACTCAGTGCAATTGGTTCTCTAGGCCAAACAACCTCAGGATTAGACTATTACATCAACCTTCGTGATGGACGCACTTCCACTCACAAAGGTTCAAGAACAACCCTCTATTGCCTTTCCTTATAACAAATATAAATTGTAGAAAAATATGTGGAAGAGCCATATAACAGGATTGTGTATATCTAAATATATAGTAGTAAAAAACTTACGTATAGGGAAGGGTGTGATGATGGGTATTATATAGGCTATTCATGACAATAATAACCTATAGTTATTGGTAACTAATAACCCATAAAACCCCAACGACTATATTATCCATAATTACCCAACGGCTATTTTTCTCATAATTGCCAACGGCTATTTTACTCACAAATTCTTAATGGCTAGAAAATAAATACTAGTAAAAGTGTTTGGAACACACACCCACACCAACAATCCCCCACATGTTACAAACACAAAAAAGGAAAGCCAAGCAACTAAAGAAAGCATGCATAATGGTAGAGTTAAAACTCTTTTAACCAAGCTATTAGTAATCCAAACTTACCACCCACATAACTTTCTTTACCAAAGTTGTTCTTAAGCGAGTTGGCGCCTTATTCAGGCCATGCGCCACTGGGTTTCATGAGAGCTCTAAAGTCCTACCCAAAAAGTCTCAAAGGAAGCGGCACAACTTCCACTTACACATAGGTGGTATCCACCAGGAGTGCGTGCAAAACACCCCATCCCAACAGGTAGGGAGTATGGATCCATTAAAAGCCTAAAGTTCAACCTCTAATAATCTGCAACTTAGTCAGTGGCATCCATCAAGAGTGCGAGCAGATATACCCCATCCCGACAGGTAGGGATATGGATCCATTAAGAGCCTAAATCTCAACCTCCAATAATCTGCAACTTAATCGGTGGCATCCATCAGGAGTGCGGGCAGATACACCCTATCCCAACAGGTAGGGATATGGATCCATTAAGAGCCTAAAACTCAATCTTCAATAATCTGCAACTTAGTCGATGGGATCCGTCAGGAGTGCGTGCAGATACACCTCATCCCAACAGGTAGGCATATGGATCCATTAAGAGCCTAAAGCTCAACCTCACCAAATTCTGCAACTTAGCACTGTCTCACACCATAGGAATAGACTCATCACTAATCTCCTTACTGAGATAGCGGAAAACACATAACAAATGACAGTGCCCATGGACTACTAATGACCTCTACCCATTTAACCTCTTGCATGGAATCACCCATCATAGAGGTTAGATATTAGCCACAGTGTCGTAACTTGGGTATCAGTCCAATCCCCCTAGATGTCTCACTCACCAGCCTTCTTGCTAGTGGTTTGGTCAAAGGACTGGCCAAGTTCCTTTTAGACCTCACAAAGTCCAATGACATAATATCATTATCAATAAGTTGTCTCTGCCTCAATTGGATATGTCGACTTTTCCCATTTCACAAAGTCCAATGACATAACATCATTATCAATAAGCTGCCTCAACTTCAATTGGATATGTAAACTTTTTCCATTATAAATTTTGCTCTTAACACGTGTTATGGCAGTCTGGCAATTACAAGGAAAGTAAACAGAGACAATAGAGTTAGTAAAATGAGGCATATCAATTAATATACTCCTAAGCCATACAACTCTTGACCTAGCCTTCTCTAAGGCCACTAACTTTGTTTCCATATTAGATCTCACTATGCAAGTCTTCTTGGATGACTTCCAAGAGACAGCCCTTCTAACTAGTGTGAATACATATTCACTAGTGGGCTTTACATAATCTGTATTAGAGATCCAGTTAGCATCACAATATCCTTTTAAAACAACAGGATAACCACAATATGACAAAAAATAAAAATAAAAAGTCCCCTTTGAATATATCAATAATATAGATATTGAATCTCAATGCTCAAGACTAGGACTATGAGTATATCTACTCAATCTACCAATATCATATGCAATATCAGGGCGACTACAATTTGTCAAAAATATTAAACAACTAATAATTTGTGCTTATTTATCTTGTGAAACATTATCACCACAATTTTTGACCAAGTACACCTTTAAGTCATACATAATAGACATAGGTCACATATCAAAGTGTTTATTTATTTTTTTCCACATAATGAGATTGTGATAGTACACTACAATCATTATTCCTAAGGCCTAAAATAACATTTGCCTCAACCAAAATTTTCATATCAAATTTAGAGGCAAGAAAACATTTAGTATCATGCACAACATTATGGCTAGTTCCAAATATAAGTAAGTCATCAACATATAAACAAATAATCACCTTCATTATTATTTAACTTATTATATGACCATAAGTCACAAATCCATGTGTAGGCATCATATATCAAAATTTCCATGTAATTGTATAGGTACTTGTTTTAATCCATACAAGGATTTAACCAATTTACAAACTTTACATTATTGTCCAAGGACAACACAACCCTTGGGTTGCTCCATATAATTTTTTTTTTCTTCCTAATTCACCTATTAGAAAAACAATTTTAACATCCATATGATGTATAATAGGTTTGTAAATAGATACAATGACAAATAACATTCTTATAGATGCAATTCTAATAATTGAAGAATAAATATAAAATAATCAACACGATACTTTTGCTTATAGCCTTTAGCTACTGAGTATGCCTTAGACTTATCTATGATCCCATTCAATTATAAATTTCTTTCAAAAACCCACTTGCAACCATACAAATTTTGTTTTAAACACCCACTTGCAACCAATAGGCTTAACCTTAGGTGGAAGCTCAACCCATTCCAAGTGTGATTAGACATAATCTAATAATTTGCCAAAAGCTTCCAACAATAATGGTGCATCAACAAATTTAATTGCATCATTATAACTTACATGTTCATCTTCAACAATATAGGTAAGAAAATTGTTACTGTAACTCTTTTTCTCCCTAATTCACTTACTTCCTCTCAATTCTTGCACATCACAATAAGATCATTAGAAGTATCAATAGGTTCATGAAACATATTTTCCTTATTTTTTCTAAGGAAACTCATACTTAAAGAAAGTATTTTTAAGATTTAACAATAGTATTAAATTCTAAATACATCACTATTGATGAAGATAATTCTATATCATGAACTATAACAAACATAACCAATAAACACACAATCACATATTTAAGAATCAAATTTCCTCCTTTTAGGTTCATGTAGCATGACCTTAGGCAAGTACCCCCACACTTTGAGGTATTCTCCTTTTAAATTTGGGTAACATCTTAGCCAACTACCCCCACAATTCGAGGTATACCAAGTTAGGCTTATGCCATTCTCAACTTCATTTTTTATATTTTATAAAAATTTCCAATACCTCATCTTCAGTTCCTAATACACAAAGTTAAATAAATATAGAATGGTCATCAACAAAGATTACATAAAATCTTTTACCATCTCTAGTCATTGTGTGTTTTAAATCATCCAAATTATTATGTACCAAACTAAGGAGTTTGGTTCCTCTTATTATGGATTTGCAAGGTCTTTTTGTTTCAAATTCATAAAAACCTATCCACCATCTCAAAACAACACATATAGCCAATAAAAATATGTATATGTGTGTGTGTGTATATATATATTTAATATCACTCTTGCACTTGGTGGATAAAAGGAATATTTATTCCCACTAAATCTTATCCACTAGCCCAAAATACTAGTAGGATCATTTTTAAAAATATATATATATATATATATATATAAAGAAAATTTTAAATATTTTCCATAATTTCTCATTTCATATATTTGTGTCAAGAGATGTAAAAATAATAGCTTTTGTACATAGAGCCAATAGCCTCTAGCTACTAGAAACCACTCTTAGGAACATCCAAAATTTTACAAGAATAAGACACTTAATATTTTGTAAAATTTGACATCATTATACCACAATTGTATAATACAAACGTTTAATCATCCTCAATTTCTTTTTCACATGACCATAAATGATTACTTGAATACTTTAGCAAGGAAAATAAAATTTAATTAAATTATAGTATCATTGTATCTTCGTTATACAAAAGGAGTACCAAGTTGATACGGCACTATTGATTCCATTTAACAATAGGAATGCATTCACCATAAGTCTACACCATTTTTTTTTCTTTTCAAAATTCTACCAAAAAATAAAATTTTACCTCATTTCTCATAAAAATTATTGCTAACATTTTTTTTTTTTGAATTCCAAAAAACATTTCTCAAAACACATACGTTTTGACATAAAACAATTTCACAAAATATAATACACATATAGTATCACATAATTGCAAATACAATAAGTTGATATCCACATATCAAGACAACGTTACATAATATTATTCACATATTAATTTAGATTAGAGAATCAAAATCACATTTGGATGGACGTCATTTATTTTTTCTTCTAAAATATTAGTCCACCAAATTGTTTAGATAAACCAGATAGCAAAATAAACTCCACAAAAGATATAAGTAATTATATCTAAGAAAATAACTACTAGCATTTTTTCTTTATAAACATAATATCATATCACAATATAAAATTTTATGATCAATAACTTGTTTATCCATTTTGAAGCATGAAATCAACCTTTAAGATTGTTGGAAATATTT
Source organism: Quercus tomentella (assembly GCA_028535165.1). Taxonomy (NCBI): domain Eukaryota; kingdom Viridiplantae; phylum Streptophyta; class Magnoliopsida; order Fagales; family Fagaceae; genus Quercus; species Quercus tomentella. The sequence continues at coordinate 19,358,166 of JAPQVY010000122.1, read as the reverse complement.
TAGTGAATAAACAAGTTTTGATACAAAAATAATGTCCCAAATAATTAGCAAGAACATAAAATAAAAAGGAGTTTAGAATAATCTCACAATGCTATAAAATCACGCTGCAAAAGTGTTGTCTTTAAAGGTTGATTTGTGCCACCCAGAGTAAAACTCAGTGCGATTGGTTCTCTTGACCAAACAATCCCCCAGGATTAAACTATAGCGTCAACCTTCGTGATGGATGCACTTCCACTCACAAAGGTTCAAGAACAACCCTCTATAGCCTTTCCTTAGAACAAATATAAATTGTAGAAAAATATGTGGAAGAGCCATATAATAGGATTGTGTATATCTAAATATATAGTAGTAAAAAACTTACTTATAGGGAAGGGTGTGATGATGGGTATTATATAGGCTATTCATGACAATAATAACCTATAGTTATTGGTAACTAATAACCCATAAAACCCCAACAAATATATTATCTATTATTGCCCAACAACTATTTTTCTCATAATTGCCAATGGCTATTTTACTCATAAATTTCCAACGGCTAGAAAATAAATACTAATAAAAGTGTTTGGAACACACACCCACACCAACATATTATTCTTGAAAAAATGTCTTCTTTTAAGCTACATCTTGGGCCTTTTAAGCTTGTACTTTGACACATGTTACTTATTCAAAAAAAATATTATAAAGTCATCGAATTTCCCAACCTAAATTCTAACAATTTATTTTTTTAGGAAAGAAAAATATTTGTTTCTTGTATGGTGCATATGACCTAGTTTGTTTCACAATTTCAGACTCTCCTCTTTCTCTATAATTTTCACTTTATCGATTTTTTATCTTCACTCTCAATTTTTCTCCCTCTCATTCTCACTTTCTTAAAGATAGCCTCCCTTTACTAGAAAATTAATTGAGCTAAACAAATACTTTTCTACAAATCATATGTGCACTCCTATAATGATTATGTCATTTTGGATAAAATCTAAAAATCTTGTTATTATCAAGTTATTAAAATGCTTTAATTTTGATAGAATTGTATTTGTATGCTATCAATTATCAAACTTTTTCCAAGAATTTCATAGCTCAATGACATAATTTGCTCCCAATTATGAGGAGCCCGATGATTCTAGGCTCCCTTCTCCAATGTTGTAACAATCCAATTATATATATATATATATATATATATATATATATATATATCAAACTTTTAATTCCAAGTGCCAACACAAGATCTATGAATTCGGAAATATTGGATACTAATGAAGAAAATTTTACTATGGAGTATACTCCACCTTCTCCATTTTATAGTATATTTTCTTATGAAATTATTAGACGCACAAATTTATGTATTAACATTTAAGTTTTAAGTATTTTCATTTCTTTGTTGTCTTATTTGAATTTGAGGGAAGACGACAAGAATATGCTCAAGTTTCTTTCTTGTTTCTTTATTATTTTGTTATATGAAAAAAAAAAAAAAAGGATCATACCGTGTTGACCCAACTCGCCCAAGATCGAATAAGAGCCATAGCTTTTTAACCAGTTTTAGTCTGCTGACTTTTCTCTAACCTATATCCAATTTGACCCTATTAGGTTTAGATTTTGGCTAATTCCATGTGACATAGTATTTAAGAGTTGTAATTTATGATAGTAAAGTTTGGTCAAATCAAAAGTCCATCAAGAGTTGAAAAATATGAACAAAATTATGCTCAAGTGAACTTGAACTCCCCCTCAAATGATCAAATGAATCTCGCTCGGGCAGAACCAAGACTTTTTGAGTAAAATACTAAAATTAGTCAAATAGTTTGCAACTATTTTTCTTGGGTGAAATCATCAAGTTTGCAATCCGAAACGAAAAAGCTAATTTGTGTCTAACCTAACCTACCATATAAGATCATATTAAAATAAATAGAGAAAAATAGATTCCTAACTAGATCTTGAAACCCCCCCTCAAAAAAAAAAAAAAAGTAGATCTTGAAACTTATTACCTTGAGACTAAACAAAGAAAAAATAATTCTTATACCTAGTCCATTGTAATCGTTCCTTTATAGTGAATTTTCTAACCGAATTAGACTCCTAAGTAATTTTTCCCTTTAAGAGGTTCTTAAATATTGGTTTTTGACTTCATTACCGAATCTTTGTCCTTATTTATTGTTTATTGCTTAGATTTGGTGATTATAATAAAGTTAAGTTAATTACTTTTGGTATGTGTTAGAATAAATCATATAACTTGTTGAATTAATTGGTTTAATTTGCTGCATAAGTTCCTAGAGGTCTACATAAGAAATTACTATAACTACTCAATAGGTTTCTAAATGGTGGAAGATTAAGGGTCCGTTTGGATACCACTTATTTTACTGAAAACTGAAAACACTGTAACAAAATAATTTTTAAATGTATGAATAGTGCTATGGAACCCATTTTTAATTAAAGTTTTGGTGAAAAAAGATGTTTGTGGATTCCGTGAACAGTACACGAGACCTACTAACAGTGTCATTCCAGTGAAACGTGTGGACATTCAAAGAGTAATGCACGGAACCCACTCGCAAGTCCACCTGGTAAAAAAAAAAAAAAAAGGAAACGTGAAACATGAAACGCAAAACGCACAATTTTCATCTGTATCCAAACAGATACTAAAATATGCTTGGATCACATAGTGCTCTTAGCAATAAACAGATATATAAAAAAAAATTAAATTAAATTAAATTTTTAAATATATAAATAGTACTATGGAACCTATTTTTAATTAAAATTTTGGTGAAAAAAGATGTTTGTGGGTCCCGTGAACAGTACACGGGACCTACTAACAGTGTCATTCCAGTGAAATGTGTGGACATTCAAAGAGTAGTGCACGGAACCCACTCGCAAGTCCACCTGGTAAAAAAAAAAAAAGGAAACGTGAAACATGAAACGCAAAACGTACAATTTTCATCCGTATCCAAACAGATACTAAAATATGCTTAGATCACATAGTGCTCTTAGCAATAAACAGATATATAAAAATAAATAAATAAATAAATTAAATTAAATTCCTAACCTATATAATTTCTTCATCTAGTTCAGTTGTGATTTAAACCACGTGTCACTTCTGTACTGCTTGACGCTGTTAATAATTGACTGACCACTTAATCTTAACACCACTAAACAATGTTAATGAATAGATAATTGAAAAAGATAGAATTCAGCCCTTCAAAATTCAAACATACCGATCTTGTAATGATAGGAGTATTTTGGTTCTCCAATACCTTTCTTTTTCCGCAGTCTTTGGGCAATATCAGATACTGTTCAACAGTAAATAAATTTTTTTGTTTTCATCATGGAAGATTGAACGGTCATCACTTATTTTTATTTTTTAAAGGGAAAGTTGTATGCACCTTTTTGTGGCATTCTACCAGTATGAACCTTTTTAAAGGGAAAGTTGATTTTTTAAAGGGAAAGTTTTTTTTTTTTTGGTAGAAAAAAGGGAAAGTTTTAAACCATTACTTTCTTATTTATTAAAAACTATATGTTGGTACGTATGTACTTTAGGCGCTCCAGATTTTTTCTAATCATAAAGTGGGTTTGAGATATCCTAGCTAGGCTAAGTTAAAAAATTCTCCTTAAACCTACAAGCAACCACTTTATGGTATATGTCAATCAAATTTTGAATGTATATTTTTATTTTATTACTTATTGTTTTCAGCAATGAGATAGGATTTTTGGCATTAAGTCTGGATCAAGTAATGGAACATCTAAAAGTATTAATCTATTGCTTGAGTTTATAGCTAATCCATCTTCCTAATGATATGTTTGGAACGAAAGGAGATGAGAGGAAATGACTTTGAGAGATCCCATATGAGGTTAATTAATTAAAATTTCTCCTTAAACCTACAATTAGCAATCAATTTATGGGATGTCAAACAAATTTGGAACATATATATATTGCTAGTATATATTTAATTTTCATATTATTTTCAATGAATGTGGACTTAGCTTTGGGTTTGGATGAAGTAATGCAACACTAGTGTCAACCAACGTAACCTCATAACATTGCATGGACAAGAACTTGTAAAAGGACCGATCTATCGCTTGAGTTTACAGTAAATTTATAGACTTTAAAGATCATGAGGGTTAAAGTTTCTTAGGATATATGTTTGGGACGAAGGAGAATAGAGAGCCCTCCATCCAAAGATTAGCTTAGCTATATCATTCAATATAGAAGGGACAAAATAATTACATTTGATCATAGAAATGGTTGAGTGGCCTCACCTTTCTTATTAATGTGTGTGTTTGTGTCCACAAGTCTGTAACTACTATAAATAACAAAGGGGGACCAAAATCGCACCGTTCAGTACATGAACATGACCATGAATCATGATGATACAATTTTTATTCTTGCACTTGCATTATCATCCAATCAAACACATAAAGATACATATTCATCAAAGGTACGGAGGAGAAGGAAGGAGCATCAATTCTTCTCTTTTAATAAGGATGGACGTGAGGCAATACACGTGAGAAAGCAATACAAAAGTAATAATTTCAGCATTATAAAATTTAGTACGTCATTGCCTACAGCCTAGCTATATATAAGCTTGAAACACTAAACCAAAAGAAACTGCAGCAATAGGTTCATAAACCCATCGATCTCGATCATTTTTTCTTTTAATAAAACCCTCTTTTGTACATATTTTTGAGTTCCTTGTTTTGAGGAAGCAATAGGGGACTTGAATAATTCAGGTGAGACACTTTCATAAATGCTATATATACATTTTTTGGTTTTGGCTTAACATATATGTGGCTAAGTGGTTTGTGACATTACTTGTAATCACCTAAGCATCAAGCAACATTGGTGGCCAATAGTGCGATCAATTGTTATATTTTGTTTTTTGTTACATTTTTTTTTTCTTCAAATTGTCAGACGGCTCACTTTATTGTATGTTGTATTTTGTTTGCTATATGTTAGTTGTAACAGGGACCAGTAAAATTTCTTAATCATAAGACTGGTGATCATGTTGCAAATGCAAGCTTGAGGTCATGTTGAGTCAAGCTAGATTGATTTGAATTCTATTCCAATTTAAACATTCGATTAAGGTTGTTATTACATTAGGTCCAATAATAAGCCTCATTAACTTAAACCAACCTTAGCTCAAGCCATGTTAGGTATGGATACACCATTCACCAGGCCAAGCTCGCCTAAATATTAGTTCTCTCCCTTTCTCCCCACCCCACTCTTCCACAAACATACAACCACAAAAGAAAGTCAAATTTTTTTTTTTTTTAAATATGTATATGTATATATATATATATACATATATGACTATGCAAGATATTTAGAAGGTAGGCCTATTCTGCAACCCGATGCTGCATGGGAAACCATAAACTTGTTCTTTTCTTAACTTTTAGGTAATGATTCTGAACAATTCACACAGACCACAATTTGGTCCCAAAAAATCTAGAAAGTAATAAACTTTCTTATATTTTAGAAATTAGTAGAAATGATTTTCTTCCTTTTTTTTTTTTTTTTTCTTTATTATGTGGATGCTTAAAAAAAAAAATCAAAACTGCATCTTTTTTTTTGTTTGACGGCAATTCATTGATTGACGGGAGTAAAAAGAAGGACCACATGAAATTAAACATGTAGCAGAAGTTGATGGGCAAAATTGAAACAATCAAAAGTTTATGAATGAAATTGAAACAGTGTCAAATTTAGAAAGTATGGTTTATATAATTAAGCTGCCATTTTTTAATAACTTTTTAAAGCTAAATAATACCAAAATCTCTCATCCCACCAACCCAAAAATTTTCAATAAACTTTCTTGAGTTTTCCATTCTCCTCCTCCCATTTTGTCTTGTTTTTCTTTTCTTGATCTTATTGACAAATGATATTCTTAAGTTAGGCCAATTTTTTTTTTTTTTGGGCAGATCACTCTCACTCTCACACTCACTCTCACCAAGATCACTTGATTTTAGTTCTTTTTGGTAGTTCCTGTGAGTTAGATACATATGCATCTGTGTAATGTTCTCGAATATGGGGATAATTCACTGATTAAATAGTGTTAACTGTTAAGTCATATAGTAGATCTAGAGAGAGAGAGAGAGAGAGAGAGTTGACTCAATATGTTCTTTCCTGAGATTGATGTGGTTGTTGAAAAATATCAATTTAGGTCGGTCCTTGACTACCCAGTCATATTGGGTCATAGTATCACGTGGCACCCTCACTTTCTAAACCTTTTTTTTTTTTTTATAAATTTTTCATTATCATTATTATTATTTTTCAATTTCAAGAAAACCGTTATATATATCCCCAACCCCTCATTCATTTCCCTCCATTCCCAACGCTTTCTGCTATTTCCTGCATTTCCTCTTCCCAACGCTTCTCTCTCTCTCTCTCTCTGGGTTAAGCTTTTAGGTGGTGCATACAAAGACTCTCCTTCCTCTTTCTCTCTTGCTTGGGGCTTTAAGTTTAGCTAGTGCATACAAAGAAAATCCTCACTCACTCTATATATGTCTTTGGGTTAGGTTTTGAATGCAAGTGAGACATACCATATTCTTGACCAACTTGCTACTTTTTCTCGTTCATATTTGGCTCTTCATTTGAATCTTTGACATTAAAAACAAAAACCCATTTCCAACTTTTGTTTTGTTTTTTGTTCTTTTTCACCAACATATATACATCTTCTTTGTTTGGTTTTTTTTTTTTTGTTTTTTGTTGAGTACTCAAAGATGGGTGAGAACGCTGCCACAAAGAACAACCAGCACCTCCAAGTGTTTGACGTCTCCATAGATGTGCTTGCTCAGAATGGCTCCAAATGCTTCGATGATGATGGCCGTCTCAAACGATCTGGTAAATATCCTCAGTACCCTGTTTGGCTGCTTCCAAAACCTTTTTCTTTTCTTTTCTTTTTTAAGAGTAAAATCTACATGCAGAACCTTTTTTATAATTATTTCACAAGGATAGCAAATTCTTAGTATTAGACAATAAAACTGTGTCTCATGTAAAAACCAATGACAATTCATCACCTTAATTATTATTGTGAAGAAAATTGTGGAAAGTATTTGTTTTAGCATTACTTTTTTTTTTCCTTGTTAACATAGTATTTTGTTACTCCCTCTTTAAAAACTTTTTTTTCTCTTTTCGTCCAGTAAATTTTTTCAAATTCAGTTCTCTTCATGCAAATTTGAACAAATATTGTAGTTATTTACTAGCAAATTATGAAAGATATCAATTTTATCTTTCTCTTAATTTCTTTGCTATTAAAGAAATTTGATGCATGACATGCAGTATTAAAGAAATTTGTTACATGAAAGACAAGACTGCTGACATGATACCTAAAAGAAACTGACGCAACCTGTAACAAAATTTAAATCTTCAAAAGTTGGAAACTTGAGCTAAATTTAAGAAAGTAAAATAAATATATTACATGCAGACTTTTGTTTTTTCCTTAACAACTTTCTATGACTCTTACTTTTTTAACATGAATCAGGTACTTTTTGGACTGCTAGTGCTCACATAATAACTGCTGTGATTGGATCTGGGGTGCTGTCCCTAGCCTGGGCCATTGCTCAGCTTGGTTGGATTGCTGGACCTACTGTCATGTTCCTGTTCTCCTTTGTCAGTTTCTACGCTTCATCACTGCTGGCTGACTGTTACCGTACTGGTGACCCCGTCTCCGGCAAGAGAAACTATACTTATATGGACGCAGTCCGATCCATTCTTGGTATAAACTTCAGTACTGAAAGTTGATTAAAGTATAGTTATCCAAAAAAATAAATAAATAAAACGGATCATTAAAAAAAAATTAAAAAGAGATGTTCCCAAACAAACTCTTAAGTATTGTTCCAATTCAGATATAGTTACATGTGAAAAGGATCTTTCTGTGTTTTAATATGATATGCATTTTGATCTTTCTCAGGTGGAGCCAAGTTCAAGGCATGTGGGTTTATTCAGTACATGAATCTTTTTGGAATAGCTGTTGGATACACCATAGCAGCATCTATAAGCATGACGTGAGTCACAAGATTTGTGATTTATTGCTTTCTTAGTTAGTTTGCATGCACTTAATGTAAAAATTAATGATTTTAATTGACACATATATATGTACAGGGCTATCAAGAGGTCTAATTGTTTTCATGCGAGTGGCGACAAGAACCCATGTCACATGTCTACCACTCCATATATGCTCTTGTTTGGTATAACCGAAATTGTGTTTTCTCAAATTCCAGACTTTGATCAAATATGGTGGCTTTCAATAGTCGCTGCTGTCATGTCTTTCACCTATTCTTCAATTGGTCTTGCACTTGGAATTGCCAAAGTTGCAGGTTGAATTAAATTGCTTCAGTATTGTTTTGAACTATACTTTTATTAATTTTCAATGATTTATTTTAACTGACTCAAGCTTGTTCTTCATTGATGAGCAGCTAGAGGAACTTTAAGGGGCAGTCTCACAGGAATAAGCATTGGAGCAGATGTAACTCAAACCCAAAAGATGTGGAGGAGTTTCCAGGCTCTTGGAAACATAGCATTTGCTTACTCATTTTCAGTCATCCTTATTGAAATTCAGGTATAATTCTTTTACTCAAATTAGACAAAGAAAATTACTAAAATTACTATTAATTTTACTACAACATATTTACAAGTTGACGTGACAATGAATATAATTATGTCACTTCAACACATAATATATAAAGATATAATTTTTTTTGTGTAATTGGTGACACATGTAATGTTTTAACTTTTAAGCAGTAACATTTTTAGTATTTTATAAAGTCTAACAACTAAATAATGAACTTTTTTGCAGGACACAGTCAAATCCCCACCATCAGAATCAAAGACAATGAAGAAAGCCACTTTTATTAGCGTTTCTGTAACGACTATATTTTACATGCTTTGTGGGTGTATGGGTTATGCAGCTTTTGGTGACTTAGCACCTGGCAATCTCCTCACTGGTTTTGGTTTCTACCACCCATATTGGCTTCTTGATATAGCTAATGCTGCCATAGTAATTCATCTGGTTGGAGCATACCAAGTATTTTGCCAACCTATCTTTGCCTTCGTTGAGAAAAAGGCAGCAAAAAAATGGCCTGAAAGTGGTTTTATCACCAAGGAATTCCCAATCCCAATCCCGAGTTTGGGCTCATTTAAACTAAACCTCTTCCGGTTGGTTTGGAGAACCATGTTCGTGATGTTAACCACCATTATATCAATGTTGCTTCCCTTCTTCAATGATGTTGTGGGACTTCTTGGTGCACTTGGTTTTTGGCCCTTAACTGTGTATTTTCCGGTTGAGATGTACATTAAACAGAGGAGAATACCAAAGTGGAGCACTAGATGGATATGCCTCCAAATGCTCAGCATTTCTTGCCTCATAATATCTATTGCTGCCGCTGCTGGTTCAATTGCCGGTGTTGCTCTCGACCTTAAGTCCTACAAGCCATTCAAGGCCACCGCTTGAACACTATCTGGCTGTCTTTTCTTTTCGATCAATTAACTGTTGAACAAAAGTAAGAAGATCATATTTTAGTTTCATGTAAATGAAACAACCTTAAGTGGTTGGTGTTGGTGTGGTTATTAATTTGTAGTTTTATGTCTGGATTCTGAAAGGTTCTTGTTAAGTTCAAGAATCAGGAAGATGAATTACTTTCTGTGTAATTACCCATGTCAATTCCTAAGTATGAATCTTCTTATGAAATATCTCAGTTCTTAGCCATAGAAATGCAAATTGGCTATTTGAATAGTTGAATTTTATATGTTCTTGTGAAAAAATATAATGTGTTTCAAGTGTATGGAGCAAACACAATCTGAGGGCCCCACAGGCTGTGAATATCTTACCGTTACTATATACACCTAATACACTAGTCATTACGGTTTTTGCGCCACTAAAGAAAGACAGAAGACTATAAAATCAAAACCTAAAGGATGTGATTAAAGACTTTTGGAGATCTATACTTTTGCATCTAGGGTTGTGTGTGCCACACTCTTTGAAAGCAATCATTCATAGATCAAGATTTAAGGCACTAAAGATTCGATGATCCCAATGATGCTACATCTAGAATTATGAAAAATTGTTGGAACCAAATCTTCAAGTGGGTAATTGAAGTCGTGAGGAAGTTGTTCACATGCAACAACCACATATAGGGTAGCATGTGGATTTGAAGCGGCGTTGACTAAAATTATATATATATATATATATATATATATATATATATATATATATAAAGCTTTAATTATATATATAGTGGTCTGTTTTGCCTCTAGAGTGTAGTGGGATTTCCATTGGTTTTTACTACATTACTATATTTTCTGTTTTTTGTTTGGTTATTTATTGTTTTTCTTATGGTATATGTTGCTATGTGATAATTAACCTGGATATCAATCTAAATTCATAATAGGTTAATTTAATAAGTTATTTAATTTCGCTGCAAAATCAATCAATGTCGGAATTTGTCCTAACAATACATAACTTTAAATGATGTGGCATTATATTGTATGTCAAATCCAAAAAATAACATTTGACACAACATTTTTTTTTTCTCTAAGATAGAATTCTAATCTAATTTAATTTAAGTGTGTACATGTGGGTAAAACTCATTCCTAGAAACTTTAACTGGCCCTTGCTCACTTCCCCCCCCCCCCCCCCTCTCCCCCAACTGCAACTTGTAGAATGATCATCAAACCAAGAGTACTCATGTGCGGTGGTTGACATAACATTTTTAATAATTATTGAGATAATAAGTTATGATTGATGTACAATAAAAATAATGACAGTGGTAATTTCAATAAAAGTAATGTTACATTAATTAAAATATGTCACTTCAATATGTTGTGAAATTTATTGTATTTATAATTTTGTAGCATTGTTGAAAAATATATAATCTTAATTGTGAAATGGAAATGGAGAGAATCTTATAGAATGTTTGGTGGGAAAATTTTTGCATACTAGTTTCCTCTCCCTTTCTTTTGGTCATTGAATTGGTTGGTTGGATTCGAGGGCTGTTCCAAGCCCTACACCAATCAAGTTTAAAGGATGAATATGGGCACAACCCTATAATTTTAATTGGTGCGAAATATTATTGAGATAATAACTTCAAAATAAGTTTGGTTCTCAGTGAAAACAAGTGTGGTCACAGGCTATCTAAGACAGCAACTTTTTAGCTATCTAATTAAGATGGTTACAGTTCAATACTTGATCCCTTTTCTTGAACAAGTTTGGAATGAGCTTTTAACTCAAATGAAAATTTGTATTATTCTAAGAGTTCGGAATGAGCTTATTATTTAAACTATTTTATTTTATTTAAAAAATAAGTTAAGTAAAAATACATTTATACAGGGAAAAAAGTGAGACATTAAAAAAAAGTGTATGTAGAAGATAAGCTTAGCCCAACAAACTCTGACAATGATGTAAGTGACTAGTGAAGACCCACTTACCAATATAATAGAAAAACAAGGTAACAAATTTCATAACTCATAACTACTAGTGACATCATAACTTCGTATAAATTTTACTATAAGAGCCAAGATCGGATCCAGACATTGACTACTTAGACTATTGTCTAAGGCTCTCGTTTTTTTTTTTTTTTTAGAAACAAAGGCTCTTGTTAGGACAGGTATATGCTGTAACGCACCATTTAACATCCCTTTCACGTGCGGATATATATATATATATATATATATATATATATATATATATATATGTCCCATGCTTGTAGCATCACCCCTATGTGAGGGGAGCATTACACCATATCATTTTGCCCCTTTAAAAGTAATATATGGCTTCTTTTTTTTCTTTTTCTTTTTGGGAGGGGGTGGGGAGGAATTGGTGGGACAAAAATGGGTAAATACCTGAAAACTTCAAATTATGTAACTAAATAGCACATGTAGCAAAATACCTTTACTTTGGAATTTGGCATTGTTAATGTCGAGTTTTGCCTGGAACTCAGCATTAGCAATGTCGAGTTCTATTTTTATTTTGCCATTTAAATTTTTCTAAAAATTGTGTGCAAAACTCAACATTAGAAATGTCCTAATGTTGATTTCCACTTAAAAATATGCATAGAACTCGATATTACTAATGTCAAGTTCCAATTAGAACTCAACATTAGTAGTATCGAGTTCCAAATTTTTCCCAAATTGGCAGATTGTACATACACTCTCTTTTACACCCCAAGAAGGCCTCCAAAATTGGAGAAATTATAAGGTTCTCATGGTGGACAAGTGACGTGATCCACCATTCCACTAAAAGACTCTCACCTGTTTAAAATTGCTGAGTTAGAAAATTTTTTAAAATAGAAACTGATTACTGACTCAGCAATTTTAAACAAGTAGGAGTCTTTTAATGGAATGGTGGACAAGTGACGTGGTCCACCAGAGAACTGTATAATTTCTAATATGAAAAGACTAGATTCTTTTCCAAATATATTGAAAATATTGAAAATATTAATCACAATAATATTGAAAATATATAATATAACAAAATTAATATTGAAAATATATAATATAAACAAAACTTTATTGCAAAAAGACTAGATTCTTTTCCAAAACTTTACAATTTTAAACTGTTTAAAATTAATCACAATAATATTGAAAATATATAATATAACAAAACTTTATTTTAAAAAAAGACTAGATTCTTTTCCAAATATATGTATCGCTTAGAAAATTGTAATTACGTCCCTTCGGGGACATCCGAGAAAATTGTAATTACAATATTTATTGCAAATGATCTTGCATAAAGAAGTTTTTCAAAATAAAAAATAAGTAAATTAAATTTAAGAACAATATGTCACAAAAAGATTAAGTGGATATATTACCATATATTATCAATTGAAAATGAGATTCTTCTCCCAAAAAAAATTGAAAATGAGATATTATTAAAACCTAAATACACAAATTTAATTAGTAATTTTTCATCTAGAAAAGCATGAAGATTGAATTTTAATAAATAAAAAAAATTTAATAAAAAATTTTAAATAAATATTGTTTGCTTGATAATTAAATATGAAAAGAATATCTCATTTAAAGGGTCATCTTAGGCCTCAAACTGTTAATTAGGTAAAATTAACGCTGACTAAATGATCATCATTACTTTGAATGAATTAAAGTAGGGTCAGACAAACTTTTCGATTAAATTAGGGTCAAACAAACATTTCCACAAACTTTTCGATTAAAGTAGGGTCAAACAAGCATCTGATAAAATGTGAAAAGGCCTCTTTGAGTTAGGTAAAGTTTAAAGTACAATTTTATGGCAATGACAATGGTATTGTAAGCTATATATATCTAAGACAAAAGAGAGGAAAAAAGAAAGAGACTTGAAAACATTTATACGATGAGATTTACTTTAAAAAAATTGAAAGTACATAATACTAATCAACACAATCAAATCTCAATTCACCCACTTTGCAATCCAAAGCTACCACCACTACCCAAGAATACCAAAATCTCCCAACACCACCGCAACAACACAACCTATAACGACTATCGCGACCCAAAATCATTACTGCTTAAAACCAATATGGCATTATCACTACTTCGCAACTCAAAATCATCACCACCATCAAAGACCACAACTTAAAACTACTACGACCACCACACCTTAACAGCCATTGTGACCCAAAATCACCACCACCCAAGAACATTGCAAACCAAAAACACAATGATTGATTACAACTAGGCCCTTTTTGTAGTTGTACTCTGATTATACAATGTATTATAAACCCGATTTAAAACACTATTATTACTATTTTCGTATGTGTTCTAATTAATAAGTATTAATGTTTACTTAAAAAAAAATTATTGATTACAACTAAGGGTGTGCATTCAACCCACCAACCATACAAATCTGACCCAACCCAACCTTAGTTGATTTTTTGTTGGTTGATGAATTGGTCGGGTTGTGTGGTGCTGTAATTTTTTATTTTATTTTTTTTCTTGGGTTAGGTAAGGTTTGGGTTGGAAAAATTTTCAACCCAAGTAACTTGACCCCACCCATACTATTAATTGTTTTAAAAATAAATGTTTTTTTTTTAAATTTGAATATTTTAAATTTGAGAGTTCGTTTACATTTGTTAGTTCAATTTGCTTTGGTATTTGGAATATTATGATTAATTGAATAAATTTTTATCATTTACTAAATAATGAGCTTAAATAATAGAAGGAACACCAAATTTTCTTATTAGGCTTGGCAAAAATGGTTTCTACTTGACGATCTAACTCAACCCGGCCCAATTGGGTAGAGTTGATTTTTAGAGTTATCATGGGTTTGGTTGGGTTGAAGATTTCTCAACCCATGGGGGTTGAATTCAAATTTTCTCAACTTAAGGAGGTCCATTGGGTTGAAAAATACTTCAAACTCAACCCAAGTTGACCCATCCACATCCCTAACAATTGGAAATATTTTATTAAGGGTGTGTTTGGATAGAACTTATTTTGCTGAAACTGAAAACTGAAAACTGAAAACACTGTAGCAAAATAATTTTAAAATGTGTGAATAGTGCTGTGGGACCCATTTTTAATGAAAAAATTGATAAAAAATGAAATTTGTGGGTCCATAAACAGTACACGGGCCCACTGATTGACAGAAATGTCAAAAAAAAACGGCCAAACAGTACTGAACAGTACTCCTGTCCCCTGAAACGCGTGTGGAAAAAAAAAAAAAAAAAAAAAAAAAAAAAAGCAAAACGCAAAACGCAAAAGCAAAACTCAGGAACCAAACACACACTAAATGCACAAATTCTTTTTTCCAATAAAACAAGTTTAATCTGAAAATTCAACAACAAGAACATAAAATATAAATAAGTTCAAAAACAATCTCACAGAGCTATTGAATCACATGAATGCATTGTCCATAAAGGTTGACTCATGCCACCTAGAGTAAAACTCGATGCAAATCAGTTCTCAAGTTGAAACCTCCTATGATCAAACTATAATGTCTACCTCTGTTAAGGGTGTCCACAAGACGAGTTTGTGCCCAACCTGCATCCAACCCGACCAAATCGGGTGTTTAAGATTTCAACCCACCGCCAACCAAAGTGGTTGATCAGATCGAGCAAATCCAACCTTCAACGGATGGTGGTTAGTTTAGTCGGAGTTGGAGATCTGAAAATTGGCCAAAATCCGACGAGTTAACGGCAAAAATAGGCGAAATTTCGGTAATACTTTCTCTAGATTTGACGAAATCTCACTAGATCCTAAAGAGATCTCACCAAATCTAGTGGAGATTTCATGGATCTAGCTGAGATCTCACCCGAACTAAAAAATCTCGCTTGGAAATACTATGTATCTCAATCGGTTTAGGTTTTGGGAAGAAGATTCAAGACCAAACCAATGGCTACGGATTCTGGAGAAAAAAGGCCTACTGCCGACTGCCGTAGTAGTCGAGTCAACCGGCGGTCGGCCCAGGTCCGGTCGGATTTATCGGGTGGATCAGGCCACTAGTTGGATTAGACAGCCCTAACCTCTGTGTTGGATGCACTTCCACTTACAAAGAATGAGAATAAACTTCTATAAAAGCATTTTTAATTCTTATTCATTCTCTCTTTCCTTTATCTCTAAATTTTTCTGTTACAATTTTTACAAATGAACTCACTTATGTGATAGGTGGGAAATTTAGATAAATGAGAGTACAACCTAAAAGCATGTGGGTCATGGATCCTACCTACTTCACCAAAAAGGTGGGTAAATACTTAAGTACTTCCGGAGTATAGTAAAATAATGTTCCCCTCTCTCACATTCATAGTAAACCCCACCATGAATTTAATTAGTAAACCCCACCATAAATGTAATAGGAGGAAACACCATTCACCTTACTCTAAGAGTACTTAAAAATTACTCCAAAAATAGTGGTTAGAAAAGTGGTCGTTTGCCCACATGCGAGCAACAGGCTAAATATCTTTTCGGTGGAGGAAAGGAGGCAAATAGTCGCTTCTAGTGAAGTTGTGAGCCGTACTTACCTCAATGAGATATCATGCCAAAATTTGGTCACTTGTCGACTTAAGAAAGGGCCAATTGGTGGCATGAGAGCCGTGGCTCTACCTACCTCAATTTGTTTTAATTAATTAATAAAAGTTCAAGTAGGAAAAATTTGGGACTTGCTAAAAATACCTAGAATTTGAAATATATACATTCCAACATTAAGAAGGGCAAGCAACTTAAGAAAATATGCATCAGGTACCAAAGTTTTTAACCATACCTATAATTAATAAGTAGGAACTAGATTAACCATGGTGGAGTTAGACTCATTTAGCCAAGCCAGTAGTTGGAGTAAAGCTAAGTTGCAGTGCAGGCCTGCAACCTAACATGCCCATATTATGCCTCTACTCTTTATTAGCCAGAGACTTTCCCATTGTGCGAATATGAGAATGAGAGAATTCTCATTTTGGTTGAGAAATGAGAAAATAACATCTTAGTTGGACAAGGACTAAGTTGAGTGCAGGCCCTAATTTCTCTTGGTACGAATGGAAGAAATTTATGTACAAAAAGCATACGAATGTTCAAGCTTTGATAGGCTCAAGGAGTGTACCCTACCGATGAAAAATACAACCAAATCAAACATCACACTCAGAAAAGCAATACACTCGAATCTTTATCATAATTAAATTCTCAACTCAATCGCACACTGGCAAGTCAATGTTTTGATATCAATACACATGATGGTATACATATAATAAATGAATTGTTCTATATCACAAAAGTACAAAAAAGAACTTACAAAAAACAGACTGGCCTTCTCACTGAAGTGAGGTGACATAATGAAATTGGCATGGGCTTGATGCCAAGAAAATACTACTCTACATCAACTGGCCATTCTGAACTTCATACTCAGATCTTGGAGCCCTGATAACCCTTGAAGGAACATCAAGTATGGTAATCGGAGACGGGATACAACACAGGCATCTCCGTGGCTATAGAAGGAGCCCTCCTTTAGCAGTAGATACATTTAAACTTCAACCAAAATTCACTATCGCTGTAAAGAAGTCCAAGAGCAGATGTCTGTTTCACCTCCCAACAAATGGTGCAGTTACCCAATGAATTTAATTTGATGTGGAAAAACCACCGTAATATTTAAAAAAGCTCCTCAGAATTGAACTTGTTCCAAGCTTCCTGTGATCATATTATCAAACCTTTAATGAGAACAATCCAGAGAAATGTAACCAAAGTACTAATTAACTTATCCAACAATAAGTGTGCATTTGGCTCCAGCTTAAAAAGCCAACTTATTTTACTATTCAGCTTATTTTTGCTACTATTCATGGGTCTTACTGCACTTTTTGGTACTATTCATGAGTCTCATTATACTATTTCAACTAACTTTTATATTTATCTACAGTACTTTCAGCAAAAAGTTTTCAGTTTTAGTAAAATAAGCGAATCCCAAACAGACTCTGAATAGAACCAAAAATGAAAGGGCTTCAACTTATCAAACATTTCTCTGGAGTGTAGAATTTAATGATAGGTAGATAGTTTTTGTAATTATATGATGAAAGTTCCACAAATGAAGGTGAGTGAAGGCAGAATCACTCCACAGAATGCCACATGCATCATTACTACATGCAGCAATTCTTATAATCTGTGGTTGTTTATTCACTTTTACAGCATGAATGTACAAACTCAATGCTTGGCAAATTTTGCTACCATATATATTTACATTTAACACCAAAAAAACAGAATTGTTACTAGAGATAACTCTATCAATTGCAGTGTCAAATGTCAATAGACCATGGCCTCTCACACACACCAGAAAAACTAATTTTTCAGAGCAATAAAATTATTTAGATGGATTGGAGATTCATTGAGTACCTTTAGGAGGTCAAACACCTTCTCAGCAATATATTTCTGTTGAAGGGTGGCACCCTTTTGTTGCACCTTATCAGGGTGAATGCACAAGGTTGCCTTCCTATATGCCTTTTTAACTGCAGGCCCTGTAATCATATCAGTCAAAGAAACTGGCTGCCAACCACATTCAGGCCAGAGTACCTGATCATCCAGAGAATGAATCCAGTCAATAAAAACAATACAGACACCAATTACTGAAACCATTTGTATAAGCAAATACTAACTTACAACATTTAGAAATCACATATTCTCAGAGAAGACAAACCAGTTCATCAAATCCGTCCCAAATTTAGAAAAATTGTTAATTAAGACATGTGAAACTAATAACTTACCTTCTAAAAGAGATCAATCAGTACAGCAAGAACTTAAAAACAACCATGTTAACTCCTCCATGTGACATAAGCAGCATGAAGCAAATGTTACTTTAGTTTTATTTTTAAGTGACAGGATCAATTCTGTAATTTTCTGGTTTATGTACACAGGTCCATTGGGTCTTATTTTGATTTTTGACTATTTTATTGGTTTCTATTTGAGTTTAATTATTTAGTTTGGGCTTAGTAATAAAATCCCAAGGATTCCAAGTCCAACTCTTATTATGGTTTCAAGAAATCTGAGTTTAGGTATTAGTTATCTATTTATATGGATGTAATACTTTTTATCGAGAGAAAAAGAATAGATTTCCTAAATCTTCAGAGGCTATGAAGCTTTGTTTAAGATTTGTGTAATACAACCTTCTTTAAGGTGTGATGCCAAGGAAGTCCTAGGTCCAATGGCTAGAAGTTCATTGTTTTTCCTTTTCTGTTCTTAAAATTCACAGCAACTTAAAAGTCAAAACCTTGCAAACACACCTTAGTTTGTAACCTTTTGAACCCTAAACCACGCATGACTCATCCATCATATATCCCTAAATAACCAAAGTTATTAATGTTGCACCAGACTGGCCAATACAACCGGTATTTTTTGTACTGGCTACTAATCTGGTACACTTACCTCCTTAAAATGTACCGGTTTAGATACCAAACTTTGTAAGCTGTTTCGGCTTCATATAATCCACTTATATAATATTTATCAAAAAAATATTTCGACTTCAACACAGTTCTTGTTCCTCGTAGCATCATGCATTTTCATCCAAATACACCACGTGAGACAAAGGAATTGCCTTCCAAATCCCCCCAATACCACTCCTGCCAAACCCCCTGCCAAGTCTCTAACATCTCTCCACTGAAAACGACATCACCCAAGAAACACCAAATAAACATAATATCAGACTACAATTCCCAAGCCAGCACACAATGTAGAAATAAATGATTCACATCCTCCCTGTAACTTTTACATATAAAAAGGGAAGTTTTTTAAAACTTCTGAAAACTTGCAGATGGACAAGCACCGCCAGACTACTCTATCTAGTCTCCAGTGCTTATACGATTGTGTGACCGAAATTGTACAAAATGATATATCTTCCTACTCCACCTTCTTTTTCAAAGTTTCACTGCCTTCGGTTTTTCCCCTCTGTACACTCATCTCAACACCTTAATCATCTTTTCCTCAGTAAAGCTCTCTGGTTTCTTTGCCCAATCACTCTATTTTGTCTTCTTTTTCTTTTTTTCTTTTTTTGAATTGAATATTTTGTCTTGCTTGTTGGTCAGTAGTCCACCAGCCCACGTGACTCATTAAATGAGTTGCAAATTGAATTTTTTTTCACAGTGTTTTAATGACATGGTCAACCCCATGATGGATGGGTATAATGGGCTTGGTTATTGCTAATTGATTTTTTTTTTAATCTTGGTCATTTAATGAGAGACACCAACAAAGCCTTAGTCCCAAAATTTTGGGAGTCAACTATGGATCCTCGACATATTAATGAGGATCTGCCACATGTACTATTTCTACCATTATATTCTATTTGAAATAATACTCTTTGTTACTTCCATAATTGACATGTCCTTTTTTACTTCTTTTACTAATGCTATTTTTGGTTTTCCTCTACATTTTTTTCGTTCCCACAACTTGAATAAACTCACTGTCTTACCGGTGCAATAATCGCTCACCTCTGAATCTCAAACGAATCTCCCTCATCTTTTTATCAATAGGAATCACCCTATCTTTAAGCGTATTTCCTCATTTCAAATTCTATCTTTCCGTGTATTTCCACTTATCAATCTTAACATTCTCATTATAGCTACAATCATTTTATGAATAAGTTGCTTCTTAACAGCCCAACATTCACACAACTACATGTGGGAAACAATTACAAGGGTTTTAGGATCTAATCATAAAGTGAAGGAATCTCCAAAGCTAGAACAGCATAAACAAAAAATTGAATTTCCATACAGCCAGCTTAAAAGCTAGAACAACCCTGCTATAAAATTTGAACAAGAAAACCAATAAGGAACACCTAAACACGATGTTCAAATCCTAAAAAGCTTGCAGATGAGTCCAAACAAGAAGCTGAAAAGTCAAAAGCAGAAATTTTTGATGTAAAGAAAGCTTCTGAATTGCTTGAAAAAGACAAGTTTCAATAAGGCGCCAGCCTAGGCTCTCAAGGCACTTCGCCATAGAGCCTTAGAGGTGCCTTGGTGGCGCTTCACCTCACCTGGCTTGCCTTTGACTACCATGGTTTTCCTCAAATCCTACTATTCCTTTTCACCATTAGAAAACCTATATTACTCTATTTTCTAGCCCTTTCCCACCAAACACTAACCCTAATTTATAATAAAGCTCATCTCTCCAATCTGATTTTTGCTTCCTTCCTATTAGTCCTACATCACCCCATTTGGTGATGCAGGTTTGGGGATTAAGAAGCTAATGCTTTTTAATCAAGCTTTGTTGGGAAAATGATCGTGGCACTATGGGGAAGAAGAAAATGCATTATGGAGGAAGGTGGTAGATATAAAGCATGGCACTACTTGAGAGGCTCTGAGAAGGTTAGGGACTTTATGTTGGTGAAGGCTTATGAAAGAATATTAGAAGTGGGGAAAGTTTCTCACTGTTTATTAGATATTCTGTTGGTGAGGGGTCTAGAATATACTTTTGCATGATTTAAGCATGATTTGTGGAAAGACAAGACCACTCTTTAGGAGAGATAACCAAGCCTTTCCATTATTGCTAGGGTCAAATATGCTAAAGTGGCAGATTACGTGGAGAATAGGAATGGGCGTTTTTATAGGAATCCATTATTCATTAGAGAGGTGCAAGACTGTGAAATAGAATATATGATTCAATTACTAGATGATGCATATACTACAACGTTATGTCACGAGGAGGAAAGACAAACTAGAAAATTGGTATGGCTCCCTTCAAAGACTGAAGGCTTCCAAGTGAATAGTTTTTATAAGCAATTGAGAAGAAGTAGGAATCTCTTTTTTTTTTAGACATGGAACCCAACCAAGGCAGGGCCCTTTGGACCCACCCCTAGAAGTAAACCACATATACACAACCCTATTGCTAGAGCGGTGTATCAAGTAATCCAGGGTAACTCCTAGTGGGGATTGAACCTAGGATGTCTAGGTGTACAGCTCATCCCAAGCCTTCAACCACTAGGGTGCTCCCTGACAGGTTGAGAGGAGGTAGGAATCTTTTTCCTTGGCAATGTATTTGGAAAGCTCACGTATCGCCAATGGTGGATTTTTTTCATATGGTGTGTATCGTTAGGTAAGACCTTTGACTACAAATAACCTTAAGAAGCGAGGGTTAATCATTATGGTTTGGTGCTTTATGTGCAAAAGACAAGGAGAATGGGGTAGGTCATCTCTATCTCCATTGTGCAGTGGCTCAGCAATTGTGATCTCAAAATTTCTGTTTCTTTGATGTGGCCAATGTAATGCCTTCTTTCATGTTGGAATTATTCAGTTAGAAGGGGTACTTTGGTAAGGGAAGCAATAGGAAGGTACGGAACATTGTTGTTCCCCTGTGTTTAATGTGGTGCATTTGGAGATAACATAAAATACTCATTTGCTTTTAGGGGTAAGAGATGCACACGTCAAAGTTGAAGTTTTTATTCTTGAAGGCTTTGTATGATCAAACTTTCAATTCTCATCTAAAAATTTCCAAGAGTTCTTGGATACCTTGAGTTTGAATTAACCTTTGTTGTTTTCTTTACTTTATTTTTAAATTTTCATTTGAGCTTTTCCTTTGTATACCTCCTGTGTAATTGAGTTGTGCCCCCTTTAGCACTTTTTCTTTTAATGGATTTTCATTGCTTATCAAAAGCATTATCTCAACACCCTTAACACCAATTCTCAAATACAAAAGGCACAATGGGACAGTCTAACCAAAAAAGCCACAACTCTTAAGCCTACAAAACTGGGATTTCCAACTAGATCCAATAATAAAGACAAAAGACCATAGCTCCCAATGGAGAACGGAAAATATAATTTGGCCCAAGCCTTGTCTAGTGCTAACAAGTGGAGCAGAGTTCAGCTAATCCCCCCCCCCCCCCACCCCCACCTCCCAAAAAAAGGCCAAAAAGAAGAAAAGAAAAAGTCTATAGAAGTGATCTTTCATCACACTATTGCAATTCTCCTCTCTCCTATTATCCGCAAGGTGGCTGTCCAAACAAAGAAAGCAACATTCGGAAGCAATCTATATATATAAGCAACATAATTTCATTAAAAATAACAAAATAAAGCGCAATCCTAGTTCATGGGTGTATACAAAAGAATAGCAAAGAAAAACTAAAAAGGACCAAAGAAAGAAAGAGAAATTTGAAATATGGCATGGATCTACTCTCCCTCAAAAGTATGTATATTCCACTCTTTCCAAAGACACTACACGAAACAAGGAGCAGTCATCCATATTTCCCCACTATTGAGCTTGCCCAACCTCCTCCAAGAAGCCAACATAGCAGTTACTGAATTGGCCATTACCCAAGTACCACCAAACAAACATAACAGTAGGTCCCACAACTCATCAACTCCCTAGCAATGGGACAATCAAGGAGAAGATAATCCACACTCCCTATTGGATTTGCACATAAACCACCAATCTACAACATTTGGAGACAGTCTTAACACACCTAAACAAAGGTCAGCTGAATTCACTAAAAATCAATGATTGTACACCAACCCCTTAATTTTAATCTCACCAAATGCCTACAAAGTAACAACTTTTTATCTCATACATCCATTCTCATTTCCCCAAAATTTGTTAGATAGAGAATACTAACCTTCCTAACTCCTAAACCTCCAACTTGAGAAGAGAACAAACAAGGCCCCCACAAAGAAAGTCCTCTTTGGTATATAAACTCCACCAGTGACAGACCAAGGCATGGTAACAAAAGACACAAACAAGTATGCAAGTTGGTTTATGTAGACAAAGTAACATACACATTCGAACCAAGTGATATTTGAAATCATGCCCCAAGGCCCACACAAAGAAAGTCCTCTTTGGTATATCAACTCCACCAGTGACAGACCAAGGCATAGTAACAAAAGTAACATACACTTTTGACAGTAAATTTCCTTTTAGCCTGCCAATCTCTTCTCTCTCATCTTAACCTCAAAATTCTAGATCATAATAGCTTCGTAAATAGAGCCTAATGGTAAGCCCGAAAAAGTCATTTGAAGAGAGCTGACCTTACAACATAATGTATCAGCACTTACAAAAAAAAAAATGTATCAGCAATCTCCCCAACACCAACCACCCCAATCAATACCATAACCCTTTACTGAACAGATTTTTAGGCCAAAAGAACCTCAAAGAAAAGAAGGAAATACTCAAGTTATCTAAGTTGCTCTAGATGTGACTTGTGACCCCACTAAAATTAATGGTATTGTCCACAAATAGAATATTAGAAATGATAATCTCAGGTGTATCAAAGGTGTTCAGCTAATCCTTGCTATCATAATATTCAGGGCCTACACCACACAAAAGAAATAGAGAGGGGGAGAGTAAGAATGGGGGAAAATTCGCTATACAAAGACTCTATATCTTCCAAAGAAACCAACAGCTTGGACATTCACCAGGAATAAATCTCCCTGCGTGCATACATGCAAAATTACATATCCATTTCAATATCATTCTCACTGATCATATCACTATCAACTAACTAACATGGGCAGATCACCATAGGTAAGGCATATAAGCTTTGAAAGAGAATTGTTTTATTGTCTTAAACTCATCTTTGGTAACTACAGTGACATAGAACATTCAACAAATCAAATCCCTAAATACAACATGATGAATTCATTTTATACATAGATCACAAATTTTCATTTGCACCAAACACTAAAACAATAAGAAGGTGAATGACATGCAGCTAGTAAGCACTTTGTTAATCAATTCAAACAGCAGCAAGCTGAGGGTGATAGAATTTGCTATTTGAACAAGCACGCAACTTGGCCAAGGAATTATGAAGAAACAAAACAGTGCTGCACCTATGTGTTACATAAACAATTACTGTATTAAGAGGAAGCAGGCCAAAATACTTCTAGGCAATCAATTGATGTCATATGAGAGGCACAAAAGAGCATGAAGGAATAAAGATAATGAAAACATATATTATCAACAAACAAACAAATACACACACACACACACATATATATAATATAAAAATCATACATATTGCAAATCCAAGTAAAAAGCATGTGCACAAACACACACATATAATGTACAAAGAGAACGCAATCCAAGATACTACTAAGCATTAATTGATGTCAGATAAATGGAATATAGATCACAAAAACATACATATTGCATAGTTGAGAGCAAAGCACGCAAATTCCCCTCTTTCCCTGAAGCCCAACGCTTGATCTCAGCATCCAGTGTTTCCGCAATCCTCTGAAACCATGCATGCCAGGATTGCACAATTAATAAGGACTACAGTAACTTCACATGAGTTTCAGTACAGCCTAGCATCTAAGACACACAAAAGCAATGAAACAACATGTGTACATGTGTGCGTACAGAATATGACATGCACTGAACGAAGAAAATAAAATACAGCAATCCATACAACTATTATATATTTTTTTTTTAATAAGTAAAAAATTATTAAAAGACTAGAGAGCACCACCAAGTACACCATATGTGTACTTGAGAGGCACCAAAAATAAAAATTACAAAAAAAAAAAAACAATTTTATAATTAATAATCATAAAGATGCAGCGTTGATCAATGGCATTTTTCACTGAACTAGAATAAAGATGCAATGTTGATCAGTGCAACAATGTTATTAAAAAAAAAAAAAAAAAAAAGGCACAAACCAGCATAGTCAGTCCTATTTGGTTCAGTTTTAGGTTTATAAAATGAAAATCATTTAAATCTAACTATATATTTCACATAAATCAGGCCTACCCATTCATAAAATGATGGGATGGCAAGTGTGTGTAGTCATCACCATTAATTTCTTTTTTGGAAAAAGAGGGGGGGGGGGGGGGGGGGGGGGGGGTGCGCTGTTGAGGGGCACAAAACAAAAACAAATGAGAAAATTAGAACATTTGATAGGAAACAACAGGTACTTACATGTCTCTCGGCTTGATCCCTCTGAGTTTGAAGGTCCCTCTCATTCTTCTCAGCTAGTGCTTTAGCCTAAAATGCAGACAACAATAACAACTTCAGTGAAACTGCACTGATAATAAACACATTGAATGAACCATAGCCACCATTTAGTCCAAGTGGAATATGTACTTTAAACCCATCCTGTATACAAGGGGACAGAGAATAAATTAGTCTAGTGACAGACACATACCGCACGCTCCTGGGTCCTCTGGTGGCGTTCCAACCTGGCTCTTCGTCTGTCTTCATTTTCTCCTTCAACATCCTGGAACTCCCCAGATGATGGAGCAGCTTTCACCCAGAAATAAAAATAATAAAACATCCAGCAGCAAAATGAGATAGGAGACCACAAAAGAAGTAATATCACTACATTATTACTAAAGCTGCGTTCAAACTACCTCCAAAAATTGACGAAAGGTCGTCAACAATATTTGTTGCCGAATTTGCTTTCCTAATGTTTGTGGAAACTGTTGCAGATTTTCTCGCCACTTCAGGTTCTTGCCTGTTCTGAAATTGGGAATCAAATGGTTCCTGAGATATACAATCAGGAATTCAGCAACCCAAAATTGCATGCTAAAGTAAATATATGTTTCAACCTCAAATACTCACCGAAGGGTTATTCCTAGGCCTTGGCGCACTGCTGGCTCGACCCATGCTAAAGAAGGATTCAAGATCATTTTCATTCTTTTGTTGGTTCATCCTCGCAGCAGCTGCAGCCCTTTCTACAGCAGCTCGTTCTGCCCTTACTCGTGCTTCGGCTTCGGCCCTTGCTACTGCAGCTCTCTCCTTTGCTTCTGTTGCAGCCCTTTCAGCCCTTTCCTTCGCATCTGCAGCTGCCCTTTCACGGGCTTCAGCTTGTGCTCTCTGGACAGCAGCCCTTTCAGCACGCTCTCGAGCTTCAGAATTTGCCTTCTCAACGGCAGCTTTTTCAGCTCTTAGGCGAGCATCAATAGCAGCTCTTTCACGTGCCTCCCTAGTAGCCCTTTCCACAGCTTGCCTCGCTCTCTCCCTTTCCTTCTCAAGCCTCCTCTGTTCTCTCTCCTTCTCCTCCCTTTCCCTCTCAATTTCCCTAGCTCTCTCCCTCTCCTTCTGAAGTCTTTTTTGTTCCCTCTCTTCCTCTGCCCTTTCTCTCTGCAACCGTTCACGGTCTATCCTTTCTTGTTTCTCTCTTAATACTCTCTCATCTTGCGTAGTTCTCTCATCTTTTTCTAACTGCACAGTATCTCTACTTCTAGCAGCTTTTGTACTCTCTCTCTCCCTTACTTCCCTCGCATGTCTGAATTTAGCCTCAGCTCTATCCATAGCCTCCTTCATGGCAGCGGCAACTGAGTTCATCTCCAATTCTTCACTAGAAACACCATTTGCTCTCTCATCAACATTATTTTGACTCCTACCCATGGCAAAGTCATCAAGGTCATCAAAGGGAGATGCAACTGAGTCATTCGCTGCAGCAGAAGCTGACTTGGGACCCTGAGAGAATCGAGCAGAATTCGGGAAAGAATTGTACTCATTCATCTTTCTTGAATTTGTGTAAGCAGGGGAATCTGATCTTCCCCTTGAATTTGAAACCTGTACCGGCCTGGGGGGAGGGGGCCTTGAAGGTGGTGGAGCACTCGTGGGTTGAGTGAAAAGAGGAATCTCTGATACAGTCAGCCATACATCTTCCGATGATTCCAAATTTTCTTCAGATCTAGGAGACATATCTACATGAACGTTTGCCTCATTAGAACTAGCATTTACATAGGACGGGGGGGAAGCTGTTTGACCAAAAGATTTATGAGAATCAGATGAAAATGTTGGCATGTCGAATGGGGTCTGATGAGACTCCTGATCACTTTGAACAGGTGTTTTCCTCTGTGAGTGACTTTCAGGACTTCTCACAGACGTTCTTTGAATTGATTCTTTACTAGTGGAAGTTCTGTTCCAATTCGCATTCGTATCTGTCCTTGAAGGACTCTTGTCCTTCCCCCTGTTACTCCTCTCCGCTGAAAATGCTGGTACAGATTTCCCAAGGCCTTCAAAGGGGTCAGCATCATCATTTACTCCTCCATTAGCAGCAGAAAAATCCTCACTTTTTGTGCTTCGTGAATTATTGAGCTTACTAATTTCTTCTAATGGATCAACAAAGTGCTCAGGAGATGAAACAACAGGATGTGAAGTTGATTCTAAAATTTTAAAGGGGTCTTCCATGTCGCTGGAGGGAGATCTAGCTGCATTGACAGTTGGTTCTGAGGACCAACTGGTCTCTGAAGTTGGCCTGTGAAAAAAGCAACATGGTGCTAATGCATAAATCAACTAATACTGCTACATTACAGCAAATATGTAGATAAATATTGGCATATACTTACAGGAGATGTTACAGTATATAATGAAACCAACGGAGTAAAAGGTATTACATAACACTGTTACTAATTTTTCTTTCTTGTGTTTCAATAAGTACATACTAGTACTTATCAAAAAAAAAAATGTAAATACTAGTGTTAACTAGAAAATATTGGTGAATGTTACTGCGTCTGTCCCATTTCTACATAATCTCAGTCATTATATTCACATGATTACAGAGATTGGACGCATCAAAGACTGACTAGCATGTTAATGCCAAAGAAAAGGATAGTGAATGTCAAAAGTATCTCAAACATAATTTTCATTGGGTGACACTTTTCTCTTTTGATAAGTAAATGATGTGACACATAATGACATAAAGGACACTAAAGACTCTTCTATCCCAAAGAAAGATGCTTGTTCATGTTGGATGCCATGATACAGGAATTGACTTTATACCAAAAGACATTTTAATAAATTCATTGTTAACATGGAGGCATAAAAAAACAACCAACAACAACATACCATGCAGGTACTGACTGTATAATCCTGTTTTGTGCATGTAAGTGCATTTGTCCATTTTTATAGTTCTACCATCCCAATCAACCGCAACGCCCACAAATCACAAAAAATTTATGATTAATCATCTTCAAAAAGTTCCAACATGGTTATTGACAATGAATGCTATCTCCAATGATTGCAGGAGACATAAAATTTCCTCCAAAAATCACAAGTTCCAAACATGTACCTTCCACAATCACAGAAATATATTTACAAACCAAAGTTTATATCTGATACAGAATATACAGAAATTTCTTTTCTTCTCCTTGATTAAAAAAATAAAATAAATCCCAAAATACAAGAAAACTTGAGTAATTAGAGTGTGTTAGTAATTGGATTACACAACTTGATACCCAACTCTCTTCTATTTTTCGGTTTTTCTTTTCTTTTTTTTCTTTGAGGGGGAGGGAATTCTTGAACTGCACGTCTTGCGAGGAGGAATCGATGTAATATTGAACAGAACCCAAACTTTACCCAAGCAAACACACTATCCTTCTCCAGTTTAACCATATATTTAAACCACATCAGCTGGCGATTTTCCTTATTATTTCAAGTGCCCTCTCAAATTACTTCTCTTAGTTCATTAGTAATTTTCACTATTCTCCAACCCATTTGTTTTCTATTTATTTACTTTAACTTGAATGAAATCAAATACAATATGTTTTCCAGAATTTCCTTTGTCAAATCCAACCTCAACCCACAAATCAAAATCCAAATCAGATGCTACCCATAATCCAATTCCACTCCACCAGTAGTTAGCTCTAAACCCAATTAACTATTACCACAAAAATGTCAATCTAATCACACATTAAAACCAATATAACAGCTATATAGTTCAAAATTCAAACCCAACAAATTCAACTATGCAAAATAAACTTAGCTAATCAGCAAAATGACAATCAAATTCCACATCAAAACAGATACCAATCAAACTAAAGCCAAAGAAAAAAGAAAAAACTTAATTGTTTCAAATTGAAGATCAGTAATCTTAGTTAGAGCAATTACCTTTCACTAGGAACCCTAGAACCACCGAAGCCAGGTAGCAAATCATCGAAATCCGGCACACTCTTCTTCTCCTCCCTCTGCGATCGCTTTACATTGACGCCCGAACCCTTTGACTCACGCTCCACCTTCCCGAACCCCCCTAGAAGATCGTCAAACGCATCGCTCCCGCTCCCAATCCCGCTACCGCTCCGTTTCGGCGGCGATGAAGCTGCAACCGATGTGAAAACGTCTTCGTACTTCGCGTTTGCCGACGAGCTCTTGAGCCCGGGGACTCCATCAAAAATGTCATCATCGTAAACCGGCTTGTCGTAGACAGGTGGAGGAGGCGCCGACGATGAAGACGAAGACTTCACCGGAGCACCGGAATCGCGAAACATATCGAAATTGAAGGAGGAAGAAGTCGTGGTGGTGGCGGCGTCCGATTTGGGGGCGTAGCGAGCGGAGCCGAAGAGATCGCCGAATCCGGAACCGAAATCTTGGGATTTCTGCTGCGGGTTGGCCGTGAAGTGAGAATCGCGATCTTCGAAGGAATTGGAGGAGGAGCGAGGACGCGTTGATGATCCTCCGATGGTGGAGGTGGATTTGGAACCGGCCATCGGAGCCGATTTGCCTTGGGGTTTGAAGCCGAAATCGGAGGCTAATAGGCCCTCGAAGTCGTTCATTTCGGCCGGAATTTCGGAGGGCAAAATCGGAAAAGGAAAATGAAAATTTTCAGATCTGAGGGAGAAGAGAGAAATAAAGAGATCTGAATTTGATTTTGATATTGACAAGGTCCAAGCATGCGGTGAAGAGATATAGAGAGATAGAGAGGATTGGAGTTGTTAGCTCCAAGGCCTTCTTCCCTTCTTCTTCTTCTTCTTCTTTATTCCTTTTTTTTTTCTTTTGTGTGTGTTTTTTAGTTTTTGAATTGTATTCCTTGTCTTTCTTCTTTTCTTTTCTTTTTTTTTTTTTTCTTTTTTTTTTTTTGATGGGTTGTTTCTTTTCTTTGTTCTCTCTTTTTATTTTCTATGCTGGTTTGGTTTGGTGGTGTGGTGAAAAATAATGTTGGGAGAGAGGGGAAAGCAAAGCATAGGCAATGCGTCTATTTTTGGGTTAAAAAAAGGTACTTGTTGGTGTTGGAAGTTTTATGAGAAAGAAGCCACACCAAACCTTACAAATAATATCTAATTTATCTACTACTGCCATTTCTTTATTCCTTTTTTATCTTTTTTAATTTGCTGTGGTTGGGTTTTGTGTTTACCTGTTGGCATGTTTTTTGATTTTTTTTTTTTTTTTTAGATTTAGTATATTTATGGTTTGAATGATTCTCTCAATTTTCACATGTAGATCACACCAAAGCAAAAATGTGTGACTTTCAATTTTTTAAAGATGACCGATTATATGTTTGTCCTCTTTAAAAATAGTATTCTTTTGGTCAATATGGAAAGTAACATTTTGGTGCTAAGCTAACCGAGGAAAAAAGCAAAAGAAATACCAAAAACAAACAATATTACAGTGAAAAAATATAGGGGAAGTGCATTATCTCAAAATAAATAGAGACACAATAGCAATAAAAACTCTATTTTTTTTTCTTTTCTTTTTTATGTGGGGTTATATCATCAATTCACACATTAAATTTGTGAAACCACTAATTATTTTATTGTTTCTAACAAGGTTAAATATAGTTAACGTTCTTAAGGTTTGGGCTAATGTTAGTTAGGGACAAAAATTTTCAAAATTGACTAATTTGATCCCTAATCTTCGTGAGAGGGGAGAAAAATGAGTAACGGTTTAGGAACTAAGTTGCTTAGTTTTAAAAAGTCTTAAACGTAACTAGTATTAGCCCAAAATTCAGGAGTGTAACTGTATTTTACTCTTTCTAAAAAAAATTGTATTTTACTTTTTTAATTTTATTTTTTCCTTTTTAGAAAAACAAGATAAAAATAGTTGATTAACTTATTTGTAAGGACAAAACCAGATTTTAAACTAGGGAAATGCATACCCGAAAAAGGAAAAAACTTTGTTGAAGAAATGATGATGCCCTCTTTGTTGTGAACCATGTGTAATATTCTAGGAGCTAAAGTTTGATCTATTTGAATTAGTATGTGATATACTTCTTCTTCTTCTTTCTTTTTTTGAGAAAGAAACCATCTTGTGTGAATTATTCAAGATGCTGGTAAATCAACATTAACAAAGCCAACTATATCTGGGAGAATAGACTTCAACCAAATAGAAAGCAGAAAAGAAAAACGAGCTCTTCTAGCTAAAGCATCTATTACAGCATTAACTAGCCTAAGTGTATGAGAGAGTGACCAACTCTTCAAAGAGTTTAAATGGGACAGATTGTCTATGAGAAGACGACCAAGAGCTGAATTAAACATGTTGCCATTTTTTAGAGCATTGATGAAGATTTTAGAGTCTCCTTCAAGGATGGAATTATTCAAGCCAACCTCCTTTACGAAAAAAGCAACATGCCTTGCTGCCATCAGTTCCAAAACAGGTACAAAGTAAGGATTTTGGATTTTTTTTCAGAGAGGGAGGCCACCACTTTACCCCTTGAGTTCCTGATGACCACCCTAATTTCGACTTCCCTTGAGTCCTCAAAGACGGTGCCATCAAAGTTTGTCTTGTAACAATTGTAGTCTGGGGGCTTCCATTTCACCATTCTGAGCGGCTTAGTCTTCATTGGGAGATCATTGAATTTTCTGTATTCGAAAAGATAGTGGTTAGCTTCATCTGGAACTTGAGCTAGCGATTGAACAGATTGTTTTAGGCGAGTTTTGTTTCTCCTATTCCAAACGATCCAAGCGATGACAACAAACAGCTCCATCATCTGAGGTCTGGCGAGAACCACGTTCCACAGATCGACAAAACAACCTCTAGCAGCTTTTCTTCTATCAACCCAACCAAAATCTCGGTCCTAGACAACTCTGCTAGCATCACAGTTCCACAAAGAGTGCAAAACATCTTCGGTGTGAGATTGACATATTTCATATATCTCGTTAGAGACTATTCTCCGTTTCCACAAGTTGTGATTTGTTGGGAGAGAATTTGTACAAGCCTGCCATAGGAAATGCTTAATTTTACCTGGGATCCGTAGTTTCCACACACCAAACCATAAGCCTTTGGCAGCAAATGAGGTTGAACTTGAAAGATTATCTTTGGCTTATTCTTCACATAATATGTTTTACCCCGGCTTGACAACATAAGACCCATCCTTGCTCTTTTGCCAAATGAGAATATCTTCCTGGGCTACTGTGCTGATAGGGATGACTTTTATTTTTCTAGCTCCAAAAGGCAGAAAATTTTGATCAATAATCTATGAGTTCCACCAACCTGTCTGTGGGTCAATGAGGTCGGCAACAATAGCATCGGAGGGTAGAAAAGAAATTGGAGACATCACCTTACTATCACTATCACCTAGTAACCACTGCTCACCATATACCCAAATCTTCTACCCATCCCCAACTCTCCACTTCGCTCCCATCTTAATGACTTTCCTAGCTGTTAGAATGCTCTTCCAAGCAAAGGAACCAGAGCTTGATTTTGCTTCAAAAATAGAGGAAGGGGGAAAATACTTGGCTTTAAACACTTTAAAGAAGAGAGATTCCTCATCATGGATTAGTCGCCAAACCTGTTTAGCTAGCATAGCATCATTGAACTTGCTTAAATCTTTCAACCCTAAACCCCCTTCATCTTTTTTTTTTTTACACAAAGAGTCCCAATTCTTCCAATGCACCTTCCTACAGTCTCCATGTTGACCTCACCAAAATTTCTAGATCATCACCTCAATGTCTTTACAAAGGCCTACAAGTAATTTAAAGCAGCTCATAGCAAAAGTCGAGATTGCTTGGACCACAACTTTAAGCAAGATTTCTTTACTTGCTTGGGATAGAATCTTCTCCTTCCACCCCCAAAGTAGGTGGTGCCTGGGCCCTTTATGTATGCTCCACTTCCGTCTGAATCCGTTCCTTTCTGGCCTTCACGCCATTCATGCTGCCTCCGTGCTTGTCTGATTCTGCTGTACGTTTTGGTGGGTGTTTAACTCTTGTAGCGTGAAGGACATATGGGTTTTTTGGCACATGTCCCTTGTTTTTCACTCCTTCCCTAGGCTAGGCATTGCTTGGGTGAAGGCCCTCTCCTACTTGCCTAGCCCATGTTCCATTCTTTCCTGTGTCCATGGGCCTCTTGGCTGGGGATCCAATCATGCCACTTCATTGTTCCTACTATATCATTACCTCTATTTTATTTCTCATTACCCATGGGCTTACAAGCTAATGCTCCTGCCACGCTAGTCCACTTTCCACATCTTTACCTCTTTTGGGCTTTACTAGCCAACATTCCTACTGTGCCAGCCCATTTCATTTCCTTAGGCTTCCTCCTTTACTTCCTCTTTATCTCTTTTACTCCCATGGGCTTTTTACTAAATCTTTTAGGCTTCCTTGGCCCAATTACCACATCTTTACCTCTTATTACTTTTCGGGCTTATTGGCCTTTAAGCCAACCCAATGAATTTACTAATTCATTTCCTAAACTTCCCCGGCTCATTTACTTTCTCTTTACCTCTTATTGTTCCCATGGGCTTATTACTTCATTTCTTGGGCTTCCTCGGCCCATTTACTTCCTCTTTACCTCTTATTATTCTAGTGGGCTTACTGGCCATCATTCCTGCCATTCTAGCCTGTTGGGCTTGCTTTATTATTTTCTCTTCTCAATTTCTTTATATTGTTGGGTTTCTTCTACTATTAGGCCCTTTGTCAAAAGTGGGCATCAGCACTTATATATATCAAGCACCACTTGGATGGTTTGAATGTCCCCCAATTGAGCTCTACAGAACAGTAAACTATCATCTACAAAAAACAACTAAGAAATCTTAGATTCATTCCTGCAAAGAAAGTAACCTTTGATTTTATCAACTTAGACAACTTGCTTAATAAGCTGAGTTAGACCTTCATGGCATAAAAGAAACAAATAGGGAGAGAGAGGGTCCCCCTATCTGACACTCCTAGAAGGTTTAACAACACTCGAGGGTTCTCCATTCACCAAAATTGAATATGAAATAGTGCTAATACATTCAGAGATAAGTTGGATCCATTTGCTATCAAAACCCATCTTTTCCATAAGTTTTAAGACATAAACTCACTCAACTCTGTCATATGCTTTGCTTATATCTAACTTCATGGCTAAAAACCCTTCTTTCCGGATTCATTAGTTTTCATATGGTAAAGGGCTTCAAAGGCCACTAGGATATTATATGATATTTCTTTATCCGATTGGAAAGCATTTTGGGAATCAAACATAATAGGAGGGAGAATTTTTTTAATAGATTTGCTAGCACCTTTGATATCAACTTATATAAAACATTGCAAAGAGCTATACTTGAAACTACTCATGGGTTTTAATTTTTTTATTTATGATGATAATGATGCCCCCTTTTGCTTGCATAGACTAAAAACTACTTATATGACACTAATATGTACGTAAATTTAATATTTGATAATCTTCACTCATGTGTTATCCTAATGTCAAAGTAGGTTCATGCTTCCTAGTATATAGTGACAAATAAATTTAATTATACAATTGTTGTAATAAAGAGATGAGGCATGTACAAAATTGAATGTAATTATTTAAACATTTTTTTTTGCATGAAGATTGCATTACTTCATCATATGCCTAAAAAATTTGTAAATACTCAAATTTGACTGGACATGCATTTCTATGGAAGTGCTAAATGTTGCTAATGATATATGCTATGAGTTGTTCCAAATGAGGAAGGACATGTTATTTTTTTATACAATATAATTCAATCATCCTATTTTATTGAGTATTGAATGTTCAAGCTTGGCTCACCAACAAATATAAAATGTTTAAGATTGGCTTAAACTTGAATCAAGCTTACAAATTATGTTTGGGCTTGTTAAAAGTTTGAGCTTATGGTGGGCCTTTTTGCGTTGTTGGGTTTTGACCCCTCCTGCTGCACTACGACCCATAGATCTGAGGTAAGAGAGCTAAGATTGGCCTAAATGGGACTACACTTTAGGCCAACTTATGCGCAAGTCAAGCCATCCCAATATGAACGCATTCTGGCAGGGGCATCGCGGGTTGAGCGTATGTTATGGGCATGGCTAGAATAGCTGTTACAAATGTTATAGCAGGAGCACAATATGGCAAAATAACTAAAATAATAAACGAAATGAATAAGACTAACGACAGTAAGGAAAGTAGCTAACAAAGTTATAGCAGAATAATACAACAAATGGAAATAACGCTACGGCAGACAATTTAATAACTAAACGGTAAACTAATCACCCAATAAGCATAAATAACAAAAAAAGAAAGCTTGCCTGCTAGAGAAGTAGGCATAACTTTTCAGTAGAAGCGAGTTTAAGAAAGGAACCAATCTCCAACATGAGTAACCTCAAGGAAGGCTTCTACCATAGAAGTTATGTACTTTGGAAAAATGGCCTAAATGGTTTAAGTTTCAATTTTCAATCCCTTAGAGAGTGGGTATGTCAAGACGAAGAGAAAAGGTAGTCTATTGATGCATGCCCTATTCCTACCACTTATATCTCTATGGTTTTCTGTGTGTTCTTTCTTTTTCTTTCTTTCTACCTCTCCTTCCTTTCATTCCTCCCTCTTCACTATTCACAGCTACCCCTTTTTATACTATCTGCCATGGTGGGATTTACTATTTTTACTTCTCAACTGTTTTTGGCTCCTAATGGGTGTCCTTCTAGGATTGCTCATTGGTCTGCCAGCTGCTCAGCCACTACCATTACTCTGAATGTGTTGGTTGCACCACTCTCCATTCTTAGACAAAATTGCTTGTTTTTTTTTTACCTCTCTTTACTTTTCACTTCCCTCATTCAGATAAGGATTAAGCCTCTTCATTACCTACCTCTATAGCATGCATCAAGCGATCCTAGCCCATACTTACCTCTTTTGGGTGAGATGTCATCCCAGCAAGACATCTCTCCTCAAAGGAGCTTAAGCGGAAACTCCAAAATAGACCTCCTTTTTTCTCTCCACCGCCAAACCACATCCTTTGAAAGCCTTGACCTGTGGCCCACCTCCCATGTATTGGCTGGGTGCAAGTAGTGTAATACAACAATTTTTGTTTTTATGATTATCACTGTACCTTGTCAATTTTAATATAGAGTTGAGGTACTATATGTGTGTGCACAGTAAGATGGGAGTAGACAATTTTGTGATACTACAAATAGGTGAGAAAATTAAAGTTTTAGTGCATACAATTTAGTGAGGCAATTAAAATAAATAAATAAAAAGAAAAGAGGAAGATGTTTTATGGGCCTCTTGGAGACTAAAGAGATAAGTTTAAGTGGGTTTTAATCTACAGCCCACTACCCCACTAAGCCCACATCTCAGATGTGTCAAATATAAGGTAAATGAAGAGATAAATTAGGGTTTTTCATAGAAAGGGTTTCATCGCTTAGGAGGCTAGGAGGTGTTCTTTTCCCTTGGAGTTTAGAGCACATACAATTGAAGAAGCAATCAGATTGTTCAAGGTATGATTTCTCACCGTTAGAAACAAGAATTAAGGATGTTAGAATTTTTATCATGGAAAACTTTAGTGATGGGTAGACTGTGAGATTGGTAATTTCTTAGATTACGACTTTTACACTGTTTCAATTATTCTTGAATCTTAGAATGCCACTGTTCGGAGTCTAAAAGAACAGCCGAAATTAATTAAAGCATGAATAAGGCTGCATCGTTTTGTAGGACTATAAGAGCATCCGTAGCAGATGTTCCAAAAATTATGTCATTTTACCACATCAAATGCCTACTTTATTATTTTACCATATCATTTTACAACATCCCATTTATCAGATGTTTTATAATTCAATTCTATACATTAAAATAATATTTACTACACATTAAAATAATATTTACTACTCATCAACACAATAAACAAACAACAAACAATATACCACATCTCTTCCGTACCGTGGCAAATTTGCCACGGTACTGTTCAATGTTGCAAAAAAAAAACAATATACCACATCTACTAAATGGGCTAAAATTGGGTTTGGTGTGGGATATGTGCCAGATATTTAGCATTTGGCACATATCCCACATCTAGTGTGGGTGCTCTAAGGGCTTTAAGGTCTATAGGAACTTTTGGGCTATTGATCTATGCCGTAGGGTTAATTATGAATTGCTGGAGAAATTGCAACCGACCCCACACATGTAATCTCATCTTGTCAAAGTCCAAGTCCTCTTATGGATGATTAATGGCCTTGGTAGTCTTTGCCTAGACTTTGACTAGTCCAAACAAAATGAACCATTCAGTTTCAACACTACTACAATTGTATTGAAGGATATTGACAGACTTGATTTTTATCCGAATTGTAATTGCATCCCAAAATATTGTGATATTAAATCCATTAGGGTCAATGATATTAAGTCCATGAACAAAGTCATATTAGATTCGGCCCATAGTTTTCATTGGAGTTATATATTAAATCCTAAAGTATTGGCTTTTGCCTCTAAGTTTTGATAAATTTGAGGAAACACATTTTTGGGTAGAGATGCTTTGCATTAGTGCTATCATTTAGTTCAGCAAAGTATTTTACTAGTGAGTCAGTTTGTATAGTTTAATAAGATTTATATTTTATGGAGGATATTAAGTAATTTCCATGATTGATTCTAGGTCCTATCTAAAGAGTATTTTGAGACAATTGGAGGCTGTTTCAGCTGGACTTTCAGAGTGATTCAAGTGCAGTAAGTAATTATGTATAATATGCACAAGTTTTATTCTTTAGGTTCTTAGAAGTTAAAGGTTTTCAAAAGTTATGTTTTTAAAGCTTAAGTTTTCTAAAGTTTATCAAAAGCATTATTTTTACATCATTGAAAGAGAAACTTCAACTTTTAGACAATGTTTTAAAGAGAGACTTCGAATTTGAAATAATGTTTTGAATTTCCAAATCTCATTTAAAAGATGATTTCTAAACTAAACTATTTTCTAAAAATAATTGAGTTTCAAAGTAAGTTTTCAAAAAAGATTCTTGTTCTTTAAATTGTGTAAAACCAGGTGATTTTAAAGTCATATTCTTATTTTTCAAGTGGTATTTAAAATGTTTCTTTTAGCAAATTTAATTTTCAAACTTACTCAAGAATTGTAAAATATTTATATAAACTCTTCAGTTCTTATTCATTCCCTAAGAGAGTCAAGCATCCTTCGATTTATGTTCTATTCGATATTGTGATCTTTGATATGCCTCTGTATTTGAAAAGAAATTGTTAATATTAAGTAAATTATTATATTTTGTATAAACTTTGCTTTGTGATATGTGACTCAAAATAAGTGTTTTTAGAATTGATCAGATATATCAGATATATGTGTAAATCCGCTCACAGGATTGTATGTGAGAATATGTGTTGATCCCTCACCAGCAGGGGTTAGATGTTGGTATTCGCTCACAGGATTGTATGTGAGAATATGTGATGTGTATATGTGAAATTGTGCTCTGATCAATTATATGTATGTGATTTCAAATGACTTTAAGATGCGATTACATATGTATTAAGTGATTCATTATATGCTTTATGGAATAATTATTTTTGATATCATTGAATGAGTTTTGTGAAAAAGTAAAATACTCGTGCTTTGCTTAACTCTATTCCGTTGTGTATTTTGTATAATTACTTACTGGATGTGTGGCTCACCCCATCAATCACTATTTTTTTCAGATTAAAGTGTAGTTGGGAATATAGAACCTTTGGATCGCTTTGTAAGGTGCAAGGTAGAGCATGGAGTTGTAGGCGATTTCAGTATTACTTGAAGACTTATAGAATTTTAGCTACTTTTATTTTGTAATTCATGTTTTATACAGTGGAGATTATTTCCTATTTGTGGAGTTTAGATTTTTGTAAGAGGTTTTTAAGAGTATTATTTCTTTGGAGTATTAATTTATTTTGGATTAATTCAATCTATGGAGTTATATAAGTTTAGCAGGTTAGTCATGCATCTAAATTCATGTTCTATGGATTTGGGTCGTGACAAGTAGGTGGTGCCCTGGCCCTTTGTGCATGCTCCACTTCGTCTTAATTTGTTTCTTTCTGGCCTTCACACCATTTTTGCTACCTCCATGTTTTTTTATTTTGCTGTACGTGCTAGTTAATGTTTATCTTTTGTGGCGTGAAAGATGCATGGGCTTTTGAGCTCATATTCTTTATCTTTTACCCTTTCTTGGCCTGGGCGTTGCTTGGGCAAAAGCCCTCATCTTCCTGTCGAGCCCATGCTTTCCTTTTCTGTGTATATGGGCCTTTTGGCTATTAATCCTGCCATATCACTTCATCGTGCTTGCTATGACTTTGCCTCTCCTTTCATTTCTTGTTATCCCGTAGGCTTGCAGGCTGATGCTCTTACCGTGCCAGCCCAATTCTTCGTCAATCTTTTACTCAGGGCTTCCTTAGCCAATTTTTCACATTTTTACCTCTTTTGGGCTTTGTTGGCCAACATTCCTGCTATGCCAACTCATTTTACTACTTCATTCCTCGAGCTTCCTCAGCACATTTACTTCCTCTTAACCCCTTTTACTTTCATGGGCTTTTTGCTAGATTCTTTGGACTTCCTCGACCCAATTACCATATCTTTACCTCTCATTACTTTTCAGGCTTACTGGCCTTTAAGCCGACCCATTGAGTTTACTAATTCATTTCTTGGGCTTCCCCGTCCCACTTACTTCTTCTTTACCTCTTTTTTTTTTCTATGGGCTTACTACTTCATCCTTTAGGCTTCCTCGGCCCATTTACTTCTTCTTTACCTCTTTTTTTATTCTTGTGGGCTTGCTGGCCATCAATACTACCATTTCAGCCTGCTGGGCTTATTTCTTTATTCCTTTACTATTTTCTCCTTCTCACCTTCTCTATTGTTGGGCTTCTTCTGCTATTGGGCCCTTTGTCAAAAAATGGGCATCAACAGAGCTCTACTTGGCTTTACTTGATTCATTAGTCAAGTCAAACTCAAGCTCAATATCAAGTTTAAGCTCAAGCTAAATATCAAGTTATTGAGCTCAAGATCCAATACAAGTACATTATCAAACTCATATTAAGTATATTATCATTTGGTATATATATGTGGTCTCAACTCCAAATTAATTAAAGACATAGTGTATGAGTTTATTTTTTCTAAGCCCATAATCAATCTAAGCTTGACTTGTTTTTTCTTAAGCCATATATATTGTTCACAAGCTTGTTTATGAACATTTTTTTTTTTTGTTTAGGCTCAACTTGTTTATTAAACAAGCTTAAAATTAGGACTCAAACTTGGCTTATTTATAAACAAACAAATATAAATGAGCACTTTATCTAGCCAAGTTTGAGCTATTTATGAACAGGTTGGTTCTTCATTTACAGCTCGTTCTCTCGACACCCCACAGGTGCTTATACTTGTGGAGTGACCATTGCGCCGAGAGTGTGTAGTGGTAGTGATGTTCCACTTTTAGAAGGGCAAGACTAATGTGCTAAAAATTTAGGCATTATTTTATTACTTTCTCTCTCTTCTATTAATAAGGAAATAATAAATGAAGAATATTTAAATAAAGTGGTAAAAAAATAGAAGATGTAACGCATGATGTATTGCAAATTGGTGCATTAAAAAAGATAAAGTAATTTTTTAACGTATTAAAATAACATTTTTATAAAACAGCTGATAATAATGCTCTTAGAGCACTAGCATTAGACATGCTATATGTTAATTTTTAGCATTTAGCACTCCAAACACCAAAAATACACTTTCAACATATATGTCATATGCCAAATTATTTTTACATGTACTACAGTATACTTCTACTAGTAAAAGTGTATTTTAATTATGTACTAAATTTTTTTAATAATTTCTCTCTCCTCTTTAGTCTCTCTCTCTCTCTCTCTCTCTCTCTCTCTCTCTCTCTCTCTCTCTCTCTCTCTCTCTCTCTCTCTATATATATATATATATATATATATATATATATATTTTTTTTTTTTTTTTTTTTAATAGACGATGAGTGCTATTTTAGGTTATTTTAATGGGTGATGTATTAAAATAAAAAATTAAATGTATGATGTAATGTTAAATGTTATGCTAAAATAGATAAAATAACTTTTGATATATTAAAATATAATTTTTTTAGAACATATAATGCTAACTCTCTGGACAAGACATAAATATTATACAATTTTTGAGTTAAGTATTCCTTACTGTTGAATACAATTAATATTGTCATATTTTTATACTACATTTTATGTTATTATAGAATCATGTCAATGTTGTTGGTGAGGCCAACTCAAAATCATCTAAGGTGTTTTAGGCAAAAATTTTAAATGGAGCCTTATTATATATACCCATATATTAATTAAAAATTTCATTTTACTTTTAATATCATTTTTTAATGTAAATTTAAATTTCTTACTTTTTTAAGATACAAAAATTCTAATTAAGTTTTCATATCATAATTTGACTAATATTTCTTTTTTCAATCGGCAATTAGTTATATCCTTGTTCAATTTTTCACCAAAAAATAATAATAATAACAAAAACAATGATGATACACTATAAAAGAAGTATATATAAAAGTGCAGAAGTAGACACTTATATACTATGAAAAAAATTTCCTTTAAAAATAATAAAATTTAAAATAGCGATGTTTTCATATTTTTTAGGAATTTAATATTTGTGATTCATGTTATTTCTTTGTATCCTTTTCTATATGATAAAACATTTTGGGAAAAAGAATTGCAAAACTGCACTTGGTATGTTATGCTATGCAATGGAGTGAATTAAGTTTTACTTAATTCTCTATGCAATTTACTTTCTTAGAAAATGCTATGCGATCATATGTTTACCTATGCCCTTTTGACATTGCTTTCTAAAATATATCATTTATATGTAATGTGTGCAACTAACCCGCATATCTCCCAAAACTAACCTGATCTAACACAACTTGTTCGGTTGGGTTGGATTGTCAAAATCTTTTTTATGGTGGGTCGGGTTGGGTGTGGGTCAACAGATTCACAAATTTGCTTAACTCAACACGACCCACCTATATTTAATATATGTTTTAAAAATATATTATTTACTTTTTTTTTATCAATTGAGTTGGGATAGAACTATATAATATCCTACTAACTATAGAATAATAAACTAGTTTATGTTTATTTTATTTCTCAACTGAATTGAGATTGAAACTATAGAATAATAAACTAGTTCATGTTTATTTTTGTGGGCGCCCAAGGACCGAGGAAGGATGCAATAAGGTGTAGCTATCACTAGAGGAGCACTCAAAGTCCGAGGAGAGGGTCTGCCCGAGAATGGGAGGAGAAGGGACAAAATACTTCCTGGAAGTCCGAATGGAAGGAATAGTGTTTAGATTGAGGATCAGAATGATTGAAGGAAGCTTCTAGTGAAAGTTCACCTAATTCCTCCACATTGAATGACTGGCAACAGCTTTATCAACCGCATTAATTAGGAAATGACCTGAACAGTAGAATTCACAGCTAAGCAGCTCCTTCTACTACCTTCACCTGAAGTTTAAGAGAACAAGTGTCCAAAGGGATTCAAGAAGATGGTAAATGTAGGGCCAGGATGCAACAAGCTGGGGAAAATATAAGAGAAATGGAACTTCCAGATAAAGAGGGAAAGGAAAAAATACTCTAAGGATAGAAAGGAGAACAAGAACACTGAGAGAAAGAAAGGGTACAATGTACCATTCTAAGTGAGAACTTCCTCCTCGAGCAAGCTTGTAATAACCTTCATATATACATAAACTTTGATCTTCAATCATTTTTGCCCTATTATTGTCCTCGGGCTAAGCCCCCTCTCCTTTGTTTTTAACCCACTCTCTTACAAATATCTATTGATTTGGACCTAGTTGGGCTGCACAAACTTCACTGTTCTAAGGGGGTTCGGACTCGCCTGATTTTTGTGTCCTTACAATTTTATTTCTTAACTGAATTGAGATTGAACTATTTTATATCTTAATAATTAAATGAGATGTTATTTGGTTTGATTATTTGTGTTGGTTTGATGCACTACCAATATAAATTTGTTATTATTTTTATTGGTTTAAACTTTGAAGCACTAATAAAAATAGTTTGCGTTAGTTTGGTGCTATGCTTTTGTTTATTAGGTATAAATTTGTTCTTATTTGTGTTGGTACGGTACTAATGCTCAATTAAAAAGAATGTTCAATCCATGGATCCAACCCAATCCAGGTGGGTTGGATTTTTCAACCCAACTATAGTAGGTTGGATTGAACAAACCCATCAACCTGACCTAACTTGATGCATGCATACTCCTTAATTACATGTCATCTTAGAATAGATTACACATATTATTTATTTACATGTCATCTTAGGATAGATTACACGTATCATTCTCATCCTATGATAGTTTATACATGTCATTCATTGTTTACATGTCATCCTAGTCTAGATTTCACATGTCATCCTAGGATAGATTACATGTCATACATTCACATGTTACCTATAGTAGATTATACATAATATACATTTACAAGTAGAATAGATTGGTTTTCTTTTATTGCACATGTACATACATAATATCCTTAATTTTTAAAACCAAATGTCAAATATTTAGTTATTATTTAAAATGGTGAGATTAAGCTATATTAAATTCGAAACAAGGTATCATCATTTTGGATAGGTGTTGTAGGGTGCCTAGTACATTCCCTACATGTAACTGAGCTTCCAAATCCATGTCTTCTAGTTCAAGACATTCTTCTATTTTTATTTTAGCTTAGGAGTCATTATGATTTTCTTAGTTTATTTAGGAAATAAAATCAATTGGATTTAGGTGACCAATTCACCTAAGAATTCCAATTGTTAGTGGCGACTCCTAAAAATGAATATAATTAAGGAAGTTCACTTACACACACCTCACCCTAATGTTGTACACATGTCACACATTTTTGTAGTTTACACTAAATTCACGAGGTCAAGTGAAAAACCCTCAATGGTGGAGGGGACAACGTCATGTGGTCGAAATCCATGTATGACAGCAAACAAATAGAAAAATTATTTCAAAATGTTAACATAAGTAGGATGTCTTACTGAATATATTTTTGATTGATCAGGATGTTTTTGGATGACAATTGACAAAACTATGGAATTGTGTTAAAGTTAAAATTATAAATCTTATAGTTCCTTCAAAATAGCCTTGTTTTTCAATGACATTAAATTTAATATGGTTATGTGTTTAAGTTTAATTGATGGATAATGTGTAGTGTTGATACTGTACTTTGTTCGACTCTAAATTTTGATAGAAGTTTTAGCCCTAAAAATGAAGGATTTCATGATTTTAATAGTTAGACCCCATTTTATGTTGATTTTCATCAATCTCTATGCGATTGACGAAATTTAACTGAGCTTTATCCGAAATCTAACCATGTGTTTAGATTAATTTTGGAACTATAAGATCATGAAATTTCCTTTAATTTGACTGGTCATGGGCAAAAAATGAGTTTGAATCAAATGAGATATCACGTAATGAATTAAATTACCCATTTTGCATTTTAACTGTGTAAAAAGTATGTAATTCTCTATGGAATGTGTGCCAAAATTCTAGTGTAATTTTAATGAAAAATTGGTATTAAATATACCATTTGGATCTCTTTTGTTGAGCATGACATTAAGGTTTAAGAA
Source organism: Quercus tomentella (assembly GCA_028535165.1). Taxonomy (NCBI): domain Eukaryota; kingdom Viridiplantae; phylum Streptophyta; class Magnoliopsida; order Fagales; family Fagaceae; genus Quercus; species Quercus tomentella. The sequence continues at coordinate 19,313,345 of JAPQVY010000122.1, read as the reverse complement.
TCAAATTAATTAAGGAATTTAACTGATTTTTGTAAGTTATGTGTCCTGTTTTTCTTTAGGTCCATTTACTTTGTCATGTTTGAAATTTTTTTTTTTTTTTTTTTTCTAGAAATCATGTTAATTTCTTTCAATTAATGGGCATGCCAAGTATTATTATGAATTATTAATTGTTGATTTAAAGTTCACATAGTTCCTTAAATGCACTGCAGTCCAGGTTCTAATCCATTGCGCAGGTGAATTAAGGATTGTCCCAAATGTTAGAATATTCCAATGCATGTGATGTCACTAATCCTTGCATTAAGACTATGTGACAACCCATCCTAAAGGTTAGGAGTCCTATATAAATACCTCTTTTTCTTCTAATCATCAACGGCAGTCATCAGCCCCATTTAAGAGGCCCAAGGAAAATCAAAACGCATTCCTTTCTAACAACTAGCCGTTAATCTTTCTTCTTTTTTTGGGCTACATTCTTCAACATCATCCATCCTTTCCTCATCTATCCAAAAATCCTAACACTCCTACAACCCAAAAATATGACCACCTCAACCTCCAAATCAACCCTTCCAAAAATACTAGCAACAAAAAAGAAAAACCCTTCCTTGCATAACCCCAAAAAACACATAAAAATTCTTCATTTTTCCCATTCTCACCAACACAAAACCACATAGAAACCAACCGAAAAATTTCTATGAAAACTCAATGTAAACCCTCAAACAAAGCTCAAAAATACAAAAAGCAACGCCCTTTCTTCTACAAACCCAAAACCATAGAAAAATCCCTTCTTTCCTCATCTACCTGAGACCCCCATCTATATCAACATCAGACTAAGCAACTATAACCAAAAGAAGTAGAGCGGCAAATCACATCAAGACCAATAGTAACCACGACAAGCACGATAAGAAGACTACAAAAGTGGAATCTCAAGAACCAACAAGCTACAACCACAAAAAATACATAGAGATTTTTGAATAAACCTAACTCTTTTCCCTCCTCTTTTATTTGTTCTTTCCTTTCCTTTTTTAATCCGGATTTCACTTGTGCTCTATGTGTTATTTATTTATTTATCTTTTTTAAGCCACACAAGACATGGAAGCACTAAAGCAGAGTAAAGAAAAAAGGATGTAGGTTAAGAGTAGAGCAAAGAGAAGAAAGAATCAGAATAACCAAAATAGTCAAAATAGGGTAATATATGTTTCCCTCATATGTTGCTTGCTAATACATGCTTGTTTACATTAACACATATTTTTCTATACATATAAATGTACATATTTTCTTCTTCTTTTTTGGCTATCACAAATGCATACCAACGCACACACAATAACATAAACCTAAACCCCCCCCCCCCCCCCTCCCCTCCCCCAAAAAAAATCCCCAAATCAATAACATACATACAAAAACAACCAAAATCCTAAATCAAACCCATACATATAGATCCAAACCCACTGCTAAACAATCATAACCAAACCTAAATCAAATTCAAATTTTTGAACCCTCAAACCAAAAAATCCAATCCTCAAACCCACAAACAATGGGAAAAGAAAGAGTTTTAGGAATTTTTAACAAACAGTGGGCAAGGATTAGGAAGGAGAGTTTGAGAGTAAAGAGATAGTTTTAGGGATTTTTAATTTAATTTAAAGAAAAAGATAAGCAAAAGAGATTTAAAATAAATAAAAGATGAGATAAGGGTGTTAAGTGTCTAAGTCTCATTGGTCCTCTAGATTTTTCCTAAGTCCTGATTGGATGAAGGGAAATTTCATTAAGGTGAGGTGGACCGGGTTAAGCCTAGTCCAACTCGTGGACTCAACCCTTTCAGTATACACTTAAGAGCATTCACATTGGTAATGCTAAAATAGCTAAAAAAAACTATTTTAGCACCAAAAAAAAAAAAAAAAAAAAAACTCCTACACCAATGTTGTTGTATCTAAAATTTTCAAATCTTATTTTTTTTTTTTAATTACTCCCAACTCTCTCTCTCTCTCTCAGACCTCTTTCTCTTCCCCCTCCAAAAGCCTCAAACTCATCAACCCTAACCTTGAGCTCCTCCAAACATCAATGGAAGATTGTCAACAGCTTCATTTCTTTGGGGTGTCACCATTATCAGTCGTGGGTTTGCAGTGGTGGTTATGGTGGTTGTGGGTCATTATGGTGGATTTTGGGTTACTTTTGGGTTTGAATTGTTGTGGTTATGGCGATTATAGAGGTTGTTGTGAGATTGTTTGTTGTTGTAGTAAAGATCAATGTTTGTTTTTTGTTGTGGCTTGTGAGATCAGCACTAATTAGTGTTTTTGGCTCCATTGTGATTAGGGGTTGGTGAGATCGATTTGGGATTAGTTTTTGTGATGGTTGTTGGGTGTTTAATGGGATTAGTTTTGATATTTGGGTTTGGCAAATTTTTCCAGTGGTTATTGTGGCTGTTAGGGCTACCCACGAGTCGATTCAGGTCGGGTTTATGCCCAACCCGGACTCGACTCGACAGCATCGGGTGGGGAAAATCTTAACCCGTAACTAACCCAAATGGAGTTTTGGATCAGCCAGATCGGGTCTTATCGGCTTCATTTTGCAAATCTTGTCGGATTTTGGCCGAAATCTTGCTGGATCTCGTCAGATCTGGCTGAATCTAACAAGATATAGCCAATATTCCTTCGGATCTATTGAGATTTGGGCGAGATCTCTTTGGATATGTCAAGATCTGGCCAAGATCTCCTTATATCGATGGAGTTAGAGTTCGGGCTTATCGGATTTTTGTTGAAAGTCGCAATTTTAGACAAGGAGAGAACAAGTCATCGGGCAGGTCGGGTTTGTCGGTTTCTCAAACAGCCAAACCACCACTCGAATCGATAGTTTTGAGTCCTAGCGCCAATGACCCATGACCGACTGAACCACCACTTGGATTGGCCGGTTATTGGGTGAAGAGCTTTGGGTTCAGTCGGTTCTTCGGGTCTAGGCAGATGGTGGACATAGTGGGCATGTATTTTATGTATTGGTTCAAAGATTTTTATTAGGTTATTTATATTATTTTAATAAATTGTATGTTAAAAATAGGAGATGAGATGAAGAGTGTACTATGATAAAATAACTTTTTGAGTTGCTAAAACTTGAAAGCTTTAAATTTTTTAGCATTATCGATATGATTGCACTAAATTTTAAAACCCCCCACATCTCTTGAGCCGAGGTCATTTAAGCCCAAATCCACATCCCCCAATTCCCTTCAATCCAACCCAAAAATAAAAACCGCTGAAGCCCAACCCGAAAATAAGCCTAACCCAAAATCATAAGCCAACAAATAAAAACAAGCATCAGCCTCCCTAAATAATCAAAAGCCAAACCCAACCTTCCGCCCATACCTGATACAACCCAACTGAAACTTTCTCAAGCTCAAAACTTATTCCTAATCTCAAACACAAACCTCATTTAAACTCAAACATCAGCCCACTTCTATCTTTTATCTCCAAAAAACAAAAACACAAAAAATCAGCCCACTTCATTTAAAATCCCAAGCTCAAACTTTTAATCCATCTTTCCCCATCCAGGCCCAATCGGAAAATAAAATACACTCAACCCCAAGTTGAACCCAACAAGCTCCAGCCCATTCACTTAAACTCTTCTAGCCCAAACTGTGAAACAAATTAAGGCTAACCCATGATAACATCAGCCCAGTCCGATACCCAACATCTACTTGGACCCATCAGCCACCAAATCCATACAAAATCATGAAAATGACAACCTCTCAAAATTACAAGTCAACCACAAACCTTTTTAAATTACATTTATGACCTCAAAATTTCAAAAAATTATATTTTTGACCCAAAACTTTTCCAAAATACAATTGTCCCACCCTAAAACTTCCTAAAATTATATTATAGCCCTAACTTTCAGACATTACAAAATGACCCCAAAATTCAAAAAATTGCACAAAGACCCTTTTTTAGGCCACAGAAATCCCTTTTCAATCTCATATTGTGCCAAAAATAAAAAAAATTTCCTCCAAAAATAATAAGATTGTTAAATGACATTTTCGTATCTTTATTGGGATATAACTTTTCTAATGTCCCTTGTTATTTCATTCATTGTGCTTTTGCATGAGATAAAATACTTTAGGAAAATTTTTTTGAAAAATTGACTTGGTATGACATCTTTGATTATTCCTTTTTTCCCCTTGAATTTTGTACTTTTTTAATAATGTTTTTTTCGTACTCATGTAGTGGCGGCTCTACGAATTGTTTTTAGAATGGTCATTAAAAAATTTAAATTATACAAAATTTAATAAAGCGAGAACTTGAATATTTGCTACAATTGTGAATTAAGTTACTAAGGAGAGTAAAATTGTTGCGATTGCAAAGTCAAAAAGAGTATAACTATCGTCACCTTAAAAAAGAACTCACAATCACAATATTTTTCTTAGTACCATTTTTTAAGGAAAAATGAAATTAGAGATTATTTTATTAAATAGGTTGAACAATCTACAAATTTAAATGATTAGTGATTTTTATCTTTTTATTTTATAATAGGTTTTTTGTTGAACAAAATGTTCACTTGTTGTTGTTTGGTCTTGTCTTATTTTTGTTTGGTTTATATTTGTTGTTATTTGGGCTAATATTTATTGTTGTTATTTAAGATTTTTTTTTTTTTTAAAAAAAATTTATAAAAGGGTTTAAGGATTATGTTTGGGGCAAAATTAATTTTGGAGTAATGCTACATTTATAACATTTATACAATAAATTTTATACAAAAAATTGTTATTGATAGGTAAAAAAATAATATCGTAATTTGAGTCAAATTAGAATTACTAACAATTTACTACATTGAATTTGTTGTGAAATTATTGTAAAAATGTTATGAATGTAACATTACTCTTATTTTTGTTGAATTCAAATTTTTGTAACTCTCAAGTCAGGGTGTTCAACATTTTTATTATAGTAGTTACAATAGGTTAGTATAGCATAAAATATTTTTTAGCAAGTATATATATATATATATACACATTTTTTTGTAAATAAGGTGCAGGTGGAGCCGCCAGTGTACTCATGCATGGATGTGACTAGAGTTCTTGTTTACGACAAAGGGTTGACACAAAGGCTAAGCTTCTGCTGTTTGTGATTAGCCATACATGCCCAATCCTAAGATCCTTAACACCAATTTCGAGCAACTCAACCATCAACAATCGTGCTGAATCATTGAGGAACACTTATCCATAATTGTGTTCCTTACATCTTTTTTTTGATAATCAATTGTGTTCCTTACATCAAACGTAACAAGGGATCGACAAAGCATATCACTAATATAGTAATGTGAGGTTGGTGCATATTCCTGTGTTGCAACGTGCGTGTACCATGCAGTTTCTTGTTTAAAATCAACATGCATATATGAATCAAGGAAAAAAATGTAAAAAAAACGAGCCCTTACAGGTATATCTGCATATAGTTTGCTTTGTGATGTGAAGCTCCCAGTACAAGAATCCATTAAGATTTTTAAACTCAATTATTGAAATTCCAATGTTACTGAGACCAGTTTTTTCCTTCTTTCTTTCTTTTCTTTGTTATTTATTTTAAATTTCCTCTATAGTCTATACTTTAAAGCGACGCTACTCGTCTAATTGACCAAAAGTGAATCTTTCATGTGCCTTGATAAAAAAAGATCCCCAAAGAAACTGTTAAAAGCATCATTGAATGCTTTTTCATAGCCAAGGAATTAGAGAAACCAAACACAACTATTGCATTCAAACAAAAATTGTTTCTAAATGAGTAGAGTTCAAAGTATTTTCCCTCCGCTCATACACCGGTGTTACTTAAATCCATGAAATGATAAGAATTTACAGAAATCATCATGTTGTTGCCTGGTTCACAAAATGATGCTTGGTAACTCAGAAGCTAGGACAGGTGACCAGACTGTTTCATTGATGTCTAGAATATCACACTTACATTACCACTGCTGACTGAGACGTATAGCTGTTTGCCCTTGGAAACTTCAGTTTGCAACTATCAACCTGCACTACAAAACACGCGGGACTATGGCCGCATTTTTTTTAGCCGCGTTTTTCAAAAACGCAACTATTGACTTAACCTATAGCGGCTATAAGTAAACCTATAGCCACATTTATAAGTGGTTTTAGCAGCGTCACGTTTAAAACGCAGCTATAGACTTAACCTATAGCCGCGTTTGAAACGTGGCTATAGGTCCTCCTAAAAAAAAAAAATTGTTTACAAGTGCTAAACCCATTCGGTGGGTGTTTTTTTTTTTTTATGTAAGTCTATAGCCGCATTTTAAACGTGGCTATAGGTCCTCCTTTAAAAATAAAAAATAAAAAAAAAAAAAAAAAAAACACCCACCAAATGGGTTCAGCACTTGTAAACACAATTTAAAAAAAAAAAAAAAAAAAAAAAACACCCACCGAATGGGTTCAGCACTTGTAAACACAATTTTTTTTTTTTTTTTTTTTTTTTAAGGAAGACCTATAGCCACGTTTAAAATGTGGCTATAGGTGGCTATAGACTTAAAAAAAAAAAAAAAAAAAAAAAAAAAAAAAAAAAAAAACACCCACCGAATGGGTTCAGCACTTCAACGTAAAGGAGAATGTGGAATATGCCATAGAATATTCTATGCCATATTCTACAATATTCCAATTAAAAAAAAAAACGGATGGTTTCCTCCGTAAACAAAAATATGGAATATGCCATAGAATATTCCTAGAATATTCTATGGCATATTCCAAAATATTCCATAAAAAAAAAAAAAAAAAAAAAAAAATCTGAGATTTCAATATATGAAATCTCAGACTTAACCACTTGTATGGTCCCAGCAAAAGGAAAAAAAAAAGCTCCCTCACAGTCTCTCTCTTTAACTCTCTCACAGACTTAACCACTCGTATTAATCTCAAAACTCTCTCAATCTCTCTCTTTCTTGCTAATGCTGTATGAATGGGTTTGTGAAAATATGGAGTTTTGTTCATTTTTTTTCCCTTTAACTTTCTGTCTCTCTTTGCAGTAGATCTGAAGATTGAGTCTCTCTTTGCTTTAGATTTTAAGATTTTGAATCAATGAAGCTAAAGTGCCTCAAAAAATTATCTCTCTTTGCTTTATTTTTCTTTGACCCATGGCCAAAAATTATTTTCTTTTGTTTGATTGTGTTTTGATTAATTTTTGGTTTGAGCATATGGATGCTTTTTGGTTGTGTTTTTGTTATGGGGATTTTTGTATTTTTGAGCTTGTGCTTTTGTTTTCCTTGAATAGTTTGTGTGTTCAGTTTGGGTTGATTTCGTTGAAGGAGATGTTCTGTTTGTGTTCTTGTACTGTTTTCTTGTATTAGAGTATGTTGTGTTTGTATTGTGAGCATGTTGTGGTTGATTAATTTTGAAATTTTCTGGGTTTTTGTTTGTGTTAGGTTCTAAATGTTTAAAACAATTGGCAAATCGTGAACACAAACTTGTCTAAATATAGATCTTAGAGTCTATAGGTTTTATTAAACAATGCTCAAGGTGATTCAAGTCAAGATTCAAGAACATACAAGCTGCAGGAAGAAGATTTCATAATCTGTCTGGTTTGATCGATCAAAAGACAGGCTCGATCGATCGAAAGTCGTATCTGCAGAATTTTAATTAAACCCAAACAGCAGTTCAAGCCCATTAAGGATTAGGGTTTCTAATCTACTTCTCCCAGTATATAATGGAAACCCTAAGCATGTTTTTATGTGGTTTTTCAGAGAGAAAAGAGTGTGCCTTTTTTGTATTTAGGGTTTTGTTCCTGAAAGCTCTCTTAGAGCATCCACAACAGTGGAGCTAAATTTTTAGCAATTTAACTCCATCAAAAGTTACTTTATCTATTATACCTACACACATCCTGCAGCAGTGAATCTATTTTAGCTTTCAACAAAGTAAAATAATATAATCATCACAATAAAATAATATTTTTACTACAATAAAATAATACATCCCAACAAAAAGAAAAACCCACAAACTGATCATCACCACATTTCACAACCACCGTCGGCCAAGAACAACCACCCACAAAAACCTTTCAGCCAGCCACATCCACCTCCACCACCACTCCACTACAACCACAACCCACGGCAAAAAAAAAAAAAAAAAAATCAAACCACCACCAACACAGCCATAACCATAACCCAACACAGGCCACGACAACCACAACCACAGCTACCAAACCACCACCAACACAGCCAACAAACCGCCATTTCAACCACAATCCATGGTCATAACCAAACCCACAAAAAAAATAAATCAAACACCAAAAAACCGTACATCTCTCGCCGTGCTTTAGTTTCCGTTTACGCTTCGATCTCATCGCTCTACCCGTACATCTCTCTTTCGGCTTGGGACTTGGGGCTTGGGATGGCGAGCTGGGTCGGCGAAATGGGTGGCGATGGCGAGCTGGGTCAGCGAAAGGGGTGGCGAGCTTTGCCGACCCAGGTCGCCATCCCTTTCGCCACCCTTTTCGCCGACCCAGCTCGCCACCCCTTTCGTTTACGCCATCGCCGATCACGCAAAAAGAACAGAGAAAATATATTGAAGAGATAGAGAAGGAAGAGAGAGGGCTGAGTTGAGTCTGACGAAAAGAAAGAGACGGAAGAGGGAGAGAAAAAGATGGATTATTTTAATTGGAAGAGAGAGAAAAGTTAAATAAAATATTATTATTTTTTTTAGCTTTGTGCTACAGTGCACATCTATAAATAGATGTGCACTGTAGCTGAACATCTAAAATTTTTGCTTTTACCCCCACTGCTGCAGTGTAGTTTTTAGGAGTAGTGGAGCTAAAATATACCAATATACCTATATAGCACCACTGCTGTGAATGCTCTTATGTCTTCTACTGGTGCTATTCCTTGAAGAATCTTAAGATCCGGTATTGTAGAAGTTGCTGCCTTCTCTAGTCATCAATGGTGCTGATGATCTAAACCTTCAAGGGTGGTCTTGGAGTCACAAACAGGAGAGTTTGTGTTGCTAAACCTTTGAGTGGGATCTCAAAGTCACAAACGGGGGTGTTTGTGTTTTGCAAAGGCCAAAGAAAGAAGGAGTCTGTGGATTCGGAGCTTGCACGTGGTCGTGTCAGTAAGTTCTACTAGTGGGTAGCAATAAGAAGTCGAGCGTAGGGGCTTGTAAGTCTTATTGTATGAACTTCAATTCTTTCTAGTGGATTTGCGTTTTACCTTGAGGATAGATAGGTCAAATCCTCCCCAGGTTTTTACCGGTTTGGTTTCCTGAGTGATCATATCTTGTGTTATTTATCTTTCCGCTGCTTTGCATGATATGATTGTTTTGATTATGATAACCTAGATTTGTTAATTTGGACTAAGTAACAACTTGGCTAATTACCTAGGTTAATCTGATTGTGGTTTTAAGGGGTCTAAAAACTAACAATCTGAATTTGAATTTGCTGGGTTTGTATTTTTGTTTTGAATTTCTTAATTTATTTAAAATTGAAATTTTAAAGTTTGAAAGTATTAATTTTAAAAATTTAAATTTAAATTTTAAAAAAAAAAAAACTTTTGATTACTGAAAATTAATTTTTGGTAATCAAAGTTTTTTTTTTAAAAAAAAATAAAATTTAAGGGTATATAGCTGCGTTTTTTAAATGCGGCTGTAGATTGAGGACCTATAGCCACGTTTTAAATGCGGCCATTGGTCCGATCCTATAGCCACGTTTTAAACGCGGCTATAGGTCCTGGTCTTAGGCCACGTTTTAAACGCGACCATAGGTCCTGGTTTTAGGCCGCGTTTGAAAAGTGCGACCATAGACCCCCTCAGGCCTATAGTCACGAGGTTTAGGCCACATTTGAAAACGCGGCCTAAAAAAACGCGGCTATAGGCCAAATAGTCCTATAGCCACGTTTTTCTGACCTATAGCCACGTTTTTCTGACCTATAGCTGCGTTTTAAAAACGTTTCCATAGTACAAATGTGACTCAAATTCTACTGACACACACACACACAATGAGAGAGAGAGAGAGGATGCATGCCCATTTCTTTATTTCTCTAGAGCAAAGGTATTATTAAGGTGGTGAAAACATTCATACAAGTAAATATTTTGGTAATTCTTGAAAAGAGTTCTGCTGTCAAAATTATTATTTAAGGAAAAAATAATACAAGGTCTAATTGTACATTTTTTGGGTTATTGTTTTTTGTTATGACAAACTATAGAAATAGAAGCCTTTTAATGGGAGTAATAAATTTATTTTCCTTAGTTTTAGAAACTTTCAAGCTTATGAGTCTATACTCTAGTAAAGTTAAAATTGTCATAGCTCACCACCGCACATCACCGGTGTGATGATCACTCTACAAGTATAAGTGTTTGTGGCCTATGGGGTGTGGGAGGTAAGAGCTGTGGTTCAAGTCTCCAAGAGAGAGCTTCTGATGCGACATGCGAAAGTGTTAAGAAGCAGAACACGTCTACTTCTAAAAAAACAAGAAACAAAAGACGTTTGCTTCTGAAAATAACTTCGAATCCACGAGGGTTCCTCGAATCCACAGGAGAAAGAGTTTGGAATCCACCAGAAAATAGAAAGACAAAAGCCTGAATTTTATTAATTGAATAATTATTCAAAAAACGTGTACAGATTTAGGGGCCTAATTAAGGGCTCCGTAAAACTTGACAGATAAGAAAATATATTCTAAAATAACTCCTAATTAATACCTAACTATAACGAGAAATTTGACCTAAAAAACATTAAAATCACCTAAAAACAAGGAAATAATAACCATAAACCTAAAATAACGAAAATTACAAATTAAATGCCAAAATTAATAAATTACAATTGTAGGGATGATAGACTCAGTAGTATGTATTGGGCCGAGGGCCTGGTCCGAGGATGCCTAATAGTCTGATGACGGGTAAATGTTGTTATGGGGGTCGGCATTATTGAATAAAGAAAGGAGATTGGTCATGATAATCCAAGAAGGTAGTCCGAGGAGGGATACTACCTCGGCTGAGTGAAGCAGAGGTCAAAATGGTGCGGTCTGCCATCTAGAAGCAACGTTCCAAGAGATTCTGTTGATAAATGAAAGTTCAAATATGTGTAAAAACACCCTTGAACGTTTAGACCCCCAATAACAAATTACCAATTCACGCTTTAAATCAAACAATTAATGTGCGGAACATGAACTAAAGCATAACACAGAATTGGTAAACAATCTAAGCCAATTAAAATCACATCCACAGCAGGAAATAAAAGGCAAAGATAAAGGAAAGGAAGATGCAAACACAAGGACAACACGCGATGTGTTATCGAAGAGGAAACTGAAGCCCTCGGCGTAAAACCTCTCCGCCGCCCTCCAAGCGGTCAATAATCCACTAGAAAATGTAGTTGGGGTACATGAACAGCAATAGACCCTCCAAGCCTAATCTACCAGATGTACCTAAGCCCTCCAAGCTTCTTGCTCCAACGAGGTTGCGCCGAACCTATTTCTTTTCTAGCTTCCCGGATTCCGCTACTACACCATAGCATCAACCAATGAATATTGGTTCCTTCCTAACTGCTTCCCAGAACACCAAACAACCCTCTCACAGTAATGGATATGGTGAGAACAAGGTTTTGGTAAAAAGGCCTCTCAAGGATTTGGCAATGGAGAGGAAGAGAGTTAAGGAATTTGAAGAGACTCTAATGTTAAGATTGTAGATGGTTCAATCTTGTTTTGCTCTAGGGTTTCTCTCTCAAAATTCTCTCTGGAAGCTCTCTCTCATTTGTGGGTAAACGGGGTATTTATACTGAGATGAGAGAGGAATGTGAAACGTCAGGTTTTTCAAAACAGGGCTGGCTCGCGGCTTGACCTCGCGGCTTGACTGAGTCGCGAGATCCAGTCGCGAGTTAACCGTATGGCCAGTTGTCCTGTTTTGTCCTGTAGTGCTCCAGCTGGCATGACTGTTCACCTTCCGGCATGCTTGGCACGTGTGCTGCGTCTGGCGACTTGAAGCCGCGAGACCCAGCCGCGAGTCTCTGTTTTCTTGCACACTCTTGAGCAATCTTCACTCTATCTCACTCACTACCCTTACAACAAGCCCACCTAAATACAGGGTTACTAAATGCTGAAATACAAGCAAATTTGGCACGAAATAAAGCCAATTAGATGGTTGAATAAATTTCAACCTTACAATAAAGATATACATCATGAAAGCACTAAACAAAGGAAATCTATGAAATATGTAAGAGAAAGCTGCTACCATCGCATTGAATGCTTTGTAGCTAACTCTCTGGCTGCATTAATGAGGAAGTGATACCTGAACAGTAATTTTCAGCCTTATAGCTACTCCTAGAGATTTCAAGAAGGTGCTAATGGGACAAGGATCAATACCAAGGATTGGAGAATTAAGAGAAAAATACTGTAACAACAAGAACTATGCTTGTAATCAAATTCAAAAGATATATACAAGAACTGATCTCCTCGGATTGTGCCGAAGACAATTTTCTTTAGATAAAACCAGTACATCTTTACTTTATTGTCATTTGGATCCATTATAATTGTCACCCAACCCATTAGAGCCTAGTTTTCTAACCCACTCTCTACAAATTCATTGTATTGGGCTCTTTGGGCCTAGATACTTTTACCTTTTGGGTTTAGGAACCAAATTGTGTCCTTACAACAATAATAAAATAGTAAATTGTGTCCTACGTCTGACCTCTCCACTTGAAACAAACTCATCCTTGAGTTCATTTTTGAAATTTGAAATCTTCCGCTCCAAATAAACAAATACTTCAAATGCTTACGCCCCTTGATCTTCTTTCCATACTTGCAACTCATTAATGGAATAAACAAATCAACTTGAATTTCTTTTTCCGTAGTCTTCATGCAATTGTAGAGATTTACCAAATAAGAACTGACAATTGAATCAAATCTATCAACCCCAATAAAATCAATAAACTTTGTTTCGGTGTCACCCACCAAGATAATAGGAGCTTGAATGTTGCAATCATCTAACTTGACTTTATCGAGATCGTTGACAACTTCTTCTATAATTTCTTCTTTAATGGTTTCTATTATCTCGATTTCAAGATCTTTCTCTATAATAGGGTCTTCATTAATCTCCTCTACAATCTTGATTTCAGGTTCTTCTATAACAAGGCCTTCATTAATTTTTTCAGAAATCTCTATATTTTCTTCTTTGACTTCTACATATTCTTCAAGAACAATATTTTCTTCAACATGCAATTCTTCCTTTAATGGTGGAATATTTGGCTTTTCAAAATAATTCAAGTATGAACTTCTTGGCCAATAATAATCTTGTATTGTATATGACAAGATTTCTTCACAATCCAAAGGATAAAATTTGATAGCAAGCATCTTTTTCATCATTGGCCATGAACGAATTTTGTCTTTACTTTGTTGGATTCTATCAGATTGTACTCGTTCCCACTAACGTAAGGCATACTTACTAAGTTTATACAAAGCATGCCTAACTTTTCTCTCATAATAAACATTCTCAAAGTCAAATAAATGCTATTCTTTCCATGCTCCAATGACGGCATCCTAGCAAAGATATTTGTAAGTGCTAGCTGTACGTCACATACTACTTGATAAGTTTTTTGTCACCGAAATTGTTACAGTCTCATACCTCAGCTACCAGACCAGGATAAGTCAAGGCTCTGATAACAACTGATGCGAGATGCAGAAGCGTTAAGAAGCAGAACACGTCTACTTCTAGAAAAACAAAAAACAAAACACACTTGCTTCTGAAAATAACCTCGAATCCACGAGAGTTCCTTGAATCCAAAAGGAGAAAAGGTCTGGAATCCACCAAAAAATAGAAAGACAACAGCCTGAATTTTATTGATTGAATAATTATTCAAAAACGTGTACAGAATAGGGGCCTATTTAATGGGCTCCGTAAAACTTGACAGACAAGAAAATATATTCTAAAATAACTCCTAATTAATACCTAACTATAATGGGAACCAAATTTGACCTAAAAAGTATTAAAAGCACCTAAAAACAAAGAAATAATAACCCTAAACTTAAAATAACGAAAATTACAAATGAAATGCCAAAATTAATAAATTACAATAATTAAATAGTAAATTGTGTCCTACATCAGAGCTTCACACATATATACACTTAGATTAGGTTAGAGTAAAATTTATATCTTGTATAAAAAAAATTGTCATTGCTCAAATCTTAGTGGGAATCATCATTTGTCTTGTAAAAGATACAACTAGAGAGAAAAAAGAAGCTTGAGAACTAGAGAGAGTTTTGGGAATTTCTCTATATTGCATTGAATGAATGAATCTGTACAAGAATTGAGTTATATACCAAAAACAGAAAAGAAACTAACTACCCAAACTATAAGCAAAATTTGTTACAACACGTGTGATAAGCCACATGTGTGTTTTACTCGTGAGAATAAATAAACTATCTAAACTATTTGTAATATAGCTACCAATTAACTAGACTCTGTCGTTTAGCTTGTTTTCCTTCTGAACTTCTTTATTTCTCTTTTGATCTTTAGAATCTTGACACTCCCCATCAACATAAGAGCCAAAATTATGAATATTAACAATGCTCATCTTGGTAAGTAGAGAAACAAGCTATTGGCTACTAAGAGCCTTTGTAAGCAAGTCTGCCAATTTCAAGTGTGTAGGAGTGTAAAACAATCTAATTACTTTCTCTTGTACCTTGTCCCTAACCACATGGCAATCTACCTCTATGTGTTTAGTTCTTTTATGGAATACTGGGTTCTCTTCTATATACATTACTGCTTGATTATCACAGAAAAGTAGAGTTGGTTGTGGATGATAAACCTTAAAATCCCTCAACAATGCTAACAGCCAAGTTATCTCACACACAGTCACAACCATAGCTCTATACTTTGCCTTTGCAGATGATCTTAAGTCTATGGACTACTTTTTAGACTTCTATGAGATTAGAGACTTTCCCAAGAACACACAGTAACTAGTAGTTGATCTTCTAGTGTCAACACATGATGCCTAATCAGCATCTGTGAAAGCCTTTAAGTGTAAATCTGATTTGGAAGATAAAAGAATGCCTTGACCAGGACACCTTTTGATGTATTGTAAAACTTTATAGGCTGCATCCAAATGCAGTTTTCTAGGCTTAGAGATAAATTAGCTAAGTTTATGCACTGAATATGTTATATCAGGTTTGGTAATGGTAAGGTATAACAACCTACCAACTAATCTTTTGTATACCCCTTGATTAGTTAGTAACTCTCCATGAAATTTACTCAACTTCAGGCTTTATTCCATTAGAACTCTGGAAGGTTTACAACCTATCATCCTTGCATCTTTTAGCACCTCTAATGCATACTTTATCTAACACAAGGTTATCCCTTTATCTAATTGATGACTTGCATAATTGAGTGTAATTTATCACTTTCAACTTTAAACTTTAGTCTAATTTTACTTATTTTGTTGATTTTAGACTTGATTTTTGTTATTTAAATTTTATTCTAGATTTGAAGAAAATAAAGATTTATTCAAATAAAAGAAATGTGAAGCATCTAAAGAGAATATTTTTGGCCTTGGAAGTTGGCAAGAAAAAGAGAATGAGGCGCTGAAAAAGAAAGAAGAAAAGGAGGCACTGAACAAAAAGAAAGGGGGCGCTGAAAACAGAAGCAGAAAAAAAAAAAAAAAAAGACGCTGAAACAAGAAGAAAAGAAGGAGAAAAGAAGAAGGGGTGCTGAACTGAACAGAGGCTGAACGAGATCTATTGAGCATTCTTTTTCTTTCCAATCTTCTCAGAAAAAATTATGGTGAACTCGTTTGTGTTGGATTTAATTTTTAGCATGAACTAACTTTCTTTATTCTAGGAAAACGATGTAATCTAGTTCCGAACTATGCTTGCTTTTCTATGTTAATTTGAACAAATTCTCTTCATGTTTGTTTGATTTATTCTAAGCTTATTGCTTCTAATTAACTGGCCATTAATTAGATGATTTTAATCTTGTGATTTGCTGTCAAAAGAGGGAATTAAAGGATAGATCTTGAATATTTCAACATAGGTAAATATAGAAATTGAAAGACTTGTATGAACCTATGTAGTATTAAAATCGTTGGTCTTAATGCTTTCTTGTTTTATTAAATTGCATACTCTTGTGTAAAATGATGAACAAGAATGTTTCCAATTGATTGTCGAAAGAGGCTTTTGGATGAGTTTGGAGATTGCTAACAAACAGAGAGAATTAAATTCAATTAGCTAGATGAGTAAAGCATAGTGAGGAATTAGGTGAAATCGATTTCCTAGAAGTTTTCTTCCCATCAAATTGATTTTTGAGCAACATCTCCTTTTTCCTTTGCATATTTTCTTTAATTTGATTTTATTTTAAATTCCAATTACAAAAACCTTAGTGACTTCTCTAGATAAAATCGAGATTAGCATAATTTTGGTATTTATCAAAAGTAAGTTACCAATCCCTGAGGACGATACTCTTCTCATCACTTTACTATAAAACTACAATACTGTGCACTTGCAGTTTTGCACCGATCACTAATCCAGCCACTTCAAGTCCAAGGAAGTATTTTAAATTCCCATGGTCTTTAAGTTTAAATGGCTGATCCGAAAAGACCTTAAGTTCTTCAATATCCTTGACATCATTACTTGCAATGAGGATGTCATCAACATAGACTAATAAAGCTATGAATGAATTCTGGAATTTCTTAGGTTGCGTTTGTTTCAGTGTAAAATATTTTCCGGGTGTAAAATAATTTCAGGTGAAAATATTTTTGGGAAAGGAAAATATTTTCAAGTGTTTGGTTGCATTTCAAAAAATGCTTTGGAAAATATTTTCTAGTGTTTGGTTGTGTTCCTGAAAATGCTCTAGAAAACCCATTTTTATCATGTTTCTCACATTTTCTTAGGATCCAAACATATATTATTACAAAGAATCAAAATATATAAACAATCAAAGAAACAAAAATCAAAACAAAAAAATCAGAAAAGCAACGAAGCGTGAGAGAGGGACTTAAGTGACAGAGAGAGAGAGAGATCGGCGGCGGCCAGTGGGGGTTTGAGAAATGGGTTTGCAAAATGGGTTCGTCGGAGTGGTGGGTTTGAAGAATGGGTTCGTCAGAGTGGTGGGTTCGTCAGAGTGGTGGGTTTGAGGAATGGGCTTTCTGGGTTTCTGGGTTTCGGGTTGAGTTTGAACAGGAAAAAATGGAGGGGACGACGAAGCTAGAGGGGACGACTCGCCGGTGCTTTGGGCATTGCTCGACGAA
Source organism: Quercus tomentella (assembly GCA_028535165.1). NCBI lineage: Eukaryota > Viridiplantae > Streptophyta > Magnoliopsida > Fagales > Fagaceae > Quercus > Quercus tomentella. The sequence goes on along the minus strand of JAPQVY010000122.1, from coordinate 19,296,177 downwards.
CAAGCTCGGTCTTGGGTGGGTCGAGGACGAGATCGGTTTTGGGTGGATCGGAGTGAAGGAAACTCATCGTGGGTGGATCGGCGAAGTGTGGGTCGGCGTAGTGTGGGTCGTCGGACTGGAGCTCGGTCTGTGGAGGCTCACCGTTTCTCTCTCTCTTTCTCTCTCTCTCTCTCTCTTTGCGCGTTGAGTCCGGAAATGGTTTGAAGTGAAAATAGAAACATAAAATGATTTCTGGGTCAAAGCCTTTATTTTTACGGTCAAATGAAATGCATTTCCGGAAATTCTATTTTCCATGCGCAACCAAACACACGGTTTTACAGAAAATGATTTCCTGAAATGGTTTGAAGCCAAAACAAACGGACCCTTAGTGATAAAGAGTAATCTAATCTAGACTGTCAAAATCCACACTTCAAAATGGTGGTTGAAAACTTGGAGTACCACTGCCTTGAAGCTTGCTTAAGTCCATATAATGACTTGTTAAGCTTGCAGACCAACTCCCCCTTGCTGTAAAAGCCTTAAGGAAGCTACATATAGACATCTTCAAGAAGCTCACCATGAAGAAAAGCACTATTCACATCAAGCTGAGTCAAGTGCCAACCTCTCACAGCAGAAATAGCAAGTAATGTCTTGACAGTAGCCATCTTTGCCAAAGGGGAAAAAGTTTTAGTGAAGTCAAGACCTTCATGTTGAGTAAATCCCTTAGCAACCAACTTGGCTTTGTACCTGTCAATAGACCCATATGACTTATATTTCACTTTGTACACCCACTTGCATCCAATAGCTTTCTTATTTGAAGGTAAAGGAGTTGGGGGGGGGGGGGGGGGGGTCCAAGTATGATTAGACTCCAAGGCAGTAATTCAGCATCCATTGCCTCCTGCCACTTAAGGTCCTTGTCAGCCTTATGATAAAACTTAGGCTCAGAAACATTGGTAATAAGGGAACAAAAATAGGCATAGGATGGAGATAATTTGGATGAATCAACATAATTAGATAAGGGATATTGGGTACTTGATTTAGCTGGAGAATGACTAGACTTGTTGGAAGAATTGGAATGAGCAAACTAATCACAAGCAATAGAGTTGCATTTATATGATTGCAAATAAGATGAAGGCTTGGAAATCCTTTGAGATCTCCTTAGAGATGGATCTGTATTCACAAGTTCGGCAGAATCTGCTATAGGAAGAGATGCAAGTGCTGCATCATTTGCAGAAGGAATAGGAACTTAAGAAGTTGGAGGAATAGGATCAGGTGGAAGAATAGGGTTAGCTGTATGGATAGATGAAGATGGAATAAGCTTAGTTGCAGGAATAGGTGGAGATGAAATAAGCTAAGAATCAATAGATGGAGAAACAAAAGGAAATAGAGAATCTGGAGGGGATGCCATAGATGGAAAAAGATGAGGTAAAGAAATATTTGAATGGGGAGAAGAAGAATAGGTAGAAGAAATGAAGGGAAAAATGGTTTCATGAAAAAACAATCCCTGGAAACAAAATTTTTCTTGGAAACCAGATTAAGCAGCTTGTAGCCCTTACACCAAATGGATAACCAATGAAAACACAAGGGGTGGATCTAGGTTCAAATTTAGACCTATTATGGGCTAAAGTAGAGGCAAAACAAAGGCATCCAAACATCCTTAAATGATCATAGAAAGGAAGTTTGTTATTAGTTTATATAGTTTCTTAAAGGGTGACTTGGTTTGCAAAATAAGTGAAGGCAACCTATTGATTATATGTACAGCAGTAAGAACAAAATCACCCCATAGATAAAGAGGTATATTAGAGTGAAATTTAAGTACTTTAGCCATGCTGAAAATATGTTGGTGTTTCCTTTCCACTACTGAGTTCTATAGTGGAGTGGCAACACATGAGTGCTAATGGATAATACCATTAGCAGGAAAAAAATCTTTTAAGAAAATTTTTGGAGCATTGTCAATTCTAAAGACCTTGATCTTGGTGTGGAACTAAGTACATATCATATTATAAAAGGAAACTATAAAAAATTTGATCTCTGATTTAGATTTCATGAAATAGACCCATGTGGATCAAGTGGCATCATCCACAATGGTAACGAAATAATTAAATCCTTCTTGAGTAGGTTTATAAAAGGGACCCCAAACATCACAATGTATGATATCAAAAGCATGATCAGATAAGTGATTAAAAGAAGGAAAATGAAGCCTTTTTTGCTTAGCAATAGGACAAAGAATACAATCTTTATTGCTATGAAAATTGATTACATCAGGAAGAGCATTGTGTAAAGCACTAAGCTTATTATCAAATGCATGCCTAAGTCTAAGATGCCAAATATATTGCTTAGAAACAATATGAATGTTGGAAACAGAATGAGCAAAAGAACTGAAAATTGACTGCAGAATTGAAGAAGCTTCTGAAATGGATTTGCAATTTGCTGATTTTTGTAGCAAGTAAAGATTGTTGTGCAGTTTACCCACTCCAATTGTGTTCCAACATGAAAGGTCATGTATGAAACAAAAGTTGGAAAGAAAAACAAGGCAACATGATAGGGATTTGGTCAAATTACTAACTGATATCAAGTTAAATGTGAAAGAAGGAACACACAGGACATTCTCAAGGACTAAAGTAGATGTCACTTGAATTGTTCCTATATGTGTGACAGTAACTCTTTCAACATTAGGCAACTAGACAAAGGTAGATATAGAACTATGATATTGGTAAACAAAGTGATAGAGTGAATGATATGGTCCGTGACCCCAATGTCAAGAACCCATGTTTCATTATCAAAGGCAATCTTATTTGCAAGATTAACAACAAATACAGAATGTTGTATACTCAAACACATGGAATCTTGAAAAATATCACAAGAAATACCTGAGAGAGCATTGGGATTGATGGCAGAATTAGTTGAATGCATAGCAACATTAGATCGAGATGAAAAAGCATGAGAACTCAGCATGGATATCAGTTGTTGACATTATTATGAAGTGAAAGGAAAGAAGTTGTTGTTCTATTGTGCAGTTTCAGACTGGCATTGATCACTTCAACACTGACCTGATTAGCCATTGTAGGTCTTCCTTTTTGCTTGTAACTAGGAGAATAACCAACTAGCTTATAACATTTCTCCATGATGTGGCCAAGTTTGCTATAGTGGCTACACACGGGCCTTCCTTTCCCAGTATTCCCTTTATAATTCTTGCCATCATTGCTTGAAAAACCAAAACTTTCATTAAAACCTTGATTCTTGACAGCAAGGGCAATTGATTCAACTAAAGGACTTACATTGAATTCCAAAGATCTCTGCCTTTCTTCTTCAATCACCAATGTAAAAGCCTTATCTATCAAAGGAATAGGCTTCATCATGAGGATCTGAGTTCTAACTTGTGAAAAGGAATCATTCAATTCATTAAGAAACTACATGATTGAATCTTGATGCTGAAAATTGCTAATCTTGTCATTCACACCACAAGTGCATTTGCCACATGAACCACATGGTAAAGGCCTGAAATTTAGCAATTGATCCCATTAGGATTGGAGACCTATGAAAAAGTTTGTCGCTATTGAATCTTTTTGCCTTGCATTACAGTGAAAATTTGCTTCTGAGGCTGTGAAATTCTCAATCCATTGGCTTGAGAAAACCAATTCTTAAGAGCATTCCAAACCTCAAATGTTGTGTCTCTGTAGATAACACTAGCTGTGACGTGAGGTGAAACTGAATTCAAGATCCAAGAGGAAATCTTGCACTTCGTTTAAGCTTGCTTCTCGAGTGGAGTGATTGCCATTGAAGCATTGATGCTTCCATCAACGAATCCGAGCTTGCTTTTAGTATCCAAGGCCATTTTCATGGCTCTAGCCCAAGTAGGGTAATTGTCTTCAGTCAAAGGCTAAGAGACCAGAATTGCACTAGGTGTTTCATCGTGATGTAGAAAGAATGGACTCTAAGGATCGTTCATTGGTGAAAGTAAAAGTTGAGAAGAAGAAGAAGAACTTGGATCAGAATTGGACGCCATTGAAAGCTCGTGCTCTGATACCATGTAAAAGATACAACTAGAGAGATAAAAGAAGCTTGAGAGCTAGAGAGAGTTTTGGGAATTTCTATATATTACATTGAATGAATGAATCTATACAAGAATTGAGTTATATACCAAAAATAGAAAAGAAACTAACTACCCAAACTATAAGCAAAACCAGTTACAACACGTGTGATAAGCCACGTGTGTGTTTTACATGTGAGAATAAATAAACTATCTAAACTACTTATGGTATAGCTAACAATTAACTAGGCTCTGTCGTTTAGCTTGTTTCCCTTTTGAACTTCTTTCTTTCTCTTTTGATCTTTCTTCCTCTTCTGATCTTTAGAATCAATCTTGACACATCCATTACAAAAAGTCTCCAACTTTGATATTAAACTTATTGGAACAGAAACTTACAGTTTTATCAAGAACAACTACATATCTCTATGATGGTGAGACCTAGGTTTTGCCTGTCTAAGGAAACATATCAAAGGAAAATTAAAATAAAAAAATCCAACAATTAAGACAAAGATTCTTGAATCACTAGCCTATATATATATATATATATATATATATATATATATATGTATGTATGTATGTATGTATGTATGTATGTATGTATGTATGTATGTATGGTGAACACAACACTTGATGATAGATCGACCTTGGAGGATTCTATCTCTTGACTACTAGATTTATCAAGACTCGAGGACTCATATGATCTTTGGAATGTTCCTTGGATTACAAGAGACCAACAACATTAATTTGAGAGTAATAAAATAATAAAGTAGATCTATATTTAAAAACAAGAAGGAATCCAAATCATCTCATTTCCTCATGGCTCATCATGCATAGCTTATTACCAACTATGGTTTACAAGAAGCAAACTAAAAGTGCGAACATGAGTCTCTCTCTTAGTCTCATTGGTCTTCATTTCACACTGAATAAAAATCATTTGTCCTCGTTTTTCTTTTTCATTTTCCACTACTAGGAAAAATGTTTATTGAAACCAGAAAAATTGTTGCAATAACATTAGTCATTGCAATAGTTGATACGGGGTGTTGCAATAAAATTTGAGGTAATAGATTTGTGCAACAAAAAGTTTTGTTGCAACAAATATTTTAATGACAACTTTGGTGTAATGATTTATATATTGTTGTAATAAATAATTTACAGTTTCGAATATCTTGTAGGTATAGGCTACTACTTTATGAATTTTATTGTAATAGATTGCAAATAATTGACCAAAATAAGTTGGATTAAATTAGTGCAATGATATCTTAATTGTAATGTATAATTACTTCACTTTGTCATTGCGATAAATTATGAAATAATTAATATCATGTTATTGCGATGATATATTCGTTGCAGTTTCGTATTTGTCATTGCAATAGATTGTAAAAGAATTAATATCAAATTATTGCAATGATAATTTAATTACAATAAGCTATTAGTTCGAATTTTTTGTTGCAATAGATTGCAAAAATAATTGGTATCAATTTATTGCAACAATTTCTTCAATTTAAGTTATTGCAATAATTTTTCCTAATATATGTGATAATAGCTTAATTTTGCATATTTATATCATTATTAGAAAAACATTATCATACTTATTTTGAGTTAATTCATGCATTTTATAGTTAATTTTGGAATAATGCTAAATAATCAATTTTGTGCTTAATTGAATTTTAATGCGTGAATTTGTCTTTTGTAGGATAATGAAATTAAATAAGTGGATTTATGCAAAGAAGAAAGCTAATGGACTTTAATTTTACAAGGGGCATGATGAAGTCAAAGAAGGCCAACCCAATTAAATTCAAGTGCAATTGGAGCAAGGAATCAAAGGAAATTCACACCTAATCCAAGTCCAATTCGGATTAGGATTCTAGCTTGCACACCAGTTAGTATTTGGAGCATAACTTTCGGCGCAGATGTCCAATCGAGATGATTCAAGTTGGAAAGCTAACTTAAAGGGCTACAACTTTGTAATTTACCAAAAGTCGGAATTCTGAAGTTAAATGGGCCAAAAACGTCGGTTAAGTGAAGCCTAAAAACTTGGGATTTTCTCCAAACGGGAGTTCAACTTGTAATAGGATTCCTTGACCTATTTAAAGGCTATTTAGGGCAAAATTCAGAGGGGAGCTGCTGTAGAACAAAATTTAGGTTTTCTTAAAGTTTCTTTATAGTTTTTAGAGTTCTATTTGTGTTATGGCTTGCTAGAAGTCTTGCTAAGGCAAGGGGTGAAACCCAATCGTTTATTGGTATGTTCTTAACAATTATTTATTGGTTTTAATGCTTATGTTTTTATGTTTTTGATTGTTTTACTCATCTATAAAAGTGTTTAATTCTGTATAATCCTTTGATTTATCGTAGACCCCGGGCACGTTAAATGCTTAGTATTCCCTGCGAACTAATTCACTAGTTTTGTTTTGCCAAAAATCAATCAATTGCATGAAACTACCTTAGACAATTAATTCTTGAGTTTTTATTGTTAAATCATCCGACTAAGATCATCCTTCGTATGAATTTTAGTTGAGTTATAAAATAAATATTGTTAAGACTACCAATAGATGTGTTGTGTGTGGATCCCTAAACCTTAGCACCTTAATATATTATTATTTTCTCTCAATTTAAATTACCTTTACTAAACTATCAAAAATATCTTCAATTGAACTTTATTATTTTAGTTTTATTGTCTTGAGGTTTGCTAATCAATTCCCTTTTCCCTGTGGATTCGACCTCGGGCTTACTGAGTTATTACTTTGCGACAATCCTGCATTTGGGAGCATTATTTAAGTCGCAGCAATATGCTTCTATTGCGACCAAAAATTGTAAAAGTTATTGCAACTTATTATTTTTGATGCAATAATTTAATACTTTTAAGTTACTATTGCAACAATTTTAACTTGTAGATGTAATATTTTTTCTAATACTACTGTACATACTTTTGTTGTATTAACCCTTGATTTTTTTTTTTTTTTGGTGTAGTGATTGTGGTAGATGTAAGCAAATATAATTGCTTCCCAGGCATTGTGGTCTTTTAAAACCATATACATCCATTATATAGCCAGGGATTGTAGGTTTGCACTTCACATGCTGCATTATTTCCATTGCCTAAAATGAGCTCTAAGAGAAAAATTGTCCAGCCTCCTATACTAGGCAATGCCATGTGAGGGACTTGCCATTTGCTCTCAAAACTTCAAACAGCTTCGCAAGACGATAGAAATTGTGGGCATTCCTTGTATGTCCTAAATATAGTATCTATCCCCACACGCGAGACCACTCCCTACACATTAACATTTCTCTATTCTTTTACCCGACCAGCTTTTATCTTTCTTCTCTTTATGTGCTGATCATATAACTCTAATATAAAATATACATATATTAGTTATAAAAAGTAAAAACTAGGGTCCGATTGCCCATTTTATGGTATGCCTGTCATGACAAGAAAGTGAAAAATGTTGGTACTACAATATTTTATATAACTTTTGCCATAACATGCCACATGGTGAGTTATGAGTGGTGGAGGAAAAATTGGGGAGGCACAGTGGTGAGATCGGTGAGTGCGTGGGTTGGATATTTGGGTTACAATTTTGTTTTGTTGGCTAGTTGTTTTTGGTAGATGGTTGTGGTTTTGCTTTGTTTTTTTGTTTTTTTTTTCTTCCTGCAATGGGTTAGATCAGCCACTAGTGATTGCTTGGCTAGGATGCGTTAGTGGATAGGAATGTTATTGGTGAGTGTGTGGCTGAAATTTGGTGGAAGAGGAAGGTGGTTGAGATTTTGTTTTTGCAGTGGCTGGTTGTTTTTGTGGTGGTTGGGTGGTGGTTTGTTGTGATTTTGGTGGATGGTTGTGGTTATGCTTTGGTTTTTTTCTTTTTCTTTTCTCCTTGTAGTAGGTTGTGGTTGCCACGGTGGTGCCTGTGGCTTGCAGTGGTGGTGGGTTGTGGTTGCTACAATGGTGGTTATGGTAGGTGGAGTGGTGGTAGTGGTGGTGGAGAAGGTGGTTGCTATAGTTTTTTGTGCGCTTGTTTTTTATTATTTTAATGAGTAGTTTATATTATTTTAAATGAAGTGGTAATAAACTCAAATGCCTACCTCTTTCTATTTCATTTGTGGTAAACTAATCTCAAATAACTCATATGGTTTTCTTTTGGGTAGGATGATAATGAGCAAAGTTCATCCTCGGATTGATTCGGCATTGCAAGTCTGAACAAATAAAGGGTAACTTCTTCCTACTAATTATTTCTTCCTTTGCTACTTTTGTCATTTGACTAAAATGTCAATTAATTATTTTAATTGTCTCAAAAACTCCCACCAAAGAAATTACCAGCAAATTTTATAGAGAAATTTAACAAACTTTAGCCAAACTCATGACACAGTCACCAACGGTTCTATCTAATATATGTGTTTTAACTAACAAGTAAAAACAATTCACACTAGGAAAAATAAAAAATAAAATAAAATAAAAGCCTTAGTGAGCATTACTAGGGCAATAAATGAATCGAGTTTTGTCAAATTGTGAAGCTTGGCAATAAAAGTAAAATGTTTAAATTTAGTTTGAACTCAAACCAAGCCTAGGAACAATGTTTGAACTCGAGCTCATCAAAAAGTCTAAAAGCTTGAGTTGGCTTGATTCATTGGTTAAGCAAACTTTAAGCTTAGTATCAAGCTCGTGAGCACGAGATCCAGTACAAGTACATTATCAAGCCCATTTTGATTTAGATGAGTAGTCTTAATTACCAATTAATATCAAGCTCTTGGCATGTGTTGAGGTCCCCTTTTTTTTTTGGCTAGGTAGTCTTCTCGTTGATAATCTCTTTAATGAAAATTCAGGGAACTTGTGTACAGTGGTGGTTGATTGAGATGTGAACTTAAGTCCCATGTTCATAGTATCTTCCTAGTGTTAGGAAACTATGTCATTAATACATGGAATTTGCAGTTAAAAGCCAAGCCTGTCTTCTTTGTTTCATAGTACTATTTACCACCAAAAAAAAAAAAAAAATGAGAACATATTATTTGGTTAGCTATTATGCAAATTTGTGTATTGAACTTTATAATTTTTCACAACAGATTTGCATTGATTTTTTCTTGAAATAGCATGAAAGAAGCTTAGTGATTTTGGGATTAAGATGGTTTTGTAATATCTTTTGGGGGTTTTTTCCTTTGATAAAAGGATTTGGTTGTCTAATTTACTAACGAGTATTTGAGGATTGGTTTCCTAGAGCAACTATATGGGTCTTGTTGTCTCATGTATTGAGATAAATTTATTTTAAAGTGTGTTCATTTGCATTTGAAATGATTTTGACATATGTGAATGTGATTATGCTTGTTGCATGCCAAGTGTTTTGTAAATTACCTCTATGAGTTTTGAGATTGGATTACTTGACTTTTGGTTGTGATAATTGTTATATGAGGTTATGGGTTGCATTCCTAGTTGTTAATATATGCTAACAAATGTAGCTTTAAGGTTTATCTATACACTATTTTATATTGAGTATTCTTTTTTCTAAAACACTTAAACAACTATAGCTGGAGGTATGTTTATTTTCTTCCGCAACTCTAAATTTATTTTTACATTTGGTATCAGAGTCATCTTTCATGCGATGTTTTTATTAGAATATATATATAATGTATTCAATTGGTAATGGATGTCTTATTGTGTTATTTAGTAATGTTGTTGTTAAATATTTAGGTTGGTGATGATGCAAGTGACCACTCTCCTACAGCGCAAAATCAATCATCAAGCTTGTGGTTTTTTTTTTTTTTTAGTTTGCAACTTTGATATAACATTCTAGATATTTGGAATTTCTTGTATTAGGCATAACAATTATTATAGCTAGAAATTGTATTATTGTATTATATTAATTTCATAGTTTGAATATGTTTGATTAATGTGGGGTTTATATTGGTGTGTCAACTAGATTTAGTCCTTTATTTAATTTTGATTTTTCTTTAGCTATAAACAGGTTGGGAAAACAAAATGCAGGGAAAATATTTTTGCCCAAATTTTTTTTTAAAAGGACCTATAGTAGCGCTTTTGAAACTGCCGCTATAGGCCCTTTAAGCCTATAAAGGCCTATAGCAGCGCTTTTAAAATCGCCGCTATAGGCTAAAAAGACCTATAGCGATGCTTTTAAACTGTCGCTATAACCTTTTTTGTTTTTAAAAAATACCCTATAGTAGTGGTTTAAAAAGCACTATGATAAGATTTCAAAACCATCAGGACCTCTACCGACGGTTTTAAAAGCGCCAGTGTAGGTCATTCGGACCTATTGTCACACTTGTTGTGCAGCGCTATAAAGCATCGGGAAAAAAAGCGCCAGGATAGGGCATTTTGGACTATACTAGCACTTTTTGGGGCTATTCCAACGGTTTAAAAACGCCAGGATAGTCCTAGTTTTTTGTAGTGGTTGTAAGTGATAGAAGAAGTTGATGAGTCTATGTGGGTCCATTATTCCATCACTCTCTTCACATGGACAAGTTGTGACAAAATTGTGGGAATGGTTGTGTTAAGAGACTTAGGTTGAGTTTGGCATTGGCCTAAAAAACTAGTTTTTTTTACTATATAGTTTATTTTTGCTACTATTCATTGGTCCTATTGCATTTTTTGGTACTATTCATGAGTCTCACTGTACTATTTTAACGATATAGTCTTTATCATTTGTATTTGGCTGATTGGCTGAACCCATCTGAACATATTATTATTATTATTATTATTATTAATGAAATAACATTCTAGCTAGAAATTAAGATATTAAATAAAGTATGGGTTTATAATATTAAATATTGTTAAAAAATTATATGGAATTTGATTAATGAAGATATAAATAAATAACTATATATATTAGCAATAATTTCAAAACGATACACTAGTTTTGACTAGTATCAAAATATTTTGTTTCCTTGACCAAATCGAAACAATCTTTGATACATTATTGACTTCATTGCGTAGTGGACATTGGTTCATGATAGTGACAATGACAAAAACCTTTTGGCTAAAGTATATATGAGGTAATTGCACTAAACTTACTTAGGTTTTTTATTTTTATTTTTTTTTTATTACACATTCTTTCGCTCTAATTTTAGAATAAAACATTCATCTCCTTGCGTAGAGTATTTACACCGACATCAATAACAAAAAAATAAAAATCAAATAAAGCTTTAATAAATCCCAAAAAATAAAAAGGCTTTTTAAAAATTTCATCAATTTCCTATTACAAAGATGTACAAATAATTTTTCTTCAATCTTCGGTCATCAATTGCTTATTAATTTTGATATTTTTTCCTGAGTGAATATGTTATATTTTTAGTTTGTCAATTGATACCGCAATTATTTATTTTTATATATCAACCCTTCTATTATATTTTTGGATTCTATAATAGCTCAAAGAAATTAAATTCTATAAGGGTGTATTGTAAAACCTAAGTTTTACCCTTCCAATCTCAACATGCCACATCATCATATTACATATTAAAGAATATGCACAATCACACTCAATCGATTCTAATACCCATTTGAAAATCCAACTTAACTATAAGTTTATTGAGATGTTATTATGTGTGGTAAGATGTATTGAGTTTCAAGTAAAAAGCTTATGTGACAATATATTATTGGATGGTATAAAAACATAGGTTTTACACCCCATTCTTACCAAATTTGGACTCTAGATCAAAAAGATTAAAGATATCTTGAAGAGCTAAGGGAATTGGAACTATTTCACAGGTAAGAATTCAAATACAAAGTAAAATAAAAGACCACATAAAGAAATTCTTTCATTGGTCTCATTAGATCTGATTGATTAAAAATAATTCGTCACTATTTTAGTGAGAAATAGTTAAGAAGAAAATTCTAATGCTGATGAAGCAAAACCTGTACTGTAATGACAGTTACAACATGTTAATTGTTAGGTGTTTATTTACCTAGATAAATACGTATTTTATTTTCTATAGTGCTTCCTACTTTCTAATACAAATGGATTTTCCTGGTGTAAAAGATAATGAGTTTTCAGTGAAACTTCTTTATGGATATTCGTATTCGGTATTCCTACCAGTCTCCTAACATTATGGAAGTTGTGATGTACAATATTGAGATCTTTGATGGGACTTGGGCTCTTCTTGGCCTTTGTTCTCTTGCTTTTGCTTTTACAGTAAAAATTAAGACATTCTTGGACTATTACGTGGATTGCTTCATAAAATTAAGCAAACATGATAGCTCTTACATTTACTACTGGCTTTTGTGTAGAATAAATGCCTAGTACATGGAATAGATGTGGCTACAGTAATTTTAGAAATTTTTGAGACAATGAATGTAACAGTATTTTGAAAACGAAAGGTGAAGAGTAGATTCGTGTAATGAGGTTGATTTATAGTTAATATAAAGTTGTATGTCTTTTGTTGCAAAAGTAGAGTTTAGATTTTGCCTTTGAGCCAATTACTCATCTAATTGACCAGAATTGAATCTTTCGTGTTCCTTGATAAAAAACAAAGATCCCCCAGAGATTAGAAGCATCATTAAATGCTTTTCCATAGCCAAGGAAAGAAACAAGACACAACTATTGCATTCAAACAAAAATTATTTCTAAATGAGTAGAGTTCAAAGTATACCCTCCGCGCATAAACCAGTGTTAAATCCAAGAAATGATTAGAATTTACAGAAATCATGTAGTTGCCTAGTTCACAAAATGATGCTTGGCAACTCAGAAGCCAGGACAGGTAACTCGACTGTTTCATTGATGTCTGGAATATCACACTCGTACCCGTTTGACTTAATTTTCAGGAACACTTGCATCATTCCCATTACCACTGACCGAGACAGATGCTTGCCCTTGGACCTGCAGAAGCATACTAAGTCAATGACCTGTTATAAACTTCAGTTTGCAAGGCTATCAACCTTAATGCCATATGGACTTTCCACAATACAAATGTGACTCTCATTCCACCAAGCTACCAACACACACATACACAAACACAAACACACAGAGAGAGACAGAGCAAAGATGCCAATCTTTCTTTCCCTACAGCTAAAGTGCTAAAAAGGTGGTGAAAACATCCATACAATTAAATATTTTGGTAATTCTTGAAAAGAGGTATGCTGTCAAAATTAATAAATTTTAAAAAAAAAAAAAAAATTACAAGGCCCAATTGTATATTTTTGGGTCACTGATCTTTGTTATTACTACCATAGAAGCCTTTTAATAGGAGTAATAAATTTATTTTCCTCAATTTTAGAAACTTTCAAGCTTATGAGTCTTTACTCTAGTCAAGTTACAACTCAAATCTTAGTGGGAATCATCACTCGTCCATAACAGAAAGTATCCAACTTTGATATTAAACTCATTGGAACAGAAACTTACAGTTTCATCAGGAACAACTGCATATCTCTCTGATAGTGAGACCCAGGTTTTGCCTGTCCAAGGAAACATATAAAAGGAACATTAAAAAACAAAAACAAAAATCCAACAATTAAGACAAAAATTCTTGAATTACTAGCCTATATAGATATATATATATATATATATATATATATATTTTTTTTTTTTCAGTGAATACCGCACCTGATGATGGATCCACATTGGAGGATTCTATCTGCTGCCCACTAGATCCATCAACACTCAAGGACTCTATGATCTTTGGAATGTTCCTTGGATTACAAGAGACAAACATCATTAATTTGAGAGTAAACATATAATTAAGCAGGTTCTATATTTAAAAACAAGAAGGAATCCAAATCATCTCATTTCCTCACGCATAGCTTATTATTTCTACATACGAGCAAATAGAGTAACAATCATTAATGCATGCAAATCCAGATATTGATCCAGATCTAAATGCTATTACCGGTCAACAGATTCCCCATGCCCAAGCTGTCCATTGGTACCTCTTCCCCAAGAAAATACATTTTGCTTTTCGGTAACAGCAAGTGAGTGTCTCCACCCACAAGAGATTTGAACTACTTTCTGCCAAGTGCCAAATAAAATATGCATGAATAATTGAAAAATAAGACTACAAAAAAGAGTACTTACAAAGAAATAAGAGAATAACCGGCCCCATGGGGGGCAGGGGGGGATCTCACTAAGACAAGAAATCAAAAGAAGAAAATCTCTTTATAACTGAATATCTTAACCAATTTAGGTGCTACAGTAATAATAATGTGCCTGCTCATGGGGAAATTTAACTTGCACAGGAGAGCAATGATCAACATTGTCACCAGCTCCAACCTGTCCAAACTGTACATAAAAGAGACAAAGAAATAAAATCAACCAAAAGGTTTTACGTACAAAATAAATTAGCTAGTGCAGGTGAAGTACAACTTAAGAGATGTAAAATTTCAAAAAGAGTGACAATTGAAGTTGTCAAATTTCCATGACAGAAAATTAGTAACAATATTATTACCACGTTGAACAAACATGGCATGAGTTAGGATATGGGCATTGACACCACAAAATGGTTGAAAAAAAAATATTCATGAACAAGGGAGCTTTTGCAAAATATTTTAAAGACAATAAAATTTAAAAAAGAAGAAGAAGGTAGATAGCTAGCCTTATTCCAGCCCCAGCCATAAAGTTTTCCATCAGATGTAATTGCCATTGTATGCCTCCAACCTCCTGATATCTGAAAATTCTCAAGCCAAGAAAAGTTCAGACAAAATGGACTTTAGCAGCACAATTAAGTCCACCATATGGAATTCAACATATATCAGGCATCAATTATTCTCATAAAAGAATCAAACATAAATTGAACATATGGTCCATGATACAATACAATAAAAGTAATCTGTTACTGAAGTAAATATGATGAACTTTAGTGATGCTTAGGAACAGAATGCACGCACATGCGCGCACACACACACACATTTACAGATCTCCCAATGCCCCTTGCTATATTTCGTTTTCTCTTCTGGGTGAAGAGAAGGATGGGAGAAGTAATCTTCAACTGAAGTAAATATGAACTTTAGTGATGCTTAGGAACAGAATGCGCACACACAACTCACACACACATATGCATGTACAGAGTTCTCCCTACACCCGTTGCTATATTTCATTTTCTACTTTGGGAAGAAACAGATAGGGTCTCTTTACTATTAAAGGCACACACAGTAGCCTTTCTTGGGCCAGTTATATGCATTGAGCATGGTGCACAGACTGACACTCATCTCATTATTTGAATATTTCTTGACCCCATTTAGAACTGCACATACAGTTCTACTGCTACAGATAATGATACAGAATTTTTTCCATTTAGTTTTACCAGTTACTACTTATTCTAAACATTGAAGAGCTGGCTCAAGAGTATTTTTGACACAGTTTTCTTAGAAGGTCTAGATACAACTTTACATATAACCAAATATAGAGAGAAGTGTTCCCAATCTGTGGTAAAAAATTGTTCTGAGCAGAAGATCTCACACAATAAAATAGATGTAATTTGATAAGCATTATCCAGCTCATACCCATCACATATTCAATTACGTTTTTCAGATGCATGACATATTCTAGCATGAATGAGAATTCTATTCAATGGTATAACTGAATATACATAGGACAGCTTGACCTGTTGAAAATGGATTCTTAGTTGAGATGCATGACATATTCTAGCATGAAAAGAGAATTCTATTCAGTGCTATAATTGAATATACATAGGACAGCTTGACTTGTTGAAAATGAATTATAAGTTGAGAATATGCCTTTGTAAAACTTCTATTGAGAAATCAATATTATTTAATTTGTTGCCCAGGCAATGGAGGTTGCAAAACAATTTGAATCTCAAAATTATCATTCCAAACTCAGAAAGTTATAGGATATTGAATTTCACTTCTAAACAAAAATCATTACCAAGAAAATGGGAGTAAGAGATCACCTGAGAAATATGATTGTCATGCAAGGCTTCTAGCTTGTGAGGAATAAGGTGATCCTTAAAATCCCCATGTCCAAGTTGACCATATTTGCTCCAGCCATAAGTGTATAAACCACCAGAAGCAGAAACAGATATTGTATGCCGCCATCCACAGGCTACTGTAACCATCTTCACACCCTGTAACATTATTTGATAGAAAACTGATCTTTAAAAAAAAATTACATATATACATATATATATATATATATATATATATATAAATAAATAAATAAATATATATATATATATATATATATATATATATATATATATATATATATATAAGGTGAAGCACATGATGAGGGGGAAGGGGGATGAGAAACAAAGCAGAGCTGGGAGAAAATGGCAGAGTATTTTGGAGAATGAAACTTAGATATTTATCTTTCAAGATGAAAGATACTAAGTATTTCATGAGAAGAGTTAGAATAAAAAAAGATGTTCATGTCAAACGTAACCTGCCAGGTGAAAAAATATAACACCAGTTACAGACTTCTCCCAAATTTTCATCTAAATAACAAGTGACTTATTTTTGGGCACCAGACAGTTTACAAAGCTTCTTTAAAATCCATTTAATATACATATCTCATTGGGAGTGAAGAACAATGATCAAATTAGGACACTCCAACCATATAGACAGTGTATATCAATGGAAATGACAGTGTTATTAATTTACAACTTGATATAGCTCTTTTTGTACTGACCTTCCATTCGAGTGGCTATATCCTGATATGAGCATGAAACACCATGTGTTTAACATATTGCAATAAATCTATATATTGGATATAATGACCAAGATTTTTATTTTTTATGACATGGGACCTCACCAAGGTAGGGCCCTTTGGACCCAACCTTAGTGAATAAACCATGGATACATGATCCCACCCGCCAAAACCATGTATCAGGTAATCCAAGGGAACTTCTAGTGGGGATCTAAATCAGGATCTCTAGGTCTATAGCTCATCCCAAGCCTCCATTCACTAGGCTGCACCTTGACGGGTTAAAGAATAATAAAAATTAGAATTGAAAATAATGACCAAGATTTTAGAGCAGGTAACATTCAATTCCCACAATGTTCCTACAGCTCAATTGACTTTATAGCTTATACTGGTTTGTAACAGTATATGCCTCAATCTGGTACCTGCCTAGTTTTTCATTTGGAAACAATTAAAGGGAGACCTTTATGAGCCAAACTATCTAGCTTTTTTTTTTTTTTTTTGGTACTTGTTTTGATGTATAAAATTTTGATAATTAATTTGTATATGTTTTCCCAATTATTTTGAATTATTTGGACACAAGACAATTGCTATAACTGTAATAAATTTCATTGAAACAAAGAATATTATATACAATATGTACAAGATACCAAACAAGAATCAGAGCCAAAGCCTATGAGGAAAATCAACATAGAAAAGCCAATGGAGCACCATGAAAATTCATAAGAAATTGACCCATGAATCAAGGAAAGCAATAGCAACAAAAGGATATCCAATTGTCAACTATATTCCCCTTGCCTTAACATCCTCATATGCTATTCCTCTCTTTCCACATACACAACAAGAATGCACACAGAAAAATCTGCAACTCCCCCCAGAAGAGATCAAGCTTTCTGTCACCACTCATCTATGAACAGTCAAAGTGATGAAATTTCACCTAATATAATCTATATTTCCCAATAATATGGACCAAATGCCAATATAGAAGGGACAATACGGCCCAAATGAATGGATGACAGAACAAATCATATATCCCTCGCATTTAATTCACAATTCTTTGGGGTCATCCATCTGCATGCTATGAAATCATCTATGGTCAATCATATTCAGAAATATCGGGTATCTAAAGATTTTTTTTCCTTCAAAAAACCCACTTTCTATTGCATGGGAGTTATCCAAATGAAAATTTTCATGAATAATCCTTCCTGATGACCCAAGAAAGAACAGAACAAGCTTTGATAGCAAAGACTCTATAATGATCTCACACACATCTTAATCCCCACCACTGGCACCAACCTAGGACTATTAAGAGGAATTGGTTTGGAATTGGTTGGTGGAATATGCTTTTCGGTTGGTGGAATTGGTTTGGAAAGCACTCATCTGGCGTTTGGAATCTAGCTCCGTTGTGCCTAATGTGGTGTATTTGGAGAGAGCGTAATTGGCGTACTTTTGAGGATAGGGACAAATCCGATGACTAGTTGCTCACTTATTTTAGTGGCTCTCTTTTTGATTGGTCTAGGGCTTGGGGACTCACCTCTAGTGATTCTATCCCTATGTTCCTTAGTTCTCTTCTCTGTAATTAATTTGCTCTTTGTTGTCTTCGTTTGTTTTCTTGTTTTTTTCTTTCTCTTCTCTCTTTTTGTTTGTTTCCTTCTCTGTATTCTCTGTTCTGCCTTGTGTTTTCATGAGTAGCTTCTTAATATATATCTTTTTTTACTTATCAAAAAAAAAAATTAAGAGGCCTAACAGTCTGTTGAAAGACTCCATCCCAATCTAAGATTTCTATGAAAAGTGTTAAGCTTTTGGAACAATCGGTAATTTAATATAGTATCAAAACAGGAGGTCCTGAATTTGATCTATGTCTCCTCCACTTTACCTCCCATTTGAAATTCCACGTGTTGGGCCTCACCTATTAAAAGGTAGTTTTGGCCCACACATGAGGGAGAGTGTTAGAATTGTGTAATTAAATGATTAAATTTACCATATCCCAATAACTTAAGTTTTGGGACAATCAGTAATTTAACAACAACAACCAAATATTTATTTTCCCTCCATAAGATTACCCAATTCCCCATTTGTGACAGCTAGAATGTACTTGATACTCAACACTCCAACCATAGTTGCGGACAACCATGCCACTTATCATCACAAAACCCTAGTACCATTGTCCATGACACCCCACTCTCAAAGAAATACCAGCTTGAATAAATGCCTTCAAATAGATCAAAGCCATAAGGGCTAGCCCTTCAACACATCCTAATTCCTAAGTTTACTTCTATCAACAACATAGACAGCTGCAATAAATTTTTTGGAATTCCACTCATTCATGAACCAACGCAACCACTTCCTATTAACACCAAAGATCTAATATTTTATAACCAGAATCTTTAAGTCCAATGAATTATGCATGTATGACACTATTTTGCCAGTACTATAGCTTAAATGATCATTTACACCATTATCTTATCTTAGAAGAAGAAATAAATAATACCATATTTTCACATACATCAACAGCAGAAACTTTTTTGGGAAACAATCGATCATTTCTGTCACCTAAGCCCAAGTTTCCATATCGGCCCCAGCCCCATCCATATAGCTCCCCATCTTCTGTAACAGCTGCAGTATGTTCAGCACCAGCAGCAACCATTTTAATAGATACTCCCTAACAAGAGATACATGAGTTAGATGCATAAATCAGTTCATAAAAGTGTATGTATGAAAACCTGATTAAAAATTCTGTTTGTGTATTTCACAAATTACATTGTCATTTGATACAGGAACTTGAAAAATAACATCATATTTCTGGATAATTATTTATCCTGATAAATTCGTTTGTTTCTTATTTTTTCTCTTTCTTTGATGGAAATATTTTGAACTCTCAATAAATGTAGTTATTAGATAGATGGCATTTTTCAAAATTGTTGGTAGCATTTGTGAGTTGTGACATCCACAGTTTCTATTAAAAATAAGCAAAAAGCACAAAAGAATATCGATAAAGGGAAACAAGCACGTACAGTCACAATGCTTGGTGGTGAAATTTCTGTTAAATTGTAATCTTTTTTTTGTTTGTTTGTTTATTTTTTAATACTTACCATTTCTTTTATGGGGGTCAATATCATGCAATTCATCTAAGGATGAACCAAATCTGAGTCAATATAATGCAATTCATCTAAGGATGAACCAAATCTGAGTCAATATAGTGCAATTCATCTAAGGATGAACCAAATCTGAGTCATAGAGCTACGACACAATGATACTTAAACAAACAAAATGTGGAATTTGAATCATACCAATCTCTACTGGATTACTAATTTTTATTTGCAATTATTTCTTCAATTAAGAGAAAATAGGACTGGTCTCATCCCATTTGAAAAGATATCATGACTGTTTGTGCCTTGAAAATTCATCAATTTGTTAAAGAAATATAATGATTTCTCAGATGATTTTTTTTTTTTTTTTTTAGTATTGATCTCTCACACGATTGTATCCAAATATTAATTTACTCATTGGTCTA
Organism: Quercus tomentella; assembly: GCA_028535165.1. Classification (NCBI taxonomy): domain Eukaryota; kingdom Viridiplantae; phylum Streptophyta; class Magnoliopsida; order Fagales; family Fagaceae; genus Quercus; species Quercus tomentella. The sequence continues at coordinate 19,276,076 of JAPQVY010000122.1, read as the reverse complement.
CCAAAAGTGAAATTTGAAAAATGCTAAAAGGATTGCATCAATTTTGGAGATCTGTTCCCTTTTGATCTTAGACCTTTCCAATTACAAACCTCCAATATTCTTTACTTGGATACATCCCTTGTTTTTGTAAATTGAAAAACTGGATCAGAAGTCAGTATATATCCTAACACTATCCCACATAGATATAGACAACTAATGAGAACATAACTCTTTATCAGAGAACCAAATCATAAACTACAAAAAATACACATCTTCCTAATATTTATGTTCTAAAATTATATATTAAAAAAAGGGTTAAAAGAAAACGCAAGTTCGCTCTGTCTTGACAGGGAACGGTCTTATACCTTCAAATGTTGATAATTAAAAGTGAGGAAGGTGAAATAGAGCATATAATGAATGTCTCTTGAAAATAACTAAATGACTTAAGTACCTGAAATGCTTGAATTTTCTGTGGGACAAGAGAGTCCTCGGTGGTGCCAAGACCAAGTTGACCATTTTGGTTCCGCCCCCAACTTCATAAAAATAAAGACAGATAATTCACTAGTATATCATTTTCCTAAAATTTAGAGCTTATATGCATAAGTAATAAATGACGGCAGAAAGCAAGAATACTTAGACATAGAATCCATTGGAATAGTAGCCTAAGTTCACATGACATGATGGCTATTCTTTTTATTATGTTGGTGGTTCAGGACCAGCCCCAGATCATGCAAAATTTGCCCTACAATTATTGGGGGTATTTCCGGTGCTTTAGATTACATTAGAAGCCTAAGCCCATCATTGAAATTTCATGTATACATGTAGCCCCAAAAATAGTTGAGTAGGGTTATATAATCCTTATCACTCCATAGCCATCATAATAAAATGCAACAACTTCATGGATGTAGCCCTAGTTTTGGTGCACTATGTAAATCTAGGGTTTTTGTGTGTGGATTGATCACTTCTCGTCTATTTTATGGTATTCGCATCTCATATATCCTGGGTTAGGATTCAAGTTTCCTAACAACACTCAAGACAATTCTGCTTAAAATTAATTTGGTGTAAAGACACTGAAGACAGTTCCAACTGAACATAAGATAAATACCAAATTTTGGTTTTATCAATGAGCCTACTATGTAATTAACTAATATTATGAGGAAAGCAAGTTCGTCAATCAAAGGAGATGGCCAATAGACCTATAGTTATTGCTTCCATAATGGGTCTTTGTAAAAAGAAACCTTTGAGTAATTCTACATCAGGAATTGTTACAAGTGTATTCCCAATATCCCTTAAATAGAATTTTCAATTAGCGGTGGGAAGTTCAAACTAAATATGTTGTGCAATAGCGCTCCCAGGATTGAAACTAAAAATGGTCAAGATAAGATAAATCAACAACCATACACACGGAGAACACAAGAATTTTTACGTGGTTTGACAAACTACCTACATTAACAGGCAGGGATGAGGATGAAATTTCACTAAGAAAATAGAAAGATTACAAAAATGGCATTAAGGCGCACTCAAGAAACCTAAAACCTAAATACACCCAAAGAGCTCTCTCTCACACAAATGATCAAAACTAGAGACAATCTCTTCTTCGGGCCACTCTCAATTACACAAGATAGCTTAAAAGCTTGCCATGGCTTGGAACTCTCACGTAAAAATTAAACAAAAGACCAGGTATATAGGCACAAAAAAGTTGAGTTTGGAGGAGGTGACACTTGGTTTTTCTGCACAAGCAAAGGAGTTAAAAAGATTGAAGGAATGAGGACTCCTTTTGCAACTCAAATTCAGTCATGATTAACTGACTTTTATGGGATTTTTTACTTCATCTGTTAAGAAGATGTGGTTTTGGGAGTGGTGGCGGGTTTGGATTTATTTTTGTATTTCCACTGTATATTTTTCTGTCTTAGTTACTAGTAGCTCATGTGGGCTTTCAGTAGCTTTAGAGGGCTTTGGCAGGGTAATCCCTTACCGCCCCTACTATTTGAGATAGTTATGGAGGCTTTGAGTAAGTTGTTGGATAAAATGGTATACAGATTGTTTATTGAGGGCTTTTTTTTTTTGTGGCAGGCAGGGATAATTTCCCTTTGATGGTTTTGTTAGGTTCTAAAAGTTTAGAACAATTGGCAAACCGTGAGCACAAACTTGTCTAAATATAGATTCCTAGATCTATAGGTTTGATTAGATAATACTCAAGGTGTTACAAGTCAAAACACAAGAACATACAAGCTGCAAAAAGAAGAATTCAAATTCAGTGAAATCCGACTGATCGAAAATCGCAGAAAATCAGATTCTACAGAATTTTAATTAAGCCCAACAGCCCATTGGCCCAATAAGTGATTAGGGTTTCAAATCTATTTCACATAGTATATAAAGGAAACCCTAAGCCACGTTTTATAGAAACTTTGGAGGTGCTCTTGTGAGATCTAAAAGGTATTGTGCCTTCCTCTATCAAAGTCACTACCAGAAATCGTTCTCATATCATTAGATCCGATAGATCTAAAGTTGCTGCAACAAGATCAATTACTGCTGATGATCTAAACCTTCAAGGGTGGTCTTGGAGTCACAAACTGGAGAGTTTGTGTTGCTAAACCTTTGAGTGGGATCTCAAAGTCACAAGTAAGGTTGCTTGTGTTCGTGTAAATCCGAGAAGAGAAGGAGTTCATGGATTCGGAGCTTGTACGTGGTCGTGTTAGTAAGTTACTATTTGAGGTAGCAATAGATTTAGGGTTAAATCTTATTGTAAAAACTTCAATTCAATAAGTTTTTATCTTGAAACGGTTCGTTTCATTGGTTTTCCTGGGTCGTCATATCGTGGTGTTATTTATTTTCCACTGCTTTGCATGATATGATATATTGTTGTTTAACTTAGATCTGAATAATTAATCTACGTAATCACTTGGTTAATATATTAGGTTTAACAATTTGGTTTAAGGGGTCTAAACGAACAAACAAGTTTCACAACTATTGTTTGCAGACAATACCCTGATTTTTTGTGGTGCGGATCCGAATCAACTCCTTCACTTGAAATGTGTTATGTTGTGTTTTGAGGCAGTTTCAGGTCTAAGAATAAACTTGGGGAAGTCTGAATTAGTTCCAGTTGGTTATGTTCCTGAGATGGTGGGTTTGGCTCTTATTCTTGGATGTAGGGTCTCTAGTCTTCCAATGAAATACTTGGGACCACCTTTAGGAGCTAAATTTAAACCTATAGAGGTTTGGGATCCTATTCTGGAAAAGATGGTGAAATGGCTTTTGGGTTTTTAGAAAATTTTTACACGTCTAAGGGGGTAGGCTTACTCTGATTAAGAGTACTCTCTTTAGTTTGTGCACTTACATTCTCTCTATCTTCCTTCCCCCAGCTAGTATTGGAAGTCATATTGAGAATGTGCAGTGGGGTTTTCTTTGGGGCAGCTTGGGGGGATGAATTTAAGTATCACCTTGTGAATTGGAAGACAATGTGTACCCCCGATCAAACAGCGAGGGTTGGGAGTTAGGTAGATGGGGCGGTTTAAACAAGTTCTATAGTATAAGTGGTTATGGAGATTGCTACAGAAAATGAGCTCTATGGAGGCAGGTTGTGGAATGCAAATATGGTTGTGATTGGGGGGGTGGGGGGGGGGGGGGGGGGGGGGGGGGGTTGGTTTTTAAAGGAGGTTCGAGGTGGGTATGGAGTTTGCTTATGGAAGTATATTTGAGCAAGTTGGAACTGGTTTGCTAGTTTGTATCTTTTACCGTAGGAAAAGGAGCCAATGTTCGTTTTTGGCTTGATTGGTGGTGCAGAGATGAGGTTTTGAAGGATATTTTCCCTACTTTGTTTAGCATTGCTCAAGATAAGCGGTATGCAAATTATTTGTGTTGGCAAGATGGGTCTGTTAAATTACCGATTCTCTCAAAAGCTTAAGCTGTTAAGAGATGATAGATTTAATCATTTAACCATATAATTCTAACAGGGTCCATGTTTTGAGATTTTACCTTTATAGGGTTCTTACATGAATGGGAGTTGGAGGAGATGGGAGATGATCACATTTATGGATCTTCTCTATTTAAGAACAAGAAGGATGTATAAGAGTAGTTGTGTTGGCAGCCTGATAAGAGTGATATGTTTGAAGTAAATTCCTTTTATAGTGTTATATTAAAGGGGAGTGTCAATCCATTTCCTTGGAAGAGCATATGAAGAGTTAAGGTTCCTCTTAAGGCTGCCTTTTTTACCTAGACCACTGCCTTGGGTAAGATTCCCACAATTGATAATCTTTGCTGCCAAACAGTTTGTGTGGTTGAGCAGTGTTACGAATGCAATAGTATGGGGAGACCGCTGATCACTTGTTCCTCCAATGTACGTATGTTAGTGAGCTATGGTCCCTAGTCTTCTGTTTATTCAGGGTACAGTGGGTTATGCCTCAGAGAGTATGATTGATATGTTGACATGTTGGAAAGGGAGTTTTGTTCTATGGGGTAATGACAATATTTGGTATGCAGTATGTTTGTGTCTGATGTGGATGGTATGGAGGAAAGGGAATAGTCAAACATTTAGAGGTTTAGAGAGGCCTTCTACAAAGCTAAAACTAGTTTTTCAGCTTGTTTTATACGAGTGGATGGTTGTGTTGTCCACCCTTTCATCTCCTTTGCTTCCTTTCATTGATAGTTCTTTTTCTTGATTGTTTGTTGAATTTGTTCTCTTAGTTATAGGTCTTGAATACCAAGGATTTTTAGTAAAATATTATTATTCACCAAAAAATGACCAAGCACAAAACATCATTGTTTATTAGGAATGTTAGCGCCCTCTACATCTTTTTTTGCTCATTATCTGGACTGAGATCACTTCCTATTGGAATTCCTTCCCCTTGACTTACTTCTTCCAAGAAATCCATTGGCCTGGGAATCTAACTATCCAACTTCATCTTTACATGTGATAGGAGAGCATTATGCACCTTTTTGAGTTCTAGACATCAACATAGTCACTGGATGCTAAAAGGGTTATCGCTTTGTCTTCCTCCCCAAGCTTTACCCCAAATTCAAAAACTAAGTATTGAACATGTTAGGATTCTTAGTGTGTTGGCATAGTCCGTGCCAAATTTGCAAGTAATTTTTTATCTTTTTATTTCAATGTATTTTGTACTATTGTGAGTTAACTTGTAGTAGGTTGAAGAGGTCAAGAATTAAATTTTGAAGCTGCAGGCTAGGGATTTTAGTTCGAGTGAAATTTGGAGTGTCAGGCAATGTGCCAGGAAAATCAGGAGTTCGAAAAAAAGTTAACAACAAGTTTGCCTCTCTCTCTGCTCATTCGCTCAAGCATACATTTCTGCAACTTGAGAGAAATCAGTTACAAAGTTCTCTACAATACCAACCTATAGACCCATCCTCCATTTCTCATGAAATTTCAGAAAGAATTCTCATATTGAAGAGCTAGAAAGAATCCTAAAATCCTAGAGCAAAAATCCATTTCTTCTCTCTACCTTCTCCCTCTCCAATTAAATCCAATACACACAAAGAAACCTTGAAAGTTCTTGGTGTTGTTTGGTGTTGGGGGATTATTGGAATGGCCCCAAAATCTCCAAGGGGCCTTGGAATGGCCAAGTAGACTTGGTCTTGCAATTGGAGGCTCAATTCACGAATCCAGTGATTCACAAGAAGAAAAGATTTGAGGAATCGGGCACTAGCAGGAGCTGGAGGCTCAAGTACATAGTCATTACTTAGCTTGGAGGGTTTTGTAAATGATTTGTACAAAACAATGCAATTATTCTTGTTTAGTGGATCATTTGGTGCTATAGGGCTTGAAGAGTAATTTGCCCAGTTTCAGGTTTTTCTCTCCGTAAACAATTTGTTTTGTTTGTATTCTAGTTGGGACTTGCTGCTATGTTTTTATATCCATGCATATGTTAATTGGCTAATTACATTAACAATTGGGCTTAATTTGTTAGTTAACTTAAAATTGTCATAAGCTGTAAAACTAGGGTCTAAATTTGTAAATCTCAATGTTAAACACACACAGATGCTCCAATAAGTCTGAGCCTTCCTTCATCTGCAAACCATAAAGCTACTTCTTTACATACAACTTATTCACCAAATTCTCTCACATAGAGACCTTCTAATTTCTTCCAAATCTACTATGTTGTCCATGCTCCTGTAATGTTGTGAAGGACCTCATCATCTAGGTTGAGACGAATTTCATTGGCAGCCTTCTCTTCCATCTCTTCCCAATATTCGTCACTCATATTCTCAAGCTTCCCTACTTTCCGAAGGAACACCTTATGAACTCCTTGTTATATTAGGAGATCTTTCATCTGCCTTTGCCAGATGGAGAAATTTCCTTTGCCACAAAACTTCTCTACCTCATAGTTGATGCTCGGCATATTTACCGTAATCCAGATATCAAAACCCTTACCAAGTTCTGATACCACTTCTTATGCGATAGCACTCACAAGATTCAAACCAAAACAATAAAGGACAATAAATCAAGAAGCATACACATAGAGAACACAAGAAGTTACGTAGTTTAGCAAATTGCATACATTCATGGGCGACAAAAAGGAGTAAGTTTCACTACAAAAATAGGGAGATTACATTAGTAGCACAAATGCACTCTCAAGAAACCTAAATCCAATTACATACATATAGCTCTCCTTTACAGAAACAACCAAGCCTAGGGAAAATCTCTCCTTCGTAATGAGGAATCCTTTTTCTACTCAAATTTGATCAATCATGACTGACTTTATGGCAATTCAAGCCACACTTCAACAACATAGACTGATCTAGCATAGACAACCCACTGCAGCTAGACATCAAGGGAATAGGTAGACATAGAAAATTATCGTCTATGTTTCCAAACCTAAAGGTTTCTAAAAAGACATGTACATATTAAGCACGAAATTACCTTCCTAGATGGGAGCTCAAACATGATATTCATAGAGTGGAACTTTGGTCCCATTTGTGATCATATGTTTCTCGTCTTTTGTCAGAGATCAAGCGTAGTGTTTGTTCTTCTTAGAGTTCATGGGACTTGTTGGATGATGCTTACTAAGGCATTGGGTCTATTATCCTGGGTCTGCTATCCTAGTGTCCCAAGTGAGTTGTGAATTGTGATGTACCACTACTAAGCAAAATTTTTCAGTCCCTTTCAGTTTGAAAATGATTTTTTCCATTCAAATGTAAGATGAAAAAGAAGGGAGGCTGGCCAAAGTGGACTTTTAGTAAATACTGCTAAGACATTGAAGCAACCACCTTGGATTGGACCGCTACTATAGCTATATTGAAATAACTTAAAATCTAGGCATTCATCAAAAAATAAATTTGGGTTAGAGTTATGGAAAGATTTCTAACCTCTGCACCTCGCCATCCACGGTCACTGCCAAGCAATGGCTGTCCCCACAAGCAATTTGCTTTATCTTTAGACCATGCAATGCTTTGATTGGCTGAGGAGTGAACAAATCACTAGAGTTTCCATGACCCAACCTCCCAAAATCACCCCTGGAAAATAGGTAAATGCACACAAACAACATGAAAATCAAACCAAAAAAAATATCAACATACATTCGCATTTATTATTAAATAACACAATGAGTAAGAAGCCATGTTACATGAACATCCAGCCAAGAGTAGAAAAACTAATAGAGTTCTGTAAATGAGTAAAACAACATAAAGAATCTTACAATATGTCATGATGTTTACACAATCGATGATATATGATATTTTTTTATAAGAATTATATATGAAAATCAGTAAGCAAGAAACGTAACTGCAAAACTATAGAATACTTATATCTTTTTTTCTTAGGAAATATAAAAAAAAAAAAAATAAAACAATAAATAAAAACTAATATATATATACATCTCTCACCGCCTCCTAAAAAAAATTTAACCTCATGAACATTAACAAGCATGAATCTTTAAGCATTGCCATAATTTATGAAGGAAACCATTCAAAAAAGAGTCCATTTGAAGTTTCAAACCAAGAAGTGGACTATAAATTTAGCCATATTGCAATCAAGCAGGAAGCTAAAAATAATGTGATTTAAAAAGCAAAAGGCAAGTACAAATTTGCATATGACAAAATATTAGTGTTGGCAGCCAAGTGTTATGCATTGCTGACACCCCCTCAGAGTTTATCGCAACAGGTGATTTATCTAAAAGGCCCAAACAAGCCCCACACACCATGCTGACCATGGAACTGCATGGCAGCCCAGGCATGACCTACATAATGTAAATCAGAAAGGGTTGTTGGCCAACCTAAGGCCACTGGTGGCCCCAAAAGCCCAACTCAAGACCTACAGGTTTCCTCAAGGACTCAATTACAGCCACAGACCCCTCTCAAATCTTACAAGCGGGGAGGGCGAACAGAATAAATGGAAACCTTTCTGAAAAATAAAAGTTCCCTTCAGCAAGAGCAGGACAAGAGACCAAATTCTCTTATGCCCCTTTCAACTTTTTTTTCTTTTCTTTTCATCCATAATAGTACCACTATCAACCATCTGATCAACCACTTTCTTCCATGAAGAGTCAAATAAACGAAGAACATTATTAAACAAGATCTTAGCTAACTTCTAAAACATGTTTAGTTTTTAAATTTAAAATCAATGCAACAATGTGGCAAAGACAACATATTTTGAGGTAAAATACCTAAATGGTGCATTTGGATAGAGGAAGTTACAAAAGAAAGATTTGGATTTCAATTTCAGGTTTAAATGGCTTGAATATAGTACAAAATGCCAGATTGTTTTCTGTTGATGAAATTTATGGATGGACTTGAGCTCTGTTAATAGTGGATTTGAAATAAGTAGAGTTAAGAATCTTAAGATGTCTTTTCAAATCCATAATATCATAATTGTTTTTATTTGGACAAAATCTTCAAAACCCACATCATCATGTGTTGTTATATTATATTATATTATATTATATTTATATATATATAGCAATTTATACTTGTGATGTTCTTCAAATCCCTTGATTTTAAATTTTCAAATCCAAACGCAATCAAAGTGAATTTCAAAAGACCAAATTGAAAGAAGATAAACAGACCATCCCCAACTATATACTTCCACACGTGACAGAGAATATGCAGTTGTATGATCAGCTCCACATGTAACAGATACTATTTCATGCTCATCCAATGAACTCAATTGAGTAGGTAAAAGTCGATCTTGAGCATCGCCATGGCCTAACTGTCCATCCTCTCCTCGTCCCCAAGAACAAACAATGTTTCCAGCTGTATAATATTAACAAAAGCACAAGAAACAAATGAGTGAAATTTATAACATAGGTATGAGAATGAAGCTGAACATGTTTCCAGAAGAGAACTGGCACCAACTGAATATATACACAAAGAACTAGAAGCCAACAAAAGAGCCATCCATTAAATAAAAGAATAAAGGAAGGTAGTCCTTATATATATATATATATATATATACATCTATGAAGGAGATAGTCATATTAGAAATTATGGGCACACAAGTCATTCGCAGAAGCAACAGTCAAGCCAGCAAGTTTGAAGATCAACAAAACAAACATGGCTTCACAAAATATTTCATTGCAGAAAAGAAAATACTGCCAAGCAAATTGCTTGGCAGCAGTAATAGTATTTTTTTTCTCCTTCAATAAAGCTGTAAATAGCTCTAATTAACTGGGAAAGCAAATTTGATTACCAGAGGTCCTAAAACAAGGTGCTTGATAATGTTCTTCCATTTAACTTAATACGTTTTGTGGGATAAATAACAATTACTAGTGCTAAGCTTTTAACCTTAGCCATCCTAATAATTTATCTAAGAAGGCAACAGACACCAATTTGATATTATATTCAAAGATTAAGGATAGCTGAAGAGTGCTATGTCAATTGCACCAGCTGAATTGAGCTTCCCATTGCACAGAATTTATTCATTGTACATTCTATATAATTCTAAAAATCGATCCATATAGACAGGGTTGCATTTAAATGGTAGCCAAACAGCAAAACTTGGTATAACCACATTTCCTAAAATCCATAAATTCATCAAAATAAAATCTGCTGTGATTAAGCTCTAATTTTATAGATTTAACCCTTGAGATGCTAAATGGTTTGCAACCAAGTCCTTTAATTTCAACCAACAACCAAACCTACTCTAAATCAATTTGATGTTATTTGATTGCTTCATTCTAACGCATATTATTGTGGAATTAATTGCTTGAAACAAAAATCCTCCCCTCACATGAGCCTACCCTATTTAGTGGCAGATCAGGAATAAGAGCCCCCACAGCAAAATGAAGCAAGATATCAAAATCAATTCTGATCCAATAGCCAAATCAAGCACCAATCTATTAAATATTAAGAGAATGACAGAATACTTAGAAGATGCTGATGTTGTATACAACAATCCATGACATCAACATATATACGGCAATGTTTTCTTTGGTAAATAAATCAACATTGACAGATTAAGATTATCATGGTTACTCTTCCTTGACTTTTGCCCCATTGTAGACTAAATGATAATGTAGTCTATAACAAAATGTATTAAGGTGCGTGTAGGCTCTGCACTCTAGTAAAGTCATAAATGGGGTTAATCTGTTAATGTCCATCAAATGATCAAATATTAGCACATATTAATCTGTCCATAAAAATATCTGTCTTTATCAAATAAAACAAGGTAATATTTGTAAATGAATAGCAACGTGCTTTGTAAATCTACAAAGTGTTGCCAATAGAGCAGTCACTGCACCATCCCAATATTCCATGAAATTTTAAATGCTAAGGATTGGCTATCACATTTTACTTATCAAAACAGAAAGATTTCTAAATCCAAAGTGAAATACGGGCAAAAAAAAGGAAAAAATAGTTAATAGTTAATCAATCATAGGACTTTATGAACAAGATAAAAAATAAATAAATAAAGAAACAGTTTGAAAGTTGTTTCCATAATGACTTTTAGATATGAAGAGAGAAGAACCCCAAATGAGCTTTGCAATGAAAAAGGAGAATTGTCCACAAAAACCACAAAATATCTCATTAAAAGATATGCCCAAAATGGTTGCAGAGATTATCTCTTGGAAAAAAAAAGAAAGATCACTTTTTTTTTTTTTCTAGAACTTTGAATTACAGAATTTCCACTACTAGAAAAATCCAAGAAACAATAACTTCCACACAAGCCACTGAACAATCAATATTGCATTCCATTTTCCTCAGAATATTCTCAGTACCTTAGAAAGAGTGACAACAATTCAATCCACCATTCCATCAAAATCAAAATGACTTGAAAGGAAACTTGTAAATAATTGTTAGAAGGATGGAAGCTTACAGAGAAGAGCAACAGAGTGACTAGCACCAGCAGAAATGAGAAGAACCTGACGAACTGGAGTAGTAACTTCACTCATACTTTCCTCTGCCATTTCCTTCCTATGTTCCAATTTGATTTCCTCAACTTTCAGACCAAGCCTTCTTATGTAAGTTTTAGAGGAGAAGGACAAAAACACAGATGAGACAAAACAAAAAACAAAACAAAAAAAACTATTCAGAGCTTTAATATCTCTGTGGCTATCTGTAGAAAGTGATAAATGGTAATGGTAGTCTTAGTACAAATAAAAGAGCCAAGAGGCACAGTTAGAGACAGAGAGAGATCTATGGAGGTGATGGAGATGGCACCATGTGCAACTTGGTCCTTTCTTTCAACTATCATATTGACTTATGCAGTACGGCTACTCCTAAGTCCAAACTTCACTCAGAGAGAGAAGGTGAATAGAAGAAACTAGAAATGAAATGGGGCCGGTGCCCGGTAGACTATGAGAAACAACGGTATTCAATGCTGCGGGTCCCACTTTTTTTTTTTTTTTCATTTCACTTACTGTACGTGTAACAACATGTGAAACTAGGGCGAAAATGGCAAAATAGCCCTAAAATCCTAACTATATAGTTAGTAGTTTCAGTTTTCAAACAATATCATTTACTAGCATCTCGAGTCTCCGAAACTCGATTTTGGCTTGTAAATCGAGTCTCAAAGACTCGATTTTCATGTTTTGATCTGGCATTTGTTGCCCACTTGAAAATCGAGTCTCTAAGACTCGATTTATAAACCAAAAAAATTTGAAAAAATTCTAAGTCTCACAGTCTCTCGTACAAGCCAAATACCCAAAAAAAATTTTAAGAAATCCAGAAGGAGATCAGAGGGAGAAAGAAGACTTAGATTAGAGGGAGAAAGAAGAATCAGATCAGATAGGAGCCGAAGCAGGCCTGGGCCGCGCGCGACCTGGGTCTCGCGCGGCCTGGGTCGCGTTGGGTCACGCACCATCGCGACCTGGGTCTCGCGGCGGTGGTCTGCCTGGGTCACGCAAGATGGTGGTCTGCCTGGCTCACCGACTCCAATCTCGATCTTCTCTCTTTCTGTTTCTGGTGTTTTTTTTTTTTTCTTCTCTGATGTTCTGTTCTGGCTGGGCTGGGTTCCTTCAGTTATAAAAGTTAGAAATTGAGTCTTAAAGACTCGATTTCCATGTCATCGCCACGTGAAAAAATATGTCAGATCGGACCATGGAAATCGAGTCTCTGAGACTCGATTTATAAGCCAAAATCGAGTCTCGAAGACTCGAGATGCTAGTCAATGATATAGTTTGAAAACTGAAACTACTAACTATATAGTTAGGATTTTAGGACTATTTGGCCATTTTCGCCTGAAACTAGAGTTTGAGTTTCGGCAATAGCCATTTTTGCCTAAAACTAGAGTTTGAGTTTCGGCGCTTACATTACATTTGTATCAACTTTGTACAGTAATCTATAAAATAAAATTAAAAAAAAAAAAAAAAAAAAAAACTTTGTACAGTAATTCTAGCGCACGTAAAATGCTGCTACAATTTTTGTCAAAATTATTTAGGTGTCAAACTATAATTAATTATATGTCACTTTTACGTGACAATTCGTCAATCGAAACCACAGCTCTAGCGACCTGACCTTCGGAGCCGCCTCCTTGGCCACCAAACCGTTGGAATGACAATTCCAACCGCTAGAACCACTATCTCCAACAACTTGACCATCAACACCGGAGGATCTAATGATCAAACTAATAACCTAGCCACCAGATTTAGGAGGAGGTCCACTAAGTGTTTTTCTGTAAAATGTATTACCAAAATTTTACAACTTTTTACAAATGATTTTATAATCAACGAAAAATATTTTACAAGTTTGATCACATTTTACATGTAAACAAACACCTAAAGATGGAAAAACATTTTACAAAAAATATTCTACTTCAAATGAAACGGAGCATAAGAACAATGCAAGGTCAAATCGTCTAGGGACACAAACATTGTCATATTTTAACATAATTTGCACATGTGTCAAACGATGATTAGATTACTTTTTATCAAGTATTATTGGTGATTTCATGTGCATATGATGTAATCAAATCACATACTGACAATTGTGCAAGTTGTGGTAAAGAGTGTGTCCATGGAAAAACTCAAGCTACATACACAAAATTCTTCAAAACTATTGAGTTGGCATATTATAATCTAATAATTTTTTGTATAAATATAGTAAAATTTCAATCTATGGTGTTCACTTCATAATGATTGCTCTTATTATTAGACTAAGATACTAATCGATTTTTTATATTGGCGGGGTTCAAATCCTATATATCTTATTCAATGATTTGTCTTTATATGTTGAGCTAATTAGAACTCACTTATAGTCTATTAATTAGATGAATATAATTTAGTCCATCCTCCCTCTTTTCCATCTCTTATTTAGTGTGGTAGAAAAGAGGGAGGATGAAAAAAGGGATGGGTGGAATTTTCAACCCTAGCCCCACCAAAAACCATCATCCAAAATTGGGTAGAATATGTTTCTTACATGTAAATTACTATTTTACCCCTTTTAATTATAATTTGTTCTATTATCTCTTTATCTAGTAAGGTATAATAGTAAATTTATTACTATTACATTTCTGTCATTTCACGTTTACATCCTCCCTATCAAATATAAATAACGAAAAATTAAAATATTTTCTATCATTTCACTTTTTTATTATTCCTACTTTTTTTTTTATCTCATTTTTCTAGCTTGAATTACCATTCCTTTTTCTATCCTGTAATAGGAGTCCAAATCTTTTGTCTTACATTTCCCGCTCTACTTTATATTCCACCAATAAAATTTTGACACTTGTTTATCTCTTTAATTAAATCCTAATTTTTAGCCTTTTTTCTTATTTCAGTTTCCTAGAATAAATAATAAGAAAAAAAAATACCCACCACCACCAATCCACTACCATAAACCCTCATCAACACCACTAGGAAGAAATCACCGATGCCATCAATAACCATACACCACTGTTGGCAATTACTAAAAATAAATAAATAATAATAATAACACAGCCATCCACTGCCACCTCTTATCTTCAAATCCATAGCTAGCCACCACCACTAACCTTCTTTGACATTGATAACAACCCTTCTTTGACATTAACAATAGTCATCTACAACCACCTCTTGTCTTTAAATCCATGACTGGGTAAGTGGGTATTAGTTTTGTGATGTCTTGTTAGTGGGTACCCATGATTGACTTGTCATCCCCAAATCCATGGCTAGGTATGGCAATGCATGTTGATGACGTCGTGATCTCTTCCTAATAGCGCTCGAGATAGTTAGTGATGGTGGTGACTATTTTTTATTTTTTGAGATGGTTACAAAATGCAATGTGGTGGTGTAGTGACTAGTGGGGATGTGTTGGGATGTTTTGTTGGAAAAAATTGCAAACTAACACCAATTCCGAAACAATTTTGTTAATTAGCAACGTTTCTAAACTATTTAGAAAACTAACATCTCGAGTTCACTATAGCAACTCGAGCCTAAGAGACTCGAGATGATAGTGAAAATCGAGTTTTACACACTCGATTTCCTTTCTTGTTGATCCACTGTTCTTCCTTTTCTTCCTTCGTTCTTCATTCTCCAGATCAACAAACCCACTTTTCTTCCTTTGTTCTTCATTCTCCAGATCAATAAACCTAAATCAAACCCCAAGAACAAACCCCTTCGTTCTTCATTCTCCACACCAACCAGACCCAAATCAAACCTAGAACAAACCCCTCCGTTCTTCATTCAGTCCTAGTCTTCGCTGCCTGGGTTCAGTCCGAGCCGCTGCCTGGAGCCTTCTTCGTGGTTTCCATTTTCCATCTTTGCTGGGTTTGTGTTTCTATTTATCTCTTTTGTTGGGTTTGTGTTTATCTCTTTGCTTCGTTGTGAACTTGTGTTTTTGATCTCTTTGCTAGGTTTGTGTTTCTGTTCTCCTTTGCTGTCATTTCAATTTACAAAACTCAAGCCTCAGAAGCTTAATTTAGCTCATCAAACTTGAGTGTCTTAGACTCGAGATGTTAGTTTCCTAAATAGTTTGGAATCGTTGCTAACTAACAAAATTGTTTGGGGATTGGTGTTAGTTTGCAATTTTTTCCTATTTTATTTATGGAATAATTACACTCCCCTTCCTTGACGTTTTGAGGAATGACACTCCACTCCAAACCTAAAGGAAAAAACACTTCCTTTCCTTGAGGTTTGAATAAATTAACACTTCCCTCTTTTGTTTATATTAGTAATGAATTATTCTAAATTTTTATAAGAATCTCTTTACAAAAGTTTAACAATAGTTAGTAAAAAATAACTAATAAATTTATAATAAAAATGCAAAATTTATCAAACACTAGAACACTTGCAATGACAAATCTCTCCATAACCCGTTAAAAAAAGAAAAATAATAATAAGTAAAATTCACTTAATATTTTAAAATACATTTTAATTAAAATTTTAAAATAATGAGTTTTAATTATGAAATAAGATAATTTTGGAAACCTGCCCTTAAGTAAAGGGCAAATTAGTACACAAAATTTTAATATTAATTTAATAAAGTTTGGTCAATCATATGTCAAGGAGAAAACGTGTTTTTTCTCTGTAAGTTTGAGGTAGAGTGTCATTTTTCCAAACTTCAAGGGCAGGGTGTGTAATTACCCCTTTATTTATTGGTAATTGCCAGTGGTGGATGACTGTTGAAGATGTTGCCAATCTCTTCTTAATAGTGCTGACGAAGGTTGATGGTGATGGACTGGCGGTGGTGGTGGTGACTAGATTTTTTTTTAAATTATTTATTTTGGGAAAATGAGAAAAGGTTGAAAATTATGATTTAATTATGGGCAATGTTAATGAATGTTCTAAGGGTATTGGTTTATGAACCATTTTTAGAAACATTTTATGGGAAAACGATAAAGCTATTAATTTTTCCAGACAGCTTTTTATATTTCTCTTGAAAGTGGTGTTAAAACTTTCCTAATATAGTTTATTAACAATTGCCCATAGGACACCCGTTAATATGACCATTTAATTAAAGACATGGACAAATATCAAAGTTTTATTAGTGGAGTATAGAGTAGAGTAGAAAATGTGGGAAAAGAATATTTTGACTCTAGTAATAGTGAGTTAGTTAGTTACATTTAATGCAACCTTAATATAAGCCATAATTAAGAAAAGAGGATAGGGGTTAGTTACTTAAATTTAATGCAACCTTAACAAAATCTATGATTAAAAAGAGAGGTTTTGATAGCTACCTTAATTTGCTCTAAAGAATATCCTTAAAAATGCAACTCACATTTTATTAACATTTCCTATTTTCTATTTAACAAATAAGAACTAAGACATTAAAATAGCCTTTTTTGTAAGACATTAAAAATAGTATTCCATAAATAAATAAATAAAATAAAACACATTAAAATAGTCAAAACAAAACATAATTGAAATTCATAATAGGCAGAAATGCACTTTTCGTCCCTATATTTTGGCCCGATTCCTGTTTTGGTCCCCTACTTTTTATTTTTACCACATTTAATCCCTATTTAGAAAAAACGTCATCCATTTTAGTCCTTTCCGTTAGTGCCCTAACGGCAAAATCCTTGGTGGCTAACGGAGTGCACTGTTAGCAATCAGAATGCCTACGTGGCGATTAAAATAATAATAATAAATTTATTTTGGCATTTAAATAATGCCACATCAACATTTTAATATTTAAAAAAGCCACATCATTCTTTTTACTTTTCTTTAATTATTTTTAAATAAAATAAAATTTTAGTTTTTATTTAATTATTTAAATAATAATTAAATAATTAAAATAAAATTTTCTTTTCTTTTCTTTTCATTATTTTGTTGGAAGATCATGTGTTTTTTTTCTTTGTGTTCTTCCTATGTCTGTGTTTATGTTCTTTGTGTTCTTGACTTTAGTAAATTAATATATTTTCTTTTCTTTTCTTTGTATTTCTAGTACTTTCTTTATAACCATACACCAACCAAAATCCATAAATCAACATACACCCACCATCAACATACACCCCCCAATATTCAAAACCTAGAAATCAACATACACCAACCAAAATCGAACCCAGAAATCAAACCCAGAAACCGATTTGCATGCCCAGAAATTTGAAACCACAAACCCACTGATCTCCAATTTGATAACCCACTGATCTCCACCATCCTCCAGATCCCACCACTTCGCCACAAACCTAAATCTCCAACTCGAAAACCCATTCATTAGAATCACAACCCACAAACTCACCAATTCGCCACAAATCCACAAACCCAGATCATCGGAATACACGACCATCTATATCAACCATGATCTCCACCACCGAGCTGAAAGATAGAGAGATGAAAGAAACCCACCGATCTAAGAGAGAAAAACGTTGATCTAAGAGAGGATCGGTCAGAGAAAGAAAAGAAAGAACCACCGTCGATTGTGGTGGTGGTGGCAGTGATGAGTGAAGGAGGTCAGCCATGGAGTTTGAGGCTTTGCTTGGGAGTTCATAAGGGAATGGAATGGAATGAGATGGTCATAAGGGAATGGAAAGGAATGGAATGAAATGGAATGTATTTAAGTAAGAGAAAGGAATGGAAAAGAATGGAATTGAATGGAATTAAGTAACCTTGATTGGATGTTTTAAAATAAAGAAATGGAAAGGAATGAAAATGAATGGAATGTAAGTAATCCTGTTTGGGAGCAATATGGAGAGAATGGAATTGAATCATTTTATGACAATATTACTATTAGACCCCTATTTTAAGATAAATGGTTGAATATATAGGGATATTTTGGGAGTTTTAGTAAAAAAATCATTAAATCTAATTTCATTCCCTCTCATTCCTCCCAATTTCGGGGGGAATGAAAATTTGAGGTTTTAAAGGAATAGAGAGGAATGAGTGTTCCCTCTTATCCATTCCATTCCCTCTCACTTAAACTCCCAAACAAGGGAATGGACTTTCCATTCCCTCCATTAAAACTCCCAAACAAGAGAAGGGAAGAATATTCTAAAATTATTCTTTTTATTCATTTCCATTCCATTCTATTCCCTCCTCCCAAGCGGAGCCTGAAAGATACTTGTGAGAGTTTTGGAAGAGAGAGAGAGGAAGGTTTGAGAATGTTTTGGATGTTTGAGAATGTTTTAGAATGTTTGAGAATGTTTTCGAGAGCTTTGGAAGAGAGAGAGAGAGAGAGAGAGGAAGGTTTGAGAATGTTTGGGAATGTTTTAAAAAATAAGGGCCTGTTTGGTAGAGTGGTTCAAACTCATATTTTATGTTTTTAACAATCTTACACACTTTTTTACCCACACTTATTTCAAAAAACTACAAACAACATTACTCAAACTTCTCTACCAAACGGGCCCTAAGAAATTTTCAATTTTGTTTTTTATGTCTATTGTGTTTTTTATTAAATAATTAAATACTAACTAAAATTTTATTTTATTTTAAAATAAGTAAAGAAAAGTAGAAAGAATTACGTGGCTTTTTTAAATATTAAAATGTTGACGTGGCATTATTTAAATGCCAAATTAAAATTTTATTATTATTTTAATGGCCACGTAGGCATTTTGAGTGCCAACAATGCACTTTGTTAGCCACCTAGGATTTTGCCATTAGGGCACTGAGTGAAATGACTAAAATGGATAACGTTTTTCTAAATATGGGCTAAATGTGGTCAAAATAAAAAGTAGGGACCAAAACAGAAATCATGCCAAAATGTAGGGATGAAAAGTGCATTTCTACCTTCACAATACTAGTCATACTTCTCTAGTATCTATCTTTCTCACTCATAAAAGTTAACAATAATAGTAATTCAAATATATAATTACCTAATCTGAGAAAAGATAAAATTGAAGGCAGTTTAGAATATCTAGCATTTAGCAAACCTGATGCTAGTGCTCTTACATCAATTTTTAATATTCAAAAAAAAAAACTGAAAAATAGAAGAAGAGAGAGAATGTAGTTTACTCTCTAAAGAATTGGTTTTAAAGCACTACAAAAGTCTCAAAACATGTGAAGAGGCTAATTTGTTGTTATTTCTACTAATATTGTATGGTCGACTTGATATATTTTAGGTGTAAGACAATAATTTTAAGGTGAGTATTTTTTTGGTTAGATGTTCACTTAATTATTATTATTATATTTTGTTTATTACTTTAAAAAATTTTAACAGCAAAATCACTTAATGGAATTCAAAAATGAAGATGAATTTACTTTAAATCAAATTAATAATTTTTTTCATATCAATTGCATATAAAGCATAATATACCCCCAAAAAAATTTTATTTAAAAAAAAAAAGATTGTTGAAAGAGTAAAGTAGCTCTTTTGGGTAAAAATGTTAAAATTAATAGCTCATGCATATAATAAGGTACATGAAGGAATTGTAAAAGAATGGGACACAAACATGTCTTGAACATTTATTTAATTTCTTGTATAGATAACTGCAAGATGTGAAAATTGAGTATTTTATTATAATGATTGTTAAATGATTAACTGTTTGTTTAATTGTAAAATATTTTTTGGAAAAATATTTTTGGCATTTTCAAATGTTTGTTTCATTATTAAATTTTGGTCAAAGCTGAAAATATTTTAGGTTGACTAAAAGCATACTGAACAAAATATTTTTTTTTAAAAATTAGGATTTTTTTTTTCATAAAATATTTTCTAAATCCTCATGTGGCCCCTCCCCTCTCTTCTCTATTTCTCACAAACTGCCCCACCACCTCTCCCTACTTCGTGGTTGGTGGAGTGGTTTGTAACTGTCGTCTTAGGGCCGCAATGGTCATGTTTCTCTTTATTGCTTTGTCTCACCAGAAACAGTTATTTCTCTCTCTCTCTCTCTAAAATACTGTAGAGGAGAAATTGAGTGAGCAATGGATGCGCATGCTGCATTTAGTGGTGGCGGCACTAGTAGGAATAGGTGGTGGCAGTTCTGGTTTATTACAGGCACAAGAAATTTCCTCCATTGTTTTTGTTTGGTAGGTAATTTCCTTTCTAAAAAATTTTCTTTTATTGTGAATGGTTATTGAGAATTTTTTTGGGTTGCATTTTGATTGTGTTTTGTGAAGAAAATTTTTTACTTTATGTCACTCTAAACCGAAAAGGATTTTTGTAGTATTTTTAAGAATGGAACCAAACATCGAAAAAATTAATGTTTTTCCTAAAAATGTTTTCAACTAAAAACATTTTACATAAGAGACCATTTTACAAGCAGACAACAAAACCTAAATTCATAATTTCCTAATAACATAAGTTATTAAGACAAATAGTTGTTTATCACGGTATTAAAGTAGACGACCATGAGTTTGAACCATATCTCAACATTTAAATTATTATATTCATCAATTTTCTAATATTTTAAAGTTTTGAAGCAATGAATATTTATTATATACAAGATATTCACCTAAGAGATTATATGTGCGTTTGAAATATTAAAATTGTGGGGGGGCGAGGATCCAAAGTAGGTAAACAGGAGGTCATAATTATTTCCGAGGAGCTAAAACACAAAAAAAATGATCTAGGGCAGTGATCTCACAATTTGAAGGGAGATTTGGGTAACTTACATGATGAGGATTCCGAGGACATACTTCGGACCTCGGAGGGACGAGCACTAGTTATATAAAGAGGATAGAGCTAAAACGCCGAGAGGAAAGAAAATCGACTTGGCACGGAATACGAGAAGGATGAAGAAAAAAGGATATAGAAGCCATCCCCTCTGCATTAAATACAAGGTAACCACTTATGTGGCCGCATTAATAAGGAAGTGACCATGAATAGTGGTGGCACAACTAAGATTTCAGTGTAAAGCTTGCTGGTATGTTCCGGATGGGACAAGAATTCTAAGAGTGTGATCCCAACCCTCCAAGTGTAGAATTCAGATGCATTTAAGCTGGATATATAAAGCAAGAGAAAGATCGAGAGTGGGGGGACAAAAAAAAAGGTGCAAAAAAAGAAAGAAAGAGAGTTCATCCATTTTGCAATATCCTCCTCGGAATAGAACTGAGGATTAACACTTGTGTTTTTCTTTAATTAGCTTTCAAACTGTACATCAATGAAATAAATACAATCTCTCTCTTAATCCATAGACATAAGTCATCTTAATCTTCGCATCGGATATTATAAAACAGACTTGACTTCCCATCTCTAAAGAAATTAATTGTAATAGCAAATAGCAAAATCATCATTTAAGACATAAAGCTATTTCTTCGCTTTTTGTCTGCCACAAAAATTTTTTAATAGAAAATAATAACATATTTAAGGCATTGTTTAAACAAAAGAATGAATATTGAACAAAGGTTTTCACCACTTTCCTTGTTTTAACAGTCTTCATGGATTTATAAAAAAAAACAATATAGATTCAATTATATTTAAACTCTAATACTATATATATATTAAATTTGCTTCCATCCACGAACACTTTTAATTATACTATATATAAGAGGATTCTTCTCTTTCAACTGGACTTTTATGTAGTTCAAAAATACCTTCATTAATGAAGGGTAACTTCATTTAGAAATAAGGTCATAAATGTCAAATAACAAATTTCATTTTGAATTCAAAAAGAGAACTCCTAAAATTTAGGAATTTTTTCCCTTTATATTCAAAAAAAAAAAAAATTACAATTACTACTTATCTCTAAAGTTTATCATTTTTATTTTCTTGAAAAATAAAAATATATATTTATAAATTATAATAAATGCAAGTTATTAACATTTACCTAAAAAAATAGAAGAGTCTTTGAGCACGTGCGTGAGCTCATGCTGAGAGGCTAGTATTATTTAAAACTTAAAGAGTGTTCAGTGTTTGTAGTACATAGCTTCTTGTCTCTCTTTGGACTATATTTATCAAATTGCACTAAACCCCAAAGTTAGTTGGATTTAAAAGATCTAATTCAAGAGGTTTGAACAATAACTTTAAGTATAATTGTTTGACATATAAATTTCAACAATTCATAATTATTTTGAGTGTCAGAAGAAAAATAGAAAAGAGATTTGTGTCATTTAAATTTATAATGGATTTAATTTTTACAAACAATTTGTACTGCTTAAATTTTTTTCAAATAATTTTGAACTAAAAGTTGAAAACCCAAATGATAATTCGAATTTCATTTCTACACTTCATAGTTGATGACATTTGCTTTTGTAAACAGGATTCGACTGTAAATATGTCATGCAATCAATGCCACTCATCACAAATTACAAACCACTTATTTATAAGATTGGCTTGGCACGATTTTTTTTTTTTTTTGAATTAATTTTTCTTATTTACTTATTTAAAATATCTTTCTTTTAAGGTATAATTTTATTTTTGTCCAAATCATTTTTAAACAAAATAAACTCTGGTTATTGTGAATAATGCTCCGTCCATATATAACACGTTCACAACGAATCTTATATAATAAATTGCTACTAATTATAATTTAGATCTATTACTGACATTATTTTTATACCTACTATTAATAATCGGTTATTTAAAAATTTGTTATAAAAATATTGTAAAAGTATCGTGTACTGTAACTTTTTTTTTTTTCCAAAAAGAAATTAAAAAAAAAGTATCGTACAACATTCATACGTATAGATTTGAAGTTTTAAGTTTAGGAAAAGCTTCAATTATGTAAGTAGCATGCCAAGTTACTAGACAATGGTTCCATTTCAATAAAAATCTCGTACAACATTCATACGAGTAGCTATACTATTCAGTTTAAATTTAATTGAGTAAATGTAAAGTTAAAATCACAAACCAAACAGAACTGCCGAACAATTTAGATCTGCTCTGACTTCTGTGTCAAGGTTTCAATGACCGCATCTATCACTCTCATCTACAATGGTGCTTTGAACTTATTTTGAAAGGACAATCTGTTTAATTTTGTCATCATAATTGAAAGGCATCCTGCAACAAAAATAAAGAAAAATTGAAAGGACAGCCCATTGCAAGATGTTTCCACCAACCGTCAGTTCTTTTATGTACAAATACTTATCCACAACTTGAACATTACATCCTTATTTGTCATTATATGATTGAATTACATCACTTATACACATGTTTACCACTAATATTTAGTAAAAAGTAATCGAAGCATCGCTTATCACATATCTAAGTTGTGTAAAAGTGTGCGAGCAAATGTGTGATTTTAGACTTTTTGAAAGGGCAGCAATCTGTCCGGGTTTTGTTTTATTTTGTTTATTATTATTTTTATTCCAAAATAATGAGAAACTTTTATTGATAAAAAGAGTGAAAAAAGAAGAAGACCATCTCCATCTAAGGAAAGCAAGACTGAGTTAGAAGATGAGAATCCTTCCTACCATGTCACCAAAAGAAGTCATTATATTTTATGTTGTAATATTTCTTCCCTTTCCCAATTTGTCTGGAAACGGTGGAAGAGGGATTTCAGTGTAGGGCCGTTTGGATTGAAGGAGGAGGGAAGGGGAGTGGAGGGAAGTAAAGTAGAGTTGGCTTAAAATTGACTAATTTTTTATCATTTCTACTCTACTCTCTCTAAATCCAAACCGACCTTTTAATGAAGTTTCAATTAGTCATTGGGCTACGAGTGAGCTAAAACAATTAACTGATCTCAGCACATGATTCTAAAACTATCAAAATGCCGGCTATAATTGATGCTGTTGGAGCATTTTAATATTAATCAATTAAAATGAATAAATATTACAACATAAATGTAAAGATGTGGGAGTGAATATGGAAGATGAGGAGTTAGTGAAAATGTTTAATCCCCCATTGAAAAGGAGAGGGACTATTTTGTTCTTTTTAATTGTAGTGATTAATAGGCTAATATAAATTGACTCAGATATTGGGCTAAATACGTGCGCAAGGGGGAGGTGAAGGGTGGTGGTATCAAAAATGGAAATGAATCAACCTATAAATAGACTCATTCAGACCCAATCCAAGTTACTGCAAAAATATATACTAAAAAAATTAGAGAGGTTCACGCCTCATTCTAAATAGTGTTGTGTAATTTTCTCTTTAAATTAATAATATTCAGAAGTATTATTCAGTTTCTCGTTATGTTATTTCCATTATTATTGTATTTGAACCAACCATTGCTATACAGCTATAGAGTAATGTGGTACAAAAGTAGTTCTGTTATAGAAAAAAAAAGTGGTACAAAAGTAGTTCAGGATATTAATTGGTTTTACTTTTATAACATTCAACATGCCTAGGTAATAGGTTAGATGGGGATTAATAATTCTATTAAATTGTCGAGTTTGTTTGGTATAAGTTTATTTGACTTTTTGTTAATTCTTTTGTTAAAAATGGGCTAAAGATTAAACATACTTTTAGTTTTAAAATGTAGAGTTTTAAAAATGTACTACATAAAAATTAAGCGAAAAAGCTCATGCTAAAGAAGCATGGTCTGAGTTGGTTTCTTATGTAGGATTAGGGGGTTGTTACTTGTTAGAGAATTGAGAGAAAATTATCTTTTTGGATGACTTTTGTCTTTTGATATGTTTTGAATATTAGGCCAATCTTCCCTTATAATAGGAAACTTTTGGATGACTTGAATTTTTATGGATGTAAATTGGGACCAATATGAGTTTTTATTTAGGTAAACTTTCCTTGATACTCGTGGGTATGTTTAGGGATTTTTTTTTTCAAAGTTTTTATTTTGAAAAAAGGGTTGAAAGGAGAGAGATAGGGTAATTTTTAAAAATTACTTTTGTCTATTTATTTTAAACTGTTTACCCTAGAAAAAAAAATTGTGTTTTAATGGCGAAAATGTGACAAACTTTTGCAAGGTCATATTGAAGTTGTAACTTGTGATACTCAAGGATGTAAATTATAAATTTTCATAGCAAAGAAACCAATTTAAAATGGACCATGCCAAGAGCCTTTGTAGCACAGTGGCATATTTGGTCTCTCATATAGTGAGAAAGCTAGCATTCGAATACCCCCCCTCCACTTATGATAACAATTAGTAAAGAAATTTAATTAAAAGGGATCCCAACCTTAGTTGGTTTAAAATGCTTTAATACCTATTTTAAACAGTTAAAAATGGGTTGTATTTCTTATGCTCAATTTTTTAGTTGGACAGATTATTATTAAGGGTAAAATTTAGGTATAGTTACTTAAGTACCATACTTAAATTCAAACGCATAACTCTATTAAATTTTATTATTCTTGAAAAAGAAATCACTATTTGTCCTTCATTGGTCAATACAATCGTGTGTTTAAACTTAATTGGAAAATCTAATATGCGATAACTAAGAAACTAATTATAAATTTTTACTTATTTATAACCTACTAGTTTAACTAAGTTAATGGGTTTGGATCGTATATAATCATCCCGGATGAATAAAACTTTTTGCCAAAATGAAACTATATATTGGCCAACCACAAAATTATGGAACTTGCAATTAACACTCGTCTATTAGAACACAAGTACACAACTTCTTATTTCATTTGGACTTTCATATATTTTGAAAAGAAAAGCAGAACCTCTCTCCTATATATTTGAATACTATTTACTTGAAAAATACAACAATGCTAATGGCACAACTTCTTATTTGGACTTTCATATATTTTGGTTTGTGTATCGATTCCAAAAAGCCATTTAAGCAATTATGAAAAGCTTTGTGTTGGTTAAACTTAATGTTAAATTCATAATATGGAATTAATGAGACATTATTAGGAATCTTCTCAGCAATTTAGATTCATAATATGGAATGAATGAGACAAATTTGTCGTGTTTGTGCTAGGTTTATGTTCTTTCTTTGTCATTGAGTAGATCTACATTTATGACATGACACTTCAGTTATGATTCACAGAGGTATCCAAAGTCAATTATTAGATAATCTATTTTTTCTTATTTCAAAGATTATCTATTGTAATAAAAATAAGATGATTTTTTGTGGAGAACATAATAGATTTTAACTGTTGCCATAATTGGTTTATTGGTGAGCTTTAGCTTTCAATATCCATCTCTTTCGTTTCTGGTTTGTCTTTTTTTTTTTTTTGGACATTTCCTAGACTTGAAGGACCAATGGAAAAAAGTTTTGAACCTCTCTCCTTCTTGGCATGAATGAAATCATGAATGTAACACATTCAAAGCATAAAAAACAATAAATATAGAGTACAAACACCTAGCAACCAGCTCATTTTATAGAAGCAATAGTTAGAACTTAAGGTTTAAAGTTCAAACTTTAAAGCCTGAGGGCACGGCTTGGTTCATAAATCAAATGCAGAACAGAACCCCACACGCCATGTGGTGGCAATTAAGCCCTCCCGACGTGTCATGTCCGACCTTGTAGGCTATACCACTGTAAGTGCGAGGAATTCAACCCTGTCAACTTGTTCGTAGCAGTTTTCAAAAGACTAGTGACTCTAGGATACAGCTAAATGTGGGTTCCAGTTGAGCAGTTGCAGTTAGGAAACTTATGTTCAATCTCCGTCTATACATACCAAAAAAAAAAACTAATTGGTATTTTGATTCTTAACTTGGTGATAAAAGGTAATTACATTAGAATGGATATAGTTGGTTTGAAAAAAGGTTTAGTATGCGTTTGGGTATAGATTTTTTTCTACGCGTTTGCGTTTTGCATTTCCAAACAGTGGGACCCATGCTATAGTAGCAACGCCTTCAGTGGAATGGCAGCAACTTTTTCATTAAACGCAGCAACTTTTTCATTGGAATGGCACTATTCAGTGGGTCCCGTGCACTGTTCATGGGACCCACAAATCTCTTTATTCAGCAACTTTTTCATTAAAAATAGGTCCCACGGTACTATTCCCACATTTAAAAATTATTTTGCTATAGTGTTTTCAATTTTTAGTTTTCAGTTTTCAGTTTTCAGCAAAATAAGCGGTATTCAAACGAACCCTTATAATATATCTTGTAAAATATTATTTCACGTACAAATCCACAATTAATGTGAGAATGTTTACATTTTAATACATAAAAATGGATATGAAAAAAGAATATGAAATAGTGGATGTGAGAGAATCAAAACCATTTTTAAAAAAATGCTAAGGGTATCCAATTACTTTACCCTCTAGTCAACTTACTAGTGTTTAACCAGTGCAATGTGCATAATCATTTTATGTATTAGAAGATAATTAACTTAACATAATAATACATTAAAATTTGTTCGGGGCATGTTGTATAATTTAATTGATTGTTCAATTAAACCATCATTAGACTTTAATTACAAAAGCATTATATAGTAACAATTCTAAAATGGTTGTATAAATCAACTTAACATAAAAATTATATCAGAAAAATACAAATGTTATAATGAAACAATTATAAATTCTATCCTAGGATGATGTGTAAAAATGATATTGATATACGATCTGAAGAGGAAAAATTATGCATGACGGAGCTATCTGGACGGAGGTGGCACAGACAGACGTGGCATGTACAGACCGAATGGCCACGTGGCATCCAACCCATTATTATGTGGTCTCCAAGGAACCTTAAATGGAAAATACTTGCGACACACAATTAGCCCTGGTTTGTAAAGTCCCAACATGAGTAGAATTCTAGAATATACACGCATTAATGAGTATCTTCCCCATAAGGAAAAGACTTGTTCCGCAAGCAAAGGAGTCTGGCCCTATGCGACTATAAAAACCCAAAGACCCTCAAGAAAAAGGTACGCACAATTTCTCTAAAGCTCATACTCTCTAACATTGTTGGAGCTCTCTTCTGACTTAACTTTCGGAGGGTCTTTAGCCGGTACCACACCGGTACTCTCTGTAAGGTCTTCTTTTTGTGTGTTGGGCAGGTCTGGTATTGAGCGTGTTGGAATCGTGTGGCTCACTGGTGATTTTTTCAGCATCATCACGATCTATCCTAGGATGACATGTAAAAACGACACAATCTACCCTAAAATGACACGTGCAATCTAAACTATAATGGCATGTGAATGGATGATATGCATAGTCTATCCTAAGATGATATGTAAATGAATGACATGTATAATCTATCCTAAGATGACATGTGAATGCATGGCATATATAATCTACCCTAGTGTGACATGTAAATGCATTACATGTATAAATCTACCGTGACATGTGAGAAAAGTCTAATAATAACAATAACATAAATGATTTTTTTTTTTTTTAATCGGACAAGAACAAAAATGTTGAATTCCTAAAAAGTCTAATAAAAATGTCATTTGGCAATTTTATTATTTTGAAGTAAAACATTTTATTTTGGCAAAATAAGGATTAAAATGCATTTTTTATGACCTAAATTAACGACCTTTGTGCAATTTTTGGAAGTTTTAAAGGCCAATTTGTGATTTCAAAAATTTTAGGGTCAAAATATAATTTGAGAAAGTTTTGGGTCAAATTGTAATTTTAGAAAGTTTCAAGTCAAAGTGAATTTGAAAAACTTTTGGGTTCAAATTTTAATTTGGAAAAGATTTGTCGATGAAATTGTATTTTGAAAAGGTTTGGGGACCAAAATGTAAATTAAAAAATTTTCGGGTTGATATTTGATTCCTAGCAATTGGAAGGGCCAAGGTGCAATTTTGTGTAAATTCATTTGATGGTGGGCCAAACTTGAGTTATGCTAGTACCACCAAATTTGGTACAACTTTGTGTCACAACTCGCCGCATGACGAGTTGTGATTGGCAATAGTGTGTCCTCACATGGCTCACTGACACACCTTTACCAATCACAACTCGTCATATGGCCAGTTGTGGCACAAAATTGTACCCAATTAGGTGCTCTCAGCATTACTCGCCCGAACCTTGGATTTGTGTTGGTGAATCTCTCTTATTTAGACGTAGGCTTTTGTGGTCTTAAAGCTGTATTGATTCTATTGACTATTGAGGGCGCCAGGTATAGGGGTCTAAGGGAATTTGAGTGGCTGGGCCTTGGATATTTTAGGACTTGGGCTGAGTGAAAAATGTGAGACCCAATGGGCAGGTGTAGACTCACGGGTTGGTCTTGAAGTGGGTTTAAGTGTTGAACCAGGACCATCTTATTTTCTTAGAATTCCTTTCCATCCTCCAATCATAGCTTAGGAAAATCTCTAATGACCCAATGAGACTCTGCTACCTCACCTAGCCTTTTATCTCTTTAATTTCCTTTTCAATTTATTTATTTTCTCCTTAACTTTCAGGCCTAACCTCATTCTCTCTAAACCCAAGCCAAACTCTCTTAGGGAAAATTTGTCATTTAACAAGATTTTAGCAAATATTTCGTTAGTTGGCATGTTTTTGAAACATTTTAGTAAACTAGCATCTCGAGCTTTAGAGGCTCGAGTTCAGTGAAGAAACTTGAGTCTTTAAGACTTGAGTTTCAAGCTGATGTAGATAAATAATCCACGTGGAACTTGAGTCTCTCAGACTCGAGTTCCATAGAGCGTACAGAGAAAGAAGCAAACTAAGGAGGAGAAGAAGTAGAAGATCTGAAGAAGAAGAAGAAGAAGAAGAACCCCTGCACACACAAAACCAATGGCAGGAACTCGAGTCTTAGAAACTCGAGTTCCACGTGGATTTTTTCTTCCACATCAGATTGCCACCACTTGGAACTTGGGGCTTAGAGACTTGAGTTCATTCACTAAACTCTAGTTTCAGAGCCTCAAGGTGCTAGTTTACAAAATAGTTTTGCATACTTGACAACTAACTAAATTGTTTCAAAAATAATATGAAATGACAAATTTTCTCACTCTCTTACCCCTAACCATAGCTTTCAATCTCAAGACCTCCATGGCCATAATCTCAAGAGCTCACCCACCATAACCGAAGCTAAAACCCCTCTCTCTCTCTCTCTCTCTCTCTCTCTCTCTCTCTCTCTCTCTCTCTCTCTCTCTCTCTCTCTCTCTCTCAAGGTTCATGGTCTCCAAGGGTCCACCAAATGACCAACGCGATTCATGGCCAAAGTGGCTCTCTCTTGATCTTTCTCTTTTATTTTCTTTCTATTTTTCTGTTTGGTTGTTGCATCTTGGTTGATGTGTTGGGGTTTGGAGTTTAAATCATGAAAGGGTTTTTGGGTGTGAATATTTGGTCGTGGGTTTGGGGTTAGAAAAATGGGATTTTGATTTGGGTTTTAGGTGTTTCAGATGTTGATATGGTATTTGTGATTATGTGTATGAACATGCATTAGTGCTCTATGTTTGCAATGTATCCTAGTGATATGTGTGTCTTGTGTTCAAGAATAGGCATTATATGAATAAAACAGACAGAAAAATATGACCTTTTATGTTAAAAAATGCACACTTGTGCGAATGAAACTGATAAATACATGTTCTGTGTAGCTGTATCTACAAATCTAGATGTTTGAACATGTGGACTAGCAAGCATTGCATGGATGGTAAGTAAGAGCAACCGCATCAGTATGTTTAAAAGATTGCGTCTATTTTACATAAAAAACTTACTTTTTCTATTTTACACCATCACTTTTATAAAACACCCACATCAGTTTATCTATTATACACACTTTTTTATTAAAATAATATTTTTCCTCACTTTTTCTATTATTTCCCACCTACCTCCACCTAACACTTATTTCTTTTTTCTCTTAGAGTCTGAATACACTCCCTTCTTCTTCTTCTTCTTCTTCTTGTCATTATCTCTATCTCCGCAAATCTTTCTTCTCCTCTTTTTTTTTTTTTTTTTTTTGAGAATCTTTTTCTTTCCTCTTCTTCTTTTACAATTTGGGTTTTATACTTTTATTATAGATGATGATTTTGGGTTGGGTTTGATTAAGGGCAGTGATTTTGGGTGGAGAAAGCAAAATTTCGGTTTGGGTTTTTCTTTCCACTTCTTCAGCATCTTCTTCTTTCTTTCTTCTTCTTCTCCTTCTTCTTTTTTCAATTTCGGTTTGATTATTTATATGAATTTGTATATGGGTTTGATGAATTTGGATCTAGATTTAGAACAATTTTGATGATTATGTTGTGTGTCCGTGTTGTTGTGGTGGTGGTTAGTGGTACTGGGTTGTAGTGGTGGTGGTTAGCGGTGCTAGGTTGTTGTGATGGTCGGCTTCTTCTTCTTCTTCTTCTTCTTCTTCTTCTTCTTCTTCTTCTTCTTCTTCTTGGCATTGAAGAGTCGGTGAGAGAGAGTTTGACAAGGCAAGAGAGACGAGAGAGAAAAAAAATTATAAAATAATAAATAGAAAAGCTACAGTAATCGTGCATATATATGCACGGTTATTGTAGTAATTGTGCATAAATGCACAATTTTACACCCACTGATGTGGGTTTTTTTTGCTCAAAATGTGTAAAATGAGCAACCTTTTTCTATTTTGCAAGATTTTACACATATTGATGCTAATGCTCTAAGAAGGCCATGAGAAAAGGTTCAATGTCACTTTCTTTTTCTTTCTTTTTTTTCATTTCTTTTTTTTACTATGCTATGCTTTTGTACTCTGTTGATAGCTGAAAAAGGAACAAACTTTAGGTTAGGCGTTTAGCTAAAATGGAAAAGAAAGATGAGAGAGTGAGTAAATATTGTTAGGATATCTCTGCTCTGTTCTATCTTCTTTCTTCCTTTTCTTTAATGTATGTTGCTACCTTTGTTGCATGTATCCTTGTTGTTGTTGTTTGTAGTTGCTGCTGGCATTAAATGGCAAAAATGAGTGACCTTTTTTGGTTTTATGGTGAAAAGGAGGGACCAAATAGGACAAAGTAAATGGACCATAATAAAACATAGGACATGTAATTTAGGAAAATCAGCTAAATTTGTTAATCAATTTTGGTGTATGATCCTTAATGTCATACTTGATTAAAAAGTCCCAAAATGGTACCAATTTTCCAGGAAAATCATACTAATGATTTAGCACACATCACATAGAAAACTATGTACTTTTTCACAATTAAAATGCAAAGTGGGTAATTTTCTTGATTAAGTGACATTTTTTTTTATTCAAATCCAATTTTTTGTCCATTAGAAACTAAATAAAAGAGAATTTCATGATCTTAAATATAACACTAAAATTAATACAATCACATGGTTAAAATTCAATTAAAACTCAACTAAATTTAGCCAACCGCATACGAATTTATTAGAATCAACAAAAAAAATGGAGTCTAGCTATTAAAATCACGAAATCCTTTAACTTTAGGGTTAAGATCTCTATCAAATTTAGAGCCGAACAAAATGCGGTATCAACAATAGGAAACCCCAATTAAATGCTCTTTAACTTCTTGGACAAAATACTTAAATATCTTTTGAAATTGTTGGGAAATTTGTTCAAAATAATGGCCTTATATGCTGGGCTTAAAAATCACCTTGGTTGGACTTAAGAATTTGATTGGATTGAGTTGTAAGCTTATTTGGATACTCCTCATGCTACCATGCTTGTGGCTGCCACTTTACTCTAGTGTTAGTAGGCCCTCACACATACACATGTTGACATGCACCCTAACTATAAGACAAGAAACAAAGGGGAATGTGCATAAACTTAATCATCTAAACATTATGGCCAACCAACAATTGAAAACAAGAAGCAAAAGCTTCTTGTACTTTGGACAAAATTACCCCAAGCAGCAACGATCATCTTTTGAATGTTTTGCTCCTCTCTCTCTCTCTCTCTCTCTCTCTCTCTCTCTCTCTCTCTCTCTCTCTCTCTCTCTCGTCATATTCTTATGTTCAATCTCATTTGATTTTCTATCTTTTGAGAAAACATTTTTGGGTTATTGAACTTCCTATGCTCATCGTTTTTTGTTTTTTGTTTTTTTTTGTTTTTCTCCCTCTCACTTTTTCACTCGCTTAACCAAATGGACCCTTAAAGTCTTTTGGAAGGATGCTCGTATTCATTGAGTCATTAAATTGTCTTGTCATTTATTAATCTGTTTTTTAATATAAATTTGATTGTCTTGAATTCTTTAGGCAACTTGATCTCTAGACTATAGTTGTCAGTATCATAAGAGACGTATCATTTTGTGTATAATAAGTTATGTATCAAAAGGACGTATCGTTAGTGCTCATGAACCGTTTGTTACATAGGTGCATATCGTACTAATTGTATTGTATTGTATTGGTGAATCATACGTATCAAATGATACATAGACATATGAGTTAAAAATGAGTTTTTTTTTTTTTTTTTTTTTTTTTGGGGGGGGGGGGGGGTTAAAATTTGTGGTTTTATTTTTTTTAAACAAGTTGTCAAACATTTTTTAACATATTGGGAAATTTAATTAAGTCTAATAAAATAGCATGTGAGTTATTTTTTCCCTATCTTCTCTTTCTCCTACAAAATTTAGCTTATACACTTGACACTTTACTTTCATATTTGAAAGTTTCTTTTTCTATGCTATGAATAATTTATTAAATGAAAATATAATTATTTTTTATTTTGTTATTATTTTTATAAGTCTAAAAAGCAAGAATGCCAAGAAAAAAAAATTATTAGAATAAAAAAATAAAAATAAAGGTAGTAAATGTTGATTTTTTTTTTTTTGGTGTATACAAGATAGAAATTCTACTCTAGCCTAATATAAATGTATATGTGTGTGAAACTCACTCTTGGAGACTTGAATCTCGACCCTTACCCCCCACACCCCACGCCCCACACCCCACAAGTACATATACTTGTAGAGTGACCATCGCGCCAAGGGTGCACGTTAGTAGTAGTAAATGTTGATAATAGTGAAGAAAATGTCAATAAAAAATGATTTTGCAAGATGATGACTACGATGATAACATTGACTTAGATGGAGTTGATTAGAAGTTTCTTTGACCTAAAGTCTGGCGACGCTAGACTTTTTGGTTCGTAGAATTCTGTTTCCTCATGTAACAAGGTTTCGTAGAGGGCTAGGATTTTCTTTGTTTCTGTGGGGTGGGGAAACACAAGTCTAAGATGGATACCCTAGCAGATGTATGGACCTGATTATCTCTCTTTGAACAAGAAGGCGAAGTTTTTAACTTTGAAAACCAAGGGTGCAAGAAAGAATGTACTCTAGCTGCTAAGTTCTTCACAAAATGCGCCCTTAACATTGAAGCAGTTGCTCGCACTTTTAAACCTTTATGGCGTACTAAGCAAGATTTTGAGATTCAGGACATGGGCAACCACGTTTTGTTATTTGTTTTTGAGAACGAGGTAGACACTAACTGAGTTCTGTTGGGAGAACCATGGAGTTTCGATAACTATCTGATTGTCTTGCGTAGGTATGAGGATGATAGCTCGTTGAGGAAGCTTTTTTTTGACACGGCGAAATTTTGGGTACAAGTGCATGATTTACCAGTTCGGCGGATGGTCACGGAAATTGCAGAAAGTTTATGCAAGTCAGTTGGCTAGGTCATCCATTCTAATGATAGGTCTGAGACAGAGGGTGGTGACTTTATGTGAGTTAGGGTGGAGATTGATGTCCATAAACCTTTATGCAGGGGACGAAAGGTTAGATTCATTCAAGATAGGGAGGGATGGGTGTCGTTTTGTTATGAGCGATTGCCTATATTCTGCCATTGGTGTGGGATCCTGAACCATGATTCTAAAGATTGCGATCTTTGGCTTTAAAGTAAAGGAGAACTGAGGATAGAGAACCAAGAATATGGGCCATGGATGAGGGCTGACCCTCCAAGTTTGCTAAGGAAAAAAGTTGTATGGGTAAGTGGAATAGGTGTACCAAGTGCAGCGTCTTCTTGAATCCCAAGGTCAACGACGGGAATCTCAATTACAAGAAAGTTGGCGGGGAGGAGGGTAGTTGTGCCAATGAGCAGTAGAGAGGATCGGGGGGGTTTGAAAAAAATTTGGAAAGTAGGCGCGTTGTGGGGGAAAACACACAAACAGCTACGGAAATTTCTGAAATTTTGAGGAATAAGGATTCTTTCCAAAATCATCTAAAAGCAATTGATATGACGCTAGAGGGACACACGAATACTACTGAGGGAGCAATAGAGTCAACTATTCCAAAAGATGATAGGGCCAAAATTCAGGGGGAAGAAATAATTATGGTAGATGAGTCAAACTCGGTAGAATCAATTACTGAGTTGGTGGATTCTTCAAATCAGGCAGAGGTGGACATTATTGGTAAGGTCTCAAGTAATAAAGAGGGGGAAGGACATTAGGATAATCAAATCTTTTTGGAGGCAAAAAGCCAGCAGAAGGCAGAGGTACAAACTGTGGGCCTAGGAAAATTAATAAGTGGACTGGACAATATTTTACTTGGGTCGAATACTAGCACGTGGAAAAGAATCCAGCATAAGCCTAAGTCTATGAATGTAGTGGTGCCTAAGGTTGAGGAGGTGGGGTCCAAACGTAAAAACAAGACAATCTCTAATCAGAAGGAGACTGTAGAGAATAAGAGGAGACAGGGAGGTGATGAAGTCCTGGAGGTGAGTAATCTTCTGAAAAATGAATTTAGATCGGTGGTGGCTGCGATGCAGCATCGCCAGGATCAATGAGTACTCTAAGTTGGAATTGCCAGGGGCTTGGGAACCATCGAACAGTTCAGGCTCTCCAGAGCGTGGTTGAAAAAGAAGTTCCCAACTTAGTTTTCCTCATGGAGACTAAGATTCCCAAGAAAAGACAACATAAGATGAAGGAAATTCAGAATTCTATTCGCTTTACTTAAGGATTAATTGTTCCAAGCGAGGGTAGAAGTGGGGGTTTAGCTCTCCTTTGGAAACCAGAAACTACTGTCAATGTCAGGGGCTATTCGAAGTGGTACATTGATGCTGAGGTGGTGAGTAGTAATGTTTAGGGGAGTTAGAGATTTACAGGCTTTTATGGCCAACCAGACACTAGCAAGCGGGAAGAAACATGGCAGACCCTAGAAGCTTTTGGTCGTCATAATAATTCACCTTGGCTCTGTATTGGTGATTATAATGAAATTCTTAGAAACTCAGAGAAATTGGGAGATTAGCATAGGCCGGAAAGACAGATAGATGTTTCGAGATATTGTGGATTTATGCTAGTTTTGGGATTTGGGGTATTCAAGTGCGAAATTCACTTGGTCAAGACATTTTGAGACTAGGGATAGTGTATGGGCTAGATTGGATCGTGCTTTAGCTAATGCAGAATGGATGAGGAAATTTGCAAATGCCAAGGTGGTCCATATATCAACAACTGAATCAGATCATTGTATGTTAAGCTTACAATGGGATCGAAGTGATAGAAGTCGACCAAGAACGGGGAAATTGTTTCGCTTTGAAGCTATGTGGCTTCATGATCCTTGTTGTCTGGAGGTGGTCAGCGAAGCTTGGGAACATGGTCTCTCTCTTTCCACGAGGTACCCAATCAAAAATTGTTTACAGTCTTGCAAGAAGGCCCTAACTTGATGGAATAAGGTGGATTTTGGACATGTGGGTCGATGCATTTCGAATCTAAACACCCAGCTTCAATGGCTAGAGCAACACCCAGAATTGTATAGTGAAGAAATTCGAAGTGTGCAAAAAGAATTGAATTCGTGGCTGGATACTGAGGAGGTTATGTGGTAGCAACGATCTAGAAACATGTATTTGGTGGCAGGTGACCGGGATACCAGCTTTTTCCATGTCAAAGCTTCAAATAGACATTAGAAAATTTTGATAGAAGGTATAGAGGATAGTTTTGGTACTTGGCAGGAAACATTGGAAGCAATTGAAGCTATTGTTACTGAATACTTCTCTTCGATTTTTACCACATCCTATCCGACTGAGATTGAGCAAGTGACTAACATTGTCCAACCAATGGTTTTTGAGCACATGAATTATCTACTAGCTCATGACTTTCAAGCATTAGAAGTACCGAAAGCGCTAAAACAGATGCATCTGACTACGGCACCAGGCCTAAATGGTATGCCCCCTCTTTTCTATCAAAAATTTTGGTCTCTTTCTGGTGTTTGTGTTACACAGGCAATATTAGATTTTTTGAAACATGGGGTGGCCCCCCCAGACTTTAACGAAACCCACATTGTTCTTATACCAAAGGTTAAAAATCCCAAGAAGATTACTGAGTATAGACTTATAAGCCCCTGTAATGTTATTTATAAATTGACATCTAAAACTGTGGCTAATAGACTGAAGACTATTCTATCTAGCATTGTTAGTGAAAATCAAAGTGCATTTACTAAGGGTCGGTTCATAACTAATAATATCCTAGTAGCTTATGAGCTATGCACCATATTAGCCAAAAAATGATTAGAAAAATTGGGGAGATGGCGTTGAAACTAGATATGAGTAAGGCATATGATAGGGTGGAATGAGACTGTTTGAAAGGTATTATGCAAAAGCTTGGTATTCATAGAAGGATGGTGGAGATAGTAATGAGATGTATTCGCACTGTTACTTATTCAGTTCGGATTAATGGGAAACCTAAAGGGCGTATTATCCTTACCAGGGGTTTACGTCAAGGGGATCCTCTTTCTCTTTACCTATTTTGACTTTGTGCAACGAGCTTATCTGGTTTAATTAGACAGCGGGTGGAAAGAGGCAGCATCAAGGGAGTGGCTGTTTGTCATGGTGCACCTTGCATTTCTCACTTATTTTTTGCAGATGATAGCCTGATCTTCTACCAAGCTACATTGGAGGAATGCGAAGTGCTATAACAGATTTTCTCAGTATATGAATTAGTGTTAGGTCAACAATTGAATAGAAATAAGACTGCCTTATTTTTCAACAAAAATATGCCACGGTCCATTCAAGAGGAAATACAACGGCTTTTTGGGGCTCCAGTGATTCGACAGCATGAAAAATATTTGGGATTACCCTTACTGGTGGGGCGGTCTAAACGCAATACTTTCAATGATTTAAAAGGAAAAGTTGGGGAATAAACTATCAGGTTTGAAGGAAAAGCTTCTCTCAAATGCTAGCAGGAAAATTCTTATAAAGTCAATGGCCCAAGCAATCCCATCATATATTATGAGTTGTTTTAAGCTTCCTGATGCTCTGTGTGATGAACTTGTTGGTATGGTGAGACGCTTTTGGTGGGGGCA
Organism: Quercus tomentella; assembly: GCA_028535165.1. Lineage (NCBI taxonomy): Eukaryota > Viridiplantae > Streptophyta > Magnoliopsida > Fagales > Fagaceae > Quercus > Quercus tomentella. The sequence continues at coordinate 19,237,992 of JAPQVY010000122.1, read as the reverse complement.
GCAGGAAAATCATAATAAATTGGCTTGGTTGAGTTGGGAGAAGATGTGTACTCCAAAGGAGGAAGGAGGGATGGGATTTCGTGATTTGAGAGCATTTAACATTGCTTCGCTGGCTAAGCAGGGATGGCGACTCCAGACTTGTCCGAATTCTTTGTTCCACCGAGTTTGCAAAGCTAAATATTTCCCTAAAGGTGATTTTCTAAATGCCTCATTGGGGAAACGCCCATCTTACTCATGGCACAATATTATGGCTGCGCAAAAGACTGTTCAACTAGGTTGTCGTTGGCAAATTGGTAATGGAGAAACTGCAAGGTTGTGGAGGGATAAATGGCTGCCTACCCCGTTGTCCTATGGACCAGTAACTTTTTCTCATTTTTTCCTAGATAATGCTACGGTCTCTACTCTAATTAATCCGGAAACAGCTTCATGGAAATCAGACCTCATCCATGAAATATTCCTACCGTTTGATGCTGAGGCTATTCTTTCTATTCCTCTTAGTCTGTCGCTGCTAACAGATAAGCTGATCTGGGCCCCTACTCCAACGGGTCAGTTTTTTGTGAGCAGTGCCTATAAGGTTACTCGGCAGTTCATGTTTGATCTGCAACATGGTGAGTGCTCTACACCTCAGCAACTGACTTATTTCTAGAGGTGCATCTGGAAGTTGCCTATGCAGAATAAAGTAAAGGCTTTTGCTTGGCAAGCTTGCAGAAATATTTTGCCAACTAAAGCAAATCTCTTTCATCGGCAAGTGACTAAGGATAATATATGTGAAGAGTGTGGTGCAGCAGTGGAATCCTTAGGTCATTTATTTTGGCAATGTGAACGAGCTAAATAGGTGTGGACCACTTCAAACATAGAATTCAAGACTAACTTGGTGGAGATACACGAATTCCTAGACCTAGTTTGGTATGCTTGGAATGTGAAGCAAATGTCTGATCAAGCTCTGGCCCAATTGTTCATGACAGCATGGGGGATTTGGTCAAATAGGAATGAGATTCAGACAGGTGGCCCACGTAAGTCAGCCTCCATCCTTGCTAGCTGGACTAAGGATTACTTGGAGGAGTTTCAAGTTGCTAATCATAAAGTTAAGCCAAAGCAACTAGAACTTGCTGTTGGTTGGTTGCTTCCTCACCCTCCATGGTACAAAATTAATGTTGATGGTGCTATATTTGAAAGTCTACAGGTAGTAGGGATTGGAGTTGTAATTCGGGACCATTTTGGGTCGGTAAGAGTTTCTTTGAGTAGAAAAATCCAATCTCCATTGGGGCCTCTTGAGATTGAAGCCAAGGCGATGGAGGAGGGAATGAGTTTTGCTTGGGATATAGGTATTAGAGCTGCAATTTTAGAAGGGGATTCACAGGTGGTCTTTCACTCCCTGCTTGGTTTAGCCACTCCACCTTCAAGCATTTTCAATATGATTTCAGGGTCTTTGTTACAAGCTAAAAGGTTTAGTGAGTGCAAGTTTTCTTTTGTTCCCCGGGATGGTAACAGAGTGGTACATGGGCTAGCTAAATATGCTAGTAACTTGTTAGAGTCTAGTTCTAGGATAGAGGAAACTCCATGTATCATTGAGCAAGTAGTGTCTCAAGATGTATTGTTTTTATCCTCGTCTCAATTAAATGAAGTAGTTTTCATAATAAAAAGAAAAAGAAAAAAAGATGGAGTTGATTAGGCAAGATCGTGTACTTTCACTTCTAAGTTTAATTAATTTGAATGCATATGTTATAAACATAAGTTAATATTATATATCTAGTTAGCTTTGTTAAATATTATTACATAAGTAATGATTAAATTGGTTATTAGTTGAATATATTCCAAATTTATAATGAATATACCTTTTATATATGTATATCTATAATTTTTTTTAAAAAATTTCTTAGTTGTTTGTGTATCTCATGATACATTGATTTGTCTCTTCCTTAATTAACATTAAAATTCAAATTTTATATTAGTTGGCTTTGTGAGAGACCTCGACAAAAAAGCGTCCCTCAAAAAAGAGATTTAGGTACCTTTTGAGGCACCTCTCTTTTTAGGTAAGTGGTATGAAGTCGCCACTTATTTTTTTTTTTAATACAAAAATAAGAAAAACTAAATATATACAAATACATGACTGAAATTTTCTCTTCATTGATTGAATAAATATTACATATTTGGAAAATTGAAAAGTTACATAACTTTGGGTCCTAGTTACAATCTACCAAAATACATGGCTTTTGTCCTAGTTACATTCTACCCAAAATAAATAAAGGCAAGACTAGATCTACTTAACCAAAGACCTAAATCCAGAGCCAGATTACAGAATGGGAAGGTGTTAGGCACCCATTCCACCTAGACAGAGTCTGGTCTTCTAGACTCTTGTGACCAATGTACTTTTTTATGCATGTCATGAATGATATGTTGAAAATGTTAAATAAATCACACAAAACCATTTATGAGTGTATCCTCCTTTTGTTTTAAAAAAAAATTAGATCTGTTTTAATGATTTAAAAAAATTGATTTTGACTTATAAAAAAAATCAGATATGTTTTTATATGTGTGAAAAAAAAAAGGTTTTTGAAGAGAAAATTTAGATCTGTTTTTATTAATAAAACACAAAGTCTCTTGGTTTGTTAAAAAAATTCAGATCTGTTTTAAAAGAGATAAAAAAAAATGGTTTTGAGTCTTGTAAAAGATCAGATCTGTTTTGATGATGATAAAAAAATGGTTTTTTATGTAATAGAAAAATCAGATTTGTTTCTATATTTGAAAAAGACATATTTTTTATGAAGAGGATCTCATTCACAAAATAATTTCATGTTACATGACTCAAACAAAACAAACAACAAAACAAAAATTCATGGTCTCTTTCTTTATTTCAAAAATCTACATGCGTTAAAAAATCAAATCTGTATCTAAAGAAGATACAAAATCCGTTCTTTATTTTAAGAAAAATTCAAATCTACATCTAAGAAAGATGTAGATTTGTTTTATTTTGATGAAAAACTCAGATCTACATCTAAGAAAGATGTAGATCTATTTTATTTTTATGAAAAACTCAAATCTACATCTAAGAAAGATGATCCATTTTATTATTTTTTCTAAAAAAAAAAAATCAATTTAGTACATTTAGATTTCTAAAACTAAGAAACAGATTATAGTAATGATAAAAGAATCAAGAACATATTTTGATAATCTGAATTAACAAATCAGAACATGCATATTTAAAACAAGAAAGCACGCATCATCATGATGAAAGAACATAAGAACAAAAGGTTTAGAAAGCAACCTCTTGCATGAGCACTTTTCTACTTGAGAGGATGTTTTAAGGTTCAAAGAAACTTGTTCAGCTATCTTTGAAACCTAAAAACCCTAATTCTTGTAGCAAATCTCAGAGAGGATCAATTAATCTCAGCAATTTGTGAGTTTCCAAAATGTATGCCTCTCAGAGCGTAAAAAAAAGGTGCTGAATTATGAGGTTCAGCCTCTATTTATAGAGGCTAGAAGACTCTAAAAAATAGGCACGAACAATTAGGGTTTGAATCCGAACGCATCATTTTGCAAAAAGGTCAAAAAGTGTGTGCCTTATCGTCACCCGAAGGACGTTGGGCCAAAACCCACATCATGGAAATTCGGCCCTTTTAGAGTGCCATTTGGCACTCCAAAAGTGCCAAATTGGGCCTGTGGCTCCGAACACTCTTTCGTGTTCGGGTGCCGTTTGGACTCATCTTCTAGGGTTTTTTGGCCGATCTTTGTACTTAGATGTGTTTTCATCCTCTATCTATGATTTTTTTTTTTTATATCTTTTCTGGATAATTCAGGCTATTTAAGAATAATATTATCTTGACGATAAATACCCTAAAATAAATCTAGAAAAAGTTCAAATTATCCATAATTTTATTGTTATCCAATCATTCCTTTTATTCCCATGCATGCATCCCTATTTTAAACACTAATTATCAACCAATCACAAAATTATTTAATCAATTCTAATTGTTTAACCAATCAGAATTAATTTAAACTAATCATGTGTGGTCGACTCTAGCTAGACACAATGCATGTTGACCGTGCAAACTTGATCATGTGATATCTTTCGATCCGATGGTCCGATTTGAAAACCGAAAACACTGTTGCGACCATTAGAATCTCAAGATCATTTTTATGATATGCAATGAATGAATTGATGCATGTAATGCAAAGACAAACTAATGCATGTAATGCAAGAACAAATTGATGCATGTAATGCAATTATGATTTTTGAGGTACATGAATTGGTCATTCAAGTCATTCTCCTTGATTAAATCATGGGTGCAAAATTGGGTGTCTACAGGCTTATGTTATTAAAGCTTGATTGTCATAAACTTGAAAATATTTTAATATTTAATTAGGTAATTAAAAAAAAATTAATGTGAAGGAGAGAGGGAAAAAAGGAGATCTCGCAAAGGAGATTTTATTTTTTTATTTTTATGATGAGATAAGGATAATAATTTAAAATGTTTTGAAATTGTTGTGGACATAACATTTCTTTTTTTTTTTAAAAGTCAATACCTTCCATTAATCATAATTCAGGGTGACTACATTTTTCGAATCACAAAAATACATTGATATGTAATAAGATTTATGTGAGTTAAATAATTTTTTCGCATATAAATCTTATCATACCCCATTTCGCTTATTTGAAATTGGGTATTGTACATTTTAAAGTATAAACATTTCTCTCGAAGTAACAACCTAAAAATTTTCATAAATTATTCCATGAAAAGACCCATCAACCCCAATTGAAAGCATAAATTTCTTAAGTAAAGCTTACCCATCTAAAAAAGGCCAAACACTACAAAAGAGAAAAAAAATTACAACTACAATATACAGATCACATGAATGAATACAAATCTTTTGTGTTTCACTTTATAATCTACCAATCATAATGTTCTTTGTGTTTGATTTTTTTTTTTTTTTTTTTTTTCCATGCCTCAAAATCTTTATAGCTGAACCTGCATCAAATTTTATATTTGTGGCACTACCACCTCCATCTACATTGAATCTCCCTCACCACTATAATACCGGGGAAAAAGAACCACAATAGGATTACCAAATCAGAAAATGTATAATAAAACATTACTTAAGTGGAAAAATAAATCAGATATAGAAAAAGAAAAAGAAAAAACATTTTATAATACATGCTTCCAAATCTAAAATTACATTCAATTGGCAGTGGTACTAAGTACTAATAACAAAGCACAACTTTGGTGCTCACCCATTGAAGTAGAAATAATTGATGCCTACCGATGATTAATCTAGTCAAATGTTCTAAACATGAACAGTTTGATTTTAATAGCAATATCTATCCACTCAAGTAAAATGTGGAATGAAAGACCAAAAAAAAAGTTCACAGAAATTGGCGTTACATACAGGTATTTCAGCCTTTGATGTATCCATTCTTGAACAACTTGTTATTGCTACACTTAGTACTGGGCTTGCATTCCAATCAACAATATTTGCTCCATTTCCTGGGTTTTGTTTTGATTTGGTTCGATCAAAACAATCACAAAATATGTGGTAATACTAATAGAGCAACCAGGTAATAACTTAAAATTTAAGCATATCTTAAAATTTCCTCAGCCAATAGCGCACATAGTTAAGACTCTTAGTGGCCATCGAATGAGGAGAAGAAGGAATAAAGATTGCAGAATAGGGGAGTGATGAACAAAGAAGAAGAAAAAGTTGTTGTGAAAAGACTCAAATTGAAGAGGTTTCTGATGAACAAAGTTTCTCTCCAAACTAGTTTGGAGAGAAACCTTTCAAACTTATCGTATATCTCATTTTCAGGTGTAAATTTTGAAAATCTAACTGTTGAATTTCATGTTCCTTATATTCTTAATATGCATATCAAATTTTGTTCAAATCAAATATTATTTACTATTCAATCAATAAACTTATTTTTTATATACAATTTTAGATACAAAAACTTGAAATTTTATAATTTGTTTGGTGACATAGCAATTGATCTTTGATCTTCTTGAAATTTTGCAAGCATGAAAGATATAATAAGAACATGTAATCCATCGGTTAGATTTTTAAAATTCACACTCAATATAAAAATATATAATAAATTTGAAGGGTTTCTTTTCAAATTAGTTTGAAAAGAAACTTTGTTCGTTTTTGATAAAGGTAAAAAAATTGAAAGGCAAGTGGAAAGTAATTTGAGAACGTGTATATATCTATTTAGTTTTTTTTTTTTTTTTTATAACTATTTTCTTTTTGATATTTAGTTTTGTTTTTGGATAAAGGTGGAGTGTTTTTTTATAGGAAAAAAAAACAACTCTGCTGGGTTGTTTAACTTTTTTTTCTATTTAAAAAAAAAAAAAAAAATATATATATATATATATAATTACTTTGAAGAAGTGGGTTAGTGAAAGAGTGTTCCTATTTTGTAGGCAATGTTTTAGTGTAAGTTAGACATATACTTTTACCAAACTATCCTTTAGTTTTATCTCTATTTAAACCTAGGTGTAGGGGTATTTTAGAACTAAAAAAAATTCGGTTCAAACAAGAAAAACTCCTTAAATAGTAGTATAGATATGCTTAGTTAACACGTTTGCATGCACTTTGCTAATGGCTTATTTACCGAAAATACAGTAGAAACGAAAGGAAAACCGAAATTGTTTTGTTTTGTTTTTGGGTTTGTGCAGGGCCGTCAAAGTACGATCTAAAAGCCCAAAGACTTTTCTTTTTGGGCTTAACAAAAGCATGCTGAATTGCTCCGAAAACAAAAACGCAGTTTTCGTCTAAGATCTAAAAGCCCAAAGACTTCTTTTGGGCTTAACAAACGTAGCTTTTATGATCTAAGGTGTTCAGTTCACAATGGATTCACCAAAAGGGAAAGAAGGAATCGAATGTAAATTGCCAAAATAATAAAATAGGTAATGAATAGTGAATGAAGGTAATTCGGACACGTGTCTAATAAGTAATGTGTTTTTATTTATTTATTTAATTATCCAAAGAAAAGAAAGAGAGACTTTTCTTGAAGGGAATGATGTGTTCACCATGTCATTGTTGGAGTTGGTAAATGGTAGGAGATGATGGTTGTGGTTTAGAACTGGACTCAAACAAAACAATACAATAAAAAGGAGATGTTGGAAGTTTGTGGGTTGTTGAGACGTAATTTGGTCATTTTGACAATACCAACCCCCTTGATAATGACATCTTCCTTAATCCTTTCCCCCCACTACACTTGTTTAGCAGCTAATGTGGTTGTTGGACTTGGTGCCTTACTTTTAATTACCATACATCATGATCAACCGAGCGATCAACCTTTACCTCGGGAAGATGGAATGAAATAGAATAGAAATGAATGATATAATTTTAGAATATTATTCTCTTTCCTTGTTTGGAAGTTTTAACGGAGGAAATGAAAAATCCATTTCCTTGTTTGGGAGTTTAAGTGAGAGGAAATGGAATGGATAGGAAGGAACACTCATTCCTCTCTATTTTCTTAAAATCTCAAATTTTCATTTATCCCGAAATTGAGAGGAATAGGAGGAAATGAAATTAGATTTAATGATTTTTTTTACTAAAAATCCCCAAATACCCTTATATATTCAACCATTTATTTTAAAATAGGAGTTTAATAGGAATATTGTCATAAAATGATTTCATTTTATTTCTTCTATGTTACTCCCAAACAAAATTACTTACATTCCATTCATTTTCATTCTTTTATTTTAAAAGATCCAATCAAGAATACTTATTTCATTCCATTAATTTCTTTTCCATTCATTTCCTTTGCTTAAATACATTCAATTCATTTTCATTCTCTTATAATTATTTTATTCTATTCCATTCCCTTTTGAACTCCTAAACGAAGCCTTAGTTCTCTTTCATGCTTCCATTCATATGGAAGATTATGTTAACGGGTGTCCTTGGAACAATTATTAGTAAATCATATGTATTAATTTGGCATTAGTTTATAAGTTTAGTTTTTAACTTTTATATATAGCTTTTTAAAATCTCACTTTTTCCCGCATTTTTTCATTTTTTTTTTTCAATATTTTTCAAGGTACGAGTATACTTTAACACATTTTTAGTAAAAAGTTTTTAGTAAAAAGCATGATAAATTATTCCCATACAAAGACTAAAAAGGTTATAACACCTCCTTCATAAAAAATATAAAAAATTATCGAAAAAATTAATCATTTTATCATTTTCTCAAACATTCCAGAGACTTCCATTATTTATTTGAGCTTATCTTTTTTTTTTTTTTTTTTTGATTGATATTTGAGCTTATCTTTTAGTGTTTTAAAACTAAAGGCTTAGAGGCCGTTTGGTCATAGAGTTCAAAAATTGTTGCTTAAAAAGATGTGAAAATTGTAGTTTAAAAAGTGTTGTTGAAAAACGTGTTTTTAGTGTTTATAAAACAAAAAAATGTGTTTGGTATCATGGTTTAAATAACGTGTTTCAGTGTTCAAAAAACATAAAAAATGTGTTTGGTACGTGTGTTTAATTTTGTAAAAAAAGCTGAGCAAATGTACGAAATAACAGAGGCCGTTTGGTCTGTCTTTTCAAAACACAGTGTTCAGTGTTTAAACACTGAACACTAGTGTCCAAAATTTGGTAAAATGTGTTTGGTCACGGAGTTCAAAACAGGGTTGTTTGGAAATTGTTGCTCCAAAACCCATGTTTGAACAGCATTTTTTGGAATGTGCTCGGAGCTGATTTTAAACAACAAACTGATGTTTCCGATGGCACTTCCGTAATAAAATTGAACTCACTTATCAGCTTTTTTGGACTGTGCTCAGACCCACCTAATCAGCATTTTTTTAATCTTTGTCTCCTCTCCTCTCTGTACTCTCATCTCTTCACGCCCTAAACCCAAATATACAAAGAAGATCACATAGTCCGAACTCACCCACCTCCATTGTTTCAAAAATTGTTTCAACAGCAAAAGATTTCGAGAAAACCCTTCTAGATTTCGAGAATGTATGGCGTGTATGTTTGGATTGTAAATCAAATATTGTCTCAACAGCAAACAAAGAACAGGAAAAATGGGTTTTCCCGATTGGTGAGGAAAAACAAAAAAAAAAACAAAAAAGTGAGAAATCTGAGTGAAGAAGGAACTGTTCACTCTTTAGACAAAAACCCATTGACAAGCAAGGTGAAAGTGAGATTCGAACCTGGATCTTGGAGTGATGGGTCGGCGGCGACAAAAGCTCGATCTCGGGCTGGATCTTGGAATGCTGACGGTGGAGATGAGATCCGACGAACATGAAGCCCAGCCGTGGATGTTCTGAGGCGTCGATGGAGATGAGGAGTGCAGGGGTTTGGTTTTCTGCTGAGGGAATAGAAGGGATATAGGTAGTGGAAAGAGATGAGCAACGAATGGGAGTATTCTCTCTCCTGTTTTAAAAATTATGTGCCCATTTGGTTCGGCTTTTAGGAGGAAAATAACACGATGTAGTTTTAAATCGTAATTTTTTGAAAAATCACGATTTGGTACTGCACTCTTGGAGGATCAATGCAAAAACACAGTGGAAACCCAATAGGCTACCGTGGAAAAGTTTCTTTCATATTCTTTAATTACCTTTACATTTTTTTCCCAAAATCCAATTTTACCCTTTTTTTTTTTTTTCCGATAAACCTTATACTCACGCCACAACCAAAATTGCATGTGGCAGATAGTTATGCGGAACAAGTTATAAGGCAGGAAACACACACCCGATGTGGGACAACATCCAGTGATTTTTTCGATAAATCTAAAACTCCCAAGCCATAACTAAAATTGCATGCGGCAGTTAGTTGCGAAACGAGTTATAAGGCAGGAAAAACACACACATGCACCCTTCTTCCTTGATAACACAACACAACTATCTCAAAAAAAAAAAAAAAAAAAAAAATTAATTATAAAAGAAAAAAAAAAAAAAAACCTATATCAAAACAAAACCTATTCTTTGAAAGTCAACACAACATAACCCATCCTCATAATCATAAAGTTGGTGTTGTTGGTGACCAAAGCTATTTCTAATTCCAACTCAAGAGTCAGTCCCTCCAGAGAGTACTCCATGGTTCTCACTTACCTTTACATTGCGATGAGAGAGTCATGATAGTTTCCATATGAGATAGAATAAGGGAGAAAGAGAGAAAAATAGAAGCATGCACGGTGAAAAATGAAACTAATCACTACCTCATTGACGATGAAAACAAAGATGGAAAGGCCATATTAGATCACTGACAAGGGAGTAAGATAGAGAATGAGAGAGGAAAAAAAAAATGGACGACTTTAGAGTCTTTAAGCAGAGTAAAGATGTTTTCTTTCATGCCTCCATATATATATTGAAATATGGCTTTTATTAACGTTTATGTCAAGAAAAAATTTATTGAGTTCCACTGTAATGGAAAGCAATCTTATTTTATTTATTTTTAACTAAAGTTGATTGATTATAATAAAAAAACTCAACCTTAATCATATTAGAGGCATTGAATATTTTTGATACATGTCTTCGCTCTTCACCAATATTTAATCACCATTAGTTTGGATATTTATTCTAATAGATGTCTTCAATCTTCACCCTGTCCGTGTCGTGGTTATTAAATTTGGGACTTCCGATAACACCCTCACCTAACTCACCAACCCAGTTGGAGACTTAGTGCTGGGACTGACTTTTTGGACGAGTTAAGAGTATACACCTACTGCAGCTTATATCTATGCACCACATCTTTTAGGAACATAATATAAACATGCAAATAATTAACTTATATATATATATATATATATATATATAGAGAGAGAGAGAGAGAGAGAGAGAGAGAGAGATTGGTGTGAGAGTCATGGTATGAGAAATAGGATATTCAAATGAGGTACTTGGCCTACGTAGATCCTATTATCCATATTAGTTATTACATCATAAACTAAACTAGGGCTTTGTCTAGTTTGGCTTGCTTTTCATTGAATGGTTTACTAAACCTGATTTTTTTTTTTTTAATCAACAACTATATATAAACAAGCACTCCAGTTATATTTTTTAGTACTCACAGAGGTAGGACATAACCCTCAATAGTCAATAGTCAATCCTCATTGCCGGCTACCCCTACCATTTTCCTAATTTAATTTCATAATGTTCCAAATTCTATCGAAGTTTTGAGAAAATTATATTTGATACAGATAGTATAAAATAAAATGGTTGAGGTCAAAATTTTCTCCATATTCCTAAGTTGGTCTTTGACTAGTGTTGTTGTGATTGAAACTTTTGTAAAAAGTAAGCAAGCAGCCAATATAAGCAAGTAGCAGTAATTAATTGTCAAAGGTCAAGACAGTGTATTTGGGATTCGCTTATTTTGTTGAAATTGAAAATTTTTTGTTAAAAGTACTACAGGTAAAGATAAAAAATTAACTGAAATAGTATAATGAAACTCATAAATAATAAAATAAGTTGGCAAAATTAATCATGCCGAATAAATACTCATTTCTAAATTCATAATCCCAATTCCCAAGCCACCTCATTTATAATTATAGATGCTTGCGTAGTTTTTAAACCTTTTCGGCTGGACCATTAGTGTCGGATGCTACCGTACCTTTCCTCTACCACCAAAAAAAATGTATATATATATATAACTTGTTAATAAATCTGGATCTCAGATTTAAGTATTTTTTATATAGCTATTTGTATATTTTGTGCTAAGCATCAAATTAAGTTTGATAAAAAATATCCATTTTATAACAACATTTATTCATCTTTATTTGGATTATGCTGTGAGGATATGAGAAATTCATTTCAAACAAGTATTATTTGGATAATGCTATGATGATATAATATAGTATTATAGATTATAAGAGTCGGACAAAGCTAGATTTTCTCCCTCTGTCAAAGTGCCTTTACTACGTGCAAACCACGAGCCCACGTAGCACATGCTAATATTCCCTAAACTATCAGGACCGTCCACTCATTCTCTCACCTCACGTTTTAATAGCACCCACCGACGCTGCTTGAGATAAGTGAATAACACTCACAGCATTAGCATGGATGCAACCAAAAAAAAAATTTACATTCTCAAATACCATTTTATCAATTTTATCAACTCATTTTACAATATGATCAACATTTCAGTTCTTATTTTTATATACAACTTAATAAAATAATATAAACACTACTTTATGATAGAGGAGAAAAGAATAAAAATGAGACAAGAAAGGGAGGTAGCCGATGATAGAAGGAGAGGGGAAAGTGAGAAGGAAAAAAATAAATAAAAAAGTCAAGCAACGACTCCAGTGAGGTTGTATGCACATTGGGGGGTGTAAAACCCCCCAATTTGCAATTTTACAATTCAAACCATTAAAAGCATGCCACAACCTCCCATCAAAAAAAAAAAAAAAAAAAAAAAAAGCATGCCATAACCGGGTAGCTAGATGCAAAAAATTATACCCACCAGCTACAGTAAGGTTGCATATATGCAACCTCTATGCAATGAGTACTAGCATTCGGGGATGCACAACAACAACAACAACAAAAAAAAAAAAAAAAAAAAAAAAAACTTATTTTGTATCCTTAAACACTAGTTTATCTATTTTACTAATCCGTTTTACAACTCACTTTACATCTTAGTTTTTAATTTTACATACAATCCAATAAAATAGTATAAACTACCTAATAAAATAATAAAAAAATTATTTTTCTCTCTCTTTCCTTCGACTATTTTTTTCTCTTCATACACAACCACAAGATTAAATATAATTTTTTTCAGTACAACCTATGAATAGTAAGGTTGCAAATTTTTTTAAGTATACAAACCTAGATGGAGTGGGTTTTGGCTATCTTGGGTTGTAAAATAGCAGGGTGTTTACCCCCCCCCCCCCCCCCCCCCCCCCAAATGTTAGTGCTACACAAGTTGTAAAGAAAAAAAATTAATTTTTTAATCTTGTAGTTGTGTGTGAAGAGAAAAAGAGAGTGGGAGAAAAGAGAGATAAGAGTACTTTTTATTACTTTATTAAGTAGTTTATATTATTTTATTGGGTTGTATGTAAAAATAAAAACTAAGATGTAAGGTGAATTGTAAAATGGGTTGGTAAGTGGTGTTTGAGGATATAAAATAGGTTTTTTTTTTTTTTTTTGTTGCATCTCCCGGATGCTAGTGCTCAAATACAACATTACTGTAGCTGAGTTGCAAATTATTTTAGCTATAGCAATCCAACTGGAGCTTTATTTTATGGATTTAGTGGATAAAATAGCAATTTTGGAGGTTTTACACCCCAATGTTAATAGTCAGACTATACTCTCTCATTTTGGTGATGGGGCCAAAGACAAAGAGACAATCGGACGGTAGCAGTAGCAGACTAGCAGTGTACGTAGCACTGAACAAATTTGATTGAGTTGCATCAAAGCAGCTGGGGGCCCAAAGATTTAGTCGACATGATAAATAATCTTTGAATGGCCAACCAACAAAAGCCGAAGGTCCTTAGGTTCCTTGCATAATTTGATTCATTAAATTATGTGTGTTTAGGTATTCACTCAGTTACAATTTGATACCTTCATATATGTATACTATAGAGAGAGTACTTTGCTTGATAGAACATATATATATATAGGGAGAGAGAGAGAGTACTAAGCAGTGAGTACTATACTACTATATAACTTGCTGGCATTCGATCCACTCTTCCTCGTTTAGGAGAAGGTATATGAGTCCTCTCTCTTACATATGTTGAGTTCTTAATAGGGTTATATAAGTCTTCTCCTTCACAAATTTTGTATATGAGTCATCTCTTTCACGGATGATAAGTCCCATTCGTTTTTCCTTTGTCTTTTTGGTTCATGATAGGTTAAGCAGTTTAGTCCATTGTACTCAGAGCCTTGCTAGTTGCTAGTTGCTACTTATATGACATACAACAAAACATCCAAAATTATTTCACTCTCCTTACCATTCAGGAGCTCAGCTCCACCAAAATACAATTACAACCGTAAAAGACAGTAAAAGCTAATCATTTTTTTGATGAGTAGATGTCATTTTCTTAAGTAAGATGTCTAGCTCTAGAATTTTCAGATGTCATATTCTTAGCTACCCATTTTTTTTCATAGCTACATTCGCTGGAATATATGCAAGTCAAATTAAAGTCAGGGAAATGCTTAAATTTAGCTGTGGATTCGTCGAATCAAAATATTTATAAGTGCAATGTATTGATAGGAATATGGCTTTACAGTTTACAGTACAACTCTTATTATTATTATTATTATTATTATTTATTTTTTTGATTTTACAACTCGTATAATTTTCAGCTGTAGGTATAGCAAACTCCATATCTAGACTTGGACACCCACTTTGCCCAAGGTGGGGGTACCAACTGTAGGATAATCTGAAATATTAAACTATATCTTGGTTTTGAATCTTCAACGCAGACAAATATCGCCAAAGATACCCATAAAACAAAATCCAAATTACACTCTCCAAATTGATTTTTGTCATGATACTTAAATTTCTTTTTTACTTTTAGTCCTAAATTTTTGACATTGTTTTTAAGAGTCTGTTAGAATGTTGCTTATTGCTGAAACTGAAAACTGAAGACAAAGTAACAAAATAATTTTTAAATATGTGAATAGTGCCGTGAGAGCCAGTTTTAAAATTAGATTTGTATTTTTCTTTACTTGTGGGTCTCGTGAACAATGTACGGGACCCAACCAAAAAACGTAGCCGCCAGCACAAACGCAAATGCGTTACTATCCAAACTAACACTAATTATGTCTTTTGTTAAGATTATTATTATTATTATTATTATTAATTTTGACTACATGTCAAAACATAAAGACCCAAATCAGCGACCGAATGAAATTAGGCCAATGTATTCGTGCTGTCGTGCATTCCTTTACGGAAAAAAAAACAATAATAATAATAAATAAAGAAAAAGGGTAGGTTGGTGTCAAGGAAGGTAAGATCCAATCATGGATCTCACTCTCACCCACAAGTGCCAACAATTTAAAAAGGGCCACCCAAAAGAAAACATGAAACCCACACAAACTCACAATAAAATGATCCAATTCGTGGCTAAAGCCCATGATCGGTCCATTTCAACAACAAAGGCATTCAAAATCTAATATAAGCCAATTTTTTTTTTTTTTTTTTTGAGATTTTCAACCTATAGTGTCCGTTCTTGATAATAACTCTTTACCATCAGACCAAGATACAAATCAGTTTTTGGTGTAGGCGGGGTTGAACTCTAGATCTCTTATACAATCATTAAAGACTTAACCAGTTGAGTTAGTTGGAACCCACTTCTGAATATTGTTTTGGTTTATACACTGGAATTGAATATTTTAGTACCAAGTTTATTTTAGGTTATCACTAAAAAAAATATTGCAGTACCAAGTTTATTTTAGGTTATCACTAAAAAAAATTATATATACATATAATAACAAAGTTATTCAAAATCTAATATAAACCAATGTTCTGAATATTGTTTCGGTTTATCCATTGGAATGATCAAAAGAAGATTACTATAAAAGGTAAGAGATCCCTAGTGAACAGAGGAGGGAATCCTAGAGAAAGAAAGTTGATTTACAAAATTGAGAGAAAGTAGCACATATACTTGTATTTTCCTAAATGTAAACGGTTCCTTGGCCATTTCCAGGGAAGATAATATGAACTAATTTACACTTTATGAGTAATCACATAACTATTTTCTTGTCATTTTTATATCTTTGAATAAGAATTGACACCCAAAGTTTAATTGCTAGTATGGAGTCTCATCTCTATAAATTAATTACATTGGACCTTAATCCAAGCGGAATTCCTTTTTGGGTCTAGGATTTTTGCCCCATACAAGTATCAAACTTGTGGAAAAAACGACAACAACTAATATATATATATATTGAGAAAAATAATCATTGCATTTATAAGAAAAAAATCATTAATAATGAAATTAAACCAAAAGGAAAACTGCCAACTTTAACCAAGTGTTGCTTAAATTTGACCACATATACCAAATTTTGACAACATGCAGAAGAGAAATGTAAAGTAAAAATCCCACATATAAGCCTGGTAATATCAATAAGGTAAATGTAAAAAAGTATAAGAAGACTAACAATAACAAAGAGCTGATAGAAAATATTGGAAATCTCAACCTCAACATTTTTTTTTTGAGGGTGTCAACCTCAACATTGATACGCAACTTTTACTAAGGAAAAAAAAAAAAAAAACCACGAGACCATTTAATTAGAGTAAAAAACTCAAAAAAAGAAAAGAAAAAGAAGTAAAACAAAAGTCTAAAGCATCTAGAGAACAAATCAAACAAAGGTTGTAAAAATATTTGGAAACAAACAAACATTTGCCTAATAATGCAATTTAACTGGTGGATTTGTTTAATTTGAATCAGTCTGTGAAGTGAGGAAGGGAGACGTGATACACTTGTGGGGAGTTGAGATAGTGACACGCTTGTGGTTCCCTTGTGTCAGACTCTTAGATAGCCGTAGGTATTTTGGAGTAGTAAGCTTATTGTTAACCCTATTATTAATGCAATTTTCAGTTTTTAACCTTTTCAAATGAGGGCAATTTTGTTTTTGTTTTTGTTTAATTTTTTTATGTAGTTAAAACTATCTAATTGTTGTTATAATTGCATGGATTAGTATAAGAATGAGTAGTTTTCTTTTTTAAAAGAAGTAAAAAAGAAGTGGATGGGTGGAATTTTTTTTTTTTTTTAATTTTTAATTTATATATATATATATATTTTACAAGATAGAATTTCTACTCTAACCTAATCTAAATGTATATGTGTGTGAAGTTCTCTCTTAGAGACTTGAACCCCAGCCCTTGTCTCTCACACCCCACAAGCATTTATACTCGTAGAGTGATCACCGCACTAAGAGTGCGCGGTGGTTTAATTTTTATAGTTAAACCTATCTAATTGTTATGATAATTGTATGGATTGGGATAAGAAAGAGTAGTTTTTTTTAATAAAAAAAATTTAATTTTTTTAATAAAAAAGGAAGTAACCGTATGTAGTTAAAGTATTTCAATTCAAGTAGATAAGAAATAAAAATAGAAAGCAAACATTTGAATACAAATAGAAGTAACCGTTTTTCTTTTACTTCCAACAAAGAAGGTTGATGAAGGGTATGTGGGGTGGTGGGGTTTGGTGGAGTGTTTGTTATTGGAAGCAAAAATTTCTGTAAATTTTAAGAATGCTATTTTCGAATTCTTAAAATTTGTAAAAGGATATTTTGGTACACCAAAAAATGAAACCCAAACAAAGAATCTGTTATTAGTAGGAAGAGCAGCTGAGAATAGGTAACAGAACTAACAGTGTTTAAGGACCAAATTGTGTTTAGGGACTAAGTTGGTCACTTTTGAAAAGTATTAGACCTAGTTGGCATTAGTCCAAACTACAAGATAGTTTACGAAAATTTTCCCTAAAATATCCTTGCACCCCAGTATTAAATAAGTGTAAAAAATTGAGGAAAAAACAATAAAAATACGTCTACTAACTCCCCTTAAAAAAATGCCTGACAAAACTGTTGCACTCTCCCATTCCCATTAGTTTACAAATTGGGATTTAAACGCTCAGTTTTCCACTAATTCACAATTTCAAATTTCCTGTTATCATCAAATAGTTACAATGTTGTCCAATCTCTATCCTTAAGTCTCCTGTAAATTCCGAAAAAACACAGCACACAAGAAGCTAATCTTCCATTCTTCCGAAGTTACTCAAAGCATTAAGAGCAGTGAGAAGCATGAATGGAGGAAGCCATGCAAACAGAGTTCCCAGGTATTTAATAAAGGATTTTACTAACGTGTGCTCTAAGGGCACACAATAGTATATCATTTTTGGAAAAAGTTTTATCGGGAATTGAAAAAGTTTTGACATATTTTTCAATTCCTAATAAAATTTTTTCAAAAATTAATTTGTTAATGTATGCCTAAGGACATATATTAACCGGACCCTTTAATAAAATATTTCATTCTATTGATGTTATTATCTAATGAGATGATTAAAAACAAAAACACTCCTATTAATCAAAGGTGTCTTTTTACTCTTATCACCTTAAATTTCTTTTTAATCAATATTATTATTGTAATTGATCTTACTTTTGAAAAAAATCTGGATTGGCGGCTTTGTTTGGCTAATGGGTCACAGTCGGACTATCTCCCAGATTTGATTGCTTCTATTTTGTTATCCCATCAGATTTGCTATTAACAATTGCAAGTTACAACTTCACAAATATCTCATTGTAAATCAGATTTGCATAACTACAGTAAATGTAAATTGAGATGAATAAAAAATTACCACTAATTAAAAAAAAAAAAGTTAAAGACTTTGTCCGTCTTCACGGTTCTCCCGCATCATCATCGTTAGTTCATTTCTAATTCTAGCCACGGGTCCCCGCATCAGCTTCCGTGTCCTACGCCAAAACTCATCATCAGTATCCACCAACTCTCTAAAACCAATCTACACCGTCCATTTCATACACTCAAACCTATTAATACCCCCACATTCGCACCTTCAGTCTCTCGTGTCTCACTCTCTCTCTCCCCCAAATTTCATCAGATCCAATTCTCGACTCACTCTCGTTTCTCACCATGGCTTTGTCGGTAGAGAAAACCACAAGTGGTCGTGAGTACAAGGTGAAGGACATATCTCAGGCCGACTTCGGTCGTCTCGAGCTCGAGCTGGCCGAAGTCGAGATGCCAGGTCTCATGTCCTGCAGAACCGAGTTCGGCCCTTCACAGCCCTTCAAGGGAGCCAGAATCACCGGCTCTCTCCACATGACCATCCAAACCGCCGTCCTCATCGAGACCCTGACGGCCCTCGGCGCCGAGGTCCGTTGGTGTTCGTGCAACATCTTCTCCACCCAGGACCACGCCGCCGCCGCCATCGCCCGTGACTCCGCCGCCGTGTTCGCCTGGAAGGGGGAGACCCTCCAGGAGTACTGGTGGTGCACCGAGCGTGCTCTCGACTGGGGTCCCGGTGGTGGGCCCGATCTCATAGTCGACGACGGTGGTGACGCCACTCTGCTCATCCACGAGGGCGTTAAGGCCGAGGAGTTGTTTGAGAAGAATGGGACCCTTCCGGACCCAGCTTCCACCGACAATGCCGAGTTCCAGATTGTGCTGACCATTATCAGAGATGGGTTGAAGACAGATCCCAAGAGGTACCACAAGATGAAGCAAAGATTGGTTGGTGTGTCCGAAGAGACAACCACTGGAGTTAAGAGGCTTTACCAGATGGAGGCCAATGGTACCCTCTTGTTCCCTGCTATTAACGTTAACGACTCCGTCACCAAGAGCAAGGTAATAACTAAAAACATTGTCTTTTGACATTTTCGTTTAGATCTGTTTCTGTCTTTTTTAGATTAGATTTTGATTTGATTTAAGTTCTAGATCTAGTTTTGTCTTCTGGGTTTTGCATCAGATCTGATATGGAAATGCTCTGTGCTCTATTCCTGTTTACTCTTTAACTATTTTGATAACTTGACTGAAAATAGAACACCAGAAATGAATAGTGTAGTCTAAAAATAAATTTGTAATGCATATTCTAGTGGATCTTTTTTATTTATTTATTTATTTTTATTGTATTTGTAGGATTTCGAATCTAAGATCCAATGTTGGGTTTGCTTTTATGTGTTTGTTACTTTTGTGAGATACTTGTAATTGTTGGACGGATCCATCTTTTTTTAAAAAGCAGATCTTTAATACACTAACAATCTTAATTAGTAGTTGGTGCATCTATTCCGGATTGAAGTCCTAAATTGATTTCTAAACATTACAAGTTTTTTTAGGGATTGATCTGTATGTCATGATTGATCTAAATAATGGGCGTGATCTTTTGTTGGAACAGTTTGATAACTTGTATGGATGCCGCCACTCCCTCCCCGATGGTTTGATGAGGGCTACTGATGTCATGATTGCCGGCAAGGTTGCTGTTGTTGCTGGATATGGTGATGTTGGCAAGGGCTGTGCTGCTGCCATGAAGCAAGCTGGTGCCCGTGTGATTGTGACCGAGATTGATCCAATTTGCGCTCTTCAGGCCCTTATGGAAGGCCTCCAAGTTCTAACCCTTGAGGATGTTGTATCTGAGGCTGACATCTTTGTAACCACCACCGGTAACAAGGACATCATCATGGTGGACCACATGAGGAAGATGAAGAACAATGCCATTGTTTGCAACATTGGTCACTTTGACAATGAGATTGACATGCTCGGCCTTGAGACCTATCCAGGTGTGAAGCGCATCACCATCAAGCCCCAAACGGACAGGTGGGTCTTCCCTGATACAAACTCAGGCATCATTGTGTTGGCCGAGGGTCGGCTCATGAACTTGGGTTGTGCCACAGGGCACCCAAGTTTCGTGATGTCTTGCTCATTCACAAACCAGGTGATTGCACAGCTTGAGCTGTGGAAGGAGAGGACTACCGGGAAGTATGAGAAGAAGGTCTATGTCTTGCCAAAGCACCTTGATGAGAAGGTTGCCGCACTTCACCTTGGCAAACTTGGGGCTAGGCTCACCAAGCTCAGCAAGGACCAGGCTGACTACATTAGTGTCCCTGTGGAGGGTCCATACAAGCCTGCTCACTACAGGTACTGAGAAGAGTCAAGAAAACAAGGCATATCGAGAAAAACCAATATATTTGATATTTGGGCCGGCTTGATGGGGTCTTTTACAAAGTTATGACTTTTATTAGGATGTTAGGTTTTGAATTTTTTTTTGGTAGGGGCTTTTGTGTTTGGTGGTGGATGTTATGGAGGAAAGAAATTGGTTGGTCTCTTTTGAAAGAAGACCAATTGGGGTTTCAATAAGGGTTGGATGGGGTTGTGTGGGAATATATATTTGGCTAATGCTGTTGAGTTTTTGTTGCATTTGTTATTAAAACCTAAAAAAAGGACTGCTATTTCCTTAGGTTCCTGTCTTGTATTTTGGTGGCTCTCTACTCTCGACTATCTGGTCTGGTCTATTTCATTTGCAATATAACTTTTTTTTTAAAAGCCATTAAATATTTTTCCTCACTAAGATTTTTTTTATAAAAAAGAATCACTAAAAAGATAAGTGTAGCCTGTTGGTATATAACGCTATAACAGTTGGAACATTTTCGCTTGGTTCCAAAAAAACAACAAAATCTTGAGATAACAAAGCTCCCCCTCTTGCAAGGGCACCATCACATTTGTTGGCTTCCCTATAGCAGTGCTGAATTCTAACCATGGGAATATCCCTCTAGCCGATCTTACAATCTTCAACAATGACATCAATTCCAGTTTAATGGAAATACATAGTCGGATTCCATCTCTCAACGGCCACAGCTGAGCTTCAACACTGGTGGTAGCACCAATGGCTTTAGCATAGCCTTTGACCCAATCTCCAGAGTCATTCCGGATCAGCCCTCCTCATCCCAGCGGCCACAGCTCAGCTACAACACTGGTGGTAACACTAACACCAACGGATCTAGCATAGCCTTTGACCCAATCTCCACTATCATTCTGGATCAGCCCTCCTCCCGCTAGCCCAGGATTTCGTAGGGAAGAACCATTCGAATTCAACTTATACCAGGCCTAAGCCAACCAACTTTCATATTGGTGTGAGATCAGGTTAGCTTCCTATTAATGCCAATGAATGTAAACTCCGTTGCTTTGGCCAAGGTCTCTGCCTTCAAGTTTCTATCAGACCTCTCATTCCTGAAGATGACACTATTCCTTTGAAGCCATAAGGACCAGATTCTAAAGGAAAACATGATGCCCCAGTCAATGTCCGAAAAAGAAGAAGGTTTGGAACCACAACAGTTTAATCTCAGCCAGTCGAGAAGATTAGCTCCATAAAACAGAGTGGCTTGTATGGGTGAAGGGAAAGAATTTCAAAAGTATTGAGCAAAATGACAGTCTCTAAAAGCTGGATTATAGACTCAGGGGCTTCATTACAAATCGGTCATAAGGGGGGGTATTTCCATCCTTCTAGCAGCTAGGGTAGCTCAAACCAGAATACTCTTATGATAGCACTGCCATAAAAAACATTTCACCTTGGGAATGGTTAGGACTTTCCAGATCCAATCCCCTCTGAACGGTTCAGTCTGGCATCCCTCTTCTTCTATATTTGCTAACATGTAAGCTTCCTTGAGTTCGAATATCCCACTTGGGGAAGATGGCCAAGTAATGCGGTCTCCACTCCACTCCGAGGGGAAAAGGATATAGGAGTGGCTTTTATTTCAAGAAGCAAGTTGTTATGCGAAGTAGTTCACTGTGTCAAAATCATTTTCTCTATAATGCTTCATATTTGATTTTCATACAGCAAGGAATAGATTTATTGAATCCAAACTTCAGTCCTTGGATTGACAATCTCTTATTGATTCTTATCTCAAAGTCTTGGAGTCAGCTAAAGAGAAAAGAGATGTCCAGAAAAGGTTCCTGACATTTGCTTCACAGATGTTATCAATTGATGCATATCTGAATGAATAATTTTTATGCATCACTTTTGTGATTATAGAGGTACTAATGGTATTATGGGGCATCCCCTGCAGCAAATACAACATTGCAGTTTGTATGCGGTAATGTTTGATCCCTTTGAAAGGGTTGCCCGTGCTCATCATGTTTGCCCTTGCTGTGAGTGCCCTCTCTCTCTGAGGAAGAGGAAGATGAGTTTGTTAAAAAGGTTGGTCTATTTCATCATTAGGTTAATCATTGGACTGTAGCGCACACTAGTTTGTTTTTTATCTGGGAATGTTCGGTGTTGCACTAGGATGCCCATTAAATCTGGTGGCTTATGTTTTCTTGTGAATTACAGCAACAAGTGAAGGCAGCTAGTTCTGTTGAGCATATGAAAGTTTGGCTGTGGATTCCTCAAGTGCTGACTCTCATTTTCAGCAGTTGGACTAGCTCTGTATTGTTTATGAAAAATATGTTAAACTTGGAAAGGAAACAATTCCTAATGCTGAGAAAGATTTGCATGAGCTGACTCGAGCTGGATCGAAAGTCACAGGTCCCTGATGATGTAATTATCAATTCTGGTAATGGACTGTAGCACAAACTAGTGGTTTTTTTTTTTTTTTTGGGAATGTTTGGTGTCACTAGGATGCCCATTAAATCTGGTGGCTTATATTTTCTTGTGAATTACAGCAACGAGTGAAGGCAGCAAGTTCTGTTGAGCATATGAAAGTGCTGGCTGTGGATCCCTCAAGTGCTGACTCTCATTTTCAGCAGTTGGACAAGCTCCGTATGGTTTATGAAGAATATGTTAAAATTGGAAAGGAGACAATTCCTAATGCTGAGAAAGATTTGCATGAGCTGACTCGAGCTGGATCAAAAGTCACAGGCCCTTGATGATGTAACTATCAATTCTGGTAATTTCTCTCCAATTGAGTATTGTCAACTTTTGAGGGAAGCATGTGTCGTACACTGTTCACTATAATTCAACCTCCAAACAATGAAGTTCTATGTGTAATACTGTGTTTTCCCTTACAGCATAGACATAAAATATGGTAGTATCTGGGAAGGATGATGCTTGGATATAGTTAATGGGTCATATGATGTGAACCTTTGGAAGTTCATAAGGAGAGGCTGGGGTACGTTTCTTTTGAAACAAACAGAAAAAAATTAGTACTTCAGTCGAGCAGTTAAAAAAAAAAAGATCTGTTTTGCTTCATGTTTTAAGATGACAACAAAGATCATGTCAAGTTCAAGAAGAAATAAAATTAAGGGGTGATTTGATTTGAGATAGAGGCACTACAAGGAGTAAAGGTAGTTGATTGAGACTGAGAAATGATGCGATTGCTTTTGATCAAACAGATGTCACACCCCTTAATAGAGCAGAATGGTGTGAAAGTATTTCTGCCACCAGCACAAAAGTAATTGACTGTATTAGTAGTAGCATTAAGTTTTTGTTATCATTTTACTAGAATCCATATCACTTTCATAAAAAAAAAAGAGTACAATCAAAACTGAAAATGAAGTAATAAACTTCTTCGTCTTTTTTGTTAACTTGTCAGAGTAGTGCCTCGTGGATGAGGTTTCCTTACATTGATTTAATATGTTAATGTTTTTCTTAGGGAATTCTCTCTCTCTCTCTCTCTCTCTCTCTCTCTCTTTCCCTTCTTAAGGCCGGAAAGATTATAAGTAGTAGTATCTGTGCGTGAGAACAGATGGTCGAAAGTGGATCAAGAAGCCCCTGCCCGCTATTTGAACTTTCTATTATTGTTGAAGCTTGTTTATTTTGCTAAATCGAAAAGTCTTTTCTTATAACGGTTAAGTGTATCACCAACCATGGCTGTTATCTGTTGTAGGTCATATAGGTATTTTAGCTCAAGTAAAGGCCGATAAGGATTCAATTGAGGCCTTGGTGCAACCTGTTGAAACTGCTGACAGTCTCTTCCAAGAAATTCAAAGGCTGATAGGGACTCAATTGAAGGTTTTTTGATGGTGAGAAAACTCTATTTTTCTCTTTTTCTTTCAAACTGTCATAATTGGAAAAACTTAATCCCCACTATATTCTGTCACTAGTGAATTGGCTCATAATATATAGGGAAAAATGCTTACACACCCTCTAAACTTTAAGATAGTGGTCGATATATACTCTGAATTTTTATTTTGGCCAATTTACTCCTTAAATTTCACACATCTGGCAATTCACTGCATATGTTAGTTTTCGGTTAAAATACTAACAGAATATGCACTTGAAATGCACGTGATGGTAAAATTCCAAAACCAAAAGTCTAAACCCCTATGGAAGAAGAGAGAGAAACACTTTGAGTGTAAGAGAGCGAAACGGTTAGAACCAACACATTATCCCTCTCTCCGGTGCCAAAAGTTTTTGGCCTGCTGTCCGAGTTCTCGCCTTGCCTTTCAACGGCATATACGGATCGACACCTTACACACCCAACAAAAAAAAAACTCAAACTCTATAAAACCAATCAGTTTCAATTTTAAGAAGGCTATAATGGATCCGGACATAGGGGATTGCGCCTTTAAAGTTAACAATACAAGGAAAATAAAAAGAAGTCACTATACATCCACACATAAAATAGTGTGTTTAACCCATTAGAGAAGGCAACTTGATAAATTCAAAACAAGAACCGCTCGAAAAGGCCTCCGTGTCTATTATGAACAAGATTTCTAATTCTTTGAACAAATTTGCCTCGTCTCAATGAAAATCTAATCACGTAAATAATAAATATGCTTTTCAATCATCTTAAGGAGAGATATAGATGCCTTTCAATGATCTCATTACAAATAACTTTTCACTTCAATCTTCTCCAACCTGAAGTCGTATGAGATTGACAAATCAATGGTCAATACTTACTTCCTATCTTTATACCCAAAAATCGTATAAATTTTTCTTAAGGCTCATCTCTTTCAACTGAATTTGTAAATTCATAGGAGGGTGGCTTTGTCCTGCATCATTTTCGAATGCCACGGAAATGAAATCATTATTCCATTTAAATGGCTCATTAAGTCAGATGACTGTGTTTCAAATAGAAGTCACCAGTCTGGTAAATTAAAAGGCATTTTTTTAAAACTCTTATTTGTAAAATTTTATGCATGAACTATAATATTTCATTGTCTATATAAAATAAACCTTGATTTTTAATCTAAATTCATCAGGTTGATCTTCCTTTGTGCATTCAAAAGGAACCATGGAAACCACGTACAGAGTCTCCAAATTGTCTCAAAAGTCAAGCTATTCGTTCAAAAGGTATGTCATACTAATGCTTTGCCCACAAGAAGTAGTCTGTTCATATATACAATGAAAAGAAGAAAAAGGAACATTAATTGAGAATTTTTTTTTTAATAAAATTTTTGGTAAACATTAATTAAGCATCTTTTTCTTTTATGTTAAATTGTGGACTAAAGATGTATAGGTGGAAATCAATTTCATTTTGTGATGAATTAACTGAGCTCAAAAACTTTATGTAGCATACTCTCAAAGCAAGTGCCTCATCTCTGCAAAAACAAAGTCAGTTGCAACCTGCAACAAACCACAAGAAATTTGTCAACCTCTCCCACTTAGGGGTGTGCAAAAAACCCAACGACCCGCCAAACCCGACCCACCGGGTTGGGTTGGGTTACAAAAAATTTTTTTATAGCGGGTCGGGTTGAGTTTCGGTCATAAAATTACAAACCTGCCAAACCCGACCCGACCCACCTATATTTAATATATATTATATATTTAATAATTTTTTTTTTAAATCAGCTGTAGGGCACTTATATATATATATATATATATATATATATATATATATAATTATATATTTAATAATTTTTTAAAAGAACCAGCTGTAGAGCAGCATTTCCTTGGTTCCTCCTACTAATACTAATTTAATATATATATATATATATATATATATATTTATATATATATAAAATATATTATATAATTAATAAATTTTTTTAAATAACCAGTTATTCCTATTCTATATAAAAGCCAATTAATTCACACAAATCCTAATAAATTACTATTGTTGTTTAGTCATTAGTGTTGTTTGTCTTTAAGGAGTTACATTGATACTAATCTTTAGGTTTTTTTAATATATTAATATTTATATTTTTTTCTACTCAATTTAATAATAATAATAAAAATTTGTCAATCCCATGGGTTCAACCTGACCCAACCCGACTCCCAACCCGACCCATATGGGTTGGGTTGGGTTGAATTTTTTTTGACCCACCATGGTGGAGTGGGTAAAAAAGTCCCCTCAACCCGACCTATGCACACCCTTACTAGTCCTACTTATTGGCAATGACGCAGCTGGACAACAGAAAACAAATTTTTATTGGAAAATAAACATTGAAATATCATACAAGGGGTAAAACCTACAAGTCTTCACCTAGGATTACTTGGAATTAGCACCAAGCAGCGCTTGAGTCGGCAGGCACCAATCATAAAACTGAAGAAAACTTTATTACCATTAAGAAAAACACTTTCTTACAAAATTGAAAATTGTGCTTAGATAAAGAAGGGGTAATTATACTCCACTTCCTTGAAATTTGAGGAAATAACACTCCACTCAAACTAGAAGGAAAAAACCATTCACCTCACTTGGTTTGAAGAAAATAACACTTCCCCTTTTTGTTTATATATTAATAATGGAATATTTTAAAATTTTATAAGATTTTATTTAACAAAGTTTAACCATGATTAGTAAAAAAATAACTAATAAATTTATAATTAAAATGCAAAATTTATCAAGCACCAAAAAATTTACAACGATAAATCTCTTCTCAGCCAGTTGAAAAAAGAAAAAAAGCAAAAAGCAAAAAGCAAAAAGCAAAAGTCATTTTGAATATTTTAAAATTCAAAACAATGAATTTTAATTCCGAAGTGGATAATAATTTTGGAAGCCTGTCATTAAGTAAAAGGAAAATTAGTGCATAGCATTTTTAATATTAATTTAACAAAGTTTGGTCATGTCAATGTAGGAAAGTGTTTTTTACCTTTAAGTTTGGAATGGAGTGTCATTCTTTTAAATCTCAAGAGAGGAGAGTGTAATTACCCCAATAAAGAATACCAAAATATGTATATAAAAAAACCCTAATTAAATGATACCAAAATTAAACAAAAGCAAATTTAACCCAAAAAAAAAAAAAAAGCCCAATAGAAAAAAGGGGATAAAACGTAGGACACCAAGCATTGCTGGAGTGAACATCAATCCAAAAGGTTACCTTAAAATTATGCTTAAATATAGAATAACAAACTACATAAAAGAAACCCTAATTATTAAATGATTGGACTCAATAGGATTTCAAGCCCAATTATTAGTAGGCTTCATTCATAAGACCATAGGGTCACGCCCATAAGAGCATTAGCATTTGAGAATGTAAAATAGTATATATTTTACATCCTCAAATACTACCTTATCTGTTTTACCAACTCATTTCGCAACTCACTCCACATCACAGTTTCTATTTTTAGATTCAACCCATTAAAATAATATAAACCAACCATCAAATAATAATATAATATACACTTCACACTTCTCTCTTCTTCTCTCTCCATTAAACCCACGGCCAGCAATCACCACCACCACTAGCAACCCACCAAACCCACCAAAGCCATCACCACCATTACCACTAAAAACCAAAGAATCGAAAAAAAAAAAAAAAAAACACCACAACACCAGCCACCAACGCCAAACCACAACAACCCACAAATCAGCAGCCACCACCACTACAGCATTAACACATCACAGACCCAAAAATTTAAACAAAATTTCCATACCCACAGAACCACAAACAACCACCGAGATCCACACCCATTGCCATTGCCATTGGCCCATTGCCAAACCCACCACCGAATCACCAGCCACCACCGCCAATCAAACACCACGACCTAAGACGAATATTCAGAACCCAAAACGACCAAGAAACCACAACCCATGCGAGCCACGTCGATTTGCCACCACCAAACCTGGCCACCTAAAGCCCAAAGGCCAATCTGTCACACCGATTTACCACCACCAAACCTGGCCACTGATTCAACTCCACCACCATCGAAACGCCACCACTAAACCAGCAATCACCGATTTGGAGAAAGGGAGACCAAGAAGGGGAAAAAAGAATAGAGAAATAGGGAGAGAAGAGTGGAAAATGGAGAAGAGAGAAATAGAGAGAGAAGACATAGAGATGGAGAAGTGAGACGGACGGAGAGGAGTGGGAGAGAGCAAGAAAGGGAAAAAAGAATAATGAGTTGAGGGAGAGTCAGAGGAGAGAGAAAAAGGGGCTAATAAAATAATGGGAAATACTAATGAGTGCTCTTAGGATATTGGTTAAGAATCCAGTTAAAGAAAGTTTTTATGGGAAAAGAAAAAAAAAACAATTAATGTTTTGATAGTTTTTTTCATTTCCCATAAAAGTGATGTTAAAACTTTCCTAAAATGGATTCTTAACCAGTGCCCTAAAGGCACTCGTTAGCATAACCCTAAAATAATAATACTTTTTTATACAACCTGTGAACAGTGAGGTTGCATATATGCAACCTCACTGTAGCGGGGTGGGAAAAAAATTTGGGTTTAGCAACTGGGATGGAGCTTGTTTTTAAGGAACTAGGATGTTAAATAGCAACTGGGGGGTGTTTACACCTCCAATGCTAGTGCTGTAAGTATGTATAATTGAAGGCCTATATTTTGTGTCCGCATCAAGTAGCCTCCATCCAATTTTTTTTTTTTGCTAGGTGATTTTGCGGGGGCTAGAACCCCCGAGCATCAGGGCACAAGGGTACCTGGGTGCCAATAGGCTACTGAGGCCAATTGGTAGCCTCCATCCAATTGAGTGGAGGTTAATATTGATGCAGTTTTATATTCCACAAGAAAAACTGGAGCTACTGTAGTTTTTACAAGGAATCATATACCCAATTTCAACCTTGTCATCATTGGTAGTACGCTCTAACAATTAGAGAAGTAAATTTATGTATTACTAAAAGTTTAAGTATAGCATTTATTATTTCTACGCTCTTATTGACCTATATTAGCAGCCACGTCATTCATTTATTTTTTAAATTTTCTTTTCTCTATTTAAACTTTTCTTCCCCCTATTTAAAAAATAAAAATAAAAAACTCTTCTTCTCCCTGTTAGTTCACACACCTACTGTTACACTTCTTCCAAACTTTTCCTTTCCTTTTGCCTATTTATTTCCTGTGGTGGGCCTTTTTGCAATGTTGGGCTGGGCTGTCTCTTGTCGTACTAGGCCCAAGTATTCTGGATTAGGGAGTTGAAACCGGTCCAACTGTAACTCACTTTGGTCCAGTTTGTGCACTAACTATGCCTCGTTTGCCAAGAACACGCCCATGGCAAGCAAAGCTACTTCGGATGAGTTATGGCAAGCAGACATGATAATAATAATAAAAGAAAATACTTTTGCCTTTAGACAAAGTGAATAAATAATCCCCAATTAAGATGATAATCACGATTATAAGAAACGCATTGTAAAGAAAATAGCAGGAATAAATGGGTAAGACACAAGTTAGCAAAAGAAAGAAAAAAGATCAATCCGATGTGCCAAGTTATGTCACAGGGCCAAGACCAAAGAGGGAAAACCGTTTTTCCTCAATGCGAATAATCTCCTAGGGAAAATCCTGCCACGGAAATTAGTCACTTTGAGGGAAACGGACCTGAATGGCTTGTCCCCAAAAGAATCATTTACTTTTGGCAGAGAGCAGGACCTTTAGAAGGAGAGAGGGGATCAACTTATTGGTGCATGTCTGTCATTCTTTCTAATTCTTCCTTTCTTTTCTTTTAGTTTTCTTTCTCAATGTTTGCTTATTTGTTGTGATTCTCTCTTCGAGATTACTATTCCTGTGTTCGTGATTGTGATCCCCCTTTTCTCGTGCACGGCAAGGGTCCTTTATATAATGTCTGTCGTGACCGGATTTTACTATTTTAGCCTTTAACACATTTGTCTGGTTTGGGTGTCCTTGCCGACCACCTACTAGTTTGTTAGTCGCCTAGCCATCACCACTTACCTGTGCTGACTGTGCCCTCAGATAAGGAGGACTATTTTGTTTGTTTGTTTGCTGTGGCACTCTTATCTGCCACGGTGTGGGTGCTCTCTCTCTTCCTGTCTCTCAGGGCATGCACTTAGTGGTTCCAACTCATCTTTACTTCTTTTGGGCGGTATGTCATTCCAGTAGGACATTTCCCCCCAAAAGAGCCTGAGCAGGAACCCCATAATAGGTTTTCCTCTCTCCCCACTGCCAGACCATGCCCTCTTACCTCTGACCCATGACCTCACCACGTCCTGTATTGGCTAGGTACAGGCTGGTGATGTATGGGCCTTGTGCATGCTTCACTTCTGTATATGTCCAAAATCTGCTTGCTGCTCATGCGTTCATCGTGGTTTGGAGGCTCGTCTGCACATTCTGCCGTCCATCCTTGACTTCTTATGGCGTGAACTGTTTTCTGATTTCCCATTTTTTTATGGCTTGGTCCCCTTAAAGGCTGGGCTTTATTTGATTGTGGGCTTTTCCTTTTTCAACCCACTCTTTTGCTCTTTTCTGTAGTCTTTGCATTTCTTGCTGCACTATTCCGCCATTTCTGTTGTGATGTCATTTGACCCAAGCCTGCTGAGCTTCTTTGGGTTTGCTGCTTATTCTTCTCTCAATGACTCAGTATGATCATTGGGCTTTTTGCTACATTGCTTACGGGCTCCTGCATCTCATATATTTCCTTTTGGGCATCCTTGGCCCATTTACTTTCCTTGGGCATCCTCGGCCCTTTCTAATTTTGTGTTCCCATGGGTTTTTACTAATTTGGGCTTCCCCGGCCCAATTACTTTATCCTTCATCCTTGGGGCTCATGGGCTTGCCATCAACCCCTTACTTTCTTTGCTTGCATTACTTCGGGCTTGCTGTGACCCATTCTTACTTTATTACATTACATACTGCCTATGGGTTTGCTACCTCTCTCTCTCCAGACTCCTTTAGGCCCGTTTGCTTCCTCAAGGCCCGTTTGTTTATTTTGTGGGCCTATGATCCATTATTCCTACCACTTGGGCTTAATGGTTTTTTCTATCTATTTACTAACTCTTTTTCGCCCATGTTACTGGGCTTCCCAAAATGAGTATCAACATCTCCTCACTACTTTACTGTTATACTTCATTCGTCTTTTTTATATTTTGACTCTTCTTCTACCCATTTTATTTTGTAAATTTGATATCGTTTTTCCATTCCATCCATATTTTTCCTACTCAAAATTGTGAGTGCTCTCTCTCTCTCTCTCTCTCTCTCTCTCTCTCTCTCTCTCTCTCTCTCTCTCTCTCTCTCTCTACTTTCTTTTGGTGAATTTTTATTATTTTTTATAACTCTAATTAAGGTTGATGGTTTTTTTTAATATGTGTTTTGCTATTGTGTTTTTTTTTTTTTTTTAATATCCCATCAAAAAGTTTTCTCTTTCCCTCTTATAACTTTGGTTGAATTTTAGTTTGGGTTAATACTTAGTGTTTTTTGGAAACATGAATTTGAATATGCCTACCAATTGTTTGAGTAATAAATTATTATAAAGCCTATTATTTATTCCTTTAGTTTCATTTTAATTTTGGTTAAAATAACATTGTAATTTTGTAATGAGTTTTGATTATTATGATAATTTCTTTATTCCTTAAGAGATGAGAAATTTGAATAATAAATTTGAAACTTATAATGTTTAGTTGTATATTAAGCAAATATAATACACTACAATAGAAGTTAGAAGAATATGGTTCACCTTAAAAAAATATTAATCAAACATAAAAAAAATAATAATAATAAAATGATATATTTGTAGAGATAAAAAGATAAAAAAATACTTTTAAATTTTTTTTTTTAATAAAAAAAAATAGACAATACTTGAAATAATGGTTACTTTTTATATATTACATCTCATTATATAATATTTATATTCTCACGCATCACGTGGGTTTGCAGCTAGTTTTTCCTAAGGGCTCTCACAGCTAATCATATCATAATAGACTATGATAAGAAAACCATTATTACAGTTCTACAAAACTCTTATTATGTGCCATAAGATATTGAACTGATATCTGAACGCATTAAAGTAACATCTCAAGATTTCATGCTTGTCTGACTTGCTCTCTCTTAATCCAGTTTGATGTTTGAATTCATCCTCAGTGAAAACAATCAGTTTTTCTGTTGATTGCTTTGTTTTCTGTATAAGTTTTTGTACAATCAGAACCAGAAAAGAAAAATAAAAAAGTTGTGGTAGAAAATTATACTATATATAATAATTTTTTTTTTTTTTAAAAGATAAAATTACTATAGTAGTTAAAACTTTTTTTTTAAAGCACAGTAGTTGTAATTTTATAAGTTATATCTCAATCCACCTCTTTTTGGGGTTCTTACACAATAGTTTTGGACTGAATCAAGTCTAACCATGCAAGCCGAAGAAGTTGGCTCTTACAATGACAGAGTGAGAGCCTCCTCTTCCTTTATGAGTACAAAAGAACTATCAAAGTTTGCCTAGTGTCTCCATATTTTCTCAAAAATCAAAGCTCTTCCATTCCATGGAAGGCATGCAATTAATCTTTAGCTACAAGAAATAATTTATATTATTAAAAAAAAAATTACCCGAAGAAATTGAAGCATCATCTTCTTTTTATGCTTATAGACTAAGATGTATGGGGAGGTCTAGCTTAGAAGTTATTTTTCTATTTGAGATAGATAGATAATGGGAAGGTGAGGATGAGGTTCGAGTTACAAATATAAGACACCACAAATGATATGATTGTCATTGGACTATCAATTTATTTACTTTTGCTTTGTGAACAGCTTGAAGTAAGCCATTGGTGAAATCATGGCTTGAATTTAAGATTTTCCTGCTGACTTGGTAGGCTGAGGTAAATAGAAAGGTGTCACATTTGAAAACTTGACTTCAACTCACAATTTAAATTGAAAAAAATTGAACTTAAGAGGTGGAAGTCATGATTTCATTTTGAATGAAAGAACCATTTTTTGTTTCTCTAACATCTTTTGTTCCTCACCTGTGCCCCATTCTGTCTGACACCTACCCCACATCCCTCCCCATCTTTAGGCAACCCTCCTCCATCAATGATGGTGCTTTTGGTAAATGACAGCTATAACAGTAAATGAATTGAACTGTTTATAATAGCATATAGACTTAACTTGGGAAAAACCTTATTTATATTCGTTTATTTAGTAAATGATTTGATTTCAAAATCAAGTTTAAACTTGATTATTAAACGAGTCAAACTCAAACATAACAATGTGTTTGTGAATACACTTATGAGCATAGAGCACGATTTACATATATATAGTATTATATATTTATATGTATACATGTATAAAAATATATAAATATATACTTGAGATTGAATAACATATTAAATTATTATTTGTGATTTATTGATAATATAAATATATAGTTCATTTAGTGTTTTAAATGCAATTAATATTGATGAATCTAATTTTTAAAGTTTCATAAACGAAAAAAAATCATTTTATCTAATTAACTCAAAAAATATGATTTTAACTATAATTTAGTTATTAATTATTAATATAGATTTGTAAAGAGGTAAAAAAAAAATGTAATGTTTACTGTGGAAAAAGAATAAGTTAATTAAGTTACTTGTAAACAAACTCGAATTTGTTTGATAGAAAATGAACTAAGTTGAACATGTAATTTTATTTGGTGATAAACTTAAACTTGACACTTTTTCGAATAAAATTAAATGTACTGTTCTTGAATTTTTAATATTTGGCTCAATTCAGTCAGTTTACAGCCCTAACAGCAACCCATGCCTCTCTCTCTCTCAAAAGAAATGTTAGTGTTGTAGGTGTGATCACACCCTGACAATGGTGTATCTATACACTTAGATTTCCAATTTTTCCTTCTGCAGAAGTGGGTGATAACTTCTCATGCGGGAAATTTGATTAGGGACACAATGCAACCCTTTAAGAGGACTTGCATTGGTGTTAAGAGAAGCTCACAAAATGTTTTAACTCTCCATGAAGAAGGATATTGATGTCTATAATGGAGGGAAATCCATTTACGCCTGATCAAAGGAAATTTGATTAGTGAGACAATGCAACCCTTTTCACTCTAATCAAATTTCTTGCATGTGATTTTCGTTCTTACAGAATTTCATTTCTCTGAGACCAACCAGAATTTTTTTATTATTATTATTTATTTGGGGTCTTGCTGGTGAAGTATTCTATCAATAGCAGAGCTACTCCAATAATGAAAAATAAGTAATATTATCTGTATCAACAAATGAGTAACCCCCTTGATATGCTCGCCACTCATCTAAAACTCATTTTGGTAACCAAACAAGTCCAACAACACACATCGTGTCTAGCAGATTAGGTCAATGACAATCACTTATATAATATAGGTGTGAGATCCGATGATGAATCCTCCTTATTTTAAAGTCCGATTTGGACAAACTTAACTTCAATCTGAAATATGTGTTTTGTTGATTAAGATTAGCCTATGGTTACCGATAATTTCAACTTATTCAACTAAAATTTGGAGTTTTTATTTATTAATTTTTTTAATTCAATAATTCGGAGAAGTGAGATTTGTATTTGGACATCTATGTTCAAAATACCAAGAAAGAAGTGCCAATCAAGTTACAATCCTCTTGATACTAAAATCATAAATTAAAATCATGATTAAATATGGCACTCATTCAGGGCCGGCTGAACAATAGATATAATTGATGCAATTGCCTAAGGCCTCAAAATAAAAAAATGCCCATACTTGTAAAAAAAAATATATATATATATATAAAATATTTATTTATATATTTTAATTACCAAAAATTTATGTACTTTTGTTGGTCAATAAAATGCATTAAAAATGCCCCATTATATCATAAAATGAGGAAGATTAAAAAGGAAAAAAAAAAAAAAACGTTATGCACAACCCACAGTAGTGACAGTGCACACAGCTTGAAAGGACAAGACTACATAGTGCACATTGCAATGCATAGTCTGCCCACAGGCCACAGTACATCATAAAGCCATAAGCTAAGTCCATCGTTCACACTTTTGACTTCATAGCTGGCCCCCACACACCACATGGCCATACATTAACTAATAAGTATTCGTTTAGCAAAGATTATTTTTGTCAACTTATTTTACTATTCAGTTTATTTTTGCTACTATTAATGAGTTCAATTGCATTTTTTGGTACTATTCATGGGTCCTACTATACTATTTCACTAACTTTTTCCTTTATTTACAACACTTTCAGTAAAAAAATTTCAGTTTCAGTAAAATAAGCAAATCCTAAATAGACCTTTACTTTGTCAATTATTATAAGTTATCACACCAATTAATAATTTGATGTATATTATATCAACTCATTTGTATTATAGTGATACTAATTTATTGAACCATGTAATAAATTAATTTTAATAGATTTTAAATATATAAAAATTCAAAAAATATTATTTAATTTAATATTTAAATATAAAAAAGACTCCACTTACGCTCTGTTTATTTCGCTGGAAAGCCATTTATAAAGATAGTTTTCCACATTTTCTAGTATTTGGTAGCACAAAAAAAACTGGTTAACGGAAAACTATCTTTAGTCAATGGAAAATCTTAATAAAAATAAGGCTTGTTTTCTATAGGTTGTTTTCCAAAAAATTTTTTTGGAAAACAATCTCTCTCTCATGGTACACTCTCTCACTTTTTCTCTCTTCCCTTTTCTTTTTCTTTCCTCACTCCCTCATTGTCACTAACTCTGGTCTCCCCTTTTCCATAGATCTCTCTCTCTCTCTCTCTCTCTCCATGTTTCTCTTCCCCTTTATAACACAGTTCTTTGATTAGATTTTTCTTTTTCCCCTCATTACTTAGTAATTATTTCATTCCTCTCAACCAACTTACAAAGGAGAACATATTTGCAGCGGTAATTATTTCATTGTTCTCTACCAAAATCCCAATTCTTTACTTTGAATTTCAAACTTGATTTTATTTTTTTCTCTAAGAAATTTTTGGTTTGATAGATTGCATGTAGTTCTTTTTGCACATAAAAGTGCTAAAAAATATATAAAAAATAAAAAAGAAGAAGAAAGAATGAATGAAGTAAAAGACGAAAATTTTAAACATAGTGCCTATACAGCTCTAAATTGCTTTTACATAGGATAATCTTTACAGTAAATTAATAATATTGTTATATAATAAATGATAATTGTTCAGGGGAATTGTATTTGTTGGTAGATACATTATGCAGATACTATGTAGTGATAATATATTATGTAGATACATTATATAAATACATAATTTCGAGTAATATTAAAGACATAGTTGACCATAGTAGACAATTAGTATACCAGCAAAAAGAATAGACAATTAAAAATTATTGTTATTTGTACTTATTAAAGATGTATTCCTATGTCAATTTTATGTATATAGACAAATGGTTGATATATATATATATATATATATATATATATATGTATGTATGGACGTTACTGTCCATATATATGAGCAAGATGAGTGGTAGAGATCATGAAAATTTGACAACTAATTTTGATTGTATCTATTGTCAAAATTTTAGCATGAAAACCAAATTCATTCTTGTTATTTATTTATTTATTTATATATATATATTGATTACATTAGTTGGTTTACATAATACACATGTTTTAAATTACACAAGAAATATAAAAAATAAAAATAAAAATTTGCATACCAAATACCAAAAAATATTCTTAAGCTCATTTTCAAGATTGTTACCAAACACTGGAAAATGATACAATTTTCTAGAAAATGTTCTTTGGAAAATGAATTATTTTCCAGAAAACGTTTATGCTAAAACAAACAGAGCGTTAAAATTTTCGCTTAAGCCCTCAAAGTTGTTGAGCCGGGCCTACACTCATTATACTTCTATCAAATTCAAGGCTCAAGCTACTAAATAATCATAAAGATTATGACTTGAAGTCATGATATTAGCTAAAATTGTTGTGACCTAAAGTCAATTGTAGCATATTTTCTTAAATGGTTTGTAAAGATTTGAATTTGTGTAAAACGTTTATGAAGTCATACAGTATTTTGAAAAATTGTTTATATAGAGTTGTATTTTTGTATAAAGTTTATAAAATTTTGTGTCAAATGCATGCTCTTTCTGTATGGCGTTTTTATCATTCATTCATTCTAAAAAAAAAAAAAAAAAAAAGGTAAAAGTAAAATCAATGAGATATTTTAACGGTACGAAAAAGCAAGCACCAAAATCAAAAAGAAAAAAAAACCTTTTATTGGTAACATCGTAAAAGGCGTGAAAGATGCGTGGGCCACACATCATGTGGTCTTAGTCAGATTTGGACGCAAAGCATCTTGGTGCAATGGCCCACTGGATATTTTATCAAGTTATAGCATGTTGTGTACTCTACCTTAATCCCAAATTAATTAGCCCAAGTTAGGACTTAACATGCATTAGGATTCTAATTCTAAACCAAACTAATTATTAAGGGTTCATATTTTTGGGGAGAAAAGTGGGAAGAAGAGAGGAGAGATGAAAAAGTAGGGGAAAAAAGTGTGTTTGTTCAAGGAGGAGAGGGGAGGAGACAGTAAAAATAGTGGGTTCTAGGAATTTTCTTTCCAATTCCACCATTTGGGGTGAAATGGTTTTCTCCCTAATAGGAGGGAGGGAGTGGATTATATGAGAAATTACTCATTTACCATTTCTCTCTTATTCAACGTTGCTTTTTCTTTCTTTTTCACCCTATATTACGAAAAGTTTTTCCCCATTTATTATTATTTTTTCTTAGTACTAGGAGTATTAGAGTAAATTTATATAATTTACATTTTCTATCATCTCTTTTTTATTTTTAACCAAACAAAAGAGTTGTTTATCTCTCCACTTTTATACCAACCCAAATAAACATCATAAGAAAAAACAAAAATATCTTTTATTCTCTCACTTTTCCATTCCTTCTCTATGTTTTATCCACCCATAACCAAACAGACTCTAAGGATGGCTAGATTTGGGTAAATATTTGAGCTACAAGGCTCTTGTTAGTCATCCAACTTAATTTATAACAATTCTAAAAACTAAACCAGCTAACTCACAGGGATTAGTATTTGAGACAATAAATTATTGTCCATCATTTAATAAATGAATACACGGGTGCAATTAAAAATAACCACAATTATACACATTCACAGTATTATATAGAATTTTTTTTTTTTTTTTTTTTTAAAGCTTGAATTGAGTCTATTTATAATTTCTAAGTATAGAATTTGCATATATGAATATAATTGACAGAAAATTAGGGTATAATTGGAAAGAAACTTGGCATGAAATTGAAGTGGATAAGAAATCTAAAGATATTTGGCATTAAATTATAATTCAATTAGAATGACACTTAGTATTAAATTATAGTTTAATCAGAAGGATATTTGCCACAAAATTGGAGTGCACTTAGAACCTAATTTGGATTCTTAATTGAATTTCTACTTTAATATTTTATATATGACTAACTCTTAAATTAATAAATCATATATAACATATAAAAGGTTGAAGCATAATCAAAATCCAAATTAGTTTATAATTGTAGTATAATTTTGTGCCAAATGTCTAATTTGATTTTCTTAATTTTGGTGCCAAATGACCCATTCATAATATTCAACATGAAAGTCAAGGTGACCATTTCACTTACCTAGGCAAGATCACCCCCATCAATATTGCTGTTGAATATTTCCGTACATAAGCACGTGTTACAATCTAGTTTAAACAAAATTTCAATATCCAATAATTAATATTGTGGGTTGGGTTTTATTATTTAAGTTGAATTTTGTAACTTGAATTTAAGAATAATATTACTGTTGTAGAACTTGTAGCAGTAATATAATCAACAACAATAAGTTATAAAGGCAACAAACTTCACAATATTATTTACAACCATCAAGGTGCCATGTTTTGTTTGATGTACAGTAAACATAATATTAATAGTGGATCTAATAAAAATGATATTGCATTAATCAGAGTCTATTACCTCAATAAATTATTAAAATAATTATTAAATTTATTGTGTATATATCATTATTGCAACTTGCAACATAATGCCTATTACTGTAGTTGTCATTTGTGGTGGTGGTGTATCTGACAAATATAGTGTATTTTGCTAAAAATTTAAAACCCAAAATCTCATGGAGTGACAGACTCAAATCAATGGTGGTCAAGCTCAAGTACTACACTACCACTTCGTAAATGTCATCAAAGCCCTTGGCGAATTTCAATTTGTTCTCTACTTGTGCCTAGGTGACAGGAAATTAATCCCCATCCATGCAAAAATACAACCCAAACATATAGGCCCCGTTTGGTATATCTACTCAAACACATGTTTTCAGTTTTTAAACAATATTACATGTATTTTCACACATTTTTTTCATCCATATGTATTTCCACATATATTTTCAAACAACAATTTTCAGTTTTTAAGTGCAAGTACTAAACACCCCCTATTTTCTCTATAGAAAATATAACACTTTGAAAAGGGATTGAACACTTGTGTTTGGATACCGTTTATTGCTGAAAACTGAAAATACTGTAGGAAAATAATTTTTAAATGTTTGAATAGTACTGTGAGACCTATTTTTAATAAAAGTTTTGCTAAAAAAAGAAATTTGTGGGTTTCGTAAACAGTATACGAGACTTACTGAAAAAGCATAAAAACCACAAAAACAACCTTCTCCAAAAAAAAAAAAAAAAAAAAAAACGCAAATGCAACGCAGACGCGTGCTTTTCAATACTATCCAATCGAAGGCTAGGTAGTGATATTTGATATGAAATACTATTACAAGATTGATATTTGCTGTAAGTGGAAAAAGATAAAGAAAGCTTTCTTATTTCATTTCATTATATTAGACCAGTCAAAATAAATTCAAAAAGTTTTAAAAAATGCATTTTTTTTCTTCTTCTAATTGTTTGCCAAATGGTATTAGCTAGCGTCACTCATGAGTCATGACTCACCCACCATCAATTGTTTATTTATTTATTTTCGATGATCACTAATATCATTTCACCATAGCACTTACTTCCTTCTCCACCAAAAAAAAAGAGTTGACCCCATATTAAATTGTAAAATTCCCACAGAAAAAAAAAAAAAAAAACGTCAACATTTTATCTTTCCTCATATTATATATATATATATATATATATATATATATAGGTAAGTCCCATACAGAACGCAAACGCAACCGCGTTTAATAAACAAAGCAAAACCCCACACTCGAGACTCGTCGACCCAATGAAAGTGCCATTGACCGCTAACAATCTCACGCGGCAATTTCCAGTCCAAGTGAAGACTTAATCATAACTCCAAACAGAACCCGCCACACATTACATGACAAATTGACCCAACCCAGTACTAGTCTCCATACTCATCTCAAAGAGTCACCAAAAATTCTGAGACCCAAAATAAAAAATCAACCGTTCTTACCGTTTATCACATAAAATAATTGTGACAAAATTGAGATAAAATTGAGATTTTTTTAGTAGTACTAGAATTACTTGGAAGTTGGAATCATTATCTTTGCTTCCCAAAAAAAAGAAAAGAAAAAAAATCATAATATTGGTACGAACATTAGAAAAATAACACCACAAAATCAACCCCACTTTATATCTAATTCAACCCCTCCAACCACTTCAAGTTCACACTACTCTTTTCATCAACTTTTTTTTCTCGCCAAAGACTTCAAACTTTGTGACACAAAGAGAGAACAACAACAACTAGTCCATGGGAACCGAAACTTCATCGTAAATTACTCCACCTTAGTACCTTATTTTTTTTTCCTTTTCAAATACTATGAATTTTTGACCAAGCTCCAATTAGCAATTAATTAACCATATATGACTGCAGGTTTGAGACGAGTGAGATGTTGGCAACGTTTTTAGCATCCACACCATTGCTATCGGAGTCATGGAGGCTCTGCAACATCTCCAACACAAGTACGCCGCGAGGTTTTCTCGTGGAGCAAATTGGAGATGTTGGGTATATTGCTTTCTCAGGCATCCAAACGGTTGGGAACTCGGAACCCAGCTGCAGAAACTTAGTGCCATTAATGGAGAGCGACGGAAACGCCTTGTTCATCCCACTGCACCGCCTCAACGAAGGCGAGGAGCCTGTCATGGTGCATGTAGGCCTGTTACAGCTCTTCCTGTCTATGCATAGCTCCACAAGTTTCCAAAACCAGGTTAGTTATTTCTGTTGTTGAAATTAAATAACTGCTAGTTGAAATTTTGTATGCGGGTGTATAATTCGGTAAATCAGAAATCTGTATTACTATGTAAATCAAAACAAAATAAGCAGAAATGATTTATAGGCCGAACGAATTCAGATAAAAAAAAAAAAAAATAGTAACTGATCAAGGCTAGTGTTTGACCGTTAACACGATCATTAATTTAAAAGACTGTTATTTTCTTTGTTCTGAAGTTGGTCTTGATTAAGATAATTAGATTGAGTGCTATGTTTTCACCCTTTTTGAAGTGTGAGCATTTGCATTGTG
Source organism: Quercus tomentella (assembly GCA_028535165.1). Taxonomy (NCBI): domain Eukaryota; kingdom Viridiplantae; phylum Streptophyta; class Magnoliopsida; order Fagales; family Fagaceae; genus Quercus; species Quercus tomentella. The sequence goes on along the minus strand of JAPQVY010000122.1, from coordinate 19,196,110 downwards.
TTGATCATCTTTTAGTATTTCTTCTCATTGAATTGTTAAGTACAAGCTGATATGTATTACATAACATTTCAATTTCATATGCTAATAATCAAATTGATTGGTAGTCATTATATATTTAGCGTCTTGATAATTTCTAAGGAACTAATGGCCTGTTTGGATGGAAGGAGAAGGAGGGGAGTAGAGTAGAGTTGGCTAAAAATAAACTAATTTTGTGCTAAATCTACTCTACTCTCTCTCCCTCCCCTCAATTCAAACGGACCATAAAGTTTTAGCCATAAAAGACCTTGGCAGGTTTTTGTTTTTTGGTTTGGAGTCTTTGGACTATGCTGATAGAAGAGGCTTCAATGCCAACTGAACTAGGGTGAGATACTGATAAGTTTTTGAAAAAAATAAAAACATAAAAACGTATCTGGGTCCAGAAGGGCTACTATAAATGGAAATAATATGAACCATGCTAACTCTATTTCCCTCCATATTTTTACCGCGCATTACTAATTAGGTTGCCCCAAAAGGAAATTTTTAACGTTAAACTGTTAAGTAATCATCTAACACCATAAAATCATAAAGGTGTGAAAAGGGAAGGTTCTAACAACTTGAAGCACTAAATAATTAATGGGAAAAACATAGGAAAATAATACTAATAAAAATACAAATAAAAAGGTAAAGAGAAGCACTATCTAGTGAAAGTGTGTGAGAAAAGGGAAGTAGAGATATGAACTTGAAAAAGTTGATTTCTGAATTCTGATCCACCAAGAGGACCCTCCTCACAAGATATTCCTTTTTTTTTTGAAAAGGACACAAGATATTCCTTTCATATTATATAAAACGTGCAAATTTTTTTAAAAAAAATTGGTGAACAAAAGACATACAAGAATTAATTATTTAAAAAGACTTTTAACTTTTGTTTGCATTGATATCTCAATAATGCAAGCCACTCATAAAAGCAAGGTTGGTAATTGGTAAATTTAGAGAGAGAGAGAGAGGCCCTATTGTATTAGACAGCAGCCAATAAGACATTGAAATATTGTCAAGAAGTATCTAATAATTTTCCGTCTAGGACACGAGTCATATATTTTTATGTACTCTAAATGTCGTATCTCATCACCAAATTTCAATTTTCCTTTGAAAGCCTCTTGAAGATGTTGCTCGGTGACTTCCAAAGCTTGTTTTGTCCATGATCACCACATAAAGGCAAAAAATTGGATTGTATCTTTGTACCTTCACATTTTTGGCCAAGTGATTGTCACAATTTTTATATAGTTGTGACAAAAAATTTTAGCCATTGAGCCCAATTCGATTCTCTTTGTCTGTTTGAATTGTAGTTGTGAGGTCAAATTCAGTCTTCAATCCAATCTCTTCGCAGGAAAGAGCCTTTTCTTCCGTGTTGTCTACTTCCATTTTTTTTTTCCGGTGATTTTATGTTAGAAAGAATAATTATGAAACGTTCCTTTCATTTTTACCCTTATCAATAATGCCACACATTAGTGGCCAATCTACTTGCCTGAAGAATACAAATTAATTAGGTGTAACTAGAAAGATAAAGCAGGATGGAGTCTGTTCAATTGGTGGATGCTCCCACAAACTTTTATTTTATTTTATCTTGATAGAGTGCTCCCAGAAACTTTATATGACCTTTGATTTGATTTGTGTTACAAACTTTATTAGTAATTTTTTTTTTTGGATAAATTCACATGGCTTTATATCTTGTATACTGGTGGCGATGTGTGTGTTATCATCATTTATATATGTTACTGAATAAATTAAAGATAATTGGGGTGTAAATGTAGCATACAATTTCGAAGTTACTTGCTAAAAGTTTTATAATTCAAGTCATTGATATTTAAAAAAAAAAAAAAACATAAATGATTCAAATCTCTTATTTTTTGTGAAGTGTAATCATCAAATTTATCAAAAAAAAAAAAAAAAATCAGCAGCTACTTCAATTTAATTTTTAACTCCTATTTGGTACAAATTTTTTCAATTCCCCGTGCTTAATTTGTAATTTTATATTATGGTCAAAAGTTTTTGATGGGTTTCTAAGACTTTTTCTAATAAACAAATCCACGTAAGGTGAGAATGGTATAGGAAGTGGTATACTGCATATATAGATACATGCGCACACAGATTCAGTCCTTAGAATTTCCTAATTAAAAACTTGAATAAAAATACAGTCGGTGGAGGAAGACATGGTACAATATAGGTTTTAGTTACATTTGACTTGATGCAATTTTTGTTAATGTTATGTTATTTAATCTTTTTTGTTGAAAATTTGAAATCATTTTTTTTATTCCATTATTGTCTACTTATAAATCAATAAATATCACATATATGAAAGGTAAAATTTAAGAGATTTTTTTAATAAAAAAAAATTCAATTAAATAACACAAAGTATGAGTTTATAGATAAGATAGTGACTAATAGTCTGATTAGCACAAAATTGACCGTACATGTTAAAAACAAAAAGAACATATAACACAATGATAGAATTTTAAAAATATTTTGTTTTTTTAATAATATAAATTTTTTTAAAAAATATTTACATAAAGTATAACTTGATTCTAATATTATGATCAAAACTTATCAAATTTGCTAAATTTGGTGGCATGGTCAAATTACAAGCATTGGCTTCATTCACCAAAAAATGCGACTCCTTCCTTGGTAGTGTATAGTTTTATGTATTTTATTATTGTGATTAAATGGATTGCTTATGATTGATTATTTATTTAAAACACTAAGAATCCTTTAATTAATAATGGAGTTGATATTTGGTGTCACTATTATAAATGTAACAGTAGAAAAATTCTTAAGTACTCTTAGAGTATGAATAAATGGTGCTCCCTTATTTTATATTCATGGTGGACTCACCATAAATATGAGATAAGAGGGCATCATTCTCTGTACTTCAGAAATATCTAAGAACTCATAACAGTGATATAAAATTCTCTTTCTCAATGATGATGCTAAAGATGGTACAATTCCCACTTTTCTTTGTTTTTTTTGTATGAAATTCAAGATTATTATGCAGGCTATGTGCAATGTTATGGAGTATTTTCTCAAAGAACAAAAAATGTCATGAAAATTCCAATTTTAATTTTTTCTCGAGGGTCAAATAAAAACAAACCAACAAGCGGCGACTAATAAAAATTAGAATTGTTCATAAAAAAATAAAAATAGTGTCGGCGATCCCTTTTCGCGCCGTTATCGTTTTGTATTTACTTGATGCCATGGCACGTAAGTGGTGTCCACCACTTACGTGGTTATGTTTTTTTTTTTTTTTTTTTTTTTTTTTTTTTTTATTCTTAATCTTAAGTATTGTTTGGTTGGGGCCACTTTCCACTTTCCAGATTGGCCTCTTCATAGTCTTGTCTACACTTTGAAATAGTGGAAAAGTTAAGCTTCGAGGAAGCAGAAGCAATTTTTATAGAGTTCAGTTAATACGTGCACTAAAAACGTACGTTAACCATTTATTTTGAAAATTTTTTTATAGAGAATTAAAAAACTGTCAAAACTGTTAATTATTTTTTCATTTTTTCATAAAAAAGTTTCCTAAAATAGTTTATATGTATGCTCAAAGAGCACACATTAGTAAATCCCATTTTTATAACCAATCCTTTTGAATTTTACGATCACTTTGTTAAAATTATTTTCCATTGTAGTTACTATAAACTTTCTTCGATGCCCAAGTTGTTATTAATATATAAACTTGGTAAAGTACTTTTTTTTTGGTTATATAAATTTTTATTTATTTATTTATTTTTTAGGTTGGGCAATAAACCACTAACAAAAAGAAACCACCCACTTTTAACATAGAGAGATTTGATTGACCAAGTGCTCAGTCAGCGAGACTTTTGGACCAAGTCAAACGCAATTGGAAATCTTATTAGCATTTTTTTTTTTAATTTTTTTAAAAGGAAATCTTGTTAGCATTCTAATAATTGTTTATCATCAAATTCAATAACTTAATCTCATTACATAAAGGTATATTTTTCTTTTTATGAGTTTCTTTTCATTATGTTTTTTTTTTCGTTATGTTTTGTATGTTAAATAACACATATTTGGTGAGACTAAAACTTAGTGTAACCAGTGTAGTGTAACAAGCAATGGAAAACATTGAAAAACTTTAGAAGTTGTTTGCAAAATAAATTATATATATCAGCCCAATCACCTGATTTAATGACCCCTCTTGTTCAAATTGCTAGAAGCATAATAATAAATATTATGAAGAACTTTTATTTTATTTTATTTTTTTGAGAAGAAACATTGTGAAGAACTGATTGGTTCATATGGTACTCTTCCCTTAAGAATACGTGATTCCTTAAGCTCACCTAACTCGATTAACTAATTACCTAATTTGATCGTGTACATATCACCTGCAAAAACACATATTGACCTAGAACATCATTATTTTATTACTTATATAAAATATATATAAAAAAAAACTATGCTATAGTCAAAGAACTTGAATCACGTTTCAAAAAAAAGAACTTGAATCACACGCTTTGGTCAACTTTTGCTTCCCACGTGTTATTGATACCGTCATGCATTAAAAAAAAAAAAAAAAAAATACCGTCATGCATTCATTCTTGACTTCTCTCATTCATCTTTTGCGGCTCTTCATTTTCCCTTGCCGAATATCACCACTCCAATTAATATTACAAAATATAGGAAGTAATTATTAATTACCTATTCAAAGAGGAAAACGATTATCACAAAACCCGGGAAAATTCTTCCAACCAATTAGGTGGTGATTGATGAGATGTACTTTTAGTAGCATGATTTATTCAAATAATATACGTTGATGGTGTTATGAGCTGTTATATAATAAATTAGAGGAAATTCTTCCAAACCGATTTGGAGGAAAATTTTGAATCTTTCAAATCTCTACACGGTTGGTCATTAAAGTAGAAGCAATTAAAGTATAATACTAGTCCTACTTTATGCTAAATCTATTAAAAACAGTTAGAATCACCCTCCAAACTGGTTGGAAGGAAAGTTCTGCTAATCCATTACGTGGTAACATTCATAACTTTTACAGAATATGTAAATTGTTCCCGAGTTCTAATTTTCTATGGTTATTAATTGCATGATTTAAGCCTCATGTAACAAAGTTCAAACATGCAAATGATTTCTTCAGATGTTGGCACTAATGGAGAAAAGCAGGCCAATTGTCATCACTGGCCACTCTCTAGGAGGAACAGTTGCCACACTTTGTACTCTTTGGCTCCTCTCTTACTTCCAATCTGTCTCGTCTCCCTTACAAGTCCTATGCATCACTTTTGGCTCTCCAATGCTTGGCAATGAGTCACTTTCCAAAGCTGTCCTTAGAGAAAGATGGGGTGGTAACTTTTGTAATGTAGTCTCAAAACATGACATCATGCCAAGAATGCTCTTTGCTCCTCAACCATCTTTTACTCAGCTACAATTCCTACTGCAGTATTGGCATTTGTCCATGAATTGTCCTCGCTTTGGCATGCTTGCCCAATTACGCGACGAACATAAAGCGGAGCTCTTTCGCTTGGTCTTGTGTCATTTGGAAGTGATAGCACAAGCAGGAGAAGAGGTAGCAAAAAGTTTATTTTGGCCACTAGGAAGCTATTTGTTTTGTTCTGAAGAGGGAGCAATTTGTGTGGATAATGCTGTGTCTGTTATCAAGATGATGCATTTGTTGCTTATGACTGGTTCTCCATATAGTTGTGTTGAGGATCATCTCAAGTATGGAGATTATGTGGAGAAAGTTTCCCTACAGTATTTGAACCAGGGAAGCTTCATGCAAGCAGATATTCCTGAGTCAAGCTATGAATCAGGGGTTGCTATTTCACTACAGTCCCTGGGGATATATAGCCAGGTAGTGCATTCTATCAATCTCAAAAATTTCTCCAAGTGTCATATATTTTAGGAACTGAAACCGTTCATATTATTCACTTCAGCTCCATTACAGGTACTCCCTAAAGGTCCCTAAATTTTTTTCTGAAAACAACATCAAATATGACATGGACAAGTAGCTTTAGTTTTCATTTAGTTCAAAAGGCCAATCATTGTCTGAATACCACATCAATATGTTCAGAGTGGTTCCTGAATATTTTCAAACAGAATCTTATTACCTTCGCTTTGAGGTGAATTGGATTAACCATTTCTCCTTTTATTTTACCTATAGGAAACAGTTGCCAAACCTGTCAAAGACTGCTTGAAGACGGCAAGGCGAATGGGTCTCAGACCAAACCTGAATGCTGCCAAGCTGGCTGTTAGCTTAGCGAAAATTAATCCCTACAGAGCTCAGATAGAATGGTATAAAGCATCTTGTGATAAGTCTGATGACCACATGGGGTACTATGATTGTTTCAAGCTAAGGGATAATTCAAAAAAGGGCTCTAAAGTTAACTTGAACCGGCACAAGCTTGCTTCTTTCTGGAATAATGTCATCAAAATGTTGGATAACAATGAACTGCCTTATGATTTTAATAGGCGAGCAAAATGGGTCAATACTTCACAGTTCTATAAACTCCTGGTTGAGCCATTGGACATTGCAGAATACTATCGGACAGGGATGCATCATGTCAAGGGCCATTACTTGAAGCATGGAAGGGAGAGGAGGTATGAGATTTTTGATAGGTGGTGGAGAGAGAGAAAGGTAAGTGTGGATGAAAATAATAAGAGGAGCAAGCTTGCAAGTTTAACTCAAGATTCATGCTTTTGGGCAAGGGTGGAGGAAGCAAGGGAGTGGCTTGATAACATTAGAAGTGAAAGTGACCCAAGAAATCTGGCTTTGCTTTGGGAGAATATTGATGCATTTGAAAAGTATGCAAGGAAATTGGTTGATAATAAGGAAGTTTCTAGAGATGTTCTGTTAAAGAATTCAAGCTATAATTTGTGGGTGGAAGAATGGAGTAAATTGAAATCACAGCTGAAAAAATGCTCTCTACAGTTTCCGGATTATGTGAATGGGAAAGTAGTTCCTTAGTGCACAATTCAGCAAGTGACCCAAGATAGCTGGCTTTGGATTCGGAGAATATTGATGCATTTCAAAAGTATGCAAGGAAATTGGTTGACAATGAGGAAGTGTCTACAGATGTTCCGTCAAAGAATGCAAGCTATAATTTGTGAGTGGTAGAATGGAGTGAGTTGAAATCACAGCTGATGCAATTGCCCGAGTCTCCAGATTATGTGATTAGGGAAGTAATTCCTTAGTGTATAATCCAGTATAACAATGCATTGTAGCGCATTTTGATACAATGCAAATTGTATCTTTGGCAAGGCATATTGTGATACAATGCTAATTGTATCTTAGGTACATGACTTATATTTATTAGGTTGTATATCTTATGCAGACTCATATTTATTAAGTTGTATATCTTATGCAATAATATTTCTTACCCCAAAGAGCTGTATGAGCCACCACGACAAAGAAGCACTTCCATACTTGGGCTGTGATCAAATATTTTGGTATGTGCTTCTTAGTGGGTCACTACATGTAGGATAAAATTCAATTAGTTTAAACTTAGCTATTGATTTTATTTTCTTTCATCATCTCTGGCACTCCTTGCCAAACATGCAACTGGGACACCAAATTCACTTTCTGGTAGAAAGAATTGCAATGCCAGATTATTCTTGCATCTTGACTAAAATGACCAATAAGATTTCTTGGTGGTGTGACTGGACAATCTGAAATTGGTAATTACAAATTCACATTGACCAGTAAATTTGTAACTCTTTTTTTTGGTAAACATTTATATAACAACGAGTTCATGGGAAGAATTCGAACAAAAATGTTCAATACAAGAGAGAAGTTAAACCTTCCCATTCTGACCATCAATATTCCTAACAGGTCCCTTAAACCATTTTCTTGCATCCAACATCCACCAAAGCATTATTAGACCCAAACCTACACCCAATGCCACTGGTGCATAATTAAAAGTATTCCAAGTAATCGGATAGTAAGTTGGCAAAAGGAAGACTGAACAGGTATAACAGATCCACAAAAAGGCAACCAAGCAAATTGGCCTTCTTGCTTTGCCCAAATAAAATGGCCCAGGCTTGAAGTTTTTCTCAGCCATAACCATTCTTGCGAAGATTGGAACTGCATAGCCGCCAACCCAACCAATTGTACATATGGATGTTATGGCAGTGAAGACTACATTCACTTTTAAGATTGGAAGTCCAAGAAGAATGCATATGGCTGCACAGAGCCACACAGCATTTGAAGGAACTTTGTGTTTTGGGTGCACTTTTCGCCAAATGGATGAAAAGGGAATTCCTTTATCCCTTGATAGAGCATATACCTGAAGGATAACATTGTTCAGTGAAATGGTTATGCAGAAATATAAACAGAAAAATTCTAAGAGATAGTTCAACACGGATATTGCTCTTGACATTTCTAACAATATGAAGTCTAGAAATTAGATGTGCATACAAGAAAGTAATGTTGTCTTGTGCATAAAAGAAAGTACAGTTCAAAACTTCTAAATGTTTTTGCATTTGCTTCTCTTTCTAGAGAATATATACAATACCATAGTTATACCCTTAACAATGTAATGATTTCACTTAAGTATAAAATTGGAAGCTCAAAGTCTATTGTTCATAACATAGTTCCTGTGCAGATGGACAACTTGAGATGCTATTGTTCACAGGATAACATTTATCCAGAATTTTTTCCTTTCAGAATTTCAATCTTAATTGTAAGGAAAACATGCAAAACTGAGGCTTAACAGCAGATATATGGGAGATTCCCAATGGTAATGCATGTAATGACATACTTTCACATGATTTATGTAAGCTGGCACAAGGACTACAATAGAAAGCTATTGCTAAAGTTCACTTGTTTTGCCACTGCAAAACAGGTGTTGGTAGTGGTTCCCAAAACTCAAGCTAGAAATGAGCCCTCATCCCCTCCAAATCCCCATTCTTCCCAATGCAAATAATAACTATGTAAAAAAATGATAGCTGCTTACCACTCTGGCAGCACTAGTAGTGATAGAGAGCCCCCCAAAGAAGAATGAACCCCATATGATAAATAGTAAAATGATAGCTCCAGTAGCACTATGATATCTACCATGGAATGCATCATAGAGTATTTGAGCTGGCACAAATGTTCCAGCAGTTTCATTGGTTGGATCATATAGGTAGCCAAAATCCTGAGTGAAAAATTGCAAAGCATATCATATAAGAAAAATATCCAGAGAATAATTGGAAAAAAAGAAGGTAATGACCCTACTAAAAGACAATATAAAAACATACAGTGTACGTGGACCTCACTGTTACTCATATCAGAAAGTGAGAAGATTATGCGACTCAATTTGCATTAATATCATTGCATAGTAATTTCTAGAAGCAGCAAGTACTTATGACAAGAGGAAGATTGAATGCAACTTTGAACACCTTCACTTTGTTGTTTATGCTACTCCCTCCATCTCACAATAGACAAAACTTTTGAAATGACACAGTTATTATCAAAAAAGGAAAAAAAATATAGTGATGTTCCTAAAATATCCTCTAATTTATATTAGAGGTGGAATAACTTTTGACAAGAATCCTTTCTGTTTTTTGAAATAAGATGAGGGGAAAATAGGAAAATGAACTTCCATTTTTTGAAAGTTTCATATATCTTAGGATGGCCTAAAAGTTTAAGGTTATCATCTATATTATGGGACAGAGGGAATATTATTTAGGGCCAAAAAAATGAATAAAAGAAATAGAGGAATTGAAATAACTCATTACAACCAGAGTTCTGAACTTTGCAGCAGTGTCTGATTACCTGTTTGGAAAGTAAGGGCCAAAATCACAGGCTAAAATTAGTCATCATGACAAATACCTGAATGCTGAAAGTAAGGGCCAAAATATAAGCCCATCCAAATATTGAAATGATCCCGATGCTGGAAAGAATTGCAATAGGGCCATTCTTGTCTGCCCCTCTGGTTTCCTCAGTTAAATGTGCAGCAGCATCATATCCATATAGTGAGTACTGGCTGACTAGAAAAGATAGAATGACTGCATAAGGTTTGCTTGATATTCCAGTTGTCCCAGTTGCCACTTCAAAATTCGTGAACACGTATGAAGCAGATTGTGTAGTCAGTGCTACCAAGGGCAGCATTATAACAATAACTGTCCCTCCAATGACCTGAAAAAGGGATTGCAACCAAATGTTAGAACTGAAAATATTACATTTCACATGTTAATTATTCCATAAAAGTTGATGTAGAAATTGGAAGACTAGGTTCTGCCAGTCAGGCTTACTGAGCTGGATGAGATTTTCTGATTAAAACTCCATTAATTACTAATGCCTAACTTTGCCGTGATAAAGACAGCTGGAAAGAAGATCTTTTTTAGGATACACAAATAGTTGGAAAGAAAATCCTGGGAAAAGAATAGAAACTTACAACCATTCCATCCCAGAAAATTTTAAGATTCCATTTCCTCAATTTTGGAAACCAAATAAGGCATGAGGTCATAAAAGGCCACTTTAGGATTGAAGATTTGTCCGTATGCCACTGCAACAGGCCCTAATTGACTAGTTGATGATTGTTTATGTATTACAACTAAAAATTGGACTAACTTTTCTTATTTTTTGAGGCAATTAGAAATGCTATTAATTTTTTATGCAAATAAACTTTTAATTTCTTTATCATTTTGGCTTACAACCAATTTTTTACTTCAGTTATTTTTGTATTTTGATTTCTCTTCTGGTAATGACACTATAGTAGAGGAATGTATATAATTTAACTGCTATAAGATAAATGGACTTTGACATTTAACAGGAAATGGAGCATAGGTAATGCTAGATTAGGTTCCCATAAACAGGGATGAAAGGAACAACTCTTGGGAAGAGTGAAAATGATTGTATCCTATATTTGCTCGCTGTCTCTTTTTTTAACACCATTATCTTGATTATCAACTAGAGTATAGATGGTTCACATCTTGATTATCAACTAGAGTATAAACTGTAAAAGGCATACAAGCAAGCTTATATAGATTATACCTGCCACCATATTGAAATTATATCGATGAAGGCAATCACTTCCAATGCAAAAGTGTTGAGAAATGCCCATATAAGAGTCAGGGCTATGTACATACATAGAAATAACCATTTAGGAGCCAAGTACCCTCCATCCTTATTTGTGCCAGTGCATAATAAAATGATACTTTGCAGTGTTTGTGATCCTGCATAAGCCTTCTCCACCCAGTTAAGGAAAAAAGAAGTTAAATACGATTACCAATTTACCATATACCAAAAACATTAATAGACAAACTCTAAAATATTAGGAAAAAAGGTACCTGTGTGCCTATGCCAGCAATGAGCCCTATGGTCTCTAGCCAAGCACAACACCATGATGCAAATGGACCCCATTTGGGGCCAGCTAAATGGGCAGCCCAGAAGTAAAGAGAACCAGTAGTCTGTTTAACACACAACCAAGAGAAAGTCAGTCATCTAAAACTTCAGCAAAATGCATTCATAGCCATTATTAAGGGAATAATGATTTGTAATAGATATTAGCAAGCCAGGAGAAAAAAAAAATTGGATCATATAAGGTAGCTCTAACAATGTTGCTGAGAAAGCAGGCGAAAAACAAGTTTTTGGATGTAAAGACGGAAAATTTTACTTTCTGCAACAAGATTACTTCAAATTTAATCTTGAGTTCTATTTCCCAGAGATTCTCACTTATCTCCTGAAACTGGTTTAATTGCTATCCTCTTTTCACTAAACAAAGTAAAACTTTTATGAGTTTATCTGTTGTGTTGGGAACTGAACATGGATCGTTAATCTTCCGATCCATAAACATGTTTCTTGTAAAATACTTGCAACGTGCATAAAGCCAAAAATCTGGTTTTCACTCAGTAAAGATCATACATTTGACAACTATTCTCTTGTGATGAAAATAAGAAAGCTACTTGATTTCTCAACAGGTTTAAGTTGTAACAAGGTCATGCTCAATAGAATTTAACATGGCTTTGGAAATTTTGATGTGAATATCATCCTCATATATTCTTTTTAATTTTGATTTCCATAAAGGGAACATCCAGTTTCAGTTTCTAATCAGCCCATCAGTTGCATCATGTTTCCTTTCTTATGCTTTTATAGATATATGCATTTGGATAATGAGCAGATATTAAATTCAGGAGCAAATGATTAAATAGAACAAATCTCCATGGCAGTTTTGGTCACTATATTTTGGCCATGTTTTCAATTTGGTCCTCAAGTATTTATAACTCCATTTTTGTCCTTCTATTTTTAAACTTATTGTCATTTAAGTCCTTACCATCATCTCACTTACAAAAAAAAAAAAGTAATTTTAAGTTAGCAGTGCAGTTCATTAATCACGTAGGCATTTTCTGTAACCAAGATTATGGCATAGACCAAAATAACGACAAGTTTAAAAATATAAGGACCAAAATGAAATCACAAAAACTTGAGGACCAAATTGAAAACATGGCAAAAAATGTATTTTTGCCTAATATTTTCAAATAGTAATATTTAAATAAATAAATGAACAGGGTAAGATGGAAAGGTACTAACTGGGAAAGAGGAACAGATCTCAGCCATTGCAATTCCAACAAACCAGGTGAAGAATGATACTACCACCCACCCCCAAACAAGACTTGCAGGACCTGCATATTGAAGACTTGAACCATACAGGGGAGTAATCCCAGTGAAAAGGGTCATTGTTGAAAATGATATTGCCAGTGTTTTGAACAAAGTCTGCATCAAATTAGAGCAACCCTATTAGTAGAAGTCTATATAGGAGCAAATCAAACAAGAAAGAAGAAGAAAATCTATGCAATGATAAAAAGAACTTTATAAGGAGCAAAAAAACAAATACATATAGTAGTAAGATAACCAAATAAAAGAATAGTTACCATTTCTCTTCTGAGTTCTTGCTTGTAACCCAGCTCATTGAGCCGCTTCTCCCCAGAATCCATTTCTGGGATTTGTGGCACCTCAGGCTCCTGTCGGTGGTTCCTCATGATATCAAAGATATCACTTGGAAATTGATCTCAAAGATGGTTTAACAAATATGAAATAGAGAGTAGAAAGAAAGAAAGGGTTTGACTTATAAACTTTCGTATACTCTGCTTTAGAATTTTCGAAGATCTAGCTTTGGGAAAAGAGGGTGCTGATAGATATATAAGTCAAACTGTTGCCAAGTTTGAATTCTCGTTAATTAGTTCCCTCCAATAATAGTTTTAATTAAACAACTGTCAAGTGTTCTATTTGATTATTTTCCCATACGCTTCTTAGTTCACACTCTAGAGTTTTGCGTGGTCTATATTGCTTCCCAAAGTAAAATAAAAGCTGCAATAATAAAGTGTGCCGTTTTTAAGAAATTACTATATTCTGCACATACTGCGCCTCACTCTCTCTCTCCTAAGAATAGGTTCCATGCATAAGACCATATGTGAACTCTTATGTGAAGAGTGTATGATACAATAAAAAAAAAAAATTTGCAACCCAATACACCAAACTAAAACTTACACTTTGTAGGGTTTAAAAAAGTCATGATAGGCACTATTTTTTGAAAAAGTGATTTCTAAACTTGAACTCGTAACATGTCACTTTTAGTATCAATAATTAGCAATAAATGATAATTTACCACATGTAAAAGACAATATCTTTTCTCATCACTGTGGATCTTATATGCAACTATTACATTACAGGAAATATCAAAGATAGAACAGGAAATCTTAAAGATGGAAAGATTCCAAGAGTCTTGAAGAATATCTCCATTCCAATGGAATCCAGGAAGTCCAAGATCGCGGCCTCATCTGATCTCATCATGTGGTCAGCTTTGAATTTTTAACGGGCAGGAAATAATATGCACGCAAACAATTTGACTAGTTGCAACTTGCGATCACTTTCATTTGTTAATAAAACATCTCCCAACATTGGTTAAGATTTTTTTTTTTTTTTTTTTTAAAGAACAGTTCAAACTCTATCCCTCCTTAGACCCCCAAACTTGCTAAGCTGACTACACCTTAATTTTTATTATTTTTATCCCTCTTGAGAATCCTTTGTTGTAATCATATCCCAATAGATCATGGTTGACGAAGATCTAATTAATTAAGTTCCTAAGTGACAATTCAAGCTTATAGTAAATAATAATTTTCAAAATTATAATAACACAAATACTTTCATTTTTTTCACCTTAGAAAATTTAGGCAAAAGAATAAAAAATATATATGCAAGAAGTAATGAGGATTGATCATACTTATTATGGAATAATAATTTAAAAAAAAAAAAAAGACTCTACTTATTAGGGAATAAAAACTTCAAAGAGTTCCAATATAGTTACCTGTAGGATTAAAAAAAAAATATGATGTATTTCATGAACATAATGAAATATAAAAATAAAAAATAAAAATTATAAAGTTAAATAACCTTGGAGAGGAAAAGAGAACTTGTAGCTTTCATTGTAGGTAACCTTAAAGTATACAAATATTTATAATTTTTTTTTTGGCTGATTTTATTTAAGAAATAATAGAGTTTGAAGTTAAACTCTAATATAAAATCTCATCAAATTATTCCCTATGATCTAATCTCAAGTTGTAGATATACTTGAAGATAAATAAGAAAATAAAAAATTGTTGATAAGCAAACAGTGTGATAGATGAGACCAAATTGATATAGGTCTTTAAGATAATGAAAATAGTGCAAACAATTAAAATCATTTTTATATACGTGCTAATATTTTTTTAAGTTTTACATTTGTTGAATGCAAGTTGTATATTTTGTTAAAATATTTTTGTTATTTTATCCAAAGAAATTGATAAAAACAAACAAATTGTTGTTTTTATCTGAAAACTATTGTAATTTGGTGCAGTCACTTGTCGCAATTACAACTTTTAAGTCCAACTTTTATTATATAATAATATATGATATATGATATATAATATGATATTATAACTAAATTCATTCGTCTCATAAAGCATAATGAAATCATACAGATCGGGTTTTTTTTTTGTTTTTGTTTTTTTTGGGGGTTGGAATTCACGTGGAAACTCATTGGGTCTTTGAGTCTTAAAAGGATTAGAAAATGAAAAACAAAATTACTTAATCGTTTTTGCTTTTCCTTTTCTTGTTCCTTTTGAGATGTAAATGAAGTCAAACCAACCCCATCAAATTTTATATTAACAACATGTGGCATGAATGAATTTGAAATTTTGGGACTCTGTTTTTTTGAGAACTAACACAAATTGTTTGAACACTATCAATTCGTTATCATGCAATGCATACTTTTCACTGGTCCGTTTCATTTAAAAGAGCTGGCAAGAATCTGAGTTATCTTAGCCGTGTGGGAACCAGAATTAAAAACAGAATTAACTAAAGCTTGCACCCTAAGACCAAAAATCAACTTAGATTATCTTAATTTTATTTATTTTTATATCAACATATGGCGTCCGTTTTTATGATTTTTGCTCTTTATCATTAGATCAAGACAAAAGACATCAATCAGTTTTTGGTGTAAATAGGATTGAACCCTAGATTTTTTATTCAACTAACAGAGACTTTACCAATTAAGTTAACTGGAACCTACAAATATCTTCCTAATCATGTTGTGTTCCAAAAAGAAAAAAGTATACTTTTTGTTTCAAGATGACTATCTAATAATTGCAGAATTTGCCAAACCCTTCTCTCAAGTCGTGAGTTTCAGTTAACTTAATTAGTGAAGTCTGTTGTTTAGCCTCAAATAACTAGTGAAGTTATTGTTTAGCGAAGTCTATTGTTTAAGTTATTGCCGTGAGTTTCAGGATTTGACTTCACTCAAGTCTATTATTTAACATAATATACTAATTGACTTCACTCAAGTCTATTGTTTAACTGAAACTCAAATCCTGAAACTCACGACAATAGACTTAATTGAACCAATAGAGTTTCAGTTAACCTCAAATAACATATTTGAGATTCAAATCTTGCTAACAACAAAAATCAATTAATAGCTTAGCCTAATAATAAATGTAAATACCACAGAGTGGACATCGTAGGTTTAAATTTATTGTATCAATAAATAAATAAATAAAAACCCTCGTTCTCTCTCTCTCTCAAGTCTCACTCGGTCAGGAAATTAAATTCTTTAAGATATCTTCATAATCATGAATGAGTAGAATGCATAAACAAACGTGCATTAGCGATTAGCCATAACCCTCAAGACATGGAAAACAGACAGTAGAGGAGCTACTTAAAAATCATGAAAATCCAATATATATATATATATATATATATATGCATATGCATGCACCATGACTTGAGGGCTGGGGCACATGCAAAGCTCCTTCCATTGGCTTGAAGATGCATTGTGGCAGAAAATAGAACATGCGACTTGCTTAATTCTGTTGCATATTATGTCAAAGCACTGGTGTTAAATGGTAATTACTATATAAAAAATGACTAGGTTAATTTTATAGGTGTCCAAATTCCTAAGTTATTCGATAAGGAAGCATCTAATGTATTAGTCAAGCCGCAATCATATTTCTATACTTTCATGACACACAACACAAGTGTCTCACCGCTCTTTTTCTATCTCGAACTCATAATAAGTAAAAGTATTTTAATATATTTAATGTAACCTTAACGGGTACATAAGGACACCCATTAACAAAAGCCAAAAGAGAGATATCAAAATACTGGTGATAGTTGACACTCTCATGATTTCAAGGAGGAAAAAAAGTATAAATCAAAGCATGCCATTCCAGTGTTACTGGGATCTCTCCTCATCTTATGCCATTAGTCAACTCACAAGGCTGGCTGTTAGGATATGCATACATATATTCTAAGGCACGAGAGATTGAATCTTGAAACTAATTAAGCCTGATCAGAAGGAAGTGGATGCCACTGATTCATAAAGGCTATATATTATATCATATAAATTAAACCTTTATTCAAGTCCATCAAGAAAAGCCATTCGGGGAGTTCCAGTACTTGCACACTGCTGAAAAAGATCAAGCATGATCAACGAATCATATTATATTTATTATAATAAGATAGAATCTGATTTCATCTAAACGAAATAATAGTTTATTATGCCACGGAACGAATTATTAGTTTATGCCAGAACTTAATGTAGGCTCCAACGGCTACTCCCTTCTAACAAAAAAATTATAAATTTTTAGAAAAGCCACTTAATTTATTTGATTTCAATGTTTGCTTCCAAAAATTCTAATCAATGCAAAGCAATTCTAAAAGTACTATCTAATTTGTATTAATGTAGCTAATACTTTAATATATATATATATATATTTCATATTATTATTATTTGTGAAACACATTCATTTTATTATTTAAACAATGCATCAGGCAAATGCACTGATGGTAAAAATATAAATATTGAGAAGCTCAAAGGCCCAAATCCATCTATTGTCCTTTAATTTTTTTTAAAAATATTGTTTAATCTAAAAAAATAAATTAATATTATAATTAATCTCATTAATTATTATGGTTAAGTCAAAATTCAGAGAAGTTCAACCCCTAAAAACTCTTCATTGTATGCCATTTGGTTATACTTAACTAAACTACTAAAGGCCTAAGTTTCTGCCACGAGTCCTTTGTATTTTCTAAAAATTTCAAAAAAAAAAATCAATTTACATTTTATTTAATTTCATTACTTATTACTTATTAGTATTCTATTAGATGTCTCCTCAGCTTGATGGCTCTATTTGGCTCATCAACTAAGGCACCTCTTTATTCTTATGAAAAGTGTATCAAAATTCCATCGTTTGAAATTGGCATTAAGACTTCGTGGATATTTTTGGTTTGCTAGAATCCGAAGATGCAATGATCTTTTTTCAATTAATAAAATTTCCAATTGAGTAATTTTAATGTCACTGGTGGGTTGGGAATATTTTGATTCTTGATTGAATATTCCATCTTATATTTAATCTTTAAGAACATAATTTGAATACTTCAATTATCAAGACAAGACTTGGTGCAATGTGAAATCCAATGGTCCACCAGGCTTTTAATACTCGTGTGTGCCCAAGACAAGTCTTCTTTATATTACTTCAGTCGGCAATGGTATTTGACATAATTAAAACATGGTCAATTAGGCAACAAGTTGCACTAGATACTTAATCTGATGTGGGAAATGCAAATAGGATTTTATTTTAATTTAGTTTTATTTAATTTTAGAGGTCAATTATATTTTTTTTTTCTTAGCTCCTATTGACTAATTAGGTTTTAGTATTTTATTTAATTTCTTAGAACCAAGATTACTTTCATATTCAATAATTAGGCTTTTACCGAAGTCATTAGAATTAGAATTTAGTACTAATAGTCTATATATATGCATGTTAATGTACTCATATGGAGACAAGTTTATGAAAAATAAAATCTAAGTTGGAATTTTCTAATGGTTCAACTTTAGCCAACCCTAGATGCCAATTCCTAGGTTTTATATCCCACTTGATGCCGATTCCAAATAAGCGTAGGTGTTGATTTATAAATTTATCATATTTTTCAGTTTTGTTTTTCTTGCAAACTTCTTTAGAGAATTTTGTACTGCATCAGTTTAATATCAAACTTGTTCTACATCAATAATAACAATAGGGATGGTAGCACTAGTAGCTATAAATATGGATGTTACAACTACCACCACAGCACGAGTCAACAAACTTGAAATAAACCCTTTTTTTTGGTTGTTGTTGAAAGAATGGCCAATAAACTTGTAATACATGATACAATTTACAAAAAGCCTAGAGGCATTTGCTGAAGAAATCTTGAATAAGAAATATTAGACAAAAATAGCACACCAGTGTTACTTTACAACTTAAGCCCATTTAACTGATTTCATATTAACAAAAATGAATAATCAGGGATTTAGAGATACCCGTCATAGTCTTCTCATAACTTGAAAGGATGGTTAAATCCTTAAAAGGATGATTCTTCTCTTGATGAATGCCACAAAAGATACTTTTCTGCCATTTGAATCCACCAGCAAAGGTTACTTCCATTCTAGAGCATTTCCATCTGAATAAAAAAAAATCGATTGGTGAACCGAGATGTATTTCTAAATGGGGTTGACTACGTAGTGTGATTATTCATATATTTTAAGTTATTTTCATGGCCCAAGTGAATGAATCATGAAGTAGACCAATAACTGCTATAACTATGAATATATGCATGCATATATGTATCAGTTATATTTATCTATGAATGTATGTCTAGATCTCACTAGTGGAATCCACAAGAACATTGGCAACAAGTTTTCAACACTACCTCATCTTTTTTTCCTTCGATTTCAGTAATGAATATTTAAGCTAGAACTGAACTGGGGAAAAAGTGTAGTAGGCTTTAATCTTGTCAATGTGGTTTCAGAACACTCATTTACTACTTCATCGAGCAAGCTTCCTATATCCTTGCTTCCAACATAAACTGAATACAAGACAAGTGATTGGCATTACCTTTGCTTTTGAAGATCAAGCAAAGACATAAAAAAAATGAAGTTTCCATGACACATGTTGTGATTTTATGTCTGGGGTGCTGCATCAAAGGAATGAAGAACTTGCTCCAACATCATTCTGGTGTGGACATCAAGAGGACTATCTGGTTTGTCTGAGTGAGTAATATTTAAGAGGTAGAGTTTCTTAGAGGCCACAAATACAGCTGAGAAGATCCTTTTCATCCCTCCCCTGGTGCTGTCAACCTTGTACTCAAACTCATAAACTTGTGAGCCTCCCTGGCCAGATCTCTCCGCAACTGAAATCACCTCAGCATCATTTGTACTTTCCTATATGAGAAAAGGACTCATGACTGTTTGCCTTGAATTTCCTTATACAACAAGAGAACTGTTGAAAAAAAAAAAGAGAGAGAGAAGAGATGCAGCAAACTCAACCAAGCATAATTTAGCCATGACTCATAAAAAAAACATCCAAGGACTATTACTGAGGTGGCACATGCTTGACTTTAATTGTTTCTCCAACTGAAACTTCCTATGTTCTGTTCTGACATTCAATCCGCCAATCAGTCATATATAGCACTTTACACCCAAAAGCAGTCAAATGATAGATAACAGACCAGTGAAGCCTTTTGGGTCCCCAAAGTGGAATTGGTATAAAATAAGGGTTAATCATGCTCAAAAAAACATGGGTAAAATAAGTGAAAATATCTGGATTGATGAAAGAACCTCATGTAAACTTTCTGTCATAGAAGCTTTACTTGTCCCCTTCCACTTGTTTCAACTGATACTTGTAAAAGAAACATGATTTTGGATTGGTAAGTTACACAAGCATCCAATGGATCTTGAATCCATAACCTCACACTCTCCACCTGGAACTCATAAGGGAATGAGGTGCCAATTGAGCTAGAGCTCATTGGCTATGATAAAAACAATTAACCATTTGAAGTTATCCAAATGAAAGTTCTTCCTCTTATTTAAACCAACCATCTATTTAAAAATCCTTTCCATTCAAAAGTTGAAAATATTTACACCAAATAATCACTAGTGATTACATAATTTACATCCAAGCATGAAGCATAAAGTTATCTTGAAAGAATAAAGATATTTGCATTTGATGGCTCATTGAGATGGATAGAGCCATAGTGGTGCTTCAATACCAACCAAAAGTTTACACACAACAAAAAAGATCAAGTTTACACACAACAAAAAATATCAAGTTGTGTTTCAATCTTAAGCAGGCAGTGCAATTAGAGTTATAAACCAAAATGAAAACATCTGGAACACCTTGTCCTTGAGGTGTTAATTAAGCGAGAAAAACACAGAAATATTAATTAACCTAGTGAAAAAGTGAAACAACAGCCAGAAGTACTCGCACAAAACTAAAGCAAAGGTCTCCCTCTAATTATGAAAATATCTAATCTTTAAAAATGTGGTTTTACCCTTTTATTGCCCATCCTATTCTTTTTTTCATGTGTCCATTTGGATTTGGATTTGCTTTTACCATTTCACTAAGAATCAACAGAGAACTTCATTCAATTTAAATCTCCTTTCTTCCACATTTGAAGCAATTACATACAATACCCACCAGAAAGCAGCATTTAAAGAAAAAAAGTTACCTTGCGCCTTTCGGCCTGTATAAGCTTTTCGGCTACAAATTGAGGAGTCCCAAACTCTCCAAGGCTTGTAAGACGAACTGGGTTTACCACAACCCCAACATTGTTACTTCCCTTATTAGCCTCTTCAAACAGAACAGTTGCCCCTGCCTTATCAACCTATCCACACAAAACCAACCTCAATTATACAAACAACATTACTGAAAGTGTGTCTGTCTGTTGGCTTGTATGCTCATACTATAAATTGCCAATTGTCCCAAAACTTAAGCTATTAGAAAATGATGAATTTAATAGGCTTTGGGAACCTCTTGCTATGAAACCATAATAAATTACCAACCGTCCCAAAAGCTTTTGAGTTCTTAGAAAATTTAATCTAATTTAATCTAACAAAAACTAGATACATTCAAAGCAAATTCACACAACACATACATGGTAGGGTAGGGTAGAGTAGAGAGAGAAAGGTAGTACCTTGATCCAAGAAGAGGGTCTGAGGAGAGTGAAACCCTCCTTGGGATCTATGTACCTTTCGAGCTGCAATTCTTCAGCCAAAATGGGCTTTTTTGTCATGTTTGGCAAAAACCCATTTGAAAACAATGCAAGAATTACTAGGTTGAGGTTCCTCTTCTTGCTCAAAAAACCAAGTTGGGTTGCTTTGTGAGTGTTGTTATTATTAATATTCAAATTCAAATAATGAGTGGTATCTGGGTTGTGTTGTTGAGTTGATGAAAGAGAAGCTTTGGGCAATGAAACTGAGAAGAGGGTTCTGGGAGAAGACATTAATGTTGGACCATATCTATCATGTTTACAGAGATTGTGGTTGTGGTAATGGTTGAAGAGAGTGAACCTAATTTGCAAAGCCATTACTTTTACTCTACTCGTTCGTTGGAGATGATGAGGGCCTTTTTAACACGTTGTTGGGCTTTTTAGGCTGCACACAGATTTAAGGAAAATGCTAGTAACATAAAATAAATAAAAATTAAAAAAAAAAAAAAAAACTTTCATAATTTTTACCATAACCCGTTATGTAACGATAGGAGTAACAAAATTCTGGATCCACATGAACCCATCATATTTTTTCCGTCACTTATAATTCATCACATGAAAAGTTGTGTAAGTTTTTTGGTTCTAGCATTGGTCAATTAAAAAAAATATTAGCCCGAATATGTCCATATGCATAAATAGCATGTTGTGTAAATATTCACAAGTATAGTTATTGTACATTTCAAATTTTCTCTCTTTTAAAATATTTTTATATATGTTTTTTTGACAATGAAAGAAGAGAGTGGTTGTGGTGTGTGAAGAAATAGAAACAATTAAAAAAATTAAGAAAATTTGATATTTTAGTAAAATAGAGTTTAAGATAGATAATATGTCGTGTATTTTTTGAAAAGTGGTTAAGTAATATAAAAAAAGTAGGTTCTTATGTTAAAATAGACAAAAAATTTTGCACGAACTGATATGAATACTCTACTTCCTTCTATGTCTTTTATGGCTTTTGTGAGACAGTGGTTAAAGTGCAAAATGTGTTATTAAATATCATTTTTATGCATTTTAAAAAATAAAGTCCAACTATATACATATATTAAAAAAGCACTCATAACCACAATGACTTATTAAAAAAACATTACTCCTCAAAGTAGTTTTTAAAAAAATGAATAATCAAGATGTTATATGTTCCAAGCTTCAAATCAAATTTCAATATTAACAAAAAAAAAAAAAAAAAAACATTTTCCCTCTTACCTTAACAATTCCGGCCAAGCTCTTTTTATAGAGGTAAACGGAAAGAAAAATATCTTTTTATTTAACCATCGAATAAAAAAATAAAAAATAAAAAACAGAAACATTATATTTATTTGGCATAATCAATAGAAAAACAAATCCTATTAGAGTTCTCATTAAAAAAAAAAAAAAAAGTAATTCTACGTTACGCCCTAAACTATACCCCTTTACACTTATCCTCCTAAATTATGAAAATACACACTTATTTTTCTAAATTATTACCCGCGTAATCATTGCTTTCTAAACTATGAGATTGCATATTTACTTGTCAAAACTGTTACCCATGGAAATAAGTGTGCAATCTCATAATTTAGAGAGATAAGTGTAGTTTCTCAAAAAAAAAAAAGAGAGATAAGTGTAAAAAAGAATATAGTTTAGAAAGGTAAGTGTGTATTATTATAGTTAAAAATGTAAGTATAAGAAAAATATAGTTTAGAGAGGTAAAGTATGATTTCAAAAAAAAAAAAATTGTATAAAATTTAGTTGAGGTAAATGAGCTCTCTAGTCTCTAGTAGATAATGCAGAACTCATACTACAGCATGAAAACTCATCTCAATTCTTATTGTATATGTTGGGGATATTACACAAAGTAATAATGGAAGAATAAGGTTAACACAAAAGACAAATAGAAAAATAGATAACTTGGAAGCACTATATCGTTTTCCTTAGACAATATTTGCCCCTCACACTTTTGTTGCTAAAGGGTTATCGCAAATTTGTCCCTAGATACAACCAAGATGTTAGGTTCTATAGATAGCAATTCTGGAGAATAATCACAGGATTTCTTGTGTCTCTTGTGTTTCTCTCCAACTTTTGATTCTGTGGAGTTAATTTTTCAAGAGAAAATAAGCCTCTATTTATACCTATAGGGTTATGTTTCATGAAAAGGCACATATAGAGATTTAGTTATTTTTCAAGTAAACATAAGCCTGTTTCATGAAAAGGCACATATAGAGAGTTAGTTATTTTTTCATAAAACGGTTAATAAAGATTGAAACCTCTTCAACCTCTTTGAATAGTCACCATAAAATTCTATAGAAAATTCTAGAAAATTTCAAAAAATTCAGATTTTCGAATTTTCACTTATAAAAATTCCAGAACTTGAATTTTCACTTTATGAAACCATATTCTCCAAACTCAAACATCATTATTACAATCTATCCCTGTATATAACTCTCTATATATAACTATATATTTAACGGTGTATACTATTACAATCTATCCCTGTATACTATTTCTGGTGGGGATACAGAGGTGAGTAGAGGAAGATTCATTGGATTAGTTGGGAAAAACTTTGCCTCCCAAAAAATGAAGGTGGTATGGGTTTCCGAGAATTGAGTAAATTCAACGACTCCCTACTCGCTAAGCAGGTTTGGCGTTTAAACTCTCAGGAAAATTCTCTGTTTCACAAAGTATTCAAAGCAAAGTTTTTTCCTGATTGTTCTATCATGGACTGTGATAACTCAAATAAGGGTTCCTATGCTTGGAAGAGCCTTTGCCAAGCGAGACATGTCATAGAGCTGGGTTCGGTCTGGAGAGTTGGTGACGGTCAGTCTATACAGATTCGAAGGGATAGGTGGTTGCCAAAAACTTCGTGTTCTAGAATAGTTTCTCCCCTATCAGTTCTGCCCCCTGAAGCTAGAGTTTCTGATCTAATTAATGCCGAGACACACACCTGGAAGGTCGATTTGGTTAAGCAGAACTTCATCCCTCAGGAAGCTAGTATTATTCTTGGCCTCCCACTGAGTTTCCAGGGTGTTGCAGACAAGCAGGTTTGGCTCCCTACCCCTCAAGGTACCTTCTCAACTCGTAGTGCCTATAAACTCCTTGCTGGTGTGAACAGACAGGTGCTGCCATCTTGCTCAAGTCCTGATCGAAACCACTTGATGTGGAATAGCATCTGGAATTTATAAGTTCCACACAAAGTCAAGCACATGATTTGGCGGGCTACACATAATGCTCTCCCTTCTCTCTATAATCTTTGGCGAAGAAATGTTGTTAGATCAGTTCTTTGCTCTAGTTGTAATTCGGATAGTGAAGACATAGTGCATGTTTTATGGAGTTGTGTTTCCCTTATTCCCATTTGGGAGTCAAATGAAGTGACAACAAAATTACTCAGGTACAAGTTTTTCTTGTTTGCTGATTTGTGGGAGATGTTATTGAAAATGAGGGAAAGGTTAGATGTAAATCTTATGGCCATGATTTTATGGTTTATCTGGTCTAGAAGAAACTCAGTAAGAGTGGGGGAGCAGGTCATTGAGGTACAGCAGATTCGAAAGAGAGCAGCGGCTTACCTCCAGGATTTTCAGCAGGTGCAATGTAGCAAGGGTCATCGATCTCTATCAAGTGAAAGAGCTGTTCGGTGGATCCCTCCTATATATCCACTTTATAAAGTTAACTTTGATGGGGCCACTTTCAAAAATTTAGGTGCTGCTGGGTTGGGTGCAGTTGTACGTGACCATACAGGTAGTGTTCTCGGAGCCTTGGCAGAAAGAATTCACCTGCCATCTTCTCCAGCAGTGGTTGAAGCTTTGGCATGTAGGAGAGCTTTGTATTTTGCAAAGGAATTAAGCATATTTGAAGTTTCTGTTGAAGGCGACTCTGAGGTCATTATCAAGGCTATCCTAGCAAGAGATATGGCCAATCCGGAGTATGGTCATGTGATAAGTGACATTTTGATTGTAGCTAATGATTTTCGATGTTGTAATTTTTCTCATGTAAAACGCATAAGCAATTCAGTTGCCCATTTTCTTGTCAAGAAATCTGTTTCTGGCAATGAGCTACAGGTTTGGATTGAATCTTCTCCTGATGATATAGCTCCCCTAGTAACTCGAGACTCTTTGTAATCTTTTTGAGTTATTATGAAATAAATACTTGGCCTTCAGGTCTGGATTTCTCAAAAAAAAAAAAAAAAAAAAAAAACTAACCTAATTCAGCTTTAAGTCATAATTACAAGTCCCTGACTTTTCGAAATTGATGGGTGGAGACTTATGCAGCGTGGGAAAACAAGTGTCACCCAATTCAAGTGGTAGTGGACCAAATTGTGAAGACAGAAAGTGAGAAACAGTTAACTACCCCCTCGATTTCTCCAATGCTTCTTTCTATTATCCAAAACAAACACATCTTTATAATAATAATAAGGAAAATAGACCCACAAGCACAACCACAAACTCAACGAAATAACCTCTTCTCCTTTTGCCATAATCCGACCACCTTAAATTTTGCTGAAGAAATAATCAGATATTCAAAACGCCAACCAACCAAATGGCTTCTATGCTCATGCGTTTGCATTCTCACTCACTCTTCTTCTCTGTAAGTTCCAATTCTTTTTTTTTTTTTTTTAATTTCCTCTAATCTTTACCATTTAGCTATATTTAAATAAATAAAAAAAAAAGGATTTCTGTGAAAAATAATGAATATTGCTCAAGAAGTTCATCTGTATTTTTAATTCACTCAGCTATTCTATTTTTCAAACCAAAGAGAGGCCAAACGGTCCATTTGTCTTTGCTTCAATAATAGAAGCGTAGGCATTTCTGGGTTTTGAAGGAGAATTATAACACTTTTAGTTAAGGATTTTTTTTTGAGGTGGAGATGAGAGATGAGAAGGAAAGAGAATGATGTGTTGGTTCAAGTTTGGAAATGGGTACTGGAATTTATAAAATACTACTTCACATTTGATGAAATAATTGCTATAATCATATATTTGCTTGTTGCTTCTTTAAAGTCGATTTCAGTTATAAGTGGAGGCCCTTTATCTTTCATCATTGTCAAATTATTTTGTATACAGCTCCAAAGAGAAGAATTTATTTAGGTGCATTTTAGATTGGTCTAGATTACATCAAATGTTGAGTATAGAAAAAGAAAAGTCAAAAAGGAATTGTACCAAATAGTTGAATTGAAAGCAAATAAGAACTCCATTCACAATCTTATGCGAACGTATCTGAGGAGTATATTGATAAGTTTTAGTTCTCAAAATTAATGATCGGAGATTTTATTATAGTGGACAAATGAAATCATTGAAATGTACATTCTGCAGAAGCTTCTTTCAATAAAATTTCATCAAAATTCATATATGCCTATCCATTTGAGTCTACAAGAAAAGTAGTCTTTGCTGTTTGATATGTAATTTTGGAATCATTTCTCCATGAATCTGTTCAGTTGTGGATTGAATTTTTTTAATACTGAATTATTCACTTTGGATAAGCAGACCTCTAGAAGTGCAAGTGAAGTGCTGGGGAGTATTATGACAGGCAAGTATGCCCATGCCATCCACCAAATTCTTTAGCGTTATTAGATAAATTTTTTATTTATGTTCTGTATAAATGGGTGATATTAAGTGCTAGCAAACTCTTTTTTATTTTTAGGTTTTCTTCAATCAAGTCACAATAATTGGAAATCTCCAAGTAGAGGAAGAAGAGTCATTTTCTTTCAGGGCTCTATAAAGTCTGTTAAAACTTCATGCCGGATCTCATTTCCTGGGACCTCATCAGGGAGAAGAGAAAGAGCACCTTCAAACTTTTTGAGGGACAAGAAGTTGGTTCCTGATTCAGATCCTCCTAGCACTAGTGATGTCAACCTTTTATATCAATTCTTTGATCAAAGGTCAATCTTAGATGTTCTCATATATAGTTATATTTTAAAATTCCAGGTTTCTTATGAAGTTTATCTTATGAATCCTAGTGCTTAGTTTTTAGCTCTTTTTTAATAGTTTTGTTGCCAGATTCTGTTTCATTGGTTATTTGCTATTATGCAGTAACAAGCTCATGGTATTAACGGGGGCTGGAATCAGTACAGAATGTGGAATTCCTGATTATAGAAGGTTCTACCTCCTCTTTGGATCTTGTAAGCTTATAAGATCCACAAATTTCTTGAAACTTTTCTCAAATTACTATTCCACATAAGCACACAGAACTAAAGGATGTTTCTACCTTTGTGTTTTATATGTTTCTAATAAAGACCTTTTAATATTGCTGATGCAGCACCTAATATTGATCACATTAAGCATGTGCTCTTTGTTCGTTGGCATATATAGACTCTACCCAAAACATTTTCAATTATTTTGCATAATTGTTTGTAATAGTTGATACTTCTTCTCAATTGTCTCATTGATCCAGTCAATCCGCATTTTCTTTTGACGATTGCTGTACCTTTCAAATCATATTAATTATCCATATGAATATCAAAGGTTTTATAGGCTTCCAATACTGTTTAATATGTGTACTCTTATATGATGTTTGTGGCCTATGCTGCATTTTGGTAGCTGGTTGTCATCAGCAAAGAAAATGAATAGATCTAGCTATCTTAGTTTTCATACAAATTTGTTCAGCAAGCCCCTGTTAGAGGTAGACTCACCTATTATCTCAATATATATATATATTTTTTTTTCTCATTTGTGATTTTATCACAGGACAAAAAAATCACTCTTCTGTTAAATTGAATATACATAACTGCATAAGCCTCTGGTTCATTTAATTATGCGGTTTAGCATTAACCCAAGTCCCAAGACAAACCTTATTGTGTTTAGCCAAAAAAAAGAAGACAAACCTTATTTTTTATTTTTTGGAGTGGGCTTTGGGTTGATTAAAGTGTTCTTGCTCTCAATATGTCACACTAAATATATTTTTAAGGCTTTGTGGTGGAATTAATCATACCTGTAAAGTGATGCTTCCTTTTGAAGTTTATCAAATGCCAAATCTTTTTTTTTTTCCTTATTTTCCCTAAATGGTAATATTTTTCTACTTCTTAAATAATATCAGCTTATTTATTTATTTATTTTTTTATCATGTTGCAGCCCCAATGGCGCTTATAGTTCTGGTTTCAAACCAATTACTCATCAGGTGATCTGAAGGCATGTGCTGTGATATTTATCCCCTATAGCAGTATGTTTTTTTATGTATTACGATTACCCCACAAAAGTATTTAGATATATTAGGAAAATGTTTTAGTGATTTCTGTAATATTTATATTTTTAAACTTTCTTCAATGCTTGAAGTAGGAGATGTAGGTCTTGATGTATCTTTTTATAAGGACAATTTATAGATCTAGAGTATACTTTCCTGTTCCCCAAGTACTGCAAAGCCTTTAGAAGGCATCTTTCTGATTCAGTAAAGGAGTAAAATAGATGAGTACTTTTTTTTTTTTTTTTTTTTTTTATGTGTTTAGTTTTTTTTTGGTCTCCCCTCTTGCCTTGCTATCTCATTTCTTCTTTTCTGGTGCACTGCTCCCTTATTCATCTTGCTCTCTTTTTCTTGGTATGATATTTCTCTATATCTCATCGCTTTCTATACCCCTAATCCTCTCAGATATACTCTCCTCTCTACTTTCTTGCTTTTCTTATATTCTGATCTGCTCCATCCCTCCAACCTGTTTCATCTTCTCTCTTAAATCCTCCCTTTTTATTTACTTTTGATAAATCAATAGTTGGGAGGAGAAGGGATTTGAGCCTTGGATGTTTGTGTTGGAAACACCAAAAGGCGCCAGTTTTGCTACAATGTTCTTGGCATTAAATCTTCTTCTCCTTAATTTCTTTCCCTATATATGTTCAGCTGCAAGTTGTCACACCCTAAATCAATTTTTAATAAGGAGGGATCACACATTTAATTTTGAAGGTTTATTGAAAAGAGCAAGACTAAATAGGGCGGCTTAGTAGCATATAAGTTATATTTGGATAAATTTAATATTATTCAGAACTCAATGAACATGCTAAGAACTTGAAAATAATCATTTATTCAAACCAATGGCCCCAATATTTGGCATATTTTCATTAGTTACTACTTCCTCAATTCCATAATGAGTGCTCAATTCGCATTTTTTTTTTTGTCCCATAGTATATTTCCATTCCAACTATCAAGGAATTTCTTTCCCACAATACATCTAATGCATGTCCCTCAATTTATGTGTTGATTAATCTTAATAGGAAAAATTTGGAAAGTTATACAAAAAGATTGTTTTATTTTTTCTTCTGTTTTTTATTAAATTTGTGCATGTTCCAACTGGGTCACTCATTATGTGACAAAGGGAGTGTCAATTTGGATTATGATACTGGTATCTTATGTTTTATAGTGACTATTTCCAATTCCTTTATAAAGACATGCCGTTTTTTTTAAGATTGATTGGAGGAAGAAGAAGAGTTAAAATTAATTCACAAAACATTGACGCAGTTGATCAAAGCTCTGAATGTTCATCTTGTAAATTACTGCTGTTTGTGTTTCTAAATATCAAGTTTTCTTAAGTTAGCATTGTGAATTTCACAACAGGAGTTTCTCCGATCAAGTCGGGCCCGCAGGCGGTATTGGGCAAGGAGTTATGCTGGATGGAGACGGTTTACTGCAGCACAGCCTGGTGCGGCTCATATTGCTTTAGCATCTCTAGAGAAAGCTGGCCGGATAAATTTTATGATTACACAAAACGTTGACAGGTAACTAGCAGTTGTATGTCCCTTTCTTTCAAATGTGTAACTCTACTTGTGTCAGGAGCAAAGCCAATGGGATTAATTTGATCATTTATTCTGTTTCAGGCTGCATCATCGTGCTGGTAGCAACCCACTTGAACTACATGGGACTGTGTATACTGTAGTTTGTCTAGATTGTGGATTTTCTTTTTGTCGGAATTTGTTTCAAGATCAAGTAAAGGAGCTCAATCCAAAGGTTAATTTTGAGTAATTTATTCTTCCTGGAGTTGCAACAATCTAGGCTTCTCATATCACATAATTGGTTACTTTCATATTGTCACCTTTTTTGGCTCAGAACGTTGTCATCCTCTATTTATGCTTAAGAATGGAGATTTATGAGTGAGCCTTAATCTATGTCCAATGGAAGGCTGTGTTCTTCTGAGAAGAATTCAATGCTATATTCACGATCTAAAAATATAATTGTAGGCAAGATCTATCCTTTTGCATTGTAAATTTAGATTTTCTGGCCTTCTAATTTATGAATCCTTTAACTGTCTGTCTATGCCTGGAATATAAAATCTAATGTTTCATCTGGCCACAAACCCTTGTTTTCTTTCTCTTATATTATTTGGGATGCATGACTGATTAGCAAGATTTCAATTTTTACTTCAGTGGGCAGCAGCAATTGAAAGTTTTGATTATGGAAACCCTGGTTCGGACAAGAGTTTTGGCATGAAGCAAAGACCTGATGGTGATATTGAAATTGACGAAAAGTTTTGGGAAGAGGATTTTCATATCCCTACTTGCCAAAAATGTAATGGTGTCCTCAAACCTGATGTAAGATTTTTTTTGCTTTTATAAAATTAAAAGTTTTCAGTCTACATTTTCTGAAAGCACTCATAATTTAACAGAAGTAGGATCATGAATGTGGCCCTCAGGTGCATATCCATGTGACAAGCTGGCAAAGGCACCATCACTCAACTATAATGGAATTGACTGGGTCTGGTCATTATAGTTATTGTTAGTTAAAAAAAAAAAAAAAAAAGAATTAAGAAGTCAGAAAGATCCAAAAGCAGTTTTCAACTTCAGAAAAATGGCCTAGATCTTCATGCTAGAAAATAAGTATTTGATACTGTTTATTCCCTTCAAATGAACACATGTCCCCTTTAAGCTATGGAAAAGTTCTTATATATTTTGATGTACAAATAAAGGGGAGATTGCATCTTGAGTATGCATTGTAGGTCTATAAATTTATTTAAATTGTTTGAAAGCTGGGTGATTACGTTACATGCAATAAAATGAGGGCCATTTTTTCCATTTTTCTTTTTTGTGTTGTTCATTTTTTTTGGGTACCGCTCATTTGCACCCAGCACTTTTACACACATTTCATAACTTTTCTTAACTACATTGGAAACTCAATTAAGGTGGTCTTTTTGATACTTTTGTTTTACGTGGTAACTTTGAAGGTTATTTTCTTTGGTGATAATGTTCCCAAGGATAGAGCTGATAAGGCAATGGAAGCTGCAAAAGGATGTGACGCATTTCTTGTGTTAGGATCATCTATGATGACCATGTCTGCTTTCCGGCTTCTCAGGTACATATTTATTTTGTACACATGTTTCACATTGAAGTGAGCGAAAAGTTTAATATTACATAGGCAATGCTTGCTGCATACCTCTACATAAGGAAATATCTTTTCTCTATTGTGCTTGGTCTATCCTAATTAGTATGCAAAACCTGCAGCATATAAAATTGAATAAAGGACCACTGTCAAGAAGAGAGTGAGCAACGACATATGAATTAACAGCACATAATCATAGTTCAGCAGTTGCAAATGTATTTTCGCAAGAATTAAATACACTAAATTTATGATTTTTATCTATTCGAATTGTTGGGATTAAGTCAATGCTGTTGATGCATCCTCCGTTGTGCAGTTATGTCTGTTTTACATGTGCATATTAAAAATTGAATTTACTTAAGCTTGTACTAGTTTGTGGCTAAAGCTCAAACTGCAGAGTAATTTTAGCCCACATGTGTTTCAAAGATTATATTGAATGGTTTTTAATATCAATGTTTATTTGGGCTAGAGTAAATATACAGTTTGATGTCTGAATAAGTCGTTTCCACGTACATATATGTTATAATCACTTCTTGATATCCTGTATATTAATTAAGTACTAGAAGACTGTTTGATTTTAGTATCAAGATTCTGATTTAGAAAGCAATAAAGCTGATAGAGAAGGAGCCACCCACACATTTTCTCTTAGTATTTTATTCTTTAGCTGAAAGGCTTTTAACATTGAATTCCACAGAGCTGCTCATGAGGCAGGTGCAGCTACTGCGATTGTGAATGTGGGTGTAACCCGGGCTGATGATATTGTGCCTTTGAAGATCAATGCCCGATTAGGAGAGGTATAGTTTCTTGAGATCATCTTGGCCACTAGTTCTGCACACTGTTATTGGCTTTATCAGTGCTTACTTTCCTTGTATTGTTACAGATCTTGCCAAGAGTGCTTGACATGGGATCTCTCAGTATCCCTGCTCTCCTTTGATTATACTTGGAATGAGGCACCTTTGAATCATAAATATAATTTTCATCTAATGGTGATTTTGATGGTTGTTGGGCAGCCCATGGACTTGGAATGGTTTCAGCAAATTACTAATATTAATTGCAATTATTAAGTTATTCTTTTATCATTCTCAAGACAGATGACTTCTATTTGAAGGATGGTTATCTGACTTAATTAGCCATTTAAATGGGATAATGTTTTCATTTCCTTGGCATTCAGAAATGATGCAGGACACAGCCACCCTCCCATGAATTTACAAGTTCAGTTGACAGAGATGAGCCTTAAGATTTTAAAGGCTACATCAAGATACTGGGAATTACAGGTTTATTAACACCTCTTTTGGTCAAAATATATTGCCTACAGCCTGAAAATTTATACAATTCTTGGGTAAATAAAGGAAGAAAATATTGATCATTGATCTGTAAGTCTTAAGGTTGGTCTAGGTTGGAGAAGATTGAAGTGAAGTTTTTTGTAATGAGACCATTGAAAAGCATCTCTATCTCTGCTTTAGAACGGTGAAAAATAATAATATTTGTTAGTTTACTGGTTAAGTTTTTATTGGGACGAGGAAGATTTATTCAAAAAAATCAGAATTCTTGGTCATGTCAGATAGGGAGCCCTCTTCAAGCAGTTTTTATTTTGAAGTTATCAATTTGCCTATTGTAAAGGGTTAAATACACCATTTTATGTGTGGATATATAGTGACTTTTTTTTATTTTCCTTGTATGTGTGTGTTTTTTAAGTAGGTAATGAATGATTTAATTAACGAATAGAAGAACCTCAAATGCAAGAGTCCGCTGAAAATTTAAGGGGCTCATAGATTCTTCACCATTTTTTTATTCATCATATTTCACGGAAAACCGACACTATATATATCACTTGATATGGATATTTGTTGTTTTGGCACGCGAGTAAACTATCCTAAGCCTTGGTTAATAAGATTCCAATAGAAAAAAAATTGTAGGCAGGCAAAATTTTTAGGAATTATTTGTAAAAATCAGTAGCAATAATTGACAACATTGTCTGCGCTAGAGCCACCGTGCTGAATACGAAGCTCGTCAGAAATTATCCTCATTATTCCAATCAAAAAAATGTTGTTGTCATCTACCTCCCATTCTACACACTATTGATTTGCCGTGCCAAACCCGAGTGGTTTTGGTCTTCCTAGACTTCAGCCACAGGTCTAAAAGGCCACTTTCATGGGTCTTTAGTCTTCATACTTCAAAACCAAAGATTAATCATCAACAAAGTAAACTATCCTAAGCCTTGGTTAATAAGATTCCAATAGAAAAAAAATTGTAGTCAGGCAAAATTTTTAGGAATTATTTGTAAAAATCTATAGCAATAATTGACAACATTGTATGTGCTAGAGCCACCGTGTTCAATACTTCAGCTCCGTCTGGTTTGCGTTTGCGTTTGGAGTGTCTGCGTTTGGCCTTTTTTTTTTTTTAGCAAAATAAACGGTATCCAAACGCATACGAAGCTCGTCAGAAATTATCCTCATTATTCCAATCAAAAAAAAGTTGCTATCATCTACCTCCCATTTTACACTCTATTGATTTGCCGTGCCAAACTCGAGTGGTTTTTGGTCTTACAAGACTTTAGCCACAGTTGCTGTCATCTACCTCCCATTCTACACTCTATTGATTTGCTGTGCCAAACCTGAGTGGGTTTTGGTCTTCCAAGACTTCAACCACAAGACTTTAGCCACAGTTGCTGTCATCTACCTCCCATTCTACACTCTATTGATTTGCCGTGCCAAACCCGAGTGGTTTTTGGTCTTCCAAGACTTCAGCCACAAGTCTAAAAGGCCACTTTCATGGGTCTTTAGTCTTCACACTTCAAAACCAAAGATTAATCATCAATAAAGTAAACTATCCTAAGCCTTGGTTAATAAGATTCCAATAGAAAAAAATTGTAGGCAGGCAAAATTTTTAGGAATTATTTGTAAAAATCAGTAGCAATGATTGACAACATTGCCTACGCTAGAGCCACCGTGTTGAATACAAAGCTCGTCAGAAATTATCCTCATTATTCCAATCGAAGCAAAGTTGCTGTCATTTACCTCCCATTCTACACTGTTGACCGTGCCAAACCCGAGTGGTTTTTGGTCTTCCAAGACTTCAGCCACAGGTCTAAAAGGCCACTTTCATGGGTCTTTAGTCTTCACACTCCAAAACCAAAGATTAATCATCAATAAAGTAAACTACCCTAAGCCTTGGTTAATAAGATTCCAAAAGAAAAAAAAAATTAAAAAAAAAAATAAAAATTTGTAGGCAGGTAAAATGTTTAGGAATGATTTGTAAAATCAGCCGCAATGAGTGACAACAACTCAACAACATTGTGTACGCTAGAACCACCGTACGTGTTGATTCTATTGAATATGAAATTCGTCAGAAATAAATGATGAGGTCCAATTTTTTCTTGAACATCATGAGCTAATCACCATTATTCCAATTGAAGCGATGTTGCTGTCATCTACCTCCCATTCTACACTGTTGACTGCCGTGCCAAACCCGAGTGGTTTTTGGTCTTCCAAGACTTGAGCCACAGCTCAAAAATGCTGTAAGTAAATTCCAAAGCTAGAGATTAATATCATCACCTCTTCTATTCTTGATTGTACGATTGTTTCTTATTACAACCTCCCAATGAAAATTCCATTCTTTTCATGGTTCTTCTTGATACCAATATGCTCACTTTTTGTCAACTTTCCTATCTTGGTGGTGTCTGGCCAATGTCGTGGTGATCAGCGATCCTATTTGCTTGATATGAAGAAAAACCTCTTCTTATACGAAAATTGGAATGAAAGTACTGATTACTGTTCGTGGGAAGGGGTCACCTGCAATGGGGGACTTGTTGTTGGCCTCAACTTGGCTGGGAAATTTTTCTATGACGGACTTGACAATTCAAGTAGCCTTTTCTGCTTGCAGTATCTCCAAAACCTGAATTTGGCTTATAACTCAATCGATTCTCCAATTCTTCCAGAGTTTGGAAATCTGATGAATTTGAGGTATTTAAACCTATCACGTGCTGAATTTGGAGGGCAGATTCCCATTGAGATTTCACGTCTCACAAGGTTGGTTTCTCTCGATTTGTCTAACAATATGCTGAAACTTGAGAACCCAGATTTAGCTTCGTTAGTTCACAACCTTACGTGGCTTACGGAACTTTATCTGGATGGTGTAAATATATCATCTCAAGGGAATGAGTGGTGCCAGGCCGTATCATCTTCACTCCCAAATCTAAGGGTGTTGAGCATGTCAGGTTGTAATCTTCAAGGGCCTCCGGATTCCTCCCTACTCAAGCTTCAGTCTCTCTCAATGATAACAATTTTTCTACTCCAGTTCCAGAATTTTTTTCCTATTTCAGAAATTTAACATCCTTGTGTCTCAGTCACTGTGGATTGAAAGGACAATTTCCAAAAAAGATCTTCCAGTTTCCAACATTGGAGACGATAGACTTATCATCTAATGAAATTAACGGTTCTTTGCCCGAATTTCATCCAAATGGTTCTCTTCAGTCGCTGATGCTTAGTGATACAAAACTTTCAGGGTCTGTTCCTGATTCTATTGGCAACCTTAAAAGGCTGTCCAAAATAGATCTCTCACGGTGCAACTTCTCTGGATCTATCCCAAATTCCATAGCAAATCTTACTCAATTGATTCATTTGGACTTATCATCAAACAGCTTCACTGGATCTATCCTAAATTCCATTGCAAATCTTGTTCAATTGGTTCATTTGGACTTATCATCAAACAGTTTCACTGGATCAATACCAAACTCCATGACAAATCTTACCCGATTGTTTGATTTGTACATATCATCAAACAATTTCAATGGATCTATCCCAAACTTCATGGCAAATCATACCGAATTGGTTAATATTGAAATGTCATCAAACAACTTCATCGGACCAGTTCCATCATTCAACATGGCACAGAATTTGGACACGATAGATCTTTCTGATAATCATTTGACAGGTCAGTTTACTTTCACTCACTGGAAAGAGCTTCCAAGTCTAGTGAACCTTTGTTTGTCCAACAACAAATTGTCTGGTCAAATCCATGAATTTTCCAATTCTTCCTTCCTGTTGGAATACCTCGATTTGAGTAGGAACTATTTGGAAGGGCCCATACCCACTTCTATTGGTAAACTCCAACGTCTTCTGACCCTAATTCTTTCTTCAAATAATTTTAATGGCTCCTTTCAACTTAATGTGTTTCAGCAGTTTACAAATCTTATTGAGCTTGATCTTTCCAACAATAGCTTGTTGATTGAATATAATGGAACGAATTCTTCATTATCCCCCTTTCCCTTTATGGCGTCATTGGGATTGGCTTCTCTCAAGTTAAAAGCATTTCCTAGTTTCTTGAGAAACCAAACTCGTTTATCCACTTTAGACCTTTCTAGTAACCAGATACATGGAGAGATACCAAACTGGATTTGGGAACTTGATCTTGCATATTTAAATCTCTCATATAACTACCTTGAAGGACCTCTACTCAATCTTTCATTATCATATATACTAGACCTTCGCTCCAACCAATTCCAAGGACAACTCCCAACTCTCCCACCCCTACCATCTTGTTTGTATCTGGACTTGTCATGGAATAATTTTAGCTCTGTTATACCAGCTGGATTTGGTAACTCTCTTTCTTACACTAGATTCTTATCTCTTTCAAACAATAAACTCAATGGGCATATCCCTGAAGCAATATGCAATGCTACATCTCTTCAAATTCTAGATCTGTCTCATAATTCCTTGAGTGGCACAATTCCCCACTGCCTCATTGCAATGAGTGAAACTCTAAAGGTTCTAAATCTAAGGAGAAACAACCTCACTGGCAAAATATCAGATATATTTCCAAGCAATTGTGGTTTACAAACTTTGAGTCTCAATAGAAACCTACTAGAAGGGATGGTACCAAATTCTCTTGCCAATTGCACAAATTTGGAGTTATTGGACATTGGGAACAACCAGATACAAGATAAGTTCCCATGTCACTTGAAAGACATATCTAGTTTGCGCATCCTTATCTTGCGATCAAACAAATTTTATGGTTCTGTTGGTTGTGGAGGGCTGAATGCAACTTGGTTGATGCTTCAAATTGTAGACCTTGCTTCAAATAACTTTAGTGGTAAGTTATCAATAAAATCCTTCGCTAACTCAAAGGCAATGATAGCTAATAATGAAGTCCAGTTAGAGCTCAATTACCTCCATTTTGTGGATATTGTAGTATCGTTTAGCTCTGGTGTATTCCAAAGAAGGTCCTCAAACATCATTGAAGAGTATTATCAAGATGCAATAGAAATTTTCATTAAGGGTCTAGAGAGGGAATTGGTGAAGATTTTGACTCTTGTCACTTCAATTGACCTTTCATGCAACAATCTTGATGGGCCAATACCAGAAGAAATAGAAGTACTCAAATCGTTGCATTTTCTCAACTTGTCACACAATGCTTTCACAGGCTGAATCCCACCATCTCTAGGAAAATTA
This sequence comes from Quercus tomentella, assembly GCA_028535165.1. Taxonomy (NCBI): domain Eukaryota; kingdom Viridiplantae; phylum Streptophyta; class Magnoliopsida; order Fagales; family Fagaceae; genus Quercus; species Quercus tomentella. The sequence goes on along the minus strand of JAPQVY010000122.1, from coordinate 19,157,885 downwards.
AGTGAACTTGAGTCATTGGACTTGTCAAGCAACAAGCTTACTGGTGGGATACCTATGCAACTTGCAGATAGTCTCACTTTCCTATCAGTCTTAAACCTTTCGTTTAATCAATTGGTTGGGCCAATTCCATATATCAATCAATTTCATACATTTTCAGAAGGTTCCTATGAAGGGAACAAAGGATTATGTGGGCAACCTTTGAAGGCAGAATGCGGACCTGCAGACAGAAGACCGCCAGCTCCATTTGAAGATACTCACTCAAAATCCAGGCCTTTGATTGACTGGAATTACCTGTGTGTTGAACTGGGATTTGTTTTTGGCTTTGGGATGGTCATTGGGCCACTTGTGCTTTGGAAGAGGTGGAGGATACGGTATTACAAACACGCTGATGACATTTTTTTCAGGATCTTTCCTCAGCTGTACCTTAGGTGGGAAAAAAACCATCAAGTCCAACGACATAGGATTCGAATGCAGAGGCACTAATGTTTATTCGATGCGAGCTTTGTCAGGTAAGATGTTCGAACTATTTCGTATTCGCACTGAACATTATTGAAAAATTATATCAAACGAACACGTTTTCATATACAATTACTAATTGTCAATTAGCTATAAATTTTATTATGCAAATGGACATGTATAGATGTAGCAAGTGATCATGTCTATAGGAAAGACTAATGATTCTTTGAAATCCATTTTTCACATATACGTTCATGTTTTAAATATGAAAATTCCATTTTTCACCTTTAAAAATGTGTACATCAGCTCATTAATTGCAATTGTAATTATTATGTTAATCGGTGTAAGTAAAATGAGTGTTAAAAAGAATATTTTCGTTTTATTTTATTTTAACTATTATGTAAAACAGCGTAAGCAAATAGACATGAATTTTTTTTTACTTTTTTTTTTTTTTATGATTGCTATGTGATAAGTTGCAATTGTAATAACTACTCTTTTGTATGAGTCCATTACTAACCCAACCTATATCAACACTGATTAGAACATATTACTTTAGAAGTTGTGAAAAAAAAAAATCAAGAAATTTTATTTTCTAGACTTAATTTTTTTTTAGAAGAATTTTTCTAGACTTAATTGGTACAAAGTAAAAAAACCTTTCTCCTGAGCTTTTCCTCGTAGATGCTTTGGGAAGTGTATGATTAGAGCAACTGCATCAATGCTTCTAAAAACTTCTATTTATTTTACAAAAAGAACTTATTTTTTCTATTTTACATCATCACTTTTATAAAACACCCACATCGGTTTATCCATTTTAAATATTTATTTCAATAAAATATTCATTCTATTGCATGTTTTATTATTTTAGGACTATGGCAAGAAGATAGAGACAAGAGAAAAGTAAAGCAGATTAATAAAATAATTTATACAAAGCTACTATAATTGTGTATATTTACTCAGTTACTGTGGCTCCTTTGCATATTTGCACAATTATAGACAAGCTGATGTGAGAGCTTTTCATGTCATATTGTGTAAATTTTATCACTTTATTTTATTTTATTTTTTTTGGGATTTTAGAAGCATTGATGCAATTGCCCTTTACATATTCAAATGTACATTTGTGGAAGAAAATAGGGCTCTTCGGACATCAAATGGCTAATTACCCAGGTTTTGCAGTATTAATTTATAAATAAATATATAACATATTTTCTTTTTTTAATTTTTGAAAAGGGACTCCTATGGACATTTAACCCATCATTTTGATGAGAAGTTCTCCCCCCCCCACCCCCCCCGCGCCCTCCTATTTTAATTATGGCATGCTTCTTGATTTGCAGTGGTCAGTGGAATTTACCCCTCTCAAGCAATTTCGTCATCTTGATGTTCCATGACATTAACGGAAAGGTTGCTTGGCTCTGTAACATGTGCTGCAGAATAACGTGTTGGAGTTGTTAATTATCCTTAATTTAATAATTTTTCATGCAACATCTTTTTATTTATTACCTTTATTAGTATTGTTGTTAAAGCAAGGAACATGAGATTGAATGTTGCCTATACCAAGAATGAATTTCTTAGGGTACGTTTGGTACACTGAATGAGGATTATGATAGGAATTGTAATCTTTATTACTAGGAATAAAATGTGTTGCAATATAATAACTAAACCTATTCATTAGTTTGGTTGTGAGTTATAAAATTAAAATGAAACTTAGCATTTATTTTACGAAATTTCTTACTCATATAATTATATCTTCTTAAAAATTGTTATTTTTAAATTTAAGAAAGATATGTGTTATTTTTTATGATTTTTTATTTTTATAATTGTTAGATGTATAAGGAAAGTTTGTTTATTTAGAAATATATTAAGTTTTGAAATTATTGCTCTTACTAAGGAATAGCTAATACAACATTTTAAAGATGAATAGTTATTCCTCATTTTGAAGAATAGTTATTCATAAGGAATGATTATTCCTTGTAATAAAAACATAATTAAACTAAAAAATAATTAAACCATAGGAATAACTATTACATTACAGCATCTATTACACTCTATCAAACATGCCCTTAGTGTATAGTATGCAATGAATTTTTTGAAGTTTGGGAGCTTGTCCATGTTTTCATCTTTTGATGCATAGTACTGGTCTTCAGTAAGCTCCATTAAGCTCCATTGGTAAGTCACGTCTATTGCTTGCACTGTTTACTTGATATGTTAATTATTCTCTATTTTATTGGGTGAATTTCACTTCTTTTTTTCTTGGTCTGCTTTGGCTCCTAATCTTGAGCCCGCTTTTCTTGACCTCAAACTTGCCTTTTTCTTGGGGTCCTTGCCTTTCCAAATACTTATGGGTTAGGCCTTGCCCTTTTTTGTGTCAAGAATTCAAAAAAAGTTTTGAACTAATTCATTAAGAATAAAATCTCCTCATAATTATCTATTCATACAGCATGCCTTTTGAATTCTAAAAACTCAAGAATTGTGGGAGGAAAAGGGTAGAAATTAAGGAGTAGCAATTAGGGGTGTTCATATTAAAACCACTTTTATTAGAACCGATCACAACATAATCCCTTGGCATTGCTCTTTTTGAGTAAAAACACAGCTGACAAGGAAACCATAGAAAAACTCCAAAGGTGCAAGCAAGAACGAATCGTACCTTTGCCCTCTCAATGTGAATCTCTCTGATTAGAGAGCTAGCACATCTTTCACCACTTTCTGGACAGAGGCAAATTGGTGAACTTTCATTCAGTGACACATTTTTTGAAAAGGGATAGAAATAGAGAGTTGAGCTCTCTCAAGCAGGTTCTTTCTTTTATGAATATATTTGACTAGTTACTAGCAAGGCAAATCAATGAAACTTGAACCTAACAGCATACGTTCAAGTTGACAGCAGTGTACTACCCTTTGCTTTCAACTTGGACTCTAGACCAAAAAACTTCAATCCGGACACCACCAAGTCTGTAGTCTCCTTCTTCATATGCTCAATTAGCATTTCATCGTAGACAATCATATTGGCTTCTGTTAAAAGTTTGCGGTCTCACAAATTCAAAAAAAACCTTCCTTGCCTTCTCTATTGTCCCATACATACACATGCCGGAGATGATAGCAGAGTATATAACCTCATCAGGAGGACAACCCTGTTGCATCATTTCATTCAGTACCTCAATCACCTTCTCAACACCACCTGATTTACAGGCATGGACAACAGAAAGTGTATACTTAAACTCCACAGGGCCACTCGTAACATTGGCTAAACAATCGCAAACAAGCATCATAGCAGCATCAATGTCTCCGGTCTTGCAGAGCCCTTTAGCAAGAGCACAATAAGCAGCAACCGAAGGAACCAAAGACATCTCCATGATTTTATTATAATATAGACATGCTTTTGCAATATCAACAATCTCAACAAAACATTCAATTGCAATACTATAAGTCAATGAGTCAGGTTCAAAATCTGATTCCTTTACTTCATTAAAGAGTGATATCACCTTTTTGAACTCCCCCTTCTTGTGAAGTGCCCCCATAAGAATATTGTATATGGAAACACTACAATAACCTCTTTTTTTCAATTCCTCAAACACTTCCACAGCCACCATTGTCCTCTCCTCCTTCCCAACCACAAAAGCAAAGAACTTTGAAAGATCATCAATGACACAAAATCCTAATTTCTCCATTTGGGTTAACAATTTACAAAACTCATCCATCCTTCTCATCTTTGCATACAAAACCAAAATTGGATTCACGGTCACAAACTTTGGCTCAAGACCCTCTTGAATCGTGACTTGAAAAACCTTATAAGCCTTATCGACTTTCTTCACACCACACAAACCTTTGATAATCGAATTATAAATCCCCAAATCAGCTCTATACCCAGAATCCACCATATCCTTCAACAAACCACAAGCAAACCCCACTTTCCCATATGCCACAAACACCTCAACCAACGATCCATATATCGCCCTATCAATCAAACATGTTTTCTCCTTCATCTCCCTAAACAAATCATGCGTTTTCTCCACCCTCCCTCCTTTACACAACACGATAACCAAAGTTGTATATGCCATTGCGTTCGGCTCCGCCTTATCCTTCTTCATTTCCTCCCAAACCGTCAAACACCCATCCAAATTCCTTGATTCAACCAACACCCTCACCATCGCCATGTACGCAAACATGTCCAGCTTACACAAATTCTCCCTCATTTTACTCAAAACATTCAATATTTCATCAATTCTTCCAACTTTACACAACCCTTTAATCAAAACCATAAAAGTAACACTCTCTTCAACCAAACCATCATTCCTAAAATCATCATAAATCGAAACTGCCAAATCCACATACGCATTTCTCATCAAAGCATCAATAATCCTATTATGCAAAAAAACCCGAGGCTTGACATTGAATTTCTTCATCTTCTGATAAATGTAGAAAACTTGAAGGGGCTGATTGGCGTCAGATTGTAATCGGATAAGGACTTCAAATTTCTAATAAAGCTAGCACTTGCATGGTGTGTGGACGATCCATCAACATGGACAACCCATTGCTTTGCCCCCTGGTCTCCATCTTGTTGGTTAGTGGCAGGAGTAATTTCAACAATAAATTCAGCAAGGGCTTGTGCTTTTATTACTTCTCTTGGCTTATACCGCACATCGAACTCACTGAGTTCACTGCCCACTAGATCAATCGTCTGGTGGCCTTCAACTTATTCATAGCTTTCTTCAACGGATGATCTGTCAGGACATTGATTACATAGGCTTGGAAATAAGGTCTAAGTTTTCTTGCTGCTATCACCAATGAAAATGCTAACTTCTCCATTGGTAGATACTGTCCTTCAGCTCCTCTTAAGGCTTTGCTAGTGTAATAGACAGGCTTCTATATCTTCCCTTCTTCCCTAATCAAAGCTGAGCTTACTGCATGGGGAGACACCGCTAGGTAGAGATACAACTCCTTTCCTGGTTTGGATGGGCTTAGCAGCGGGGTTGAAATGAGATAAGTCTTCAAATCTTCAAAGGCTTGTTGACACTCGTCCATCCATTTGAACGCTTTCCTTAATACTCTAAAAAATGGCAAACACTTGTTAGTGGCTTTTGAAACAACCGATTAAGGGCCACCACTCATCCAATGAGGCTCTAGACGTCTTTAATATTCTTCGGAGGTTCCATGTTCAAGATTGCCTAGATCTTATCAGGGTTTGCCTTAATCCCTCTTTGTGAAACCATAAACCTAGGAATTTCCCTAATGTAACTCCGAAAGCACATTTGCTTGGGTTCAGCTTTATCTTATATCACCAAAGTGTATCAAAAGTCTCTTAAAGATCGTCTAAATGCTCATTTCCTTCGCACTCTTCACCAGCATATCATCCACATATACTTCAACATTTCGTCTAATCTGTGAATGAAACATGTGGTTGACTAACCTCTGGTAGGTACTCTTGCATTTTTCAACTCAAACAGCATCGCTTTATAAAATTTTTAAAAAAAAAAAAAAAAAAAAAAAAAACCCTTGACTTGTGATGAAGGATGTTTTCTCTTGGTCCGCCTCGTCCATATTGATCTGGTTGTACCCTGAAAATGCATCCATAAAACTTAACAGTTGGTGTCCAGCTATTGAATCCACTGACTAGTCAAAGCGTGGAAGAGGATAACTGTCTTTAGGGCATGCCTTGTTTAAATCTATGAAATCTACACACATCCTCCACTTACCATTAGCCTTCTTGACCATCACTACATTAGCTAGCCAATCAAGGTAGTACACCTTGCGAATGAATTCCGCGATAACTAACTTTTGAACTTCTTCTTGGATGGCATTATCTCGTTCTGGGGCAAACACTCTTTTCTTCTGATGAACAGGTTTATAAGATGGAGATACATTTAGATGATGAGTAATCACACTTAGGTCAATCCTAGGCATGTCTTCATGACTCCAAGCGAAAACATCTGTACTTCTTTTGAGAAATCCAACAAGATCTTGCTTTGTCTTCTCCTCCATACTCGTCCCAATCCTAGTAAATTTCTCCAGGTTGGAATCATCTAATTATACATCCTCCAATACTTCAATTGGTTCAGCCAACGTTCTTCTTTCTTCAATATTCATTTTTTGCTTCTGCTCGTCCATGGCAAGCATTGCTAAGTTACATTCTCTAGCAGCTAACTAATTTCTTTGTACTTCTCCAATGCCATATTCTATTGGGAATTTGACAAACAAGTGGTAAGTGGATGTTGCGACTCTCCAACTATTCAAGGTTGGTAGTCCAATGATGGCATTATATGAAGATAAACAATCCACAATAAGGAAATTTACTTCCTTATTGATTTTTCGTGGATAAGAGCTAACTACAACTGGTAGGGAGATCGTACCTACTAGTAAAACCTTCATTCGTCCAAACCCGATCAATGGTACATTCATTAGACGAAGTAACTCCTTGTTAATCCTCATTTGTTGAAAGGCTGGATAATAAAGGATATCTGTTCAGCTCCCATTATCTATTAACACCCTTCTAGTCGTATAATTTACAATTGTCAAAGTGATGATGATCGCATCGTCATGAGGATGGTGCAATTGTCTAGCGTCTTCGTCTGTGAAAACAATGGCTGGCTTGTATTCTCTAATCATCCTTGGTGGTCGTCCAGATATTTGAACGTTCTAAACTTCTCGTAGACAAGTCTTCCTAGCTCTGGACAAGCTTCTTGTTGACATGCCCCTTACAATAATCTTTATTTCTCCAAACGGTGGATGTACTAGTTCCTCTGCCTTGCCCTTCATTGGCTGTGTCTCGTCCTTATGATCTAGTCCAAGGAAATTTTTCAACTTTCCTTGTTTGATGAGAACTTCAATTTGTTACTTCAAGTCATAACACTTGTCTGTATCATGCCTATGGTTGCGATGAAAACGACAATACTTGCATTTATTCCGCTTACTAGGATCTCCCTTCATTCTTTCTGGCCACTTCAAGGATGGATCATCTTTTATCTACATCAACACCTGATCAAGTGAAGTGTTCAGAGGAGTATAGTTGGAGTATCGTCCTAAAGACGACTCTGCCTTCTTACCATCGCGATCTCTTTTTTCTCCAACTTTGGCTTTCTTTGGATGAGGAACTTGCTTTGAATGGTGCACATAACCACTTTCTAATCTTTCCCTTTTCTTTCCCCTTTCTTTTTCTTCTTGGCAATGATGGCATCTTCAGCGTTCATGAAACTTTGGGCTAAATGTATCAATTCATCCATTGTCTGTGGCTCCTAATCGTACAACTTATGAATGAATAAATCCAAACTGATTCCATTGAAGAAAGTTGCCAAGAGGATCTTGTCATCCATCTCATCCACCAATAAGGCTTCTTTGTTAAAACGACTAATGAAAATGTGCAAACTTTCATTTCCCCCTTGCTCTATGTTCAACAAGCTAGACGAGGAACGCTTCTACCTTTGTCCCCTTACAAAGTTGTTGACGAACAACTTGCTTAACTCTTGAAAGGAAGTTATGGTGTTTAGTGGTAGTTTACTAAACTATTCTCTAGCTGGACCTTTCAAGGTTGTAGGAAAGGCTCTGCACATAATTTCATCTGGAACACCTTGAAGATGCATGGTTGTCTTGAACATGACAATGTGATCACAAGGGTCACGCGTCTCGTCATATGAATCCAGGGCTGGCATTTTGAACTTAGAAGGCAAAAGATGACTGGTGATGGAAGTAACGAAGGGGGAATCTATCCTATGGACGAGATCATCCATATGATTCACTCTTCTCATGGAATCCTTCATTTCTTCCATAACTCTCTTCATTTGGTCCATCTCTCTCTTCAAATGCGGTACCCTTTGAGTGACAGTACCTCTAGACTGGTCCCCTTCAGCATTGTTCTCAACACCTTCACATCCTGAGTTTTGGCCTCGTTCTCCACCATGTTGTTGGCGTTGCCTTTTAACTTCTCTAGTTAATTCTTGGTTTTGTTATGTTAGTTCTTCCATTGTTGCCGTCATGGACTGTAACTGTTGATGGACGGTGCACGATTTGGGTGACTGGAGGCATTTCCACTCTCTTGGTATCCTAAACCAAAAGCTATTGACCTAGTCCAAACCATGCAGCCTTTTTGTCTTGGAAAACAGAAAAGTTGATAGAAGCTCTCTTGTTTTCCCACAGACGGCACCAACTGATAAAGCACAAAAATTAGTAGGCTAAAATACTTCGGACTATGGTAATGGTAGTGAATCCTGAAAAGAAAGAAAGAACTATCAAAAGTGACCAGTGTGACCTGGCTAAGGACCCTCCGACGGTTAAGTCAATTTTCTCTCTAGGACACAAGGAAAGAAAATTGTGAATGGGTCTAGACTTACCTTGGATGAATAGGATTTACTGCTTTTATAGAGAGTTAGACGTGGGTCTACTTGCTTGGATCCATCACCATCGTGGGTGATGTTGGTGGTTGATGAAAAAATGGGTTGTATGATGCGTAGTACATGGAATTCCTTACACGTATCAAGCAACATGTTGTATTTTGTTTATGTGAATCTAATGGAGAATTTTCTACAAAACTCATCAAGTATATTTTGTTCATCCATGTACATGTCGTCTGTAGATACACTCGTCTATGGAGCGCTCCCTTCACTGTGTGACTTGGTGGTCCATGGACGAGTATCTTTATCTGCTCTTGTTCTTGGATGAGCTGATATAGGTGTGGCTTTCTCTGGACGACAACACAAAAACGAGTAATACTTGTGTAGATCTCCATCAGAAGTTAATTTGGAAGATAAGAAGTTAGTAGAAAAATGTTTAATCTCATATTGAAAATGAGAGAAGCTCTTTTATTATTTTTTAGTGTGATGATTAATATGCTCAAATGTATTGAAGTAGATATTAGACCAAATGCATACGGGAAGGTTAAGGGAGGAGGTTGATTTGGCTCATCAATTTTGTGAAGCCTTGAGCCTATAAATAGACTTAGGAATAATAAGAAGACATTTTGTTTTTTTTTTTTTGGTTGATGAAGACGTTTTATTTTTGAATGGTAAATAATGGGAAATGGACCAACTTTCCTTTATTCATTTGGTTTTAGAATAATAGGAAATGGACCTTGAACAGGTGAATCACAACTTTTTGCTGAAGACGTGTATTTCTTTTGTTTCTGCCAAAAATATAAAAATTGTTACGATATGATTGGTACTTGTTTAAAAATAAACTAGCCTTGTTACACGTGTTTACACGTATAATGTTTTCAGTAATTGCGTGTTTTTTCTTTTTTTTTTTAAGATCAGCGCTTAGTGTATTATTTATTAAAAATTATTTTATTATAGTGTTTTCAATTTTTAATTTTTAACAAAATAAATTATATCCAACAGACCGTACTGTACTATACGCGTTATTCTTCCACGGGTACGCGTTTTTCTTTCACAAAACGCGTTATTCTTTCACTTTTCTTCTTTTAATGCGTTTTTATATTTTTCTGAGGAAATGAAAAGTCTCAAGTTTAATAATATAAAATTTATAATCTTTAAAAAGACGCCGACAACAAAAAAATAATACGTGCACTGCACGTGGCACCAAACTAGTAATTGGCAAGGGGCAAAATAGGTAGCAACGAGTGCCCTTTGTCAATGCTAGAGACATTGTATTGCGTACGAAGTTCGACGGACATAAAGAATAAGTCAAATTTCTTCAAAACAAATAATAATAATAAGTCAAATTTTTTCGTCGAACGTCACCTATCACATCACTGCAATTGAAGCGAAGTTGCTCTCATTTTTAACATACCATTCTACACTGTTGACTTCCGTGCCAAACCCATATCGTTCTTGCATTTGATCTTACAAGACTTGAGCCACAGGTGAAGAAGGCCATTCATTAATATCATCCCCTCTTCGATCATTGATTGTATGAGTGTTTCTTATTACAACCTTCCAATGAAAACTCCTTTCTTTTCATGGCTCTTCCTGATACCAATATGCTCACTTTTTGTCAACTTCCCTATTTTTGTGGTGTCTGGCCAATGTCATGGCGATCAACAATCCTATTTGCTTGAATTGAAAAACAACCTCAAATTCAACAGTACTTTATCCACAAAACTAGTGCATTGGAATGAAAGTACTGATTGTTGTTCGTGGAAAGGGGTCACCTGCAACGGGGGACTTGTTGTTGGCCTCGAGTTGGACAGCGAATCAATCTATGGTGGACTTGACAATTCAAGTAGCCTTTTCTGTCTGCAGTATCTCCAAAACCTGAATTTGGCTTATAACAGTTTCAACTATTCTCGGATTCCACCGGATTTTGGAAATCTGACGAATTTAAGGTACTTAAATCTATCAGTTGCTGACTTTGGAGGGCAGATTCCCATTGAGATTTCACGTCTCACAAGGTTGGTTTCTCTCGATTTGTCTAATTATAAGCTGAAACTTGAGAACCCGGATTTAGCTACGTTAGTTCACAACCTTACGTGGCTTACGGAACTTTACCTTGATAGTGTAAATATATCATCGCAAGGGAATGAGTGGTGCCATGCCTTAACATCTTCACTGCCAAATCTAATAGTGTTGAGTATGTCAAGTTGTAGACTTCAGGGGCCTCTGGATTCCTCCTTACTGAAGCTTCAGTCTCTCTCAATTATTCATCTCAAATCTAACAATTTCTCTACTCCAGTTCCAGAATTTTTTTCTTATTTCAGAAATTTAACGTCCTCGCATCTCAGTTCTTGTGGATTGAATGGACAATTTCCAAAAAAGATCTTCCAGGTTCCAACACTGCAGACAATAGACTTATCATTTAATGAACTTCTTGAGGGTTCTTTGCCTGAGTTTCATCCAACTGGTTCTCTTCAGTCACTGTTGCTTAGGAGTACAAAATTTTCAGGAACACTTCCTGATTCTATTGGCAACCTTAAAAGGTTATCCAAAATAGATCTTTCAAGCTGCAACTTCACTGGATCAATTCCAAACTCCATGGCTAATCTTACTCAATTGACTTATTTGGGCATATCGTCAAACAACTTCACTGGATCTATGCCAAACTCCATGGCAAATCTTACTCAATTGAATATGTTGGACGTATCATCAAATAGCTTCACTGGACCTATCTCAAACTTCGTGGCAAAACTTACTCAATTGGTTCATTTGGACCTATCGTCAAACAGTTTCACTGGATCTATACCAAACTCCATGGCAAATCTTACTCGATTGGTTTATTTGGACATGTCATCAAACAACTTCACTGGATCTATCTCAAACTTCATTCCAAATCTTACTCAATTGTTTTATTTGTACATGTCATCAAACAACTTCAACGGACCAATTCCATCATTCAGCATGGCAAAGAATCTAACCATGATAGATCTTTCTCATAATCAATTGACAGGTCAGTTTACTTTCACTCACTGGGAAGAGCTTCATAGTCTAGTGGGCCTTTCTTTGTCTCACAACAAATTGTCTGGTCAAATCCATGAATTTTCCAATTCTTCTCTCCCGATGGTATGGCTTGATTTGAGTGGCAACTATTTGGAAGGGCCCATACCCACTTCTATTGGTAAACTCCAACATCTTGAAAGCCTATTACTTTCTTCAAATAATTTTAATGGGACCTTCCAATTTAATGTGATTCAGCAGTTGACAAATCTTTTAGAACTTGATCTTTCCTACAACAGCTTGTTGATTGAATATAATGAAACTAATTCTTCATTTTCCTCCTTTCCCCAAATTGTCTCATTGCGATTGGCTTCTCTCAAGTTAACAACATTTCCTAATTTCTTGAGAAAATTCAGTTTAACCGTCCTAGACCTTTCAAGTAACCAGATACATGGAGAGATACCCAACTGGATTTGGGAACATGCTCCTCGTCAATTAAATCTCTCATATAACTACCTTGAAGGACCTATACCCAATATAGGTTCATTAGTACATGTACTTGACCTTCGATCCAACCAACTCCAAGGGCAACTCCCAAGTTTCCTACCAGGTTGGTTTTATCTGGACTTGTCATGGAATAATTTTAGCTCTTTTTTACCAAATGACATTGGTAACTCCCTTTTCGCCATGCAATTTTTATCTCTATCAAGCAATAAATTCCATGGGCGTATCCCTGAATCGATATGCAAATCTAAATCTCTTAAAGTCCTAGATCTGTCTAATAATTCCTTGAGTGGCACAATTCCCCAATGCTTCATTGCAATGAGTGAAACTCTAAAGGTTTTAAATCTAAGGAGAAACAATTTCACTGGCAAAATATCAGATACATTTCCAAGCAATTGCAGTTTACAAACTTTAAATCTCAACAGAAACCTACTAGAAGGTATGGTACCAAAGTCTCTTGCCAATTGCACAAATATGGAGTTACTGGATATTGGGAACAACCGGATATTGGATACCTTCCCATGTTACTTTAAGGTCATATCCGGTTTGCGCATCCTTATCTTGCGATCTAACAAATTTTATGGGTCTATTAGTTGTGGAGAGACAAATGCTACTTGGGCGATGCTTCAAATTTTGGACCTAGCTTCAAACAACTTTAGTGGTAAGTTATCACTAAAATCATTCGCTTACTCAAAGGCAATGATAGATAATAGTGAGGTCCAATCAGAGCTCAATTACCTCCATTTTGCATCTACAGAAGATCTGTCATATATAACTGGACATCAAATAAAATATTCCATGTCTATCGTTTATCTGACTCAACGAAGTATTGAAGCTTATTTTCAAGATGCAATAGAAATTTCCATTAAGGGTCTAGAGAGGGAGCTGGTGAAGATTCTGACTATTTTCACTTCAATTGACCTTTCATGCAACAATCTTGATGGGCCAATACCAGAAGAAATAGAAGTATTTAAATCGTTGTATGCTCTCAACTTATCACACAATTCTTTCATAGGCCGAATTCCACCATCTCTGGGAAAATTAAGTCAACTTGAGTCATTAGACTTGTCAAGCAACAAGCTTACCGGTGGGATACCTATGCAACTTGCAGATAGTCTCACTTTCCTATCAGTCTTAAACCTTTCATTTAATCAATTGGTTGGGCCAATTCCATATATCAAGCAATTTGCAACATTTTCAGAAGGTTCCTATGAAGGGAACAAAGGATTATGTGGGCACCCTTTGAAGGCAGAATGCGGATCTGCAGACAAAAGACCGCCAGCTCCATTTGAAGATATTCACTCAAAATCTGGGCTTTTGATTGACTGGAATTATCTAAGTGTAGAACTGGGATTTGTTTTTGGCTTTGGGATGGTCATTGGGCCGCTTGTGCTTTGGAAGAGATGGAGGATACGGTATTACAAACACGCTGATGACATTTTTTTCAGGATCTTTCCTCAGCTGTACCTTAGGTGGGAAAAATACCATCAAGTCCAACGACATAGGATTCGAATGCAGAGGCACTAATGTTTATTGGATGCGAGCTTTGTCAGGTAAAATGTTCGAACTACTTCATATTCGCACTAAACATTATTGAAAAATAATATCAAACAAGCACGTTTTCGTATACAATTACTCAATTAGCTATAAATTTTATTATGCAAATGGACATGTATAGATGTAGCAAGTGATCATGTCTATTGGAAAGACTAATGATTCTTTGACATCCATTTTTCACATATACGTTCATGTTTTAAATATGAAAATTTCATTTTTCACCTTTTAAAATGTGTACATCAGCTCATCAATTGCAATTGTGGATATTATGTTAAACAGTGTAAGTAAGAGTGTTAAAGAATATTTTCGTTTTTTATTTTATTCTAAATGTTATGTAAAACAGCGTAAGCAAATAGACATGAAATAATTATTTTTTTACGATTGCTATGTGATAAGTTGTGATTGTAATAACTATACTTTTGTATGAGTCTATTACTAACCCAACCTATATCAACACCAATTAGAACATGTTACTTAAGAAGTTGTGAAAAAAAAAATCATGAAATTTTATTTTCTAGACTTAATTTTTTTTTTTTTTTGAAGAATATTTCTGGACTTAATTGGTATAGAGTAAAAAAGACTTTCTCCCGAGTTTTTCCTCCTAGATGCTTTGGGAAGTGTATGATTAGAGCAACTGCATCAATGCTTCTAAAATTTTTTGTCTATTTTACAAAAAGAACCTACTTTTTCTATTTTATACCATCACTTTTACAAAACACTCACATCAGTTTATCTATTCTAAACATTTATTTCAATATAATATTCATTCTATTGCATTTTTTATTATTTTAGGACTATGGCAAGAAGAGAGCGAAAAGAGAGAAGTAAAGGAAATTAATAAAATAATTTATACAAAACTATAGTAACCATGTATATTACACAGTTACTATAGCTCCTTTGTATATTTGCATAATTATAGACAAGCTGATGTAAGAGCTTTTCATGTTATATTTTGTAAATTTTATCACTTTTTTATATTTTAGAAGCATTGATGCAATTGCTCTTACATATTCAAATGCATGTGGAAAAAAATAGGGCTCTTCGGACATCAAATGGCTAATTACCCAGGTTTAGCAGTATTAATTTATAAATAAATATATAACATAATTTTTTTAAAAAAAATTAAAAAGGGACTCCTATGGACATTTAACCCATCATTTTGATAAGAAGTTCATTTTTTTTTCCCATTCTAATTATGGCATGCTTCTTGATTTGCAGTGGTCAGTGGAAGTTTTACTCCTCTTGAGCAATTTCGTCACCTTGATGTTCCCTGACATCAACAGAAAGGTTGCTTGGCTCTGTAACATGTGATGCAGAATAACGTGTTGGAGTTGTTAATTATCCTTAGTTTAATAATTTTTCATGCAATAGCTTTTTATTTATTACATCCTTAATTTAATTATTTTTCATGCAACAGCTTTTTATTTATTACCTTTATTAGTATTGTTGTTAAAGTAAGGGACATGAGATTGTTGTCAATACCAAGAATGAATTTCTGACTGTATAGTATGCAATGAATTTTCTGAAGTTAGGGAGCTTGTCCATGTTTTCATCTTTTGATGCAAAGTACTGGTCTTCAGTAAGCTCCATTGGCAATTGCTTGCACTGTTTACTTGATTTGTTAATTATTCTCTATTTTATTGGGTGAATTTCACTTCTTTTTCTTGGTCTGCTTTGGCTCCTAATCTTGAGCCCCTTTTTCTTGGCCTCAAACTTGCCTTTTTCTTGGGGTCCTTGCCTTTTCAAATACTTAAGGAGTTAGGCCTTGCCCTCTTTTGCGTCAAGAATTCAAAAAAAGCTTTGAACTAATTCACTAAGAATAAAATATTCTCATAATTATCTATTCATGCAACATGCCTTTTGAATTCTAAAAACTAAGAATTGTGGGAGGAAAATTTTTCCTCAAAAAAAAAAAAAAAAGAATTGTGGGAGGAAAAGCGTAGAAATTAAGGAGTAGCAATTAGGGGTGTCCATGAAACGGCTTGGACCGCACCTAAACTGACCAAAATCACCCTCAAAATGGAGTAACCGCACCGTGCCACAGGTGGAGGTGAGAAAACCACACAACACCATGCGGTGCAGTGTGGTTTGCAATTCATCTTTAAGAAAATTACACAACCGCACCCATATGTGTGTGTGTGTTTTATTTTATATTCAATATTATTTTGTAAAATTTAACATATGTTAAATATATTTAGTATACATTTGCAATATATATGAAAACCGAGCAACATGCATTGCATCACACGATGTCTGTTCTATGAAAGTGCTGTGCGTTAAGGGTTTTGGGAAAATTGCACCGTGCAGTGCCCCATACAGTCATGTTTGTACCCCTGCATTATTTAGCTGATATGTTAATTATTCTTCATTTTAGAGGTAATAGATATTTTAATGAATGGTTTTAATTGTGTAGTTAAGTGGGTTTTGTGTCTTTTTCTTGACACGAAATTCTTCCTTCGAGTCAAATATGTTGTCTCATACATAAATCTTTGTCACAAATTTTCAAGCTCATCCTTGATATTATATCTACTCAAACGTATTTGGAAGATATATTTTCTTCCTTTGAGCTTCTTTATATCTTGTGGCAGATTTATGTCATCAGATTCCTACATCATAATTTCCTCTCATAATTATCGGATAAATATATAACAAATATACATATTGTTTGGGCAAAATATCCCAAGTCATGCAGTAGCCTCAATTCGGCAAAAATTAGCTTCAGGACACCATATTGAGTTCACTATTAAAACCACTTTTATTAGCACTGATCACAACATAATCCCTTGGCATTACTCTTTTTGAGTAAAAACACAGCTGATAAGGAAACCACAGAAAAGCTCCAAAGGTGCAAGCAAGAACGAATCGTACCTTTGCCCTCTCAATGTGAATTTCTCTTATCAGAGAGCTAACACATCTCTCACCACTTCCTTGACAGAGGCAAATTGGTGTACTTTCATTCAGTGACACATTTCTTGAAAAGGGGTAGAAATAGAGAGTTGAGCTCTCTCAAGCAGGTTTTTTCTTTTATGAATATATTTGACTAGTTACCAGCAATGCAAATCAATGAAACTTGAACCTAACAGCATACGTTCAAGTTGACAGCAGTGTACTACCCTTTGCTTTCAACTTGGACTCTAGACCAAAAAACTTCAATCCAGACACCACCAAGTCTGCGGTCTTCTTCTTCATATGCCCAATTAGCATTTCATCATAGACAATCATATTGGCTTCTGTTAAAAGTTTGCGGTCTCTCAAATTCGAAAAAACCTTCCTTGCCTCCTCTATTGTCCCCTACTTACACATGCCAGAGATGATAGCAGAGTATATAACCTCATCAGGAGGACAACCCTGTTGCATCATTTCATTCAGTACCTCAATCACCTTCTCAGCACCACCTGATTTACAGGCCTGGACAATAGAAAGTGTATACTTAAACTCCATAGGGCCACTCGTAACATTGGCTAAGCAATCGCAAACAAGCATCATAGCAGCATCAATTTCTCTGGTCTTGCAGAGCCCTTTAGCAAGAGCACAATAAGCAGCAACAGAAGGAACCAAAGACATCTCCACGATTTTATTATAACACAGACATGGTTTTCCAATATCACCAATCTCAACAAAACATTCAATTGCAATGTTATAAGTCAATGAGTCAGGTTCAAAATCTGATTCCTTTATTTCATCAAAGAGTGATATCACCTTTTTGAACTCCCCCTTCTTGTGAAGTGCCCCCATAAGAATATTGTATATGGAAACACTTCCACAGCCATCATTGTCCTCTCCTCCTTCCCAACCATAAAAGCAAAGAACTTTGAAAGATCATCAATGACACAAAATCCCAATTTCTCCATTTGGGTTAACAATTTACAGAACTCATCCATCCTTCTCATCTCTGCATACAAAACCAAAATTGGATTCACAGTCACAAACTCCGGCTCAAGACCTTCCTGAACCGTGACCTAAAAAACCTTATAAGCCTTATCAACTCGCTTCACACCAAACAAACCTTCGATAATCGAATTATAAATCCCCAAATCAGCTCTATACCCAGAATCCACCAAATCCTTCAACAAACCACAAGCAAACCCCACTTTCCCATCTGCCACAAACGCCTCAACCAATGATCCATATATCGCCCTATCAATCAAACACCTTTTCTCCTTCATCTCCCTAAACAACTCATACCCTTTCTCCACCCTCCCACATTTACACAATGCTGTAACCAAAGTCGTATAAGCCATCGCGACCGGCTCCACCTTATCCTTCTTCATTTCCTCCCAAATCCTCAAACACCCATCCAAATTCCCTGCTTCAACCAACACCCTCACCATCGCCATGTATGCAAACACATTCGGCGTACACAAATTTCCCCTCATTTTACTCAAAACCTTCAACATTTCATCAATTCTCTCAACTTTGCACAACCCTTTAATCAAAACCATAAAAGTAACACTCTCTTCAACCAAACCATCATTCCTAAAATCATCATAAACCGAAACCGCCAAATCCACATACCCATTTCTCATCAAAGCATTAATGATCCTATTATACAAAAAAACCCGAGGCTTGACATTGAATTTCTTCATCTTCTGATACACGTAGAAAACCCGAAGGGGCCGATTGGCGTCGGAGTGGAATCGGATAAGGATTTCGAACTGTTTTTCAGTGGGGGGTTTGTTTTGGGAGATCATGAGTTCGGGCAGTTGATCGGCGGAGCGGAAACGGTTAGAGCGGTTGAGGCAATAGGCGAAGGCATTGTAGGAAGCGAAAGTGTGGTGGAAGCCTTTTTGTTTGGAGGCCTAGTGGAAGAACTTGGACGCGAGATTCAGGTCGGGTTGGGATTTGAGGACTTCAGCGACAAGGTCCGGAGTGACACGGCAGTGTTTGTTGAGGTCGGAGACGATGGGTGGGCCCCAGTGGTTTTGGTTTTTGCGGAATGAGTCGGTGATGTATCGGGCGATCGGGGAGAGGCCGATGAGGGAGGAGGAGGAGGAGGGTGAAGAGTTTTTGGTGGAGATTGAATGGTTGGGGATTGGTGGGAGGAGAGGGTTTTTGGAGGGAGAGGGATTGGCGGTTGGAGAAGAGGCCACCGCAGACGATGGGGCGGTGTTGGGAGGGTTTACGGTGGCCGTAGAAGAAGTAGAATTTATTTTTTTGGTTTTAGTTTTAGGGTTTGGGAATTGGGGGCTGAGGGTGAGGGTGAGGGTGAGGGTGAGGGTGAGGAGGCATTTCTATGTTTTGTTTTTTCCTTCTTTCATTGATTTCTTTCACCACAACTCATCAGCTTCCAACTTCTCTTAACGCTATGTTTGTTTCGACGGAAAAAATTTTCAAATGTAAAATATTTTACATGTAAAAAATTTTACATGTAACCATTTGCAGGAAAAAATTTTCAAGTGTTTGGATTGATCTCAATACTAGAAAATGCAAATACAAACCAACAACCAACAACCACCAACCACTACAAACCCAATCACCACAGTCACCACCAGCCACCTAAATCACAAATCGAAGAGAAAAAATCAACAAAAGCCAACCAACCACCACAGCCCGCCCAACCACCACTACCCACAAACCCACCCAGCCACCCACAGCAACCCCTAAGCCATCCCAGAAACCCAGATCGTGAAGGAACAAAAAACCCACTCACTCTCAGCGATTCCAGATCAGAGATCTTAGTAGTGGCATTTGTAGCTTTCAAAACCAGATCCAACCAACGAGCAGCGGTGATAAGGCTCACCTCAGGCCTCTCACGGCGACTTCTCTAATGACAAAACATACCTAAATTTGATGGTGGTGCCACCAGAATGGAGGTGAAGGGTGGCGAAGGGTGCTGGCGGAGTGGAGGCAGAGAGTAGCCGGTGGGTGTTGTTGCTGGTTTGGGCTAGTGTGAGAGAGGATGAGTAAAGTATGAGAAAGGGAGAGACTCGGGTGTGAGGCTGTGAGATTTTTGTAAAATATTTTACACTTGTTTTTTTGGTAAAATATTTTACAAGTTTTTAACAACAAAGTTTTAGTCAAAGAAAAATATTTTACAACTTTGACTATATTTTACATGCAATCAAACACTTGAAAATGGGAAAATATTTTACGGAAAATATTTTACATCGAAACAAACAAAGCGTTACACTTTTATGTTGTTGCTGACTTACTGGTTGGGCACTTGGGTTGTGTTTTAAACACACAACACAAGAGTCAAATCTTAGACTCACTTTGGTGTTTTGTTTGGGGATTTCAGTTGCTATTTTTTTTTTTTTTTAGAGAAATTTTAGTTAATACTTGGCTGTAAAACTTTGTCTCAATTGGTCTTGAAATTATACAGGAAAAAACCTAGACTTTTGAGTTTGCTGTGAGTGTAAGTCTTATTCATCAAGAAAAGTTATGCATTAAAAAAAAACATTTCTTTTTAGAAAGCATTATTTCGTAACTACATTTTTGTAGTTCTTTGAAGGTATTAAGAAAGCATGATTATTAGAGCTAACAGATATGCATGCAAAACATGACTATTGGTAATAAACTAATAATATTATATCCCAGTCCCGGGTAATCTTTGTATTTTTTTTTGGTTAATGGGAGTTGATCTTTGTATTTGGTAGACTGAAATTAGCTATTGCTGGTATAGTTGGCTCGAATTATAAAAGTCAATCTTTATTTTTCTTTTATAAAAAGACTAAAATTTCATTAAATAGAAAGAAATAACAAAGACTCTTCATTCTAAGAAACATACTGCTCAACACCTAATGCGTATTTTGTTTGCTAACAAATGAGTCGGGTGTTCTGCAGGAATTCTTTATATTATTATTTTTTTGAGCATATTGCATACTCTTATTAATGGGAGCTAGACATTGTATAACTCATTAATCTTTTTTTTTTTTTTCTTTTTTTGATTAAAAAAAATAGAAGTTCGCTAGGTTACGCTAGCCCCCGGGTAAGGTGCTAGAGTTGGACTTATGTGCGAGCCAACTCGTTTGGATGCCCATCAACGGACTCCTGCTGACAGCGGGACTCAAACCTAGTTGGGTTAGACGAAACATCCGAACCTTACCAGCTAAACCAAGCCCCCGTTGGCTTATAACTCATTAGCTGTACCATACATCCATATTCTTTTAGGCCAACTATGAATTTTCAACATATTAATCAGTCTTTCACAATATCATTCTTCATCATTCCATTCTATTCAAAGCCCCCCTCTATTATTTCCATAATTAACATGTTATCACCAATCTACTTGCCATGCAATTGTCTGTAACTACTATAGAAATGCATTGTTACAAGATAAGCTAAATTTAAAATTTTTGTCATATATTTTTAGAACATTTATCTCACAAAATATGAAAAATGCATGACACAAAACGAATATGCAAAAATAAAAATCATTACCAAAAACCAATTTGGCAACATATAATGTCAAACTAAAAGATATAACAAATTCCCATTAAAAAGTGAACATACTAGGACCTTTTTTTGGTAATGGGGGTGTCCAAAACTCTCTTTAAAAACCTAACTATTCTTTCATTGAGTATAATCCCTATTCCACACACCGAGTATTACAAGAAGGGATCCCATGGGAGTAGACCCAAGTTGCTGTCTAAGACTCTAAATATTTCAAACCTAAGGCCTTATAGATCTCGTGAGACCTTTGGAACCACCAGACCAACCCCTTAAGGTTGTATGGACTTCTAATAAATCATGAGATTGTAATAGCCTGAATTCCCAAGAATCCAAATAATGTTTAAACACTAATTAAACTTTTTAAACTTACTCCTTCAACCATTAAACATAGATAAACTATTCATTGAAATAGTTGATTAAGTAATTACATACATCAGTCAAAGGTTCACTTCCATTACATCCAACCATAAAGTTGGCAACCACAATCCAAGTTATCATCCCCGGGCAAGCACAAAACATCAATACTTCATCCAAAGTTTCTGGTCGCCAAAAACAAAAGAACCCTACAGGCTAACATTTTCTCCTAATATCAACAAAACCCCCCTAAGAACTCTCATTAACAGCCTTGTCAATTTCTTCAACATGATCTCGGAGTACATTCCACTGCACAAGAAAGAATCAATGAGTGAACTGCCTTCATAAACCACTAAACTAAGCAAAAGCAAAGTGACACATACCTGATCCATGGTAAGTGAGATTCCTGAAAACAAGTACAAGAACATCAATGTGGGTCGTAGTTTTTTTAACAGGAAAACACAAAAGTACTTAAGACAACTCACAACTTATTAAAAAGAGACATAATGTGACAAAGCCCATTTGAAAGGAAGATGTGTTATGAAAAAGCCTTTTTTAACTCAAAAAGTATTTTTTTTCCTTGCTTTACAAGCAATCTTAAATTTTATTAGGCTCTCCAAAAGAGAGAAATATGTATTTCCTAGATGCTAATCATGTGTAAAACAATTTGGGATAGTAAAAAAAGTGTCGTTATTTCTTGATTAATTTTAATGAATACTTGCCTCAAGAGTAAAAAACCGACCAAAACACACATCAGTCACAAATCCAAATCACTAAAAGAAAACAAAACAAAAAGGAACAACCCTAAATTAAGATTGGCTACTCACAAGGTTTGTGACTTTTTCATAGAAAGCAAGTTATAATTATAGGCTGACATTGTCATTCTACAGGGTCAGGTGACAAGATGAAATACCTGACTTAATATTTTTTTTCCCCCTGAAAACTAATAAAATTAATTGGAAGAAATATGGAAAGACACAACCCATGATGAAAATGGGAAGTACACTAGAGGGATGAAAGAAAAATGATACTCCCCCCAACCCCTACCCTGTGAAAACAACATTGAAGTCCCAATAACTGAGTCCAATTAGAGGAAGTCAACAAAGAAATACTAGGGTGCTCCTTGCCAACTCAATGTATGAATTCAAAACCTGATGCTATTGGATTGGAGTCTAAAATGGAAAGTACAAATAAAGGCAAATGCCTTAAGAATGAAAAAATAAATTAAAAAATAAAAAAGATCTGCTACTTTCATGATAATTATTGATCAGAACCAGCAGTGCTCTCCTCCAAGATTAAGCTAGAGTTGAGCAATACTGTGAAATGCTCAGGAGATATAGATACTGAAAGTTCAATGTACTACAATATGTGCTGGAAGATGGTAAGCTTGATTGAATGTAAAAAAACTGATATATCATGATACAATAGAAGTTTTCATGGTCTCTGTAATTGGTTTACTATTTTTATTTATAAATTTTCCAAGATATGTAATACGAGAGAGGTTTTTAAACATATAAGAATTGGTGCCAAGGAACAACATACTACCAACATCGGTAAATGTTGAGATCAAAAGGAGGGTCATCTTTAGGAATAAGAAGGCATTCTGCCATTTTTTTTCCTTTTTTATGAATGAAAAAACTTCATTGATCAAAATACAGTACAAGCTGCATAAGCAGCAAACACAAACTTGAGTCCAGGCTAACCGACAAACACAAACTTGAGTCCAGATTAACCAACAAGAAAATGCTAAACTGCCTTCAAAACCCCGAACAAACCCAAGTCGAAACTAACACCAAGCTGCAAAGGGCACCTACCACATAGAACAAGAACAAAGCAAGAAAGCAGCAAAATAAAGCCAGACCCACAACTCAACCTACAGAAGCAAAACCATACCTAACATTAAAATACAACAGCTACTTGAGCAGCACATCTAAAAGAATTCTCCAAATTCAGAAAAGAATTCTATTCCAAGATGAAATCCTGAATTTCTTCTTAGCTGTTACTCTTCCTCAAACATCTTGCACAATTGAGTTAACTATTTCTACAATTCTGCTTCAGTTCCATCCTCTGAAGCACGGACGCAGCACCAGAGGTGCCGCACCCGCGTCGGACGCGGCGCGACGCAGCGACGCGCGAGGGACGCCGCTGCCCGCGCATCCGGCCGCGTCCGACCACGTCATGCCACGTGGCTTTTTTGTTTTTTTAGCCGACTCGCGCCAACGCGGCTCCGACTCAGGCCGATTCGCGCTGAATCAGGCCGACTCAGGCCGTATCGTCCATATCGGCCGAAACCACCAAAACGTCCGATTCAGGCCGACACGGCCGAAATTCAAAAAAAAAAGGCACAGAACGCACCGTTTGAGCCAAATATTAAACCCTACTGAAGACCCACTTCACACAAACACAGCAAACTTAGCTCTCTGCCTCTCTCTCATTCCGTCTCACTCGTCTCTCACTCTCTCTGTGCTCTGATCTTTGCCTCTGTCTCTGCTTGCTGTGACTCCGTGAGACACTCAGCCTGAGTCAGCCATATTACTTGTGGGTTGTATTTAATTTTGTGGGTTGTATTTAATTTATGATCATCATGTTTTAGTTATTATCTACTATTGCTCTTCAATTTGGTATATGTTTGTATAATGTGAAAAAGTATGCTTAGCAATATATTAAAAATATAAATAAAAATATTTTTAATAATTTTTTAATTGCCGAGTCCCGCACCCGCACCCGCACCCGAGTCCTGAAACGCACCCGTGCTACATAGGTTCCATCTCCCCCATTATGTATTGTCGCAATCCTATCTGTCCAAATATGATAAATTTAAACAACCCAAGCAAATTTACTTAATAGAATTTGCAAACTATCATCCTTAAGGTTGTTCAACCAATTTAGCTCATCACTTCAGCTGTCAACCTGCCTATGAGCCTCCCACAACAACATTTGATCAAAATTTCCCTCCACATTCTCCTGGTAACAGAACATTAAAAAGATATGATCTCTTGATTACATTTTGTTTATACCAACAAAAAAAAAAAAAAAAATAACCCACAGCATGTCACCCTTCTAACCCCATGTAGCCATTCTATCCCTTGTGACTAATTGATCTTTAATGGTCGCAGAAGGCCAAGCCTATTGCCCATTACACAATCTGATAAAGT
The DNA here is from genome assembly GCA_028535165.1 of Quercus tomentella. Classification (NCBI taxonomy): domain Eukaryota; kingdom Viridiplantae; phylum Streptophyta; class Magnoliopsida; order Fagales; family Fagaceae; genus Quercus; species Quercus tomentella. Next base: position 19,133,161 of record JAPQVY010000122.1, on the reverse strand, counting down.
CATTCTAACATTATTAGAAAAAGGATTGTAATTCAGAAGTGATGTTTTATACAGGATGTCTCCTAGGCAAAAGTAAGTGATAGATTGCACTCTAAAATAGGGTTGGCTCAACAGATACCTTTTTTTTTTCAATAAGTCAATTGTTACAGCAAGTGAGCTCTCTTTGTAAAGGAGGTCAAGTAATTCTACTGAGCTACAAGACTCCATTTTGTTCACCAAATTAACACCAGTTACCACAACTTGATGAAGTGGTCGGCCGTCAGTGATGAACAATTACTTCCACATGAACCCAACACTTTTTCTCCACCACTCACAATCAAGCAACTCAAAGTTATGGCACAGAGGCTGTGTCCCTATACTTTCTACTAAATTAAGAGAAAACCCATCACACAAAACAGTATTGAAAACCCTAAGCAGTACCCAAATTTATAGGAAAGCATATAAAAGTGTCAATCTGGACATAAATAACCAACAGTAACAAACAAACAGAATCCAACACAAACCCAATTCAACAAAACCAAATATTGAAACATGAATCCTAAAATAATAATTAAAAAAGGGACCTTTTTTGCCAGGGAGTTGCTTGCCATCTTTGTTGTAATACTCACGAATGTCCACAACAACCTTGCCTTGCCAAGTCCTCACCGTCACTCTCCTATTCCTCGATATCTAAACAAACACATTATTTCAAAAACAAAAGCAATTTAGATTACAAACCCTAGAAATATATACATACATAGAAACAAAGATACGAAGGTAGAGAGAAAGAGATAGGCACCTCGCAAACGACGATGTTGTCAGCAGAGTCATCGTCAGAGTCCTTCTTAGAGTTGGAGTTGGAGTTGAAGGTTCTCTTCTTTGGGGGCGCTTGGCCTTCAAACTCGCCTTCCGATGCGTACTCCTCCTCCTCCTTTCTCTTTCCCCTAAACCCCGAAGCCATTTCTCTCTCACTCTCTCTCTTTCTCTTTCTTCTGATTCTTTCTCTCTCTCTCTCTGTGTTTCTCTTTCTCTGTGTGTGAAGAAATGTAAAATGAAATAAAATTATCAGATATTTTACTTTATAAAAAGTAATAAATGGCGGAAACCCAACCCAACCCTCGAAAATTAAATCGAAAGCTTTTTGCGCCAATTAAACCTAACTATCGACTTTGGGCTTTTTGTTTGTTTCCAACTCAATGTTGGGTTTGGGCTTAAAAACTCAAATATTTGTAATTAGTTGCTAACTCGTACGGAAACTACTTATTTAAGAGTTAGACTAAAATAATTTTATAAAATCTTAAATTTGTTAAAAAACTATATCATTGTATGATTTGTTCTTGTATGATTTCAATTTGTATTATAGTTTGATAAAAAAGTCATTGCTTAAATGTGCAATATACTGCAAAAAAATAACTCAAAAATTCAAATATTAAAACTTCTAAAGAAAGACTAAAAAATATTAAAGAATCAAATGATTCACTGTTTAGAAATTATTGAGACAAAACAAAATATATATGACTAAACAACAAAGAAATATAAGAGAACGATGGGTTACATTCAAAAGAATAATCCATAACTATAATTATTGAAAGGAATCAAAAGATTCAGACCCTACAAATTATAGATAAATATATATATATATATATATGTGTGTGTGTGTGTGTGTGTGTATGACTACATAAATTCAGATATTAAAACTTCCAAAGTGCCAAAAAATATATATAATTAAAGAGTAAGTTATTGAAACAATTCAAAAAATATATGACTATTCAAAAAAGATACTCCATCTGTCCCAATTTATTTGTCCTATTTCAAAAATCAAACTTTTTAAGGGAACATCATTTATTGTCTTTTCTGCCTTAAAAAAATGTATAAATTTCTAAAACTACCCTTAAATAAATTTATCAAAAAATAGGAATATTAAATCTAAAATTACAGGCACAAAAATCTGCTCCTTACCAGTATTAGCATTTTTGAAATTACACAGCACAAATTGTAACTTATCCTCTTAATCAAATTTGAAAAATCTACAACTACCACAATATAAAAACTATTGGGTATTGGCTCCAAGCAATTTTGGATTACTTCAAATACAAGTTCTAGTTTATCTTGTTAATCAATATTGATTTTTTAAATATTTGTTACTTTTCTTTTCAAATGGTTTTGGAAATAAATTAAGGACATAATAGGAACATTAGTAAATTAATGACTTCTAATTTTAGAAACAGGACAATATTTTGGGACATCCCAAAATGGAATTTAGGACAAACAAACTGAGACATAGAGAGTATATAAGAAAAAGAAAAAAGTATACGAACCCATAAAGTAATAAGTTCTAAAATTTAACAGGTCTAAACTTTAAACGAACCTTATCAGCATGTGACCCATGCTAAAAAATGTTAAGTAGGAGCCCACGTTAAAATAATGAAAGTCATACCTCCTCTTAATATATTGTATATAAGCTTTCTTCCCAAGAAATTAACATACTTTCATATCGTGAGGTGAAGTAAAAACATATACAGTAGCAGCAACCTTAAATTTCAATTATTGCAAGCTTTTTTATCTTGTAAAAAACAACTAAAGAGAGTTTGGTAATTCATGTACGGAAATTACTTTTTAAAAAATACATGAAAAACCATAAAATATATACATACATACATACATATATATATATATATATATATATATATATATATATATATTTTAACAAATTAGAGGAGAATAAAATAACAGAAGAATAGCTCATACCTCTACTCGACTTTAAAAAATATATATATATTGGGGTTTGCACTGCTTTTATAGTGTTCATGATCAACCTCGCAAATTTGGAGATAAATTATCAACGTTTGAGTTCGAGTTTAAGTTGGACTTGTTAAAGAGATAGAGTTCCACTCCTTGTTAAGTTTGGTCTAAACAAAAATAATTTTGTTTTAAAAAAATGATAATGATGAGTTTGAGTTTAAATTGGACTTGTTAGAGAGAAAGAGTTTCACTCCTTGTTAAGTTTGGACTAAACAAAAATAATTTTATTTTAAAAAAAAATGATAATAATGTGGCAAGTACTGGAGAGATCAATAAAAAGTCAAAGGTTTCGGTTATATATATTAGGGAAAATTAATTTATCCCACATATTTCTAGTCTTTCCAGTTTAAAGTTTTTTTTTTTTTTTGGGGGGGGGGGGGGTGTGAGAAACCTTTCCCGTTTAAAGTTAGACCTAGTGCTGTTACCACTGACAACTACATTGGAGCAATCACTCATAGCCAATCTAAAACTCGCAATCAACTTCGACCTCAATCAACCAAGGAAGCCAAGGTCCAGACAATCATCTCCTTAGACCCTCTTGCAAGAAACAAGGTCGTCAATAAGGACATCTCCACCTTGGAACACCTCAAGTATAGGGGCAAATCCCATTCTTCCTCCATAAGAAGTTGGTCGCATGATTTCTCTCCTGTTGTAAAGAACCCAAAAGATGAGATTTCACATGCTCACAAGAGGTCCCACTGGGCGTGCCAGAATTTGTAGATGACTAAATTTCGAGTTTGAAATAAATCAAACAAGTAAAATAGTTTCACAAATATGAATTTGTATTGATGAATATGTGGTACAATTCTCTGAAATTACAAAAGAGTGATCATCTAATTCGATCTCCTTAAAAGACTTGTTGATTGGAATTGTAGTAATGTGATTTTGACTCAAACACCAAATATCTTTCAATTTGGCTAAAGGATGGATCGAAGACCCTTGAAACAAAATTACAACGAATCTCTGACTATAAGCTTGTTAGAAATTCTTTGTTCTTTGTGTTCTTCAAATGAAACTAATGGATAAAAGGAGAAAGAGGCATAAGCAATTAAAAATACCATGCTTTCAAAAGATACTGCACCAAACCTTGAAAAAAATAAGTGCTTATGGAACGAATGTAATAATGGTTGCTAGGCATTGAGAATGACGAAGCTATAGCAAGAAATGGTTGTGAGAAGGAGGATCTGAAAATTTGAAAGAAGAAGATCTTCAATACATGATTCAGTGTGTTTTTCTTGATAAGCTTCAACGAATCTGAACCTTCTATTTATAGTGGAGAGACGAAGAACAGTAGACAGGTATGTTAGATGAGAATGGTGGATGAAAATTGTCAGTGGGAATGGTAGATGAGAATTCTTGGCACCAAATAGGAATGGTAGGTGGGAGACTAATAGGCACTGAATGGAAATGGTAGGTTGAATTGGTAATTCAATGTAACTTCAAGTTTAGGATATGCTTGTGAGGATTCATTTAATTAATTCTATGCTTCTAAATCTTCTAACGTTGCTTGCCAATTCTCCAATGATTAATTCCAAGTATATTATGCCGATCACGCGTTATCCAAAACTCAAGCTCTCAAAATCAAAGTTTGAGATTCATCCATTTAGTCTGAATTCCTTCAGGGATATCCTTCAAACTTCATCAAGACTTCCTTTTCAAAGATCAAATGAATCCTCACAAGCATATCCTAAACTAGAAGTTACATTGAGTTACCAATTCAACCTACCATTCTTATTCAGTGCCTATTAGTCTCCCACCTACCATTCTCATTCAGTGCCAAACATTCTCATCTACCATTCACACTGACAATTTTCATCCACCATCTTCATCTAACATACCCATCTACTGTTCTTCATCTCTCCGTTATAAATAGAAGGTTCGGATTCATTGAAGCTCATTAAGAAAAACACACCGAATCATGAAATGAAGATCAGCTTCTTTCAAATTTTCAAATCCTCCTTCTCACAACCATTTCTTGCTATAGCTTCATCATTCTCAACACCTAGCAACCACCATTGCTTCATAATCAGCTTGAAGAATCACGGAGGCACGTCAAGTGCATGTATTGAAATGGAGGCACATGGAAGCGCATGGGTGTTGAGGCAGCGATACCTGGAGCTTCTAGCGGCGCGTGGGGGAGGGTGTATGGTTGTTTAAGGCCAATTTTTCTAGGTTTTGTAAATCAAGGTCTGCTAGATCGAATGGTAGTGTTTGTTTTCTAAATTGGTGATCCAATTTGGATAGATGTGAAGGAGGAGGCCGCAATCTCCGAAGCTTGTGGCCGCGCATGGAGGCTCGTGGTAACATCATGTTAATGAATGTTGGTGTGGCTTCAGTGCGAATGCAAGTGTTGACGTGGCACCATGGCAAAGTTGAATGTTGGCATGGCTTTAGTACAAAGACAAGTGTTGATGCAGCTTCATGGCAAAGAAGAGTGCTAGTGCAGCTTCATTACTAAGACAAGTGTTGATGCAGCTTCATGGCAAAGAAGAGTACTGGTGCAACTTCATTACAAGGACAAGTGTTAATGTGACTTCATGGCAAAGGCGAATGTTGGTGCGACTTCATGGCAGATGCAAGTGTTGATAAGGCTTCATTACAAAGACAAGTGCTAGTATTGCTTCATTAGAAAAAGTAATTGTGATGCTTCAATGCAAACGCAAGCGTTGGCACAGTTTCATGACAAAGATGAGTGTTGATGTGACTTCAATGCAAAAAAAAATGTGGATGCAGCTTCATTGCAAGACAGGTGTTAATATGGCTTCAATGCAAGGACAAATGTTGGCACGGTTTCATGGTAAAGACAGTTGATGTGGCTATGTTGCAAAGACAAGTGTTAACACGGTTTCAATGTAAAGAAAAATGTTGGTGCAGCTTCATTACCAAGACAAGGGCCAATACAGCTTCACCAATGATAGCATCGTTGCATCATGAACACCAGTGATAGAATGGCTGCCTAGATGACTGCCACAATGAAAATTTCAAAATTTATGTCACCAAGGGATTGTTGTGCGACAATATGAAAGCAAACAACACTGCTATCAAGGAAATACAAGATCACCAAGTGAAAACGGGCGCCACTCTAAGAAAGTTGTTGCAAAGCTTGTTGTCAAAGTCCAAATAACAATGAAAGTGTGCTGCAAAATATATATATATATATATATATATATATATATATATAGATATATATATCAGAAGAAAATCTCACGGCACGTCTAAACAAAAAAAAAAAAAAAAATACAAGAAAAGAAAGGTGAAAGAAGAATGGCTGAAGGTACTCGTTGGCTTCAAACCTTCTGCTTTTATAGCCATAGCCAAAGGTTGAAAAAAAAAAAAAAAAAAAATCATGTCAAATTTGAAAGGCATCGCCCACCTTTTTCTTGTGTTCATCCCTTCTGCCTAAAGTTACTGTTTGTTTGGTGTGCTACCCATACACAAGTCAACAATGGAGACAAAACAAGACACCAAAAAAAAAAGAGGTGGAAAGAAAAGAAAAGATGGAAGGATAGTCTTCACGTGGTTCACCAAAATTCAAATTAGGAAGCATAAGTGGGCCAACCCACTTTTGTTACTCATTGGACACCACTTTTATAAGTACTTTAATGCAAGGAAGCCTTAAATCGAGAACTTCTGAAACTAACGAACAAAAGGAGAAAGAGACATAAGCAGTTAAAAATACTATGCTTTCAAAAGATACCAAACCTTGAAAAAAAATAAGTGCTTACAGAAAGTGCTTATAGCACAGAAGAAAGCATCATGTTGTCCAAAAGAAACTATTGCACTAGACCTTAGAAGATGCTTGTAGGTCGGCAAAGAGTAACATGTCATCTAGAAAAAATTATTGCACTAGGCCTTGGAAGAAGTTATAGGCCGGCAAAGAGCAACATATTGTTCAAAGAAACTATGCCACCAAACCTTGAAAATAGTAAGAGACACTTGGCACCTACCATTCTCATTCAGTGCCAAACATTCTCATCTACCATTCTTACCGAAAATTCTCATCCACCATTCTCATCTAACATACCTTTCTACCGTTGTTCGTCTCTCCGCTATAAATAGAAAGTTCGGATTCATTGAAACTCATCAAGAAAAACACATTGAATCATGAAATGAAGATCTGCTCTTTCAAATTTTCAGATCCTTCTTCTCACAACCATTTCTTACTATAGCTTCATCATTCTCAATGCCTAGCAACCACCATTGCTTCATAATTAGCTTGAACCTAACATTTCCATGGTTTAGTAGAAACCTTCTCACAACATCATTGCAATTTGAGATCCAAACAAATTTTGTTTCCCCACTTAACGACCCCATTTGTCCATAAAATTTCATATAACATAGCCCGCATCATTGTCTCTTGTAGTCTCAGATCTACCTAGCCAAGAGATCAGACATCCACACTTCAAGTAGCATCAAAGAAGGTTCAAAAGCATAGAAGCTCAGCTGGAATCAAGCCCTAAAGCCTCCAAGAACTTCGAGAACTTCAACCTCGAATACGAAAAACATTCAAAATAGAATCATTCAAATCATCTTCATAGATCTCATCCTTCACTGGAATCAAGCTCAAAAGCCTCCAGAAACTTCAAGAAACCAAAATCAGTGAAGTTCTATTGATTCAAACCTCCAAAGCCCTGAAGAATTTCCACCACAAACCTTTGAAAACGAAGAACATGCAAAGAACACACAAAGAACAAAGAATTTCTAAAAAGCTCATAGCCAAAGATTCGTTGTAATTCCGTTTAATTTGTATTGATGAATGTGTAGTACAATTCTCTGTGATTACAAAAGAGCGATCCTCTAATTCAATCTCCTTGAAAGACTTGTTTATTGGAATTGTGGTAATGTGATTTTGACTCGAACACCAAATATCGTTCAATTTGGCTGAAGGATGGATCAAAGACCCTTGAAAAGGAATTACAACGAATCTCTAGCTATGAGCTTGTTAGAAATTCTTTGTTCTTCGTGTTCTTTGTGTGTTCTTCATGTTCTTCACGTGTTCTTCATCTTCGAAGGTTTGTGGTGGAAATTCTTTGGGGCTTTGGAAGCTTGAATCCGTAGAGCTTCACTGATTTGTGGTTTCTTGAAGTTTTTGGAGGCTTTTAAACTTGATTCCAGTGAACTTTGAGATCTAGGAAGATGATTTGAATGATTCTATTTTAAATGTTCGTCGTATTCGAGGTTGAAGTTCTTGAAGTTCCTGGAGGCTTTAGGGTTTGATTCCAGCAAAGCTTCTATGCTTCTCAATCTTCTATCCTTCAATTTGGATGAAGGATGGATCGAAGACCCTTGAAACGGAATTACAACGAATCTCTGGCTATGAGCTTGTTAGAAATTCTTTGTTCTTCGTGTGTTCTTCATCTTCAAAGGTTTGTGGTGGAAATTCTTCGGGATTTTTAGGCTTGAATCCTCAGAGATTCACTAATTTGTGGTTTCTTGAAGTTTCTGAAGGCTTTTGTGTTTGATTCCAGTGAACTTTGAGATCTAGGAAGATGATTTGAATGATTCTGTTTCGAATGTTCTTCGTATTCGAGGTTGAAGTTCTCAAAGTTCCTAAAGGCTTTAGGACTTGATTCCAGCAAAGCTTCTATGCTACTGAATCTTTTTTGATGCTGCTTGAAGTGTGGATGTGTTGGTGTATCGAAATGCCTTGGGAAGACTTCTATTTATAGGAGTTTGGAGGTGAGTGAGCGACATGTGGTCGAGTCTAATTGGTGACACATGTCACAACCTAATTGGAGGAGCTTTAAGACTTTTCCTCCAAGACACATGACATCCTTTGATTGGCCGAAATGTCTTAATTTTCAAGGTGACACATGTCAACACCCGATTAGACAGCTTATGTCATTGCTTACATGTGCCAATTTGTGGTTGGCATTTTGCATGTTTTTTATGTTTTTATTTCAGTGACACTTGGTAAATCTCTGTTGGTTTCTGAATGGTAATAGTAGAAAATAGTAGCAGTACGTGGCACTTTGTGTTAGGACATATATAGAACATGTTAAAAACATATGTCATTTAGAATTGGCTAATCTTTTGATAAAACACAATTTACTTGTAATTTGGTAGATCTAGGATGTGTTTAATACTTCAAGAAACAAGAGTTCAAGTCCAAGTCCAAGTATTGAAGCCATGCAAATCTGTCCAAGAATCAATTGAATAAGTGTTGTTCTTTAAAGCTCGACAGATAGCTCAACAGATGTATCTGTCGAAATTTTAAAAGTGAAGCTCGACAACTGTATCTATCGAGAATTACGAAAATCAGTTTTTTAGAACTTTTTTCACGAATATCCAAGCTAGATGTTTAGGTTTTCTTTTCTCATAACCCTAGACATATATAAGGATTATTTTAAGGGTCATCTCACTTGACGCAAAGGTTTTATGCAAGCATATTATGACCGGAGACATATGCCCTAATTCATCTTTTTCTTGAAGAAGCTGCTGCTTTTGTACGCCATAGGGTTTTGTGAGCAAGGAGCATCTTGATCTTCATCATCTAGATGAATTAAAGAACTTTGCAGCCAACATCTTTCTCAAGTTGGTGTGTTAGTCACGAATTGAGATCCGTGCATCGATTGGTTAGTCAGGTAATTTGAGTCGTGCATTGAAAGGAGAGATTGTCACTACATTACAAGTCCAATTGTGTATTAGGGTAAGGGTTCAATTGTAGGTTGGTATAAGATACTGTGATTCCTTTACTTGTAACCGCTTGTTTTGATTATAGTGGATTCTTGGAAATAATGACCTTAAATTCACTCTGTGGGGTTTTTTGCCTTGGAGGTTTTCCCCGTTTGTAAACAAACTGTGTCAAATTTATTTTCCGCTGTATTTAACTTAATTGGTGATTTGTTTGTGCTATCACGCATATTGCATGTTGATTGACTTAATTAATTCACTTGGCTAATTAATTGGTTAATTTACCATAAGGGGTCAATACATTCTTGGCCTATCATTTTGTAATTAGCCATACGTTGTGGACTTGGTAGTATGATGTGTTAGGTTGTGATAGGTCGGGAATTTTCCCTCTCTACCGCTCGATTAATGCAAATTTGTAATTTGACCAGCTCCATCTCAATCCGCTAACATATGTAATTCCATATAATTCAGAAAAGATCGCATAAATAAAGAGAAAGCAATAACTCTGTAACTATTAATTACTATAATTCCACGAATATTTTCCTTAATCTTTTCTAGTGTTTTCCGGTTTTCCGTTTTCCCCCCTTGAGAGGGGGAGGGGATACAAAATATACTCTTTAGGAATAACATGATATTTTTTAGATGTAATATTAGCAGTAACCAAAATAATTTACAGGTTTTGTTATAACATCACGCAGATTTCTTGTACTTTAGCCATGACTTGTGGCTGTGCATGTGAATATGTGATATGCATAATCCTGGTATTTGTAGGTTTTCGCTACTGCTGGTTCATTGGAAGCCTGTAATCCCCTGAGGAAAAGCATGTCGTGGAGACGGATGTTGCACTTCAACTTGATGCATCACCGTCAGGGAGGAGGGCAGCAGAGTATGCTTGTCCTAGTAGATTGGGGCTGATGCTTGTCAAATAAAAAGACAGAATAAATATTTGTATGTTGAAACACCAAACTGTAAGGAGCAGAAGGTACTAACTTCTGTTATCTATAAATAAGGAGGTTTTCTGTGAGAAGTTAAAACATTCACTTCTGCATTCAACAATAAAACTTTGCATTTAATGGATGTCTTATGCAAAGAGATACATCTGAGTCAGTTGAGATTCCATATAGATGCACTGCAGAACCTTGGCTCATCAGTTCACAAATCTATGGCCCGTTTTGCTTTTTGGTGTCTTATGATCACAAATCATGCTTCAACGTGAAGATAAGTAGCTCCATTGCAATTCTTAATTTCTAATAGACAGGTATATCCTTTTGAAATAAGAGAGAGCCAGTGTGGATATAAATTATATATAAATAACTACATAAGCTTTTACTCTGTTTCTTACATCATGATAAATAAGCCAATCAAATACCTAGAATAATTTTGGACATCTCTAGAGAACAATCGTATTCTATCAGCTACAGGCAAGTTAAATAGGTTTTCCTACATGATGATAAATAATTCTGGGTTTGCCACACACCATCCAGATGAAAGTTACTTAACATTCCTTGCATTCTTTAGTAACATGTTGCCCAAACCAAGGGTTAATGCATATTTATCTTGCCCATCAAAGGAAGAAAAAAAAATTACCCCATTGCCTCTCAAACAACTAAGGGCTTCTAGCCATATCCAAGTTTGCTTGGAGCTGCAACTACAATTTAACCTAGGATTATTGATATGTATTTGATCTCTTTTTTTTTTGCATTACCATTTTGTGCTTTGTGATGATGAAAACTTAAAGAATTAATTACTATTATAAGATGCCATTAATAGTAATAACAAATAATTATGACACTAATAAAAATAATAACTAAGATATAAACAACAACAACAATAATAAATTATTATTATAATTATTATTATTACTACTACTACTACGATGGTGAAACCATAAGAATGAAAGATTTCCCTTATTTTTGTGAGCATTTTGAGGGAACTCATTGTTTAAATTTTTATTATTACTAAGATTGTTATGAATTAACCATTTATAGTTATTTTAAAAAACCAAATATTAGAAAGTTAGGTTCTTGGAATAGAATTTGATGAAAATGTGACTTACAAACTGAAGATGGAGAAAATTGGAGGTGACGGATCCACTTAGATGGACTTGACGGCACGAGACAAATAGGCTAATAGTGAACGGACAAAGGGTGGACGGATCAAGGGGCCACGTGGCATTCAACTAGTCATTATGTGGTCTCCAAGAAACCCTAGATGGAAACAACTTGCGTTTCAAGGTTAACCCTAGTCCATAAAGTCCTAATATGAATAGAATTCTAACATGAAGAGGATTCTAGAATATACGTGCATTAATGGAGATCTTCTCCATAAGGAAAAGACTTGTGGCGCAAGCGAAGGAGTACTACTATAAAAACCCAAAGACCCTCAGAAAAAGGTACGCATAATTCACCCCAGCTCTGACACTCTAAAGTTGCGAAAAAGTTCTAACTTGACCTTCGGAGGGTATTTGGCCGGCACCACACCGGTGCTCTTTCTAAGGTCTTCTCTTTTTGTTGTGCAAGTATTGTTGCGAGCGTGCAAGGACTGTGTGGCTCATTGGTGATTTTTCGGCATCATCAGTTGGCGCCATCTGTAGGAAACGACTACGACTTGTAAGCCATACAAACGCTTCCCAGACAAAGAGTTGCATGATACTTACTCGCTCGATGGCGACCACCAACAACGTTAAGGGAGACGAGCCATGACCAACTGCCCTGGAAAGGCAGGTCCAAACCCTCACAGCAGTAGTGGAACGTCTCACCAAACAGAACTAAGACCTAGAGGAACAGCTACGGTAGAAGAACGCAGCAATGGGTACCCAAGAGGAAGACCAAGAAGGTACCAGTGCTGAACGAAGAGACCAAAAGGGGCTGGAGGGTAGTAACGCCCCGAGCAGACTGGAACGACAAGACATGAGCCGTCCATCCATCACTGATACGGCTTCACCCCACATTGTTACAGAAATGCAGATGATGAAAGAACGGATGGACTTTATGATGAATGCGCTTAGGGAGAGAGCGTCCAGTGACCTCGACGATCTGGTCCACCAAATCGATGAACCATTCACCACGTCTGTCAACTCCTTCCCCCTACCACAGAAGTTCCGCATACTGCAAATAAAAAGCTACGACGGAGCCAAGAACCCTCTAGATCACTTGAAATCCTTCAAGACCCTGATGCACCTTCAAGGAATAGCAAATGAGATCATGTGTAGGGCCTTCCCTACCATACTAAGGGGTCCCGCAAGAATTTGGTTCAGCAGATTGACGCCCAACTCCATCAATACTTTCAAGGACCTAAGCGCCCAGTTCGCTTCACACTTTATCGGGGGACATAGATATAAGAAGTCAACCGTATGCTTAATAAGCATTAGGCAACGGGAGGATGAGACATTGAGGTCTTATATAGCACACTTTAACAAGGAAGCACTCTCGATTGACAAAGCTGATGACAAGATACTCGTAGCAGCCTTTACGAACGGGCTACGAAAGGGTAAGTTTCTATTCTCCTTGTACAAGAATGACCCGAAAACCATGCCGGATATGCTTTATAGGGCCACCAAGTACATGAATGCTGAAGATGTGCTGCTGGCCCGCGAGGAGAAACCCAAGAAGAGAGAGAGGCAGAAGGAAGCCCGACAGGATAAGGGCCGAAAGATGGCAAGAACGGGAGATAAAAGAGATGATCGACGATCCAAACCCCCGATAGGGAGGTTCACAAACTTCACCCCCCTGAATACCCCGATTGATCAGGTCCTGATGCAGATCAAAGACGAAGGAGCCTTGACATTCCTTGGTAAATTGAAGGGTGATCCCAGTAAGAGATCCAGGGATAAATATTGTCGTTTCCATCGAGACCACGGTCACGACATGTCTGAATGCTATGACTTGAAGCAGCAAATAGAGGCCCTCATTAGGCAAGGGAAACTGCAAAAATTCATCAGCACCAGCCCGGAGAGAAAACGAGCGACCCAGGCCACCCTTGGGAGACATAAGGATGATCATAGGGGGCAGTACTTCTAGTTCCTCTAAGAAGGCACGTAAGACATACCTACAGATGGTTCAGAATATTCAACTAACAGGGTATGCCCTAAAGATAGCGCAGGTCGACAATCCCGTAATTGGGTTCACAGAGGAAGATGTCCGATGTCTCCACCACCCACATGATGATGCATTCATAGTCAATATACAGGTAGGAGACTATAACACCTACAGGGTGCTGGTAGACAACGGGAGCTCCGCTAATATCTTGTACTATCCAGCCTTTCAGCATATGAGAATAGAGAGAGAATGGTTGATCCCAACCAACGCCCCGCTCGTAGGATTTGGAGGAACAAAGGTGTATCCACTAGGTGCGGTCACCCTAACAGTGACGGTCAGAGATTACCCACAATAGATAACGAAGTACGTGATCTTCCTAGTTGTTGACTGCTCATTCGCGTACAAAGCCATATTGGGACATCCTACTTTAAATTCATGGAAGGCTGTAACATCAACCTACCATTTGATGATCAAGTTTCCCACTGAATACGGGGTAGGAGAAGTAAAAGGGGATCAAGTGGCAGCACGTGAATGCTACATTGCCATGCTAGAGATGGATGATCACCAGTAGACCATTTGCATAGAAGAACAAAGAACAATAGTGGAGCCGGTGGAAGAACTAGAGAAAGTGACCCTTGATGACTCAAGGCCCAAGCGGACGACTAAAGTGGGTACGTTGGCTAGTCAACCAGTATGTCAAGCACTCACGACATTTCTAGGAGAAAATTAGGACGTATTCGCCTGGAGTCATGAGGACATGCCAGTGATCGACCCTTTAGTCATAGTTCATACATTGAATGTGTCGCCCTCATCCTCTCCCGTCCAACAGAAAAAGCGAGTATTCGCTCGGGAACGAGACAAAACGATAGCTAAGGAGGTTCAAAAGTTACTGGAAGCAAATTTCATTCGAGAAGTATACTACCCTGACTGGTTGTCAAACGTGGTTATGGTCAAAAAGGCCAATGGAAAGTGGAGGATGTGCATAGACTTCATGGACCTCAATAGAGCCTGCTCCAAGGACAGTTACCCGCTCCCACGGATAGATACCTTGGCAGACTCAACTGCGAGACATCAGCTTCTAAGCTTCATGGATGCATTCTCAGGATACAACCAGATCAGAATGGAGGAGGCTGATCAAGAAAAGACTTCTTTTGTTACCTGCCAAGGACTCTTCTGCTACAAAGTGATGTCATTCGGGCTCAGGAACTCAGGGGCAACATACCAGAGATTAATGAACAAGATGTTTACACACCAGATTGGGAGGAATGTGCAAGTTTATGTAGACAACATGCGGGTGAAAAGCTTACGAGAAGATGAACACTTGAGCGACCTCCAAGAGACCTTCGACACCCTCCGAGCGCACAACATGAAATTAAATCCGAATAAGTGTATGTTCAGGGTTATTGCGGGAAAATTCTTGGGATTCATGGTATCCCAAAGGGGTATCGAGGTCAATCCAGAGAAAATATGAGCTATAATGGAGCTAGCCCCACCGAAGATGGTCAAGGAGGTGGAAAGCCTGAATGGCAAGATAGCAGCACTAAACAGGTTCGTCTTACAGGTGACGGATAAATGCCTACCCTTCTTCCGCATATTGAAGAGATCGTTTAAGTGGACGAACGAGTGCCAGCAGGCGTTCGAAAATCTAAAGTTGTATCTTTCGTCTCCTCCATTACTTAGCCCATCCAAGCCAGGGGAAGAGCTCTATCTATACTTAGCCATCTCGCAAGCCACTGTCAGCACAACATTGGTAAGAGAAGAGGATGGGTTACAGAGACGCATTTACTTTACAAGCCGAGGGTTTCGAGGAGCAGAAGAAAGGTATCCCCCGATGGAGAAGCTAGCGTTCGCATTGGTGACCGCCGCACGAAAACTCAAGCCGTATTTCCAAGCACATACTATTATTGTTTTGCCGGAAAAGCCTCTGAGAAGAGCCATGAGTAGCCCCGAAGTTGCAGGACGGATGGCATTATGGGCAGTCGAGCTAAGTGAGTTCGATATACAGTACCGTCCACGTACAGCTATAAAGGGAAAGGTGGTGGCTGACTTCATCGTCAAATTCACTCTCATGGAAGGCCAGGGGGCAGAAGTGGTTCCACAGTGGAGCGTCCATACGGACGGATCTTCAAATAAGCAAGCAGGAGGGGCCGGTGTGGTACTCCACACCCCGGAGGGAGATAAGATCGAGTGCATGATTCGCCTAGACTTTCCTACGACCAATAATGAAGCAGAATACGAAACTTTAGTGACAGGATTGGACCTCGCGAAAGTGGAAGGAGCTGAAAACATGGTCGTATACTGCGAGTCCCAAGTCGTAACCAGTTAGATTAATGGCAACTACGAATGCAAGAATGAAAGGATGAAGAAGTACCTTGAGGAGGTAAAGGGTCGAATTGGCGGTCTCCAAATCAAATTCATCCAAATCCCAAGGGAGGAGAATGAGTGTGCCAATCAACTAGCTAAGGCCGCCTCAGCAGAATACATACTCGTCCCCGATCAGGTACTATCCTTCGTCCAAATCTCTTCACTCATAGATGACGAGGTTACGAGTGTGCAGGAGATAGGTACTGAAAGCAACTGGACCACGCCATTAGTCTCCTACCTAAGGAACGGCATGCTACTGGATGGGAAGGACGCCACTAGAAAGTTGAAGGTCCAAACATCGCGGTTTGTTCTAATAAAAGACGTCTTATACAAAAGAGGTTTCTCCCGCCCGTACCTAAGGTGTTTGGGCCCCGAGGAGGCAAATTATGTCATGAGAGAGGTCTATGAGGGGATCCGCAGAAACCACTCCAAGGCACGATCGTTGGTGAACAAGCTGATTCGAGCAGGATACTATTGGCCTATTATGCAAAAGGACGCACAAACTTATGTCAAAGCTTGCGACAAGTGCCAGAGATTCGACAACGTCATCAAACAACCGTCCGAGGAACTCACCCCTATGACAGCCCCGTGGCCGTTTGCTCAATGGGGATTAGATATCATAGGCCTCTTCCCAATAGTTGTCAGGCAGCTAAAGTTCCTAGTAGTTGGCATCGACTACTTCATGAAATGGGTGGAAGCAGAAGCCTTAGCCACTATCACGGAAAAGAATATTCAGAGTTTTGTCTATAAGAACATCATTTGTAGATATGGGATACCCAGGGTGCTTGTCTCGGACAACGGAAGGCAGTTCGACAACAGCGCGTTCAGAGACTTCTGTTCGGAACTAGGAATCAAGAACCACTACTCGTCACCTACCTACCCACAAGCCAATGGACAAGTTGAAGTTACGAACCGATCCTTGCTCAAGATCATCAAGACTCAGCTCGAGGTGGCAAAGGGCATATGGTCGAATGAACTACCAAGTGTATTATGGGCATATCGGACAACAACAAGGACACCTACAAGGGAGACACCATTTTGACTAACATACGAAAGCGAGGCAGTCATCCCAGTAGAAGTAGGGCTCACAAGCTACCAAGTGGAGAACTATGACGAGAACAAGAATGATGAAGCTATACGCCTGCAACTTAACCTAGTGGACGAGGTCCGGGCAATAGTTGAGCAAAGGTTGGCACGATACCAGAACCTCATGACAAAGCACTACAACTCCAAAATCAGACACAGAGACTTCCAGGTCGGAGACCTTGTTTTGAGGAAGGTAATGGGCGCCACTAAAGATCCTACCCAAGGAAAGCTCGGCCCTAATTAGGAAGGACCCTACAGAGTTACATCATAGCAAAGGAAAGGCACCTACCACCTTAAGACGCTAGACATGCGAGAATTGCAACATCTATGGAACGCTGAGCACCTACGGAAGTACTACTAGTAGAGATGACAACATGGAGAGCATCAACATCCACCAGACCTTCAGTTTACTTTTAGTTAATTTTTGCTACATTTTCCAGTTTTTCAGTTCACTATTTAGACAATTTATTTTTGCTACAATGATTTTTAAGTATCTTTTTAAGCTTCTCCTTGGAGAATTACTATCCTACGAATGAATGACTATATAATAAGAGGACTATTCAGATATGACTAGTGTTTTTTCTATGAAATTTTATTCAAGTCCATAAAGTGGACGGATCCATCCGTGAATGATGGAATTACTGAAATTCTTGTGGACGGTTCATCCCAGGAGGATGAGATGTTCAGAAATCCATAAAAAGGGCAAGTTATTATTCAAGTCCATAAAGTGGACGGATCCATCCGTGAAGGATGGAATAACTGAAATCCTTGTGGACGGTTCATCCTAGGAGGATGAGATGTTCTGAAGTCCATAAAAAGGACAAGTTATTATTCAAGTCCATAAAGTGGACGGATCCTTTCGTGAAGGATGGAATAACTGAAATCCTCATGGACGGTTCATCCCAGGATGATGAAATATTCTAAAGTTCTTAAGAAGGACAAGTTATTATTTAAGTCCTTAAATCGGTCGGATTCAACCAAAAAGGATAAAAAAATCATTAAGTCCCTATAATGGACGGATTCGTCCGAGAGAATAAAAGTTAGAACCAACGGCTTTTAGCCCACATAGTGGATGAGTTCAACAGGACAGACCCATCATGAATAAACTATAAAGCTAGCAGATAAGCACAGAAAGTAGATGGATTATAAAATCCACAAAGTGTATGGACTCCATTTATAAATTCAAAATAAAGCCTATATAGTGGACGGACCCAACTTGCGGTTGGATTAATGTTACCAGTCCACAAGTTGACGAAATCATCCTAAAAAGATGATAACTAGTCCATATTGTGGACGGATCCAACTTATGGTTGGATTGATGTTGCTAGTCCACAAGTGGACGGACTCATCCTAAAAAGATAACTAGTCCATATTATGGACGGATTCAACTTAAAGTTAGATTCTAAATGGACGGACTCATCATAAAGGACAGACCCAACTTAAAGTTGAATATTCCTCATGAGTCCGCAAGTGAACGGGCCCCATGAGGAAGATAATTATAAGATCCCTATAGTAGACGAGTTCAACATAGACACTACACACTCATCAGAGGACGGATCCATCTAAAAGATGGTTTTTGTTTAATCACTAACTACATGTTTAAAGTCATGAAAATAGACAGATAATAGAATAAGTAAATATTACTTAAAGCCCTTAAAGGGAATGTTTTACATGCCACGAATAACAGATAAGTTAAAAGGTTGTTCCCCAAATAGTTACAATTCCATAAATAAAAAATTAAAAAAAAAAAATTACTGATGAGGGGGGGTGTTTTCAACATTCTCTTGGACATTCTCGGGCTGACGGGCATCACCATCAATGGGTTGGGCTTGGTTTTCAACAGAAGCTGAGTCTCCGTCTCCAAGGGCTGCATCATCAGCAAACAAACCCTCCGTACTCGCAGAGGCGACAGGTTGAGCAATAGCTTGGGCTTGTGCATCAATGTTGAGAGTTGAGAAAAGTCAAGGTCAGGATAAACTTTCTTGGCTTGACGGACAACGTCGTCGAAGCCGTCCACATAGGAGTTCCCGAGCTCCTCTAGGAGGGCGTTAGAGTCACGATATTCACGGATCGCTGCCTCCTTTGCCTGACGAAGTTGGTCCTTGGCATCCTTGGGTTCTCTCTCTTTATCTTCTAGGACTTTTCTCATCGTCTCCATTTGTTCCTCAAGCTCTTTCCTGACCTTCTAAGACGTAGCAAATTTTTTCTCCATGCGAACCTTCTAGGCCTTAAGACCATTCAACTCGTCTTCCGACACATTGGCCCTCGCCTTTACACTGTCCAGTGCCGTCTCGTGGTTTAGACACCATCCCATCAGCCCCTTCATCATCACCATTGCCTGAAAACAAAGGTGATTAGTAAAGGAGGTAAGTGGACGGGAAGGATAGGAAGTGGATGGCATGACTTACCTGAGCAATACAAAAGAGTCTCGTCTCCCCCATTGCTTCTGTAACATGGTTGCTTAAGTCCTCATAGTCGTCAAACGTTATGATGGACGAAAATTTCTCCAAAGCATATTTACAATCCTCACAGAAGAGGACAGGTGGCTTCTCTTGGGTGGTAGACAGGCCCTTCATAAAACCCTTTCCTGCTCCATGCTTGGTAGGGGTAACCGTTTTCTTGCCCTCAGCCTCTAGTCCCACGACGGGCTCCAGGATGGTTTTGGGCTTCTTAGGGAGACAATCTTGCTTCTCTGGTAGCTTTCTTTTTGTGGACGGGTTGGATGAACCCGTCTCCTTAGGGAGTTGTCCTTCCACCTCTTTCTTTTTGGCTGTCTGTTGTTTGATGACGACCCTTCTCTTTGCAGCATCCATCTCTACACAAAGGAAGACGAATGGTTAGAGTGAAATAAAGTACAAACAAGAAACCCAAATATAAGGGTGACGGACTTACGTTAACGAACTTGAGCGTCGTAACGACGGGCGGCTATTGTTGGTTCTGGTCCGTCACAAAACCAATGGAGGGTGTCGAGCGTGACCAACTTTGCCCACGTCCTCTCCTCTAACTTAGTTTTGCTAAAAATCCTTTCCAAAAAACTCCACTCCTCTAGAGAGACTTGTGGACGGTCTCGAACTATAAAAGAAGACGGTTAGTAACATAATAATTAAAAACTATAGAACGAATATGGACGGATTCATACCAGATGGGTGCAATATGCCCCATGTTGTGTCGATAGGCATATGATCAGTGTCACCAGGACGACACATCCATTCGTCACCCTCCATGAAAAAATACCGACTCTTTCAGTTCCTGTTGGAGTCGGGGGTCTCACACACAAGCCTCAACAACGGGCTCCTAGGCACAAAGCTATACATGCCTTTAGACTGAGTAATTTCTTCTGGACAGTAACAGTGAAAGAACTCTTTCACCGTCAGCCTTCGTGCTCCATTAAACATGGCCCCGTACAAGACCTCTACGTCGAGGAAGACCCTTCAGGCATTAGGGGAGATCTGGGTGACGGCCAAACCTAAGTACTAAAGGAGTTGACGCTGAAGTGAACTTAGGGGGAATTTGAGCCCTACCTTCAGCATCTGCTCATAGACCCTGACGCCCTCAACACCCTCGTAGTAACACTTTTCTGACATGTAGGGTAAACAGAGGGGTATGTTAATGGGGATTTGGTACTTGTCCCTAAGTGTTTTAAAGTGAGATTCTTTAATTGTAGAGGTAAAGTCATTGACCGTCCATATGGGTAACATGATAAACTCCCTAAGTCCATCAGGACCCACAACGGATTAAATTGGGGACTCAGCGTCATCTAGGCCTTGAATAAAGTCATCATCTAGCCCTTCCGTCTCCAAACCCTCGTCCCTTGAGGAAGGAGAACTGGCTGACGGACTCCTTTCTTCACTCGGACTATCAGGGTCTTTGTGACCTGATAGGTACACTTCATCATAGCCTGCCCCGTCGCGGACAAATGAGTGGTTACTCAACGCACTAGACATGACCTACACGTGACGTTAAATCCTAAGACTCTGACGGGTCTATAATGGATGAAGGTAGTACAAAGTCTAGAGAAATAAAAAAAAAGTGCATAAAAATTTCCAAGTGGAGGGGAACGAATGCTTACCAGGTTGAAGTTGGATGGTAAAGAGGCATTGATAACGGATGTAACAGCTGAACGGTATAGTCGTCTAACAATGATGATGGGTGCACTCTAATCGTAGATTTCAATAAAAAGTACAGAAATGAAAGGAAGAATGTTTGGTTTATATAGAGGGAACGACACGGAAGACGAAGGGACGCTTCGATCCAAGTGAGCAACCATTTAGTAAACGCCACGTGTCCTTCGTTATTAATGATCTTAGGCCAGCCTGATAAGGCTGGGGGCATTCCTCAAGAGGCAGGATTGAACCGTCACCCCACGGGTTCTTCCACTCAGATATCACGGACCCATGGGGTGAGGGGGCTACTGAAGATGGAGAAAATTGGAGGTGACGGATCCACTTAGATGGACTTGACGGCACGAGACAAATAGGCTAATAGTGAACGGACACAGGGTGGACGGATCAAAGGGCCACGTGGCATTCAACTAGTCATTATGTGGTCTCCAAGAAACCCTAGATGGAAACAACTTGCGTCTCAAGGTTAACCCTAGTCCATAGAGTCCCAATATGAATAGAATTCTAACATGAAGAGGATTCTGGAATATACGTGCATTAATGGAGATCTTCTCCATAAGGAAAAGACTTGTGGCGCAAGCGAAGGAGTACTACTATAAAATCCCAAAGGCCCTCAAAAAAAGGTACGTATAATTCACCCCAGTTCTGGCACTCTAGAGTTGCGAAAAAGTTCTAACTTGACCTTCGGAGGGTATTTGGCCGGCACCATACCGGTGCTCTCTCTGAGGTCTTCTCTTTTTGTTGTGCAGGTGTTGTTGTGAGCGTGCAAGGACTATGTGGCTCATTGGTGATTTTTTGGCATCATCACAAACCAATTACGCCATAATCTTGTATCTTACATTATAAGGGAACCATCAAACATTAGATCTTGATCCCTAAGAAACTTGAAAGCAAAAGTCATTAATCCTTATAGACTCATGAGTCATGACGTGTCAGTTTTTAATTTTGTCATGTCATTTAAGGGATTAAAACAAACACTTTAAACTTTAGAGATAAAAACTACGTTTTCTTACAGTTTAGAGAAACAAGGGATTTGAGTACTTCAAATTTAACAATATACAGTTGCACACACTCTTTCGCATCATGTGTAGAATGTGAATAGTGGTGTCCATATTTTTTGGATGGTGTGAAAAAAGTGTTTGGGTGTGAGGTAATAACTAAACAGAGAACAATATTGTATCTTAGCAAAATAATTATCAACACTAGTTTGGTTACATAAGCTATGCACGTGTTTATAGGTTCTTTTTTTTAATCAATTTTTTTCGTTCTTTCCAATAGGAGGATGTAGAAACCTTTAGAAAAGTAAAGGAGAAAACGATAGTAAAACTTAGAAAAAGCAACTGAATATTAACAATCACAATTTAAAAGAAAATCGAAGTACAAAGCAGCAAATTAACAATGTGCCGGACAACCTAAAAAAACAATGTTGTACAAGTATAACATGTCCAATGTCCTCAAACTTTCATGCTCTGTGCCCTCTATTCGTCCTCCTCTAGGAAAAAATAGTAAGTACAATTTTCAATAACAAACTAATCAGCTTTAGATTCTATGCACTTCCGCCTTCTACATTCCTTACCAATTCAATCGGCTCTAGAGCTGTGCCAAATTAACATATAAGCCCAATTTGATTATAACTTTCAACAGCAAAAGAACTAGTAACTCCACCTATGACTCAAAAGGATCCACCAATGACTCGAATGAGAATACAATACCATTAGGTTGATATAGCCCAAAATTCCTCTTAGATGTGGGTACAGGCTTCTTATTTTCATTAAACAATGCAAAAATATACACGTCCACATCCGAATTCGGCCTCGATGGTGTTATTTTGTTTAGAGCAACCATGTTAATCAAATTGTCATTATCCTTCATCAATGTCTCCCTTAGATGGCCAACCAGTCTTGGACACACAAATAGAGATCCAACTTCATCAACTGCATATGTTCTCTCCATGTCACCCTATAAACTAATTACTTTATTGCTCTAGAGTCCAAGCTCAGTGCTATCTTCAGTCGTGTGTGAGGAGACTTAATATCCAAATTAAAATTTTTTTTCCTTCTAGTTTGCTGAATGCTTTTATTGTTTTATCTACCAATAAAAATCTATAACTATCAGGCTCACAAACCACAGCTACAAAAGTCATAAAGAAACAACCACGGCTCCCAATTAGTCAATTTTGAAATGTCCAAATTATTAATAGAGAAAACCAGGCTTCATACATAAAAGAACAAATTATAAATGTAACTCAATTCCGTAAATCAGATCAACACCTCCATTGTAAGGAGGGAAACTATTCAGAATCCATAGCAACCAGTAATATATGCAAAAGATATATTTCACAGATAAGGCAGATGAGACAAAATCATCAAAAAGACTACTCTTCTGCACCTTCTATCTCCATACCGCAATCCCTCTCCCTCTTTCTCCGTTCACCATCCTCTCTTGCTCTATTAGCTTCTTATACAATCACTCAATTACATGGTCAATAACTTAACATTCAAAAGAGCATTGCTCAGTGAAACTACAATGAGACAAAAGCATTTAAGCATTGTTTTTAATAACCCCTCTACCCTAGCCCCTCTCTCTCTCTGCTTCCTCTAAGGCTTCTTTTTCAATCTGAAATTTCAAGCATAATAAACATGATGCAGGTTAAGCATTTTCTTTGAGGTAAGAGATGACAAAACTCTCAAGCAATAGCTCATCTCCCTATTCGCAGATAACTCTTCTACTACTTGTTTTGCATACTCTGGGTCATCACAAATCAAAATGTAGTCATAAACTGAACCAGCTTCTACCTGCAAAAAAATTGATCAGGCTCCACCCATGAACAAAAGTTTGATATTCATTAAGGCTGTTCAAATTATATAAAAGAGATCAAAGTGGCCTAGTCTTGGACATACGATAGAGCCCTAGTAATTCTGAACTCTATGATAAGCATAAACAAATTTAGTACAGCAACAATTCAAAAATTCATTAAAACGAACCAGGTAGGTTTCCCTTGGAATACCCAAGTACAAAGATTCTAAACAAGGGATGAAGGGCTTAACCCATAATCATCGCTAGATTGTAACCCGTGCTTACGCAAGGAAAGATTCAATAATATTGAATTGTTTGTTATTGATGCTTAAAATATTGAGTTCCAGAAGATAATTCTTCCTAAAACTCATAAAATTCAGAGTTCTAGATTAAAAACAACAAAATTTTCTGTTCATCAGCAACTATTGTATTGATAAATGGCAAACATTACAGAATTAATTAGATTACAATTTTTTTTCTTCATCCTCTTTCAAAAGAGTCCAGAAATTTACAAAATCAGAACAAAGTACATAATAAATGCATCATCTCTATCTCAAACACAATCATTTTTCAATTCATTAACATTATATGTCTCTCAAGTACATATGTTCAGATTTTTTTCATGAAAAATAGGTGTAAAAAAATTTTCATGTTTATATTTAAAATTTTCAAGCATAAGAAATTCCTAAGGAAATAAGATTCTCATGTTTATATTCATAATTCATTACCCATTGACCTAAGGCATAGACTGCACCATCGCACTCCACCCACTTGAAGGATATTATGTAATTTTCACCTACTGTTGTGATAAACGATGGCGGAACTGACTTCTTTAGTACACAATTCCTAATCTATACTCGAAAATATTATCTGCAAAATAAGAAAATTATTATCTAAAAATTTCATTTAAAAAGAAGTAAAAGGAAATCAATTACAACTATAATTTTAAACCTTCTTTATAACTATCCTAAAATTTAGACATGCAAACACTTTGCCATTCAGATTAACAAAACCTGCAGTTCTCTTCATCAACAGGGGATAGAAAACGGCAATGTTGTTCACCTTGTTGATTATGAAGGATGAGATAGATTGTTTTTTCCTAATAAATTAAAATGCAGATTACTGGAGTTCAGGAGGACAAGAAGTCTTGGTGCCTACCTGCCATGCTTCAACTCCCACATATTTCATTGGCTTTAGCACATAAAGTTCAGGATCACCCTCAAACTCTGCAGGAATTTAAAAATTAAATCAATGTTCCTAATTTAGAATTGAAAGCTAAAAAATTGGCTGATCTGTGATATACCTCTAAAGATCTATAAGATACATAAAAATCCAAAGAAAATAATAGTTTGGACCTCAACTTGTACAGATTGTATAATAAAGCCACAACAAAAATGTAACATTTCAATTATATGTTTAATATTCAATTATAGAAAAATAAAAACTTAAAATAACATTATTGCAGCAGAAGATGCTATTACTTTACAATTTGTTTCTTCTCTCCAAATGTTGCTTCACAATTAGAAACACGCTTTTAGGGTGTAGTGCTCAATAATGGATTGTACTTCTAATATTGCTTACTTTCTCCAGTTTGGTTTACCTTCTTATTCTTGTGGACCACTTTTCAACTTAAAGATGGTTTTCAATTTTTTTTTTTTTTTTTTTGTGCAGGCTTTTTTATAGACGCAAAGTTACAAGGTTCTCTCTCTCTCTCTCTCTCTCATAAGACCATGGGTTATACTTCAAGAAGAGTTATTGAATTAATTTGAAAGGTCAGAATTGCTTAACTTCTCTTCTGTTGCATTTAATTTTTCATGAACTTCTTTCTAATTTATTACTGCCTAATTACTAAACAAAAAAAAAACAGTATAAAAAAAATATGACACATATTTGATTATATAAGTTTTGCTGTCTATATTCGTTCATTTAATTTTATTATATTCGTAGAAAAAATATAGTAGATGATAAAATGTAAATATCTAATTATCATTGATCTTACAAACAATCATTCTATGAAAAGGAAGTCATTAAACTTACTTCTTGTCCATTGCAATTGTAAACTAGAAAAAAAATGGAAGATGCAAGAGTAGCACGACAAACAAGGCAGATGATAATGTATGAGAAGCGTGCAAAGAAAAAAAAAGACATGATGGACTACGAAATAAAGAAAGTGTTACTTTTGGTGTTGATATGGTAGAAATCCAGGATTTAGCCAATGCGAATAGTTGTGAAGAAATTCCAAATAAATGACTGAACTGAATTTATTTGGTGAATAAAAAAACTTGATTTGCATCTTTTTTTTCACACATTTAATTTTGTTAAAGTATATTTAAATTCATGTATAGGGAAATCTATCGAACATTGGAGTTTTGGTACACCTTCTTATGTATGCGAATATTGTGGGGCAATATTATGGTATGAAGAAAGAACAATAAAATCTAAGAAGCCTAGAAATCCTAAATTCTCTTTGTGTTTTATGGAGGGTAAGGTGAAGTTTCCTTTGCTCAAGAAAGCCCCTCATCCTTTTAATGAGTTGTTAGATCCTGGTGGTGGTCAACGATTAAACAAATTTAGGACACAAATAAGAAGTTATAATGCATTGTTTGCAATGATATTTATGGGTGGTAAGGTGGACAATAGTGTTAATGATTGAAGAAGCTCTTACATTAGTGTTAATGATTGAAGAGGCTCTTACATTTTTAGACTCTATGGTCAAAATCACCATAAAATTGGAACTCTTCTCCCTGCTGATGGTCAGAATCCTCAATATGCTCAAATATATTTTTATGACATTGAAAATGAAGTTAAATATAGAATGGATGTATTCCATGATAGTCAAACTGATAGTAGCATTGACCCTTTTATTGTTGTTGCATTGGTCCAAATGTTAGATGAGTCAAACAGATTGGAGAAAATATTTCGCACGGCTAGTGATCGTTTTAGAGAATGTGATATTCACCATTTACGATTACGACTTATTAGCTCCTGAACCATTGATGCAAGAGAATCTAATATTCCTACTTGTTCTCAAATTGCTGCAATTATTGTTGGTAATATTGCAGTTGAGAATGCAAATCGTGATGTAATTGTTGAGTTAAAAGTTGACGCATTACAAAGGATCAATGAGTTACATCCATCATATATGACATTGCAATATCCTTTTCTAAATCCATATGGTAAGGATGGCTTCAGACTTGGTATTTTGTATAGAAATATAGATGTAATCAGCACTACCACAAATGATTTTGTTACAATGAGAGAATATTATGCATACTAGTTGCAAGAACATGAAGATGAGGTAGATTCTCTAACATATGATGGCAGATTATCACTACAATTTTTTTGTAGAAGCTTATGCATATATAGAAGCAATTCAGCTTATGTGGGTCAAGCGTAACCAAGATAGATTTATGATTGAATTGTATGGTGGATTCAAGGATGCAGTTATGAGAGGATATACCGCCCCTACATCTTCAAAGAAAAGAGTTGTTTTACATTCAAGCTTCACGGGAAGTTCAAGATTTATGATAGAGAATTATCAAGATGCAATGGTATTTTGTAGATTAGCAGGTTATCCAGATTTATTTATTTTATATTTACATGCAACTTTAAATGTCCTGAGATTGAAATTTTTCTATATAGACCACTAGGTCAGAAAGCTGAAGATCTACCAAATGTAGTTGCAAGGGTGTTCAAGATAAAGTTTGATAGACTGTTTCCTGATTTAAAGCATGGTTGACACTTTAACCAGGAAACAGTCTATCAAACTTTATCTTGAAAACCCTTGCAACTACATCTGGTCGATCTTCAACTTTTTGACCTAGCAGTCTATATAGAAAAATTTCAATCTCGGGACATTTAAAGTTGCATATAAATATAAAATAAATAAATCTAGATAACCTGCTAATCTACAAAATACCATTGCATCCTGATCATTCTCTATCATAAATCTTGAACTTCCCGTGAAGCTTGAACGTAAAACGAACTCTTTTCTCTAAAGATGTAGGGGCGGTAAATCCTCTCATAACTGCATCCTTAAATCCACTATACAATTCAATCATAAATCTATCTTGGTTACACTTCACCCACATAAGCTGAATTGCTTCTATATATGCATAAGCTTCTACAAAAAAATTGTAGTGATAATCTACCATCATATATTAGAGAATCTCCCTCATCTTCATGTTCTTGCAACTGGTATGCATAATATTCTCTCATTGTAACAAAATCATCTGTGGTAGGGCTGATTACATCTATATTTCTATACAAAATACCAAGTCTGAAGTCATCCTCACCATATGGATTTAGAAAAGGATATTGCAATGTCATATATTATGGATGTAACTCATTGATCCTTTGTAATGCGTCAACTTTTAACTCAACAATTACATCACGATTTGCATTCTCAACTGCAATATTACCAACAATAATTGCAGCAATTTGAGAACAAGTAGGAATATTAGATTCTCTTGCATCAATGGTTCAGGAGCTAATAAGTCGTAATCATAAATGGTGAATATCACATTCTCTAAAACGATCACTAGTTGTGCGAAATATTTTCTCCAATCTGTTTGACTCATCTAACATTTGGACCAATGCAACAACAATAAAAGGGTCAATGCTACTATCAGTCTGACTATCATGGAATACATACATTCCATATTTAACTTCATTTTCAATGTTGTAAAAATATATTTGTGCATATTGAGGATTCTGACCATCAGCAGGGAGAAGAGTTCCAATTTTATGGTGATTTTGACCATAGAGTCTAAAAATGTAAGAGCTTCTTCAATCATTAACACTATTGTCTACCTTACCACCCATAAATATCATTGCAAACAATGCATTATAACTTCTTATTTGTGTCCTAAATTTGTTTAATCGTTGACCACCACCAGGATCTAACAACTCATTGAAAGGATGAGGGGCTTTCTTGAGCAAAGGAAACTTCACCTTACTCTCCATACAACACAAAGAGAATTTAGGATTTCTAGGCTTCTTAGATTTTATTGTTCTTTCTTCATACCCTAATATTGCCCCACAATATTCGCATACATAAGAAGGTGTACCAAAATTCCAAGGTTCGATATATTTCCCTATATATGAATTTAAATATACGTTAACAAAATTAAATGTGTAAAAAAAAAAAAAGATGCAAATCAAGTTTTTTTATTCGCCAAATAAATTCAGTTTAGTCATTTACTTGGAATTTCTTCACAACTATCCGCGTCAACTAAATCCTGGATTTCTACAATATCAACACCAAAAGTAACACTTTCTTTATTTCTTAGTCTGTCATGTCTTTTTTTTCTTCGCACGCTTCTCATACATTATCGTCCGCCCTGTTTGTCGTGCTACTTTTGCATCTTCCAATTTTTTTTTTCTACTATACAATTGTAATGGACAAAAAGTAAGTTTAGTGACTTTCTCTTCACAGAATGATTGTGTGGGTAAGATCAATGATAATTAGATATTTACATTTTATCATCTACTACATTTTTTCTACTAAAGAATATAATAAAATTAAATGAACGAATATAGACAGCAAAACTTACATGATCAAATATGCGTCATATTTTTTTTATACTGTTTTTTTTTTTTTTTTTTTAGTAATTAGGCAGTAATAAATTAGAAAGAAGTTCATTAAAAATTAAATGAAACAGAAGAGAACTAAACTATTCTGACCTTTCAAACTAATTCGATAACTCTTCTTGAAGTATAACCAATGGTCTTATTAGCGAGCGCCTTGTAACTCTATGTCTATACAAAATCCTGCAAAAATAATCAAAATTTTGATTTAAAAAAAAAAAAAAAAAAACACTTGTAAGTTGAAAGGTAGGCCACAAAAGAATAGGAAGGGGAACCAAAACGGAGAAAGTAAGTAGTAAAGCAATTTCTTTGCAATACATCATGTTTATATACAAATAATTTAGTAATTCGTGATAGTGCTATAACATTTTAATAAAATTGATGGCATTCTTCTTCATATAAATATTCATAATATATATATATATTTTTTTTTATATATACAAGATTGAAATTCTACTCTAACCTAATGTAAGTGTATATGTGTTTGAAACTCTCTCTTGAAGACTTAAATCTGGGCCCTTTTACCCCCCACATCCCACAAAAACTTGTGCAGTGACCATTGCACCAAGAATGTGCGGTGGTAATATTCATAATAATAATAATAACTATGACAGAGAATGAATTTACTTTTCAAAAAAAGATTTAAAAAAAAAAAAAAAATTGGTCTTTAGAGATGAGTGAGTCATATTAAGAATGTTGATGAAGATATATAAATTAATGAAAGGAATTCATTTCTTAATTTTCCTCAAGAAACATATTGAGTATAACATAAAGTTAGTGATATTAGAAGTGTAATCCATTATTAAGCACTACACCCTAAACGCTTGTCTTTAACTGTGAAGCACCATTTGAAGAGAAGAAACAAATCGTAAAGTAATAGCATCCTCTACTGCAATAACACTATTTTAAGTTTTCTTTTTCCATCATTGAATATTGAACATATAAAAAGGACATAGTGCTACATTTGACAAAACTGTCAAATGCCAAAAGGATTTGACTTTCCACCAACAGTAATAATGCCTTTGTTACCAATTATACAAAGGCATGTATCAATTATACAGAGGATTCAAGGGAAAACAGTTACAACTAATAATAATTTTTTTTTTTATCCATATACTCATATTTGAATTTCTCTTATAGGAGATTGGTTTTTTTTTTTTTTTAAATGTTATTCTTTATAGAAAGTACAGTTAAGCAACCAAAGAAATTGTGGGAACTGGGAAGGACCATTTTTAGAAGATGATTTTTCAATTTTTCTTCTATTTGAAATGACTAACTTATAAGCTCTTTTGATTATTGTAACCCAAAAAAAAAAAAAAAAAAAGAAAGAAAGCTATACCATCTACCAAGAGTATGTGCTTACTTTAGGCAACATTCATGTTCTTTTACTTATCTAATCGAAAGTTTCAAATGCGTGTACTTTTATATACCACTGAACTTTAAGTAACTAACAGTAAGTCTAGTAGTGTGGATCCAAATCTGGCAAAATATTGTTTCAAAGCTAGCAAAAAAACAGAGAAATCCACAAATACCAAAAACTGGAATGAAAGACAACACAAACCAAGATTTAAAAAACGGGTACAGGGAAACACACAATCAG
The DNA here is from genome assembly GCA_028535165.1 of Quercus tomentella. Classification (NCBI taxonomy): domain Eukaryota; kingdom Viridiplantae; phylum Streptophyta; class Magnoliopsida; order Fagales; family Fagaceae; genus Quercus; species Quercus tomentella. The sequence goes on along the minus strand of JAPQVY010000122.1, from coordinate 19,102,154 downwards.
TAAAAATAGAAATGCTATAAACCACAAACCAATTTTTTGAATCTGGTTTGAACTTCAAATGAGTAATTACAGAAGAATCAGAATGTAACATTTCGATTTTCCTTTTTTTTCTTTGTCTTTAGTACCAACTTTCATGACTTCTAAATTTTTTTGGATTGTGTTATTCAATTCCACTTGCTTTAAAAAACACAACTGTTGGGTCTCAACAACATACCAATGGACCACAAATATTCACTCAGGAATTTGAAAGTAACTCAAAAACATCAAACAAACATATAGTAAAAGACAAATAGTAACAATGAATGCAAATATTAATTACGTTACAATTCATAATTTATTTTTTCTAATTTAAACATGATAAAAGACAAATAGTAACAATGAATGCAAATATTAATTACGTTACAATTCAAAATTTATTTTTTCTTATTTAAACATGATAAATCACAATCCAAATTGAGTCATGTGAGTTCAAATGTAAAGAGAACACTTCAATATTTGCATTCATTAAGGATCTTAATTCTAGCAAGAACCAAAGAAATTAAAATCTAACTGTACCTTTTAATTCTCTTATTGCAGAAGTCCCAATGGCTTTATCTGGCACAGGGAAACGGTATTCTGCAATTGGAGGGAAAAACAGAAGAAAAAGAAAAAAACAATTCAGAAATTAATTTCAGGGCAAACAAAGAAAAAAAAATCAGCCAAACAGAACAAAATTCTAACCGGAAAACAATAATCGACAAACAAAACCCAAGAAATTGAAAAAATAAATGGGAAATTAGCGTACCTTTAATCTTGATTCATTAATTATTTTGGCAGAAGACCCGATGACTGGCACAGAAATACTGTACACTACGAATGGAGAAAAAGATGGAAGAGAAAGGAAATAGTAAGAAACAGACATTAATGAGGAAGATAAATTTAAACAACAGTGAATGGAAAAGAACAGAAATTAAGAATGGAAAGCCTTTGTTGTTGCAGTTGTAAGAAGCGGGAGAAGAAGTAGAGACTCAAAAAGAGATGCGACGTTACTTTGTTATGACCGTTTGGATGCGGCGTTAGTAGCGTTTCATTATTATTATTTTTTTTTAATGGGATTAGTAATTTACAGTTCCCTTTTGCAGGTTTTTATATTTTAAAATCATTGCATGATAGTCACATTATCAATATTATAAGCTGCATTTCTTTAAAATTTTAATTCAATAAAAAATTTCTTGGAAATTTTTTTTTATTTGAAAGGGTCTAATAAATTGTTAAGAGTGCCAAAATTTAATTTTATTGAACCTAAAAATATTTAGGATGGTCACAATTTTTTTAAGAGTAGACAAATCATAACATTTTAAAAATATTTTATCTCTATATATTAAGAAGATTCAGTTATGGTTTCAAAAAATTTCAAAAATAACCCTAATCTAATTAGATAATTTTTATTCTTAAAAAGTAAAAAATAGGGTTAAAATTGTAATTCAGCAAAATTTATAAAAAAAAATTATAAAAAAAAAAACTATCCGATAAACTTTTTTCCTAAAATATTTGAATATATCTCATGCACATTTCAAACATTTTTTTCTAAAAATTAGCACACACTAAACCCAGCATTTTGCTAAGAAAAAAAAAAAAAAAAACCATCACTACACATGCGGAGTGCGTGTAGTGAGGCTAGTATATAATAATTTTTGGACAAAGTTTAGTTACAAAATTGATTGTAGCCTTAGACTACAAACTCACTCAATATTTTTTTATTGGAGGTGAATTTTGACAAATCCACCATTAGATTACATCTTCTTCTTATATCCTCCATGTTTGCAAAATTTCAAGAAAATTAAAGATCAATAACTATGTCATCAATAAATTTTTAAATTGGAAGTTTTTGTATTTAAAATTATGCATAAAATATAAGATTATAGATTACATAATAAATAATGTCCGATTGACACAAAAATTGACATGCATATTAAGAGTGTAAAGAACATGTAATTCAACGGTTAAATTTTCAAAATATGTAATAATATTTATTTTATTGAGTTAGTTTGTAGCCTAGGACTACAACAAATTTTGTAACTAAATTTTGTCCTATTTCAGGATAGAGTGGTCATGTGACCACCCTGCCTTCAACATAGAACTGCCCCTGCCAAACACCTTGGTAAAGAAAAAAAAATTTTGAGTCCGTTGCCATTTGTGATGTTGATAAAAAAAATAATAATAATAATTATAAAAGAAAAAAGATTTTTATAAACCTCTTTATTTACTTGCTCTAATAGAATCTCACACTACCTATTTTTTAAATGATAAAAAAAAAATAGATAATTCGATGTACAAACATAACTTTCATCACCCTCAAAAAAAAAAAAAAAACATAACTTTCATAAATACGGTTTTTTTAATTATTATATTCAATCTCTTTTTATTTCTTTTTTCTCATTTCATTTTCAAGTACATGTTTAGGATAAAAAAAAAAGAATAAAACATTTTTATCCTTAAAAAACATTTCTTATATGATAAAGTTTGACTCCAAATTAGTTTGGAGTCATCTTTTCCACTACGTGACAAATTATAAGTCTATCCATGTGTATTATTTAACAAATTACATGACTTATTTAAAAAGTCATGTGAATGAAACTAGACATGGATAATCTCTTTAATTGCCACATGATAGGTTTAAGGATGATTGGTTTGAGCAAGATAGATTCAAACAGATTAGTAGCCAAATTTTTTCCTTTTTTTAAATGCTCATGAGTGGTTGTGCATATATATAGTTTATATATATATATATATATATATAATAAAGTGTGCATGAATATTAATAAAAATCTAATGTAAACAAAAAAATTTCCTCAAAAAAGAGTAAGCAAAATAATAACACATGTCTATTATACTATGCAATAACTATAATAAAAATAAATAAATAAAGGTATTAGTCCCAAAATTTTCGAATCAACTAGGATCCTCAACAGATTAATTATGATCAGCCATCTATATTATTTTCCTCCAAACACTAAGCCATTGACAAATAGGGCATACTTCGTGCCCAAAGTCATATATACTATTTTATCTAAAGTCATGCTTTATGTTATTCCCTTAATTGACATGTCCTTTTTTGTTACATCTACTAATGTGATTTTTTTTTTTTTTTTTTTTGCCTTCTTCTACCATTTTTCATTCCCTCAACTTATATCAACTCATTTTTTTCTTATTAGTTCATTAGTTGCTCTCCTTTGAACATGATCAAACCATCTTAAGCGACTCTCTCTCATATTTTCATCAATAGGGGTTACCTCTATCTTTAAGCAAATTTCCTCATTTTGAATCCGATCTTTCCAATAATCTGTATTAGATTCATTCACAAAAGAGTGACTAAATTTTACATTGGCCATCAACTTACTGCAACCCTCCTCTTTTTTCTAGACTGGAGTCCGACTGTAAACAAAATATATGATGCTAAGTATAGACAATGGTTGATAATAAAGAATATCATATTTTGATATTTGTTTTATATATATATATATATATATATATATATTTTGCAAAAAAGGATTTCTTGTAACCGATGACCTGTCCAAGTCTGACATTTCACCTGTTGACTAGATACGAATGATTTTGTATGTTTCATTGGATGGTTTCATTCGATTCATCATACAGTAACATGTAAGAAAGTTTCTCCCAAGATCATATTGAGTGACGAATTGATCTTCATCCTAAACTTGATCCAACTCGAACCCTTGGTCTTTCATATATGTAACATTAGGAAAATTTTCAATAAATTATTGGTCCCTTATTTAGTTTTGGGATGTCCCAAATGTAGTCCTCTTTGGAAAATCAGTTAATAAATTTTACGTTAAAATGTAAATTACACATTCTAAATTTGACTGAAATTCATTTCAGCCTTTTAACTTTTCGTTCATTCAATTGAGTTCTCTAAGTTTTAAATTTATTCAATTTAAGTTTTTCATCCAATTCCAATTCTATTGAAAAATTGCTGTAAAGTATGCAATTAACTAATGAAAAAAATTTGAAAAAAAAAATTATTCTTAAAAAATCTATAAAATATTTTATTTAATTTTATAGTTTTTTTTCATGTGAGAAAAATACTCCAGTTTTTTAATGGAAAAATTTTAACGAAATTGGATAAAAAATTTTGAATTGAATAAATTAGAGAACTCAATGGAATGAAATGAAAGTTAAATTACTGAAACAAATAATTTTCACCTAAATTTTATAACTTACCTTTTATTTTATATAAAAAATCAATACCTTTTTTTATTCGAGTTTAAATTAACCCAGATAATTTTACAAACTTATACACTTTATAACCAAAAATATATTAAATTTAAATAAGATATGTTTTTTAAAAGATTGGAAATTTAGGTTTTCTTAATAGAATAACAATTTAAGATAGAGTAGTAAAACATTTAGAATATTCGAGTTGGACTGTTGAACTGGAATAGCTTGGTGGACAGGTCACAGATGGGAAAGGAGTTTTGAACGGAGAAGGGAACTCTCAGCTCTGTAAAACCTGAAGGAGTTACTGTTTCCCCATTCATTTTTCTCTCTAATCCCAATCAAATTAAGCCTAAAAAAAGCAAACAAAATCAAATAGGAATAGATTAGATGGGGAATTTATTTGTGAAGAAGCCCAAGATCACAGAAGTAGATCGAGCAATTCTCTCTCTCAAGACCCAACGCCGCAAGCTCGCCGATTATCAACGACAGGTACCCACTATTTTCTCCTAACTCTATTTGCCTTTTTTTTTTTTTTTTTTTTTTTTAAGTTTAGGGAATTCTATTGGCTTGCAATTCCATTTTCAATTCGAAATTTAGGGAATTTTTTTGTGTGATAAACTCAATTAAATGATCACAAATTGTTGATAACTACGTGACAAATGATAGAGTTTCAACTCAAATTCTGAAGTTTCAATAGGTTTTAGAAAATGGGCAATCAATGTTTTTTTGGAAAATCTCTGATAACTTAAATTTAATGGAACATGGGAAAGTTTTGCTTGGAACCAATTTGGGTGTTTGATCATGTGACTATAAAATGGTGAAATCATGTGTAAACATGCTAACAGATAAACACAATTTAACGAAGACTTGGGTTTAAGTTAGCGCAACTGCTAAAGTTTCTTGTCGTTGAATAAAGGACCTAGGTTTGAATCCTGCTTATGAAAAATTCCAATTGGTGTTTTGAGACTTGATGATAAAGAGCAATCGTCATGGGACGGATTTGATGAATGTGCTATTGTTTTGTTTGGCATTCATGTGTAGGATTTTTCACTGCCTAAATTGGTGTCAGGTGCAATTTCATGTGGGTTTTCGTTACTTTTAATTAACAGATATTCACTAAGGGTTTATAAACCTTTTGTTACTTTCATGCGGTTTGGTCAATTTGTTTTATAAACCCTATGCAAGAAGTGTAGACTACTGAAACATTATGTTTACAATTTTAGATGTAAATTATTAGAAGTATAAGAGTGTGTGTGTGTGTGTGTGTGTGTGTGTTTTATCTTTTGAAAGATCACAATCTTGTTAAGTTAATTGATTTGTAACTTGTTTCGGTAAGTGGTAATGAAACTTTAATTTGAATCATTATGCATCTTCATAAGGGTAAGGCTGCCTACCAAAGATCTCTTCTAGACCCTACAAAAGATTGGTGTTTTGTGCTCTGGTGCGGCCTTTTATGCATCTTCATGTGATTAAGCCCTTATGTTGCTTCCTTTTGTGTTTTACTTCTTGTAGCTTGATGCTGTCATTGAAGCAGAAAAGCAAGCTGCAAAAGACTTGATTCGTGAAAAGAGAAAGGACAGAGCTTTGTTAGCATTGAAGAAGAAAAAAACGCAAGAAGAATTATTGAAGCAAGTTGATGCCTGGCTTATTAACGTCGAGCAGCAAGTAATTATACCATTTGCTGCTTATTTCTTTTATTGAAAATTTTCACTTTTTTTTCTCCTTTTGTTTTTCCTGGTGCAATTGTTCAAGTGTTCTACACAAGAGCACTCAACCAATTTGGGTGCCTTTTCAATTGCAATAGGATGGGCTTAACTTTTGTTTCTCCAATGTAAAATGAATTACTGGCTTTTATTTATTGCAGATATTTTTAAAAATTGCTTTCAAGCTTCTTATGGTTGTATTCTTTAAAAAAACGTGTACATATCCCAACTTAAAATTTTGGTTCAGTTGGCAGATATTGAACTCGCAAGCAAGCAGAAAGCTGTCTTTGACAGTTTGAAGTCTGGTAATAATGCAATTAAAGCCATTCAAAGTGAGATAAACCTGGAGGATGTTCAAAAGCTTATGGATGACACCGATGAAGCCAGAGCTTATCAAGATGTGAGCTTCACCCTGGCTTTTTTATTTTCTCTGTTTCTCTTTTACTGCACGGTGGAGATTAGCATATTACTTAATTTTGATACAATACAATTTTAAAATGAGAAACATATTTTTGGTATACTCAAAAGAACTTCAGGAATTCATTAGTTTCTTCATCTACCCCTGCTCTTTTAGATGTAGGACTATTTGTTATATGATGAGGTGGTATGTCTAATTATTTTAGGATATTCTTTAGCTCTTCCCTCTTAAGTTCATTTGACATAAAATTGAAGCAGTGGCATCTTCTAGGTGTGTATTTGCACCCTTTTTTATTTGTAATAATCATATGATTTATTGATCTAAACAATTCAAACAAATCCATAAAGCATGAGGGTACACAATTTTCAAAATTCACTTGAATCAGGTAAAATATAAAGTGATCTATATCTTTAACGTTATTTGTATGGTGAATATAATGCACATATGAGCAAACAAATAGCCTTGATTCTCTAGTAAAAATAAGAGTTAAATTTGTTTTTCCACTCAATTATCTAGTGTATAAGAGATACTTAACCTAAATAGTCTAAATTAGAACAAAATTTCACTTTTATTTTCAAAAAAAAAAAGATTGTGGTTCCATCAATTTGATGGGCATCTCCCTATTATAGTTTCTCCTAATAAATACACCGGATATTCTCTTTACCATGAATGTCATAACTTGGTTTGTTCAAAAAAGATGCTGGACGTAGAGATGATCATATCTCAGCTTTGTTTTCCGAACAACTGTGCTGTAAACTGAATTTAGCCAATTAGGCCTCCTGTCTAAAAAGGTGTGTGGATAATCCCCCTTTGCATTCCCTTATCATGTTTATGGTGTGCATTTTATTTGCTTAGTATCCATCTAAATACTAATTTGCACTGCTTCTTGTAATTACAAGGGGACCATTTTTATTTGTTCATCCCATGCTTTTTATGGCACTTGCTTGTATTGACCTGATTGCTTTAATTATGAATCATAACTACTACTATTATTCAGCTACTTATTTCCCATTCTTTGTATCTTATTATATTTTGAAAATTTTTAGTTAATTTCTAACGTATGTGCTGTCATGTTCAATACAATTTTGAAGGAAATTAATGCAATATTGGGGGAGAAATTATCAGCAGAAGACGAAGAAGAGATTTTAGCAGAATTTGAGAACTTGGAAAGTCAGGTGCGTATATTTTTCTATTCGAACAACTGGTTCATATCCAGCCTGAAGTTGTTTATATTTGTATAAAGTTTACAGTTTAAATGTGATAAATGTTTTCTCCTGTGTATTTGTCTTGTTGTCCATAACTAATTTTGCTGTATTTAAGTTGTTTAAGTTCAAATCTTTATTTCTGTTTGGTCATTAGAATTTATACTTGGGGAATTCACTTTTTCTTAATTCTAAATGTAGCAGCCAGTTCTTGTATTAGGACCATCAAAGCTTTGCATTGTGGCATTGTATTATTGATTTTCCTGCAATATTACCATCTAAAATGCTAGAATTTGCATTTGGTGCATACCAAACATGGTTGGAAGTTGGGACGGGGCTGACTTGTGGGGTATTCTGTGTACAGCTTTTAGAAATGTAACAAATTCTGTAGCATTTAATGATTATCTTTTTCTTGTCCTGCTAATGCATTTGGACACCTTTGCCAGAAAAGGTATGGTATGCATTATTGTTATCACTATTATTAGTATTATTTTTTTCCCAGATCTATACAAGCCTTCAGATTCAAGAGTTCCTTTCAGTTTGTATTTTGCAAGCTATCAACATTTGAAATATGTTTTAGCTCTTTCCACAATTGTTCATGTATTACCCATCAAACAAATCCAAGATGAATTATGAGCTTTAATCTGTGCAGTTTGCCATGTTAGTCATTAGGCCCTTGGCATTAGATCTTTTAATTCACTGCAAAGAAAATGGACTTTCATAATTCACACACTAATTTTATGGTTGTTGCAATGAATTCTTTAGAAAATCAAATAGAAGACTAAAAATGTTGGAAGTCTCTGTGCCTGAGCTTGAGTTTCCTAATTTTATTGCTTTGTGCAGCTATTGAATTTATTTGAACTAATTCCATTTCCATCTGTAGCTTGAACATTCGTTCGAGACAATATAGTCTCTTTATGGTCTTCATCTTTTGGGATTTTGACTTTTATGGTCACATTGGTATTGTCCCCGTAAATTGTAGCTATGCCTTTTCTTAAAAAGAAATTTCCCTTCATTTGTTCAGATCACTGTTCAAGATCTGCCTAACGTTCCTAATGTTCCCACTACAATACAATCTCCTGAAGAACATGATGAAAAGTTGGACCTTCCAGATGTACCGACCAAAGCACCAGTCACACATGAAGTGGTTGCAGATGATGCTGAAGTTTCCACAAAGCGAAAAGGTCTCTCTCTCTCTCTCTCAATTTGTATTCACTAATGCTAGAAATTTTTTTGAAACAGTTATGGAGTAACCACTCTCCCTCTCTCTCTCTCAATTTGTGTTTGCTAATTCTAGAAATTTTTTTGAAACAGTTATGGAGGAACCATTGCCTGCCTGATTGGGAAAAACGGTCCACTGAGATTGGCATCGGCCATCATGTCAAGTTGGATGCTAACTTTAATGAACCATCTCCTGGCAACCTGCATCTAAACATGTACTGCATATTTTATAATGGATTCTTGCTATTGTGTACGTGTGTTTTTTCAGCACAAATATTTCCATATTGGATTGTACAGATCTGTATCTCGACAATGTTCTTCATGTATTATGGTGTTGCAAATACTGATCACCTTCAACAAAGTCACAATCACACCCGAATTATACAAAACAGAAGTCTGTCCATCTACTTCATTCCCACCACCAAGCCTCACCCTTCTTGCCTCTCCATGCACTGCACGGGGCTTTTGAGTTGACCTTAAACAATTCCTTCACTCTCATAAATAATCATTACTACGAAGCCGTTGTGGCAAGAGAGAAGAATGGCACGCCCTGTGGCCACTACCCTAGCCGAAAGGGTGTTCCTGATGGCAGACCGTACCCCAAATGCCACCGCTAAGTCTATGTTTTTGTTTTTGCTTTCGTATATGTCCAATTTAATAATAAAATGAAGAAGAAAAATAATCTGAAACTTATTGTCCAAATGGCATGAGAATATTATATAAGTGGTCAATAAACTACACGAGGAGGGAAGGAGTTGATAAGACAATCAAATACCGGCAAAAAAAATATGAATAGATGTGTTAATGATAGAACACCATCACTTGACAGGATATGATGCATTTTACTACTGGGGAATCGATATGATGCATTTTACTACTGGGGAATCTAACTTCTATGTCTTCTATGCCACCATGGTAAGACTGGTTGGTGTCTTAAGATGGTCAAGATTCCTATATGGTACAGCCAGAAAGAATGTTCAAATTGGATGCCCCTATCATTCATGTTTTTCTATCTTCCTAATTTTTATTGAAGCGAAGCTAACTTCCCAATAATAAAGAAACTAAATATATCACATTATCACTTTGTTGTTGTTGTTGAATGCAAAACGCATTACAACACATGCACTATTTAACTTATAAAATTTACATTATATTTTTATAAAATAATTGCATTACATTTTCCCACGCATCGTGTGAGTTTGCAACTAATGTTAAATTGTGAAAATGTTATTAAAAGAACTTTTTTTATAAAAAAAAATCATAATCAGTTAACTAATTTGAATATATCCAAGAATATTAAAAAATATATATACTCTCATTCTGTAAAACACATGTAACATGTTAAATTAAGTTTAAATTTTTTTTGAGAAAAAGTTTAAATTATTATATTGCCTATATTATTGAAACTTGAATTTTAAGGTTTTCTTTTGAATATTAAAAAAAATTTATTACTATTTTAGGGTCCATATCTCTAATTTCTAATGTCTATTTTGTTTGTATTTTTAAACCCAAAACTAAAGAATTTTGCCCAAATAAAATAAAATTTCATACTTTTCAACCTAAAATTAAAGAAAAAATATTGAATTTTTAAGCCTAAAACTGAAAAGAGGCAACTATAAAAAGAATCAATTTAAGGTCCTATTAGTCTAAAATAGACTAATATGGCTCAATAGGGAGAAGCTTATTAGGATCGAGATCCTACTCAGAATCAATGAGAAGGTTTGGGGATTATATTGTAGGATCGGTGAGAGGGTTCGGGGATCATATCGTAGGATCAACACGAGAATCGTAAGTTCCTACTTTCCGATTAAAAAAAAATATACTAAGAAAAACCTACAATTATAATTCAAAATGTATATATTAAAGAAACATTGAAAAAAAATAATTTTTGATACAAATTAGTGAAATTACTAATAAGAGATAAAGTACTAAATTACAAATACATAAACAAAGTTCAAAGTTCAAAAGTTACAGCTCACAAATACTAACTTCTAAGTTAAACAACTCAAAGTATACATAATGTTTCACATAAATAACTCAAAGCAAATAGCAATGTCAATACCTAATGTCTCACATAAACAACACAAAGCAAATAACAATGTTTCAAACAACACCACAAACACACTCAATCATCAAGACCAAAGTTTTGGTTATCTTGGATAGGTTCTTCAAAATACGGTTGATCATTATAAACAACATTCTCGTCATTATTAGCAGAATTACAAAATAATAAAAATAAATAAATAAAAAATCACCTTCGTTATCAATGGTCTCTCCCACAAAGGTATCACTGTTGAATTTCTTAGTTTCTCGCACTCTCCTTCTACTCTCTAGTAGCCTCTTCTATCTTTTGTGACTTTGTTTATTAGGTTAAGGTGAAAACTGACATGAACCTTAGGTTTTATTTTTTGCTTTATATATATATATATATTGTAATCAATTTGGGCTAGGGCCACTGGGCTGATCTATTTGTTATATTCTTTTTCATCAGTTTGGAGCTTTGAGCTCCATTTAAAGGCCCGAAATTAACCAAATTTTTTTTTGAATTTTCCTTTATAGCACAAGATCTTTAGTATTGCTATGAGATCGAGATCCAATAAGATCCGAATCGAGATCCCACACAGATTTTACTTTAGTAGAGATTCTAGTGAAATCCAGAACGTTTCTTAAAATCTGAAGATCTTAAGATAAGGATTGATATACTAACAACCATGAACAAAAGCAATAATAAATGTTACACTTCAATTTTTAAATATTATTATATAGATATAGATTAGCACCAAACCATAAAATCATATATGTGGGTCCGTTTGGGAACAGCTTATTTAACTAAAATTGAAAACTTTTTGCCGAAAATGTAGAAAAAAAATGTTAAAAGGTAGCTGAATAATACAATGAGACCCATAAATAGTACCAAAAATAATACTAAAAACTCAAATAAGCTAAACTTTTCATCACATTCCAAACAAACTATAAATACAACATTCCATACAAGTTTCTTTGCCAGACTTACATTACTTATTTTACTTTGTATGCGTTTGTACATTCTTTGATTTGTTTTCATGAATCACATGGTACAAAATATTACATCATGGTCTTAACTAGAATCTGAAAATGTTTCACTTAAAATGTATGGCTACATACAGAATTTACAGATCCACATGCAAAATCTCTCCATCAGAATTTGAGCCCAAGTTAGATGAGATCAATAGTAATTGGCTAAAAAATCTTGATAGGATTAGTCGAGCTATATTCTCGGCTGCAATGGCACTTGTCTCCACTGTGCTAGCTGCATTCTCAAAAGCATTCACATAGTACAAATTCCGATCATCCAAGATAAATGGTGCAAATTCTTCAGGAGCATTGTAATGAGGGTAAGCACCCCAATCAATTCGAATGGTCTCCTGCCGCACACTGACAGTAGCAGCAATAAACAGAAATTAGTATCTAAGCATTCAAGGGTTCAGCATTTAGTTCATTTATAGTTCAATGATGGTGATAATCAATAAATGGTGAAAATCAAATTCATTTAACTTGTCAACTACACCTATTTTATTACTGCCTTGCCAACTAGAAGTAAGCAAACTGACAGAAATCAACTTTTTTTTTATAATCAACCTCCCACGTCTTAATTTGGTATCAAGACATTAACCCAGATCCCGCATAATTACTGATTTTAGCAGCAACCTTGAAAGGTGCAAGTGAGTAACTTCTGTAGCAGATCACAAGGACATCGATAAAAATTAAAAATCAACTTCCCATACAGTAAATTGTAACTAAAATCCAATCCCAAAAGAAAGAAAACAGAGACAGAAGAAGAAAGAAAGGAAACAAAAACAGAAGAAGAAAAAAAAGAGATATATATATATATATAGTGAATTTAAAATATTACCTAAAGAAGCTATCCAGTAAGATATCTGCCATGGTTTCCCGGGAGAATATCTTGTAAGTAAAATCTTTCTCATCATGTTTCTTGAGAACTGAAATGCTTGTGAACGGAAGGTCAGGATCCTCTAGAGTGGCCACCAGTTTTGGGATTTCTGATACAGCATCCAGGCCAAAATATCCCTTGACATAACAACACATCAAGATTTGAGAAAAAGGAAAATAAAGTATGGACTATGCGCGCGCACACACACAAAAAGTCTGACATATAGGTATTAACAGTTGCTAGGTTACTTACCGGATTTAAAAGGCCCCTTACAAAAGTTGCATGTGTGTGCTGTAATTTTCTCTTAGGAATTGAAATTGGAGGAGTAAACTGAATATTCAACTCATCCAGAGGAGTGGCAACCACTGCAACTTCACATTTGTAACTATTTCCTTTCGTGGAGTTAAGTTCATAATATTCTCCAAGATAAGAGACAGAATCTATTTCTTCATGGAGGTGCACTGCAGCATCAGAACGATTAATGAGTCCAGCAGCCATCTGCCAATTCCCTCCTTCAATAGCCCACACTCCTCTACCAGATCCTGCCAATGAAACTGCACCAGCAAGTCCACTGATAGAGGCACTTTGGCCATAATTGACTCTTGTGATGACCTGCATAAATCAACAGAATTTTAATTATGATGAATCTTGAAAAATTATTTTTTAAAAAAATGATCCAGTTCCAGGTCAATTATATATTTCAACAGATCAAAATTACATCATCTTCCATTATACTAAGTAAGATACTAATACTGAAAAACTGATGAAGGATGCTTCTCCTCAGATATTCACCAGTTAAGAACTGAAAAGACAAAAGGTTGAAGATAACAACTGCTAATTTGAAGAATTGCAATAAAAGCTGCTAAGGAAAGTATATAGCATGTCCTAACTCAAACCAAATGCAACAGTAGACATTTGTCTCATCGTCACCCATTAGACCAGAATGTTTCTTGCAAACAGCAAAAGCCAATGGAAAGGAAGTGATATTTAAACTTGAAGCTGGGAAATTTCAATAGGGCAAGCAGCCTTCCACATCTTCATGCTTGATATGAGGTTGTGAATTCCCAAATCTATGTGAATTTCTACAGTTAGGTCTTCAGTATTGGCAAATGGCTTCTTCTGGAATTTTTCTTTTAATAGCTCAAGTTGCATATATAAGTGTCCCATCCCAACTATAGTATCTCAAACCCATATGCGACCATCTCACCATAATCACTATCCCAACCAGTATCCTTCACATATGTCTAAAGACAATTTAACTATCCAACAGTATATGCAGGCAGATTAAAAGTCTTACCAATTTCACTCAATTAAGATGTTAGAATTTCTTGTTTCTTAAGTTAACCATCTCAAAATCTTCATTTCAACTATACTCAACGAGTAAATATATTCACTGATCCATTTATGTTTCATAAGTCATAACAAATCATTTTATCATTTTATAGTTCTCTCGATCTGTGTGCAAGCATTTAAGAAATCCAAAACAGCCCAGAAGCATAACCATAATCAACCTTCCAAATCAGGTACCAAAAAAGTAGTTCTGTTGTATCTGCACTCAATCAACCAATATGCAAAAAGTAAAGATGATTATTGAAAGAAACACTGAAGTAAAACAGTCCCAAGTTCTTACAGTGACAAGCTCTTTTATCAACAAGGGAGACAACCCAACATCAATCAACTCCTCTTGTAGAGTCCGGGTGGTGAGGTTGTACAAACCTGCCCATTTAAGCATCTCATCTACTGTCTCAAAAACGGGTCTGGATTCAAACCTTTCATAGTACTTCAAGAAGTTATTCACAGTACCCTACACCACAAAATATGGAATTTAGATAAACAATGAGAGAGAGAAGCTTATTCTTCTTCAAACATAGAGCAATAAAAGCACTTTAAAGAGATACCAGCAAATGGACAAACTTTTTAATCAACATAAGCATTTTAATAAAATAAACACTGTCCCTAAACTTTACCTCCGGAGTGATTTTAGTATCTGAAGTTTAAAATGATCATTATAGTTTTTAGTCTGGCCATGTCGATCACTTCAAACATCACGAACTAATTCTAGGATACTATAAATTCTACTAAAAAGTCAATGTGACACCAATCACAAAAAAAGTAATTCATACATTCATTTCTTATGTTTTCAAAATCCACCAATCATATCTTTGCCACATATATGTAAAGGTTATGCAGTAAAAATTTATAGTATTTTATCATTTTCCCTTCCTAAAACAAATCTATTTAAAGACCAAAACAAACAACAAGTCTGGAGCTACAAAAAATCTCATAATTGTCGAGACTGCAAGTTGTTATTGGTAGGTAAAAAAAACTATGGCAAGTGATAAACAAAAAGGAAAAGTCTTAATTTACATGGTACTAGCTAATTAAGATTCATGTTATAAATTTAAAAATGTGTACAATATTGAACATATTTTTTTGCAAATGTGTAGGATGTTTTCTAGTACAAAGTAAACCTATAATTACCCGGAAAGAAAAATGTAGTAAAACATGTGGGCATAAGACTAATTAGTGAGAGGATGGAAAAGTAGGAGGATAGAAAATACTTAATTTTCCCTCGTGTGTGTTTGGTTGGAGGGATGGAAAAGTGGAAAGATGGAAAACTCTTTTGTTTAGTTGAAAAGAAAAATGGGAGGATAGAAAATGTAGTTTATATAAATTGACTATTATACCCTTATTACATAATAGGTAAGAAATAGATTTATTTGTACTCATTAAATAATATAAAATTTACTAACAATTATATTTTTCAATGAGAAGTGTTACGTCCACAACATTTTTTGTAATACTTTCACAACAAAATTTATGTGGAAAGTTGTTACTGGTTCTAATTTAAACCCACCAATGAAATTATTTTTTTACTCACCAATATTAACTAATAACAATCTGTTACTTAAAATTTATTGTGAAAATATTGTGGTAACATTTCTCAATTAGGATTTTTTATTTTTTATATTATTTCTCCTTTCTCTCATTATATTTCATCCATATGTTTTTCATTTTCTTTTTCTTTTTTCCTTGTTTTTCTCCTCCACCCACGTTATCCTATCTCTATCCTCCCTTCTTTTATTTTCTTTTTCTCTCTCATTCAAGTACATTCCAGCATTAGCATGCAGCTCTCATTCTCTCTTTTTTTTCTCCAGCTCGCTCTCTCTTTTTTTTTTTACTTGATTCCAGAACATTCGTCCCCAGTGCAGTCTAGATGGGTCATCTTTGTCCCAAAGCAATTGGCCCAGCCTGGAGCCATCGCTCATCTTCGTCCCCAATGCAATCCAGATGGGTCAGATGGCTTCTGTATTCTGTCTTTGCCTTTTTTTTTTTCCTTTTTTTTTTTTCTTTTTTTGCTTTTATTGTTATGATTTGTTTAATTTTAAAATTGTGTTTTTGAGTTTGTATTCTGATAATCTGATTATGCTTGAGTTTAAAGATGTTTGAGAGAAAGATTGTTGTGTTTGTAGCCGTTGTTGTGTTTATAATCGTTGTGTTTGTAACTGTGAGAGGAGAGAGAAACGGGGTATTTGTGTAAAAGTGCTTTCATAGCACTTTTCTCTCCATATTTTCCTCCCGATTTGGGAGGATAAAAAATGTGGGCTCAGGAGAGAAAACTTTCTCTTGGGTTTTCTGTCTTCCCCATTTTCCTTCCCAAACCAAACAGTGAAAAACAATATTTTTCACCTTATTTTCCTCCCTCTATTTTCCTTCCTCCTGTTTTCACCCCAACCAAACACACAGCACATAAGTTAAAGGGTCCTGCTAACGAGTGCCCTTAGGGCACTCATTAATAATCCATTTTAAGAAAGTTTTGATATCACTTTTATGGAAAATGAAAAAAGCTTTCAAAACATTAATTTTTTTTCTTTTTACATAAAAATTTTCTTTAATTAGATTCTTAATAGTGCCTTAAAGGCCCTTGTTAGCATTTTCCTACATTAAAAAACAGAGAAAATGAGAGAGACAGAGACAGAAACTAGTGCTAAAAACAAGGGGCGTACCTCGACGAAGGTTTGCATTTTGAGGATCGAGAAGCCGTAGCGCACGAACATGAGAAGCGGGTTTGCGAGCGAGACAATCTTGTCGACAAAGGGAATGTTGGAACTAAAACTGAGTGTCTTGAAAACGAACTTTTGACCGTCCCAGATGCCGAGAGAGAAGGAATCGGAAGGAGGGTCCTTGTTTTTGAGACCCAACAGTTGGGTGTAATTCACGGCGTAGTAATTCTTTGGGTGGAGAATTGAGGCTCCTGCTTCGAAAGTCTGGCCGCTCACGTTGACCATGGCCATGCGGCCACCTACGACGCCGTTTCTCTCGAAGATGTGGATAGAGAACGGGTTTGAGTTTGAGGAGGAGGAGGAGGAGTAGAGGCGGAGGAAGTGGGCCACGGAGGAGCCGCTGATGCCGCTGCCGATGATGCAGACTGTTGGTGGGTCATTTGTTGGGCTTTGGGGATCCGATTGGGCTTGGGCTTGGGGATGAGAGAGAAAGAGGAAGAGGAAGAGGAAGAAAGTGAAGAAGGATAAGCTGAGTGGCGAGACCATGTTGTTGTTATCTGAAGTTAGTTACTCTCTGTGTCTTTGAGCTTATAGCTTTGCTTATTTTGTAGCTTGTCTGATCTGATAGATTGGAGTCAATCCTCACACCATTAAAAAACTATGCTTGTGCATGGATCTAGGGAAGGTTAGCAGCATATTATATTATTTCTATTAAAAAAAAAACTATTTTCTTGTTGGATGTGTGTAGTCTCAGCCCTGCAAATACCAAGTTATTACAACAAAATAAAAATAAAAAATCCTTTGGGGGAGGAATTCAGTCTTCGTGTGTCGGCATTAATTAATTCACAAACTCTAGCTTCAAGGGGTAACACCGAGAGTGGGGAAGAAATTTTTGAGCCCGAGAGTTTTGGTAACCATCTATCCCTTCTTATCTGGATTGACTGCCCATTACCAACTCTCCAAACCGTGCCTAAGTTTATAACTTGTCTTGCTTGACAGACTTTTCCAAGCATACGAACCCTTATTTGCCGTATCACATTCCATAATAGAGCAGTCAGGAAAAAACTTCGCTTTGAACACCTTATAAAACAAAGAATTTTCCTGGGTTAATGAATACCGGGAAAAAAAATGAATAGATGGGTTAATGATAGAACATCATCACACGACAGGATATGATGCATTTTACTACTGGGGAATCTAACTTCTATGTTTTCAATGCCACCATGGTAAAACTATGACTGGTTGGTGTCTTAAGATGGTAAAGATTCCTATCTGGTGCAGCCATATTCTGTAAGAATGTTCAAATGGGATGTCCCTAAATCAATCATGTTTTTCTATCTTCCTAATTTTTATTGAAACGAAGCTACCTTCCCAATAATTAAGAAATTGAATAGAGAGAGAGACAGAAAGATAGCATCTTTCTTTGTTGGTATAATCGATCTGAGAAAACAAAAATTAAAAGCTTTTTGGGCGAGCAGAGAGGCAGCTGGTTTTTCTTTTGATCCAACAACCTCTTTTCTCTCTCTCTCTCTCTCTCTCTCACCTGGATTTTTCAACTTCCAGTTCAATTTCACATGCATTGTGTACCCAAATGATGGGAATTTTTTTGGTTTTGTGTGAAGATTTTTGTGGGTTTTGGTGTGATATATGCATTGAATAGTGAGGAGTAGAAAGTGGGGTTGTGATAAGAGAGGGTTCTGTTGTGGTTTTGATTAGAAATTCTAATCTGGGTTCTGGGTTTTTCTTCTTCTTAGTAACAGTATGGACCCGAATGATAAACCCAGACGGCTGTACAAAGTTTGGAAGGGAAGTAATAAATTTTTCTGTGGTGGGAGATTAATCTTTGGGCCTGATGTGGCATCTCTGTTTCTGTCCACACTCCTTATTGCCGTCCCTGCAATTACTTTTTCTATAAAGATTTATCTTAAAATCAAGGATATGAAGAACAACGATAACCTTCTTTGTTATTTTGTATTGATTGTGGGTTTATTCATCACTGTTTTGGATTTAGCATTTCTCTTCTTGACCTCTAGTAGAGATCCTGGAATAGTCCTAGAAATTTAAGCCCTCCTGAATCAGATGAAGCATTTGATGTAACTACCCCATCGATGGTGTGGGTTAATGGGAGAACACCTCACTCGAAACTACCCCGGACAAAAGATGTGATTGTGAATGGTCACTCGGTAAAAGTGAAGTACTGTGACACTTGTATGCTCTATCGCCCGCCTCGTACTTCTCATTGTTCCATCTGCAACAATTGTGTCCAGAGATTTGATCATCACTGTCCATGGGTTGGGCAATGCATTAGATTACGTAACTATCGGTTCTTCTTCATGTTCATATCAACTTCAACCATCTTGTGCATTTATGTGTTTGCATTTTCTTTGACCAACATTCTTCAAAAGAAAGGCCGTCTTTGGAATGCTGTGTCGCATGACATCCCATCGGATATTCTCGTAGTGTACTGCTTCATAGCTGTCTGGTTTGTTGGTGGCCTTAACAATTTTCCATTTCTATCTGATTTGCACAAACCAGACAACTTATGAGAACTTCCGCTACTGATATGATAAGAAGGAGAATCCATATAACGAGGGAATGATGGGAAACCTCAGAGAAGTTTTTTTCTCTAAGATCCCCCCTTCAATGAATAAATTCCGATCATTTGTTAAGGAGCAAGAACATATAGTGGTGGCATCTGTGACTCCAAACAATGGGGAATCTTTTATAAGCTCAAAGGAGAAAATTGACATTGAAATGGGAACTAAGCGTGTGGAGGGCAGTGGTTTCTCACTTCCAGAAATATTGCGGAATTTGGACTATGACGACTTGGTGGATAATATTAAGAGTACAGAGGAAGAAAGAACACCTGCTTTTGACTCATTATTGTCTGTTGAGCAAGAACCAAAAGAATCTGTTCCAAGCTCCATTGGTCAAGATGGGATGCAAAGCTCATCTTTTGGAGATGGAGCAAGATCTATTCAAAGATCCTCTACTGGAGATGGTGTTGGGGAATCTAATCAGAGCTCCAGGTCTGTCAACGGAACAAAAGCAGTTGAGGGAACTGATGACAGAAATTGGCTTGTACATCTTGGTGCAGATAAAATTGATTTCTTGTTTCTCAAGTTTTCAGTAGTTCATTGCGAGGGGCCGCGACTCTCCAGATATAGAGGTTGAATACAAGCTCAGGGATGTAATTTTTATTCTGGAAAGCAGAGAAAATTGTTTATATGCCTTTTCATCTATTCATTATAAAGTTCAGATCCATGCTGTTATAACCTGTATATGTCACTGTTCAAGATAATACGGAAATGTGGAACAAATTAGCGTCACTAAGTGTATAATGATCTATAGATTGTGTTGTAGGATTTTCCTCTACTTTTTGTCTGCCCCTTCAATGACTCAAAACTTGTATTTGGCTAGACTTGTGTATAGCTGGAATTCATCTTTTCTGATCAAAAAAAGAAACTGAAGATGTCATATTATCATTGTGTGTTGTTGTTGAATGAAAGACACATTATAACACATGCACTATTAAGCCTATAAAATTTACATTATATTCTTATAAAATAATTATATTACATTTTCTCACGCATCGTATGAGTTTGTGACTAATGTTAATAAAAAGGAATTCTCAATTCTAAAATGTGTCATATATATATATATATATGAAAATTTTAATTTAATAAAAAGATTTAAATTATATAATTATAATATTGTTTGATATAAAATGAGAAAATGCAATTAAAAGATTTTTTTTATAAAAAAAAATATTTTAATTGGTTAACTAATTTGAATATATCCAAGAATATTAAAAAATATATACACTCTCATTTTGTAGAACACATGTAACATGTTACATAGGTTTTTTTTTTTTTTTTTTTTTTTGAGAAAAAGTTTAAATTATTATATAAGTTTAGAATCATAGAAATTTTTTTCTTTCCAATATAAATATTTTGTCTATATTATTGAAACTTGAATTTTTAGGATTTCTCTTGAATATTAATATTTTTATTACTTTTTTAGGGCCCACATGTCTAATTTCTAATGTCTATTTGTTTGTATTTTTAAACCTAAAACTAAAGAATTTGGCCCAAATAAAATAAAATTTCATACTTTTCAACCTAAAATTTAAGAAAAAATATTGAATTTTTAAGCCTAAAACTAAATAGGCAATTACAAAAAGAATCAATTTATGGTCTAATTAGTCAAAAATAAATTGAATGGAACAAAGTAGACTGAATGGACTGAAATGCTATATTAATATAGCTCAACAGGAGGAAGGTTATCAGGATCGAGATCCTACTTGGGATCAGTGAGAGAGTTCGAGGATCATATTTTAGGATCGATGAGAGGATTCAGGGATCATATCGTAGGATCGACACAAGGATCGTAAGATCTTACTTTCCGATTAAAAAAAATATTTTAAAAAAACCTATAATTATAATTCATAATATATATTGAAGAAACATTGAAAAAAAATTGACACAAATAAGTGAAATTACTATTAAGAGACAAAGCACTAAATTACAAATACATAAACAAAGTTCAAAATTCAAAAGTTACAACTCACAAATACTAAGTTCTAAGGGGAAATTATTGCGTTCTCCTGGAGTACCATAAATACGTACTCCTTCCTCTCATATGAATGGTGGGTCCCACTAATTAAATTCATGGTGGGACCCACCATTCATGTGAGAGGGGGAGTACGCATTTATGGTACTCCGGGAATACCTAATAATTTTCCAGTTCTAAGTTAAACAACTCAAAAGTATACATGATGTTTCACATAAATAACTCAAAGCAAATAACAATGTCAATACCTAATGTCTCACATAAACAACACAAAGCAAATAACAATGTTTCAAACAACACTACAAACACACTCAATCATCAAGACCAAAGTTTTGGTTATCTTGGATGGGTTCCTCAAAGTACAATTGATCATTATATACAACATTTTTGTCATTGTTAGAAGAATTACAAAATAAAAATAAAAATCACCTTCGTCATTGATGGTCTCTCATAGTGGTGTGACTGTTAGATTTCTCAATTTCTCGCACTCTCCTTCTACTCTCTAATAGTCTCTTTTGTCTTTTGTGATTTTGTTTATTAGGTTAAGTTAACAACTAACGTGAGCCTTAGGTTTCATTTTTTGCTTTTTTTATAATTAATTTGGGCTAGGACCACTGGGCTGATCTGTTTATTATTATTTTGTTATCAGTTTGGGGCCTTTGAGCTCCATTTGGAGGCCCGAAATACAATTTTTTCTTCCTTTGTAGTACCGGATCTTTTGTATTGGATGAGATCAAGATCCTATCAGATCCAGATTGAGATCTTTACTTTAGTAGAGATCCTAGTGAGATCCAGGACGTTTTAGGAATGTAGGATCTTAGAATCTTAAGATTTGGATCGAGATACTAATAACCATGAACAGAAGCAACAATAAATATTACGCTTCAACTTTTATATTTTTAAATATAGATATATAGATATTGGTTAGCACCAACCCATAAAATCATATATTATACAACAATATCCCATACAAATTTCTTTGCCAGACGTACATTACTCATTTTACTTGGTATGCGTTTGTACATTCTTTGATTTGTTTTCATGAATCACATGGTACAAAATGTTACATCGCGGTCTTAACTAGAATCTGAAAATGTTTCACTTAAAATGTATACCTACATACAAAATTCACAGATCCACATGCAAAATCTCTCCATCAGAATTTGAGCCCAAGTTAGATGAGATCAAGAGTACTTGGCTAAAAAACCTTGACAGGATTAGTCGAGCTATATTCTCGGCTGCAACGGCACTTGTCTCCATTGTGCTAGCTGCATTCTCAAAAGCATTCACATAGTACAAATTCCGATCATCCAAGATAAATGGTGCAAATTCTTCAGGAGCATTGTAATGAGGGTAAGCACCCCAATCAATTCGAATGGTCTCCTGCCGCACACTGACAGTAGCAGCAATAAACAGCAATTAGTATCTAAGCATTCACGGGTTCAGCATTTAGTTCATTCATAGTTCAATGATGGTGAAAATCAACAAATGGTGAAAATCAAATTCATTTAACTTGTCAACTACACCTATTTTATTACTGCCTTGCCAACTAGAAGTAAGCAAACTGACAGAAATCAACTTCCCACATCTTAATTAGGTATCAAGACATTAACCCAGATCCCGCATAATTACTGATTTTAGCAGCAACCTTGCTAGGTGCAAGTGAGTAACTTCTGTAGCGGATCAATATAAATCAACTTCCCATACTGTAAATTGTCTCAAAAATCCATTCCCAAAAGAAAGAAAACAGAGACAGAAGAAGAAAGAAAAGGAAACAAAAACAGAAGAAGAAAAAAAAAAAAAATATATATATATATATATATATATAAATATATTGTGAATTTAAAATATCACCTAAAGAAGCTATCCAGTAAGATATCTGCCATGGGTTCCCGGGAGAATATCTTGTAAGTAAAATCTTTCTCATCATGTTTCTTGAGAACTGAAATGCTTGTGAATGGAAGTTCAGGATCCTCTAGAGTGGCCACCAGTTCTGGGATTTCTGATACAGCATCCAGGCCAAAATATCCCTTGATATAACAACACATCAAGATTTGAGAAAAAGGAAAATAAAGTACGGACTATGCACACACACACACACACACACAAAGTCTGATACATGGTATTAACAGTTGCTAGGGTACTTACTGGATTTAAAAGGCCCCTTACAAAAGTTGCATGTGTGTGCTGTAATTTTCTCTTAGGAATTGAAATTGGAGGAGTAAACTGAATATTCAACTCATCCAGAGGAGTGGCAACCACTGCAACTTCACATTTGTAACTATTTCCTTTCGTGGAGTTAAGTTCATA
Organism: Quercus tomentella; assembly: GCA_028535165.1. Taxonomy (NCBI): domain Eukaryota; kingdom Viridiplantae; phylum Streptophyta; class Magnoliopsida; order Fagales; family Fagaceae; genus Quercus; species Quercus tomentella. The sequence continues at coordinate 19,078,575 of JAPQVY010000122.1, read as the reverse complement.
ATATTCTCCAAGATAAGAGACAGAATCTATTTCTTCATGGAGGTGCAATGCAGCATCAGAACGATTAATGAGTCCAGCAGCCATCTGCCAATTCCCTCCTTCAATAGCCCACAATCCTCCACCAGATCCTGCCAATGAAACTGCACCAGCAAGTCCACTGATAGAGGCACTTTGGCCATAATTGATTCTTGTGATGACCTGCATAAATCAACAGAATTTTAATTATGATGATTCTTGAAATTTTTTTTTTTTTTTTTAAATGATCCAGTTCCGGGTTAATTTTATATTTCAACAGATCAAAATTACATCATCTTCCATTATACTGAGAACAAGTAAGATACTAATACTGAAAAACTGATGAAGGATGCTTCTCCTCAGATATTCACCAGTTAAGAACTGAAAAGACAAAAGGTTGAAGATAACTACTGCTAATTTGAAGAATTGCAATAAAAGCTGCTAAGGAAAGTATATAGCATGTCCTAACTCAAACCAAATGCAACAGTAGACATTTGTCTCATTGTCACCCACTAGACCAGAATGTTTCTGCAAACAGCAAAAGCCAATGGAAAGGAAGTGATGTTTAAACTTGAAGCTGAGAAATTTCAATAGGGCAAGCAGCCTTCCACATTTTCATGCTTGATATGAGGTTGTGAATTCCCTAATCTATGTGAATTTCTACAGTTAGGTCTTTAGTATTGGCAAATGGCTTCTTCTTGAATTTTTCTTTTAATAGCTCAAGGTGCATATATAAGTGTCCCATCCCAACTATAGTATCTCAAACCCATATGCGACCATCTCACCATAATCACTATCCCAACCAGTATTCTTCACATATGTCTAAAAACAATTTAACTATCTAACAGTATATGCAGGCAGATTAAAAGGCTTACCAATTTCACTCAATTAAGATGTTAGAATTTCTTGTTTCTTAAGTCATCCATCTCAAAATCTTCATTTCAACTATACTCAACCAGTAAATATATTCACTGGTCCATTTATGTTTCATAAGTCATAACAAATCATTTTATCATTTTATCATTTTATAGATCTCTCAATCTGTATGCAAGCATTTAAGAAATCCAAAACAACCCAGAAGCATAACCATACTCAACCTTCCAAATCAGTAGCAAAAAAGTAGTTCTGTTGTATCTGCACTTAATCAACCAATATGCAAAAAGTAAAGATGATTAATGAAAGAAACATTGACGTAAAACAGTCCAAGTTCTTACAGTGACAAGCTCTTTTATCAACAAGGGAGACAACCCAACATCAATCAACTCCTCTTGTAGAGTCCAGGTGGTGAGGTTGTACAAACCTGCCCATTTAAGCATCTCATCTACTGTCTCAAAAACGGGTCTGGATTCAAACCTTTCATAGTACTTCAAGAAGTTATTCACAGTACCCTACACCACAAAAAATATAATTTAGATCAACAATGAGAGAGAGAAGCCTATTCTTCTTCAAACATAGAGCAATACTTTAAAGAGATACCAACATATGGACAAACTTTTGCATTTTAATAAAATAAACATTGTCCCTTAACTTTACCTCCGGAGTGATTTTAGCATCTGAAGTTTAAAATGATCATTACAGTTTTTAGTTTGGCCATGTCATTTAAGGAACTAAAAGCAATCACTTCAAACATCACGAACTAATGCTAGGATACTATAAATTCTACTAAAAAGTCAATGTTACACCAATCACAAAAAAAGTAATTCATGCATTCATTTCTTATGTTTTCAAAATCCACCAATCATATCTTTGCCACATATATGTAAAGGTTATGCAGTAAAAATTTATAGTATTTTATCATTTTCCCTTCCTAAAACAAATCTATTTAAGACCAAAACAAACAAACAAGTCTAGAGTTACAAAAAATAAAGGAAAAGTCTTAATTTACATTGTATTAGCTAATTAAGATTCACATTATAGATTAACAAATGTGTTCAATATTGAACATATTTTTTTTGCAAATGTGTACGATGTTTTTCTAGTACAAAGTAAACCTATAATTACCCATAAAGAAAAAATGTAGTAAAACATGTGGGCATAAGACTAAAACAAAAGTTATAAAAAACAGAGACAGAGACAGAAACTAGTGCTGAAAACAAAAGGCATACCTCGACGAAGGTTTGCATTTTGAGGAGCGAGAAGCCGTAGCGCAAGAACATGAGAAGCGAGTTCGCGAGCGAGACAATCTTGTCGACAAAGGGAATGTTGGAACTGAAACTGAGTGTCTTGAAAACGAACTTTTGGCCGTCCCAGATGCCGAGAGAGAAGGAATCGGAAGTGGAAGAAGAAGGAGGGTTCTTGTTTTTGAGACCCAACAGCTCGGTGTAATTCACGGCGTGGTAATTCTTTGGGTGGAGAATTGAGGCTCCGGCTTCGAAAGTGTGGCCGCTCACGTTGACCGTGGCCATGCGGCCACCTACGACGCCGTTTCTCTCGAAGATGTGGATTGAGAACGGGTTTGAGTTGGAGGAGGAGGAGGAGGAGGAGTAGAGGCGGAGGAAGTGGGCCACGGAGGAGCCGCCGATGCCGCTGCCGATGATGCAGATTGTTGGTGGGTCATTTGTTGGGCTTTGGGGATCCGATTGGGATTGGGCTTGGGCTTGGGGATGAGAGAGAAAGAGGAAGAGGAAGAAGGTGAAAAAGGATAAGCTGAGTGGTGAGACCATGTTGTTGTTGTTGTTATCTGAAGTTAGTTTACTCTCTGTCTTTGAGCTTATAGCTTTGCTTATTTTGTAGCTTGTCTGATCTTTAGATTGGAGTCAATCCTCACACCATTCTTGTTTCAATTTTCTTGACCAGACTAAAATTGATGCTTTATGTTTAAAAAATATATATATTTTAGCCGGTTAAAGCCGTTTGGTAACATTGTTCTAGTAATTTTATTTATATTTTTTGAAAATACGTGTCAATGAAAAAGTATATAAAATATGTATAATGTTGTTTAAAAACTGAAAAATGTTACTTAAACTACTATAACAAATAGTCCCTTAATCTTTGATTCCATTTAAATATTATTGGTCATGCCATTTATTTATTTATTTGAAATAAGGTTATGCATATACTTAACTATTTTCTTGTGTCATGGGCCTTGTTTGTGCATGGGTCTAGGGAAGGTTAGCAGCATATTATATTATTTCTATTAAAAAAAAAAAACTATTTTCTTGTTGGATGTGTGTGGTCTCAGTCTGCAAATACCAAGTTATTACAAAAAATAAAAATAAAAAATCCTTTGGGTGACCTAAAGATGTTGATTTTTAGGTTTTGAGAAGTTAAAAATCATTGGAGGTGATCTTAAGATGTTGATCTTAGGTTCAAAACCTAAGATCTCATGTGATCTTAAAAATCACTAAACCGAACCTTAAATTTATGTTATCCAATTTTATTTATTAGTAATCTAACTATAAACTGCTAAATAAGTGGCGTCCATTAAGCCATTTCACCAGTTTAATGGTAGATGTTACCAAAGTATTGACATAAATAGATGGTAGTATGTCCAAGAAAATGAAATCAATGTCAAAAGGTATTTTAATCCATTTATATTATACTACTAGTAATTTTTAATTAAAAAACTTAATTAAAGCGTTGACTATTCTAGATCTAATTATTATATTATTAATCTCATCATATGTGCTTTGCGTGTAATGAGTTTTTTTTTTTTTTTTTTTTTGGTCTATCATAATTTTCCTTTTAAATTTTTTTTTTTGGATAAGTTTGTTTTGAAGACGTGGATTAGTAAGAGAGTTTCCTATTTTGTAGTCATTTTAAGTGAAGTTGGAGATATATTCTTACCAGATTATCCTCAAATTTTTTCCCTATTAAACGTATGATTTAAACATATTTCTAAACCACATAAAAGTCTAATCCAAATAGGGAAATCCTCTTATAGATAATATGGATTAAGTACAGCTAATTGGGATTCTTTGTTAATAAAATACACATTTTTTTTAATTGGGCAAGAATTTTATGCAACCTAAGTTGCATAAGTTCCTGCAAACACCATTAGGTGGAATACTAAAAATTTATCAAATGTCCTTAGTCATGTGAGAAGCACATAACCAATTAAATGAGTGTTAAAACCCAAACAAACCCTACTCTCTCTCTCTCTCTCTCTCTCTCTCTCTCTCTCTCTCTCTCTCTCTCTCTCTCTCTCTCTCTCTCTCTCTCTCTCTCTCTCTCTCTCTCTCAACCTTAACCCATTTCTCTCGCCACTGATCCTCAATCAAACTCCATCCACCGGTGCAACCTTCATCCTTCTCGATGATGGAAGATCTCATGGCCAACCTCTATGGCAAAGACTATCGGTCACTGCTAGTCTATCCTCCCAGCCGCCACAAAACCCCTCCATTGTCATCCTCCTTTCCCTCCTATCTTGGTTTTCTTGGTCTTGAGCCCTGCCACAACAAGACTTGCGTTGTTAGCACCACCATCAGCTAAGTGGTTGCCAGTGACGTCACCACCAATGGTGGTCGCCGTCCTTTCTACTCCAATTTTCATTTTTAATTCTTTCTTTCTTTTTTCTGTTTGATTTGATTTTCTTAGTGGAAAATATATTTTGGATATGGTTCTTATGTAAATCTTTGAGTTTGAGCGTGCTAGGTTCTGTGTTTGGAATTGGGTTGTGGGGGCCTAAGATCAAGGATTGAGGTGCTAGTGAAGGAAGAAAGGATAGAGGACTGTTGAGAGAGGTAATCTATGATTGTAAGGGAGAGAGAGAAGAAGGGTTTGTTTGGGTCAGAAAATTCATTTAATTGGTAATGTGCTTCTCACATGACCAAGAACACTTGTTAATTTTTTAGTGTGCCACCTAATGGTGTTTGCAGGAACTTATGCAATCCAGGTTGCATTAAATCCTTGCCCTTTTTAATTATTTAAAATCTATTATATTTCAATGTGAAATAAACAAATAAACGTTTACTAATTATTAGAGAGAAGAATAAAAAAAATAGTTGACTATGTTTTTTTTTTTTTTTTGGACAAAACTTAAGTACAATACCTTAAGTGTTGTTCTTTAAGTTCATCTCTTAAGATTCAGAAATGTGAATGGTTAACTAAAAAAAGCGCTTCCATCTCATGAGAAAAAATCCATATGGCAGAATTTTAAGAGGGGAACCTAAGAAACATCACCTAAGTAATGTACCTAAATCTTGCCCCTTTTTTTTATATAAGTAAACCATGTAAAATTATTAGGCATGAAACCAAATTATTATCATTATTATTTAGAATGGAGAAAGGGCTTCTTCTTTTTCAGTATTTCAATATGAATCAGAAATAAAAAAAAATTATTAATTATTAGAAAGAAGAAAAATGAAGAGTAAACCATGTAAAATTATTAAGCTTGATTTTTTTTTCAAAAATAAAAACAAACAGTGAAGTGTTGAATATAACTTAAAACTCTAAAGATCAACATAAATTCCATGACGATACAATCTAAAAATTAATTAAGGCCTCTATACAACATCTACTAAAACTTTCTAAAAAGACAACAATGAATTCAAGCATTATCCACCATTTTGGTAGACCAAATAGTAACCATGCTACATAAAGTTGAAATGCGAATGATTGGCATGGCATTGAAGAAAATATTAAAATATAAATATTGCCATGCTTAAGAGAAAATTTGAAAGTGAGAAAAAAGTTCTATCATCAATGCGTTTAGAACCTTTATTAGGATCCCTTGATACAAATATCCCCTCCCATTAACATTATAGCAAACTGGGTGATGTACTTTTTGACCCAGATGCTTATCTCTAATGCTTATTATCATATCATCTCAACAATCTGAAATGTTAAATTCTCTGAACATTTCAAATCAGATACAATGAAGATTGCCTCCATCTTTATGTCATTTGAACTTCAGCAGCATTGAGGAGCAGCTAATGATTTGATGAATAGATGAAAGTCCAATTTCATTGAACCATCAATAGAAGCCAAAGGCAACCTAATGTATGTAGTTTATACAAGGAATCAGAGCTGTGGTAGCACATCACTTATTTGTACTGTAATTCAAATGCCCATAAATGTCTTACTGTCTTAGTATAGTTTTTCCCATTTTTCCCAGTCAAAGAATAACCTGGTACACACCTCAAAAGTTCATTCATTTGGAAACTCTAGAGAAAGGGAAACACATCATATTTGAGATTCTCACTGTAGCATCAATCAAATTGGGAAGAAAAGATTTGTCTGATTCCAGGGGCAACCTATTACTGCCTAAGTAGCAAAGATGGCTCTGATTCCAGAAGGCCTACTTAAATTTATCAAGAACTCATTTCCTTATATCGGAAATAAAATCTCCTAGAAGAAGGATGGTGATGTAGTCAATTCGCTAAGGCATGTTTTGTTGCAAGTGTGATGTCCGTATGTCATTGCACTGTGGGAATCTACATAATCAAAGAAGGCAAGAAAAAAAATTTAGGAAGCCAATTTCATTATCTTAGAGGCTAAAGAAATTGCTCTCAACAACTTGTTCTTACACCAAAAGTACCAGAAACTCTCTCTTGGCTTTCCTTTATTAAAGCCTAATGAATCAGATTATACAACAAAAGTCCAGAAAATTTCAAACACCCTATACTTCCGTTTCTGAGTCAAATTATTCTTGACCTATCAAAAGCATATAGCAAACTAATGGATCCAAACTCATACAACAAGTGAACAGAAAACAATAATCATAAGGCCGTAAATTACAACGGTAGGTCATAAGCATGAATTAGAGATACAAATGTTAAAGGTCAGAAATTGGAAGACTCATGATTTACAAAAGCCAAAAGATCAAACAATGTTTGGCTTCAAAAAGCAGAACCAAAAATTATAATCTCTTCTGGTCTCATAATCTACCTGCACTTTTATTTCCCAAACATCTTTTGGCAGAATCACTACCACATAATCACAGGTAGGAGTTATACACCTTGTGTAAATAAAGTTTGTCCTCTTCCTTGAAAAATATAAATTATTATTTATTGAAAAAAAAAAAAAAAAGTAATCATAGGTTGGAGAGTGTCCTCTTTTGTCACTTTCCCTTGGAAGGGTTTTGGGGCATAAAGGCTCCATGGAGAGTGTCTTTTTTGTTTGGAAGGCAGCATGGAGGAAGATTCTTACTTGTGAAAATCTTAGGAGGAAAGGTGGGGAGGGGGTGGATCATCTTTTGAATCATTGCACAGAGGCTTATCAATTGTGGTGTTTTGTATTTAGATCTTTTGGTATCTCCTGGGTCTTACTAGTGAGTGTGAAAGAACTTTTGTTTGGTTGGAGGAATTGGTTGGGTAAACATTCATTGGATATTTGGAATAGAAGGACATTTAAGGATGGAATAGGAGGATGTTTGACGATTTGGAGAGCACAAGGGACCAGCTTTTAGCTCATTTTGTTGGTACCTTGTTTGATTGGTCCCAAGCTTGGGGACTCACGAATAGTGATCCTATTCCAATGTTTATTTAGTCTCATTGTATATAATCTTTGGTATTTGTTTGTAATTCTTTAGTCTACTTTATGCTTATTTTGCATAAAGTAGTCTCTTTTCAATAAAATTTTATTACTTATTTAAAAAAGAAAAAAAGAAAAAAAAAAAGAGTTTGATATAGGCTTGAAAATGGAGTATTTGTGCATATGCGCAGAATATTAACTTGTGGGCCTTCCAGCAACCTTGTGCACTTCAAAAAAACTTGAAGCTCCACTAGGGGGCAGATAATAATTAGAAACAGATATTGATAAGTTAATTTTTAGTAAACATAGTTTATATAAATCAACAGCTAGTGTAATATTAACTTAAATGATAGATTCTAAACAATCTCCCCAAAAGAATTGCTGACAATTTCTCAAATTGATCCCAAAACTGTGACTACATTTTTATGGACTGATTCCCAAAAATTTTCCAAAGGTGTAAGTAAAAAATTCTTTTCTTAAAAAAAAAAAAAAAATTATTTGCTAAGTAATTAAGGAGGAGAGGAGTAGATGAAGGCCTTATGATCTAGAGCTTATTGGCTATAATTTCCTAAATTAATAAGAAAACCAAGATTAAGAAATCAGATTTGCAACTATGGTTGGTGACAACTTTTTTTTTTCGAAATTAAATTCTGAATTTCACAAACACTCTCTAATAGATGAACTTGTATCAACTAATGCTGCACGGACAATACTAGCTCAATTCATAATATGCTTAGCCCAAGATCAGGCTTATGAGCGATGAACCATGATATAGCTATAGAGAAAGCCCACGATTAATGAGTCACACAACTTTTTCAATAAAATTAACCTATTTAAAGTGTGGTTTCATTGTCATTTAATTGTTCAGCTTCTTTAAGTCATCTTAACACCATAAACTTTTCGCTTTAGGCTCTCAAAGTACATAAATACAAAAACATTAAAATAGTTAACTATACTAGGCCAAGTTGTACCTAATTGTCTTAAGTTACGATAAGATAAACCTAAGCTTGAGATCTAAAAAAAAGAATTATTCCCATCTCACGATAGCAAAACCACCCCCAGTTTGTCCTATCAATACCAAGAACAATACATAAATACCATTTAGAAATAGAGAACTGCTATTGAGTGATTATAATATCAAATGAATGATCCACAAGTTCCATAACACTTCCCATCCTCTCAAAATTAGGAAGATATCTCCTTAAAGGTCCTGCATCAGCAGATCCCACTCATATAAAAAAAATCAGTTGAGTAGAAAGGACAAAAGTTAGCAAGGTACAACAGAGATGTTGTCGTCGAAGATGAGTTTGTGTATTAGAAACATATAAACGTTGATATTATAAAGTTAATCCTAAAATATGATTTAATAATCTCTCATATATTCTGAATGTCTCATTATTTCAAATGTCTATTGCATAAGTAATCTTATCTCTCATGTTTTTTGCACAAAAATAAAAGCCTCAACATATCCAGCTAGTCAGGGTTGGCCTTGTCATTGTCAACAATGACATACTAATTCAAACTTCTATAGCACATACAAAATACTCAAGTCTTTCTCAAAGTATAGATCCACATCACAGTAGCATAAGGAAAGAACGCTCACGAGTAACCACATACCACCACGAATGTCAATATGCATTTATTATCTATGAAGTAAATATAGCATAAAAAGAAATTTTTATGAAATTAAGTAAAATAAATAAATGAATGCATATTGCAAGGACAAAATATCAATTACTGAGAGAAAAAAGATGAAATGAGAGATTGGCAATATAAGAATTCATCTAAGGGGTAAGCCAAACCTTGGTGAAGACAAACAAGTTGAGTTGTTTGGGAAGCCTGCAAACACGTTTGAGTAGGACTTGGTCAAATATGAAAAATTGGCAATTGGAGGTAGTGGCGGCACTCGTTCACCTTTCTTAAGTAGCTCTTGCAAGTTAAGTCTCTGCAAGGTCAAGATTGCCCTGGATTCTTTCCAAATAAAGGCAAGAAGACCATTTTGAAAAACAAAGAGGGAACCAGGCTTTGAGCCAGGATATCTAAATCCATAGCCATTTGCAATGCCCTCTCCTATAAAAGCATGCTTTACATTCACAGGAAGAGAATCTGCATCAGTTTCAAATGGAAATGGATCCAGCGAAGGTTCATCTATATTCACTATAAACATTGCTGAACCGTTAGGATGCAGAACATAGTGGGTGCCTTCCAAAATTTTGGTCGCAATAAGATTTCGCTGCCCTTGGGACTCCTCATAGGAGAGCAGAAGAAAGAAGAGAGCCTTACCGGGCTTGTCTGTACTAGGCCTCCCAGGAGGCCAACCAAATGTCCCTCCCCACAAACCAGCATAGTCATGGTCAGCTGTTGGGACCCGCATGGGCAACTTGTAAAGGGCAAACCGACTTTCATGCATGTTTGGCCATGCTCGATAAGAAGATAGTTTAACATGGGCTGCATGCAATGCAAGTCTAATTGTATCATCTGACCTCAAAAACTCATGAAGTTGTGCGTGCTTATTCTCACTGCTTGAAGAGCCATTCTTTGAAATTGCATCACTACCATTTGTTGAGCTGGACTTCCCCAGGATATGTTTAAGGCTATCCCTAAAGTATCCACCAAGACCTTTTCTCTTGGTGCATTGTGTATGACTATCATCATCACTATGGGAAATGCAAAAGCCACTTGGACGATCAAGACTCTTTCTAATCTGGCTCAATTCCATTTGGGTAGGATCAGTTGACAGTTCGGGACTTGCCTTCCAATCAATTTGACAACCACCATGCATATAGATATGCATAAGCAGAGATCTCCGTTCCAATAAGAGCACCAGATCCTTCTGAAAGTTCTCTTCATCATCCCTTAACCGTGGAAATAGTGGCCCGTTTGCCCACTCAGGAACCTTTTGTCGAACTTGGGTGGTAACAACATGCAACAACTTTCTTCTATCACAAAACCCCAGTCGACTGAATGGCACCTTCACCTCATTCTGTCCAAGCACCCTTTGAGACCTTGAAATTCCACTATTCGACCTACAAACTTTTCTTAGATCCTTATCTGAAAGGGGAGCAAAACTCTTACTATGCAACAATTCATCCTCGTTTTCCTGTTGCCTAGTCTCAACCTCGAGCAATAGCACATTACAAGCCCTCTCCACAGGCTTGACTGAACCAGGATAAAAGAAGTCCTGTCCCTTGTCTCTTCCATGTAGAAAAAATGTGGCGGAACCATCAGAATTACCAACAACTTCAAAGACAGGTGCCCATAGGATGGGGCCATCTTCTATGCCTAGTGGACCAAGCTCTTGGGGGATTATCCGGCATCCAACAACTGAAATAAAACCGGGCATGACATAGACTACGTTGCCAAGCTCAGGGTTCTGGTGAACCCAAATTCCAATCAATGGCTCAACACAAATGAGGAAGCGGCAAAGCGCCTTGTAAGACGACACACCCTTTCGCCACTCAATGAGGTCTCTATGGGACAAGATGCCCATCATTTCACAACGTGTAAGCCAGACCTTTTCAGTGGCCATGAGGGCACACAGACTCCGGCAACATAAACTGAGATTACATAGGTCCCTCGGGGAGAGGGACCAGGAAACTATGGCAAATATATCATAAGGCAGAGATAGAAGCAAGCTGGACCCGCAGGGTTCAGACAACATTATTTTTCGACTAACAATTGGTTTTGTTTGTCAAGCAAATGAATATTGATTCACAGTTCTATATGTTTTGACTGCCTAAATTGCATACTTCACCATAGACACACACAACCCCCAAATCTTAAAATGAACAATCATTAGTAACTGGCAATAAATAAATAAAAAAAAGGGTAATTGGGCACCCTTGAAACTCTTAGAAATCCAGTCTTATTTTAATTCAGTAAAAGTAAAGTAAACAGAATCAGACCTGGAACCAAAATGGGTTTGCCTCAGATTCTTCAATTATTGCATCTAAGAAGCATGCATAACACTTGAAAAGACCAGAGATGAAATGGGTTTGTTTCAGATTCTCCAAAACTCAAATGGGTCTATCCCAATCACCATTTTTTTTTTTTAGAAAAAAAAAAAAAATCTTGCATCTATGATTATTTCAGACCTGAGAAAGAGTGAGTGAGTGAGAGAGAGAGAGAGAGCTCACAGTTAAAGGGAAAATGAAGACAAGGAGACTGATGATAAACCTAGGAAGAGTTGAGGTCAAGTCATCACCACTAAATCAAAGTCATCCCTCTCTCTCTCTCTCTCTGTGGCTCTACTCAAAGGCATATGATGGAAGAGAAGAAAGACAAAGTCCAATTAAGCTTCGGTACTATCATTGATTCCCATCTGGGGTCCTCTATTAGTTCTATGCCAGCCAGCCAATATTGAATTGAGCTTAAAGTCCATATTCGCAAAGACCATAAGTCACACACATAGCAAAAGAGTAAAAAAGAAAAGAGTGACCATAAAAAAATAAATAAATAAAGGAAAAAAAGAAAAGAGTGAGAGAGGGGAGACTCGTAGATGCCGAAAAAGTCACAAACCATCACATTTATTATTCTTCTAATCTTACTGTGCAGTCCAATTGGCTCTTTAATAAATTTTGTGGAATATTAATATATAATTATGGTGGGTTGGCCAACTGCCTTACCATTTCCACGTTCGTCAAACAGGGCGTGTGTGTTATGTGGCAGTGTGGGCACATAACACGCTTTATTACACACTTCCTATTTACACGGTTGGTAATGTGGTAGCGTGCGGTGTCATTAATAATAATATTTTTTTTGACAGTTTTTTAGCAGTAATAACAATTTTTTTTTGGTAGCTTTTAGCAGTTTTTTTTATCTTTTTTAGTAATTTTTTTTGACAAATTTTTTTTTTTTTAAATGAGACCCATATAGGGAAATCTTAACAAACACCATACGGTACTTGTTAACATTTCTTTTCTTTTATTCTTAAAAAGTTTTAGTTAATGTATTAGAAAAAAAAAATTAGTTAATGACAAAATAAAAGGTCTAATTAACGAATGTTATAGTACATTTAAATAATACTTTCATATATTTAAAAAAAATAAGTCAAATAGTATACATATATACACACAATTATAGTAAACTAGTTACAACAATTAGAGGATGAAAGATTTTAACCTTCCACATTTCCGCTAAAATACTAAAAGTTGCCCATGGAACTACAACTCTCCTGATAGAGGTGATCATTAATCATTGATATTTTGATGTTAAAGTTTCTTACGACTCATGACGACAATTTTATATACTTGAATTTACTTGATAAATATTGTAGTTGCGTGATATTAAATGTTGATTAACTTGGGCGTATGATCACAATTAATTTATATTATGGGTTTGTAATAATCCACAATGGGAGACTTGAGTAAGAACTAACAATTTTTTGAATATACTATAGGATCAAAGCTTTATTCATCAAGTTTTTCTCAATACATTTCTTACCATGTATCTCTTTTTTATTTTTTCTCTCTGAATCTGAAAAATCCCCTTCTTTCTATAAGCTTCTTTCCTTTTATACTTCATCCTCCTCTCCTTCTTCATCCTTATCCCTTATTGTATTTGCTTTTTTCCTTCTCCAGCATGAGATGTCCTTGTTCAACTGGACAACATTCTATCCTATTGGGCTCTTCTTTCCTCATCGTTATGATGAATAGATACTTTTGGGGCTTCTTGTCTTATCTTGATTAGTTATACAGCAAATAATGCAAGTTTGTCAAACAGATTATTATAGATTTATCTGGAAGTTTTAAAAAAGATCCTTGGATAATCCCATTTGTTCCAAGATCATTTCTTTGGGGCTCAAAACTTAAGCTGACGCTGTTAGCTCGGTAGAGGTATTTTACCACCGGTGTTTTATTGTCAGACTCATAATGATGCACCTCTTTAATTCGTGGTCTGAGTTATAAGCCTTTTGTAGAGGCTTTAGTCTAGGGATTACGTGTTGGGCCTATTCTTGCCAATGACCCAACATTATTTAAGCCTTGCAAATCTGTTATTTGGCTTTTTACACACCATCTCCCTACAAATACATATGGTATTTGCCCTACCTACATCAACACATCACATTAACTACCAACATGATTTACATGAAGCCAACCATCCATCCAAATTCTCCAAATTCTTAAGTTTTCATATGATTGAACACATAAGATTTCAAGATTGAGTAAATCCTTGAATCGCTTGGAGTTTAACTAAGCATTGTGTTAAAATTATGGTTAAATAATTAAATTCTTTGTTTTTTAATAGGTTAATAGCTTAACCTTTTGGAAAAATCGCTAATTTATCATAGTATCAAAGGGTAATTTATCACATTGAGCCTGCCTCAGTCCTCTATTGCACTAGCAATGATTTTCGGAGATTACAAGAAGGAATCTTAAGATTTCGATCAAATGTCTTTGACCCAATAATCACAAAACTTGTAGTCCTTAGTCGCACTGGCAATGATATGCTCGGATTTTCCGAGACCACAAGGAGGAAATCTTAAGATTTGGATGAATGTCTTGGCGTTGAAAGTTTGAAAGGGTGATGCTTTGAATACTATAGGGTTCACAAGAATTTCCTCTATAATGCCCCATTGGTCCATCAAGTCAATATTTGAAGATATTTTATTTTCTCTGTTTTGAATTCCCTTTGCTTTTTGGAGAGCAAATCATCTTTTTGGAGAATCATTCTGTAGCCTCTTTAGCATCTAGTTTGTAAAAATCCGCATATCCATTTTTCTTGACCATTTTATTGGGAAATAGCGGTTGATCCTTTATGCTTCTCAATAAAGTTAAGCCAAAAAAATTAAGTGTAACGTGTCATAAGTTTGGTAATTCAAGATTTACACTGAATGCAACTTTTACCATTCAAGAGCTACACAAGTTTTCTAATTATATAGCCCCTTCCCCAATCCCCATAGTACCCAAAAAAAAAAAAAAAAAGGAAAAAATCCCTTATAGCGATTGCTAGTGGCGCAAAAAAAAAAAAAAGTGATTGCCATCATACAGTATCCTATTCTGTTGCTCTGAAGAAAAAAAAAAAAAAAAAGGACAAATTGCCAATTATACTCATCTTTTTTTTGAGAAAGAAGATCAAACTTTTATTAATTAGGAAGGTCAGTTAAGTCAGCCTAAAGTACATGAAAAATATCTAGTGGTACATTCTCATCTAAGTAGTTTACATAACAAGACGAAGAATTTGAGCGTAATTGGCATAACATTGCAGAAAATGTTAAATATAAAAATTAAAAACAAGAGGCCATGCTTGATAGAAAATTTCAAAGAGATGCAAAAAGTTTTATTATAACTGGTGTGTTTGGATGATATGATTTGGGCGTTTGGATTTGGATTTGAGTGATTGGAATCCAAATATCTTGTTTGGACAATTTAAAAAACGTCAAGGATTTGGATTTAACAAATCCACAAATGATTTAAAACCTTTAAAGTGCTTGGATTTGAATTAACTCCTAAATCAATGGATTTGAAATCAAGGCATTTCAAATCTATTAATTTAAAATCCAAATCCAAGTTTCCAAACACATTCTTATTATGATCCCTTGATACAATGTCCCTCACATTTACCTTATAGCAAACTCAGTCCATAACTCGGATGCTTGTATCTTAATGCTTATTATCATCTCGACAATCTGAGATGTTAATTTAGTACAGTTGTTTAAATAACAGTTTTCAGTGTTTATATACTAAAACACGTATTTTCACAACACTTTTTAACCCATATGTATTTATACAACACTTAAATAACAATATTAGAAATCTCTTATCAAACGGGTCCTAATTCTCTAAACATTTCAAATCAGATACAAAGAAGATTGCCTCCATTTTTATGTCGTTTGAACTCAAAAGCTAGCATTGAGGAGCAGCTAATGATTTGAGAATAGACAAAGTCCAGTTACATTGAACCATAGATATTAAACCCAATACATTAACCCAATTTATAAGTCGGGTCACTTAGTCACTAATTCAACTAGTGGGTTATCAATCGAATCGCAAAGTCAAATAAATTTTTTTAAATAGGTAATTACACTTGCCTCCCTTGAGGTTTGGAGAAATGACACTTCATTCCAAACTTGAAGCAAAAAAACTCTTTCCCCCCTTAACATTTGATTGACCAAACTTTTTTAAATTAATATTAAAAAAGTTGTGTACTAATATGCCCTTTGCTTGAGGGCAAATTTTCAAAATTATCTTATTTTATAATTTAAATTTTTAATTAAAGTATATTTTAAAATATTTAGTGTGAATTTTTCTTCAAAGGGTTATGAAGAGATTTGCGACTGCAAGTGTGTTTTGGTACTTTATAAATTTTACATTTTTATTGTAAATTTATTAGTTAATTCTTTTTATTAATCATAGTTAAAATTGTGTAAAGAGATTTTTATAAAAAAAAGTTTTCATTACTAATATAAAAAAAAAAAAAAAAAAAATATAGAGTGTTAATTTAATGGAAGTACACAAACAGACAAACATACAAGATTTTTTTTCTTAAGTTCTCTCGGGATTATACAACGAATCAGAGCAGGGGTAGCACATCATTTATTTGTAATTTTGTACTATAATTCAAATGCCCATAAATGTCTTGGTATTGTTTTTGCCTATTAAAGAGAAATATGATACACA
Organism: Quercus tomentella; assembly: GCA_028535165.1. NCBI lineage: Eukaryota > Viridiplantae > Streptophyta > Magnoliopsida > Fagales > Fagaceae > Quercus > Quercus tomentella. The sequence goes on along the minus strand of JAPQVY010000122.1, from coordinate 19,062,529 downwards.
CCTCAAAAGTCCATTCTTAAGTATTAACTGTTTTTGCCAGTCAAAGAGAAATATTCCTCTCTCTCTCTCTCTCTCTTCATTATTTTAACTTCTTTTATTTTATTACTCTTAACTCAACATTTTCAGTTCTATCAATTATTTTTTGCTTTTTCAAGATTTCTTTTTATTAAATCAAATTTTTTTAATAATTAGTTAATTATCCCAGGAAAAATTCTTAGGACCGCCACTGTTAAAGAGCTAAAGCTTCGAACAGGGGAAGGTATGTGTTAGCACCCCACCTACCAAACCTAGTTTTGTCTTCTAGGGTGCACAAGTCAATAAAAATGATTCACTTATTTGAAAGTGTTCAAGAAGTAAAAATAAGGCATTCACAATATCAGATTAAAGTAACTCCATAGTCCAAGCTTGCGTGATTCACGAAAGCAACTCGCATAGAAAATAAGGTGAGATTAGCAATGAATTGAATACATATATAAAGTCAAAAGTAGCATGCATAAAGAATTCTATGTGCAATTCTACGTGACATGTAAACATGATTGGTGAAAACTTAATATAATCTAGATGACATGAGTGATTTGAATCAAAGCATAAAATAATATTGTTTAGCTGCTGGACTGTGTTGCCTTGACCACAACTATAGTAGTAGCATAACTCATGAAAATATATGTATTAAAAATGTTGAGGAGATGAAGGGGTTGAACGAAATTTAGTGGGAAAAAAGAGGAGTCTGCTCTTGAGTCTTTTTCTTTTTACCTCTCTTGCATGTTCCCAATCCCAATTTAGATCAATTTTTTGCATATCTAAAGCTTACTTTCCATGTAAAGTACTAGAATTTGTGGAGTTTGTTAATTGAAAATATTTTATCCTCTCTTTCTCACTCTTTCTCTTACAATCACACACAATGAGGGACGAAATTAAGGTTCTTGAATTTTATTTTTTTTTCAATAGTGATGCCCAATAAGGCAAAAACAATTTTATTTATGGTAAATTACAAATTACACCCCTAAAGTTTGGGATATTTGAATTTTACATATTGAAATTTTATAATTTGGATTTTCCCCCTTGAAGTTTGGGGGTTGTTTGGATTTTACATCTTAATGTTTCCGAATTTGGATTTTACCACCTAAATTTTAAGGGTGTTTGGATTTTACTTCCCAAAGTTTGGGGATGTTTAGATTTTACACTATTAAATTTCAGAATTTGGGGGTCTAAAATCCAAACACCTCCAAACTTTAAGGGTATAATTTGCAATTTATCATTTTATTTATTGTTTGTTCTTAGTTGATGTTGATACAACTGCTATTACAGTCTTACAAGAGGTACAAAGGGCATCCTTAGAGAGCCATTTATTTAGTGCTTGACCAATCTAGCTAGCCAGTGTTTTTGGTGCCATACCATATATATTAGCCCAATAGTATAGGCCCAAGACTAACCATTTACTAAATATGGTTAATAGACTTGTTGTACTAATATAAGACTTGGCTTGTACATAGAGTATGATTAGGTTTGAGTATACTATTAGACTAATATATCTCTAATAACCTCCTTTCAAACTCAAGGTGGAAACTCAATGTAGCCTGGAATTTGGAGCTTTGACATGGTTGAAATTGGTATATCACTAACAATATACAACAACAACATTATTAATATATGGCCCATTAATAATTTTAACAAGGGGCATTAATATCAAAGCTAAAGCCAAAGCTGACATTACACTTCTGCTGGAGTTGTGGTTGAAGATGGTGAATGAATAATGTACAGCTCCTGATAGTTGCATTAGTCACTGGACGACATTTGTTAGGGATAGTTGCTGCAATGGTACCTGTTGTGAATAGGCAAAACAAGAGGAAGGGAATGAATATTGCCGTCACGACAAACCTCATATTGTTTCCTTTTACGGTTTGTTTTGACAATATTTTGTGTTGAAATAAGCTTTTGTGGCCCTAAGACAAGTCATCGTGGTATTTTATAGAGTTTTCATTTCATGAGTACTACTTTAAGAGGCATTTAGACTTGGCTCACTTGAATTTTTGCCATTGGATTGAATCTTATGGTTAGAGGTGGACCAATCAAATTGTAGCTTTTCTAACCCCTTTATCTACTTCCCCTAGGCATGCCCAACTTGTTAGCCCATAGTCCATTAATTAAGCTAAAATAACACATTTAACCCATCAATTGAAGCTGATAATGATAAATTCATATTAAACCAAATCATGTTTAAATAACTAAAAAGGACCTAAATATGAAATTTAAATGAGTGAAAACAACAATTTTGAAGCCTAAACCTTTTCTAAGGTGTGCAGGCTCTAGAGTTTGACAAACTTAACCACCAATAGCCAATCCCAAAGCATACCGACCATTTTCTAATGGTGAGGTGCTTGTAATGTTTTACACTAACACAAGTAGCATATTCCAGCCACCGGTGGAGCCAGGGGAGGGCGAGACGGGGCAAGTGCCCCCTGACCTCCCCAAAAACTCCTATATGATATACCTATAAAGCAATTTGCCCCTGACAAAATTTTTCTATCTCAACTTTGTCCCAAGCATAAATAAGAAGACTTCTATGCTTCTAAAAGAAAGCAATCTAATGTCCTGTATAAGTATATAGCACATTTTCGTCTTTTTCCAATGAAAACAAAGTTCAATGGCCCCACATAAAACTAAAAAGTATTGTCCTTTTGACCAGTTTCCAAACTACTAACAGTAAATAATAAATTACATGATTTTTTTCACAACAAATTTCACTATTGTTAGAGCAATACTATATAGTATATACAATATTTCTTACAATAAATTTCACAATTGTTGAACATTCAATTTTTATTTAGGCCCACCACTTACACTACTTTATTATCTACCAGTTGTATAATTCCCAGTGTCAACTTGTGAAAATACCAACTCTCCTCTTGGTGGGTTCTATATAATCATTATTTTTTATTTTAAAAAAATGGCCTACTTATATTCATATATACCACTAAAACCATAGCCTCCACTCTTTTTATTATTTTTTAGTTTTTAATTTTTTTTTCAATTTTTTTTTGCTATAATCCAAATTTTAACTGCTTAAAAGAATAGAGAAAAAATGTTGAATTCAACATTATTTTCTAATAGCATTCAAGGCAGTGAGGACACAAAATTGCTAGTACATTGTTATACTTTTAACACTTTTACAATAATTTATTTTAAGAAATAAAATTTATTGTTTAAACTCTATTTATTTAGATTAATCTCCAAATTACATTAATATATACTTGTGTATTTAGTTTGCTATTAATATCAATTAATTTTTTTAGATTAATTTTGCTTTCAACATTGGCCCCCAAACTGAATTCCTGGTTCCGCCACTTTCAAACTCATGTCTTTATTTCTTTCAAGCACATAAAAATTTCCCTTCATTCCTTTTCTTTTAATTGTTCTAAATATCACTTCTTAATAAATAAATAATAAAAATAAAAAACTGTTCTGAATAGTGAATATCAAGGGAAGTGCTCAAGAATGGTGTGATATCTGAGATAAGTTGTTAAACATGGCATTTGTCTATCCATTAATGCAACTTAAGTATTGGAAACAGATTACCCACTGGCGCAAAGAAAAATAAAGGAAGTAAAATCTTAACGGAATTCAGTAAAGGCAAAGAGTACTTTGCCTATTTCCAAAAGTTTAGGGGACATTGGTGAATTTTAAATTTTAGCGGAGTGGAAGTGGATCCAATAGTTAAGGGGTAAAGTGCAATTGATTTTCTAATAATTGGTTTCCTTAAAAAAAAAATTATATATATATATATATATATATATATATATATCTTCTAATAATTGAACAAAACTTAAATGCAATACATTTGGTGAAGTACATTAAATTCCCTAATTGAATTCGAATACATAATTATATTAACCAACGAAACATAACATTAGGCCATTTTGTAGTTATACTCTGGTTATGTAATGTATTATAAACCCGGTTTAAAACACTAATATTACTATTTTTGTGTGTGTTCAAATAAGTATTACTGTTTACTCAAAAAAAATTGAAACATAACATTGCTTTCTGGTCCAAGGAGAATTAAATTCAACATAACCATATGTTTAATCTAAGAGGGGTGTTACGTTCATAATATTTTCACAATAAATCATAGATGGTAAGTTGTTATTAGTTTTAATTTGAATTTACAGCTTAAATTACTTTTTGGCCCACCTGTAACAATCAATAACAGCCTACCACTTAGAATTTGTTGTGAAAATGTCGTAGACAAAACATTTATCTTAATCTAATTGAGGTTTCTAAAAAAAAAACTAATTGAGGAACTTAACCTATTGCATTTAAAGCAGGGACAGACCCAGGTGGGGCCCCAAGGGGGCCCGGGCCCCCCTCGTCCAAATTTTTTATTGTGGAGAAAATGAGCCTAACTAGCCTCGCCCAAATAATAACTAACCAACCAAAAAACTTAATAAAACAATAAAAATATTCACAATGGTGATTGTATTTTAGAAAAAAAAAAAAAAAAAAAAAAAAACTATTTTACCACCAAAGAACCAAAAAATCATGTGTTATTGAAGAAGTTAAAGTTAAATTTTTTGCAACTATAGTAAACTGGTATAAATACCAGTTGACTGTAGCAAGTTGTTAAAAATAAAATGCAATATTTTATTAAGATTATATCTCTTCATTCAATTAAAAATTTCAAATTCTCTCGCTTCCTTTATTATTTTAATGATTTTTTTATATTATTTTAAATGAAATTATAAAAAATAGAACATTTAATATTTGGTGTATTGTAAAGTGTGGTAGTGAAATAGATAAAGTAACTTTTTGAGGTGCTAAAAATTTATGTGAATGCTCTAACTTCAAAAAACAAAAAAAAACAAAAAAAAAAAACAAAAAATCCTAACCAACCTAGTATTAAAAAAAAGACATTATTATTATTATTATTTTTTTTTTTGTCTTTGTTGATAAATGATTTCATTTTAATGTATTTAGAAACAACGATTTTGAGTATTTATAATTTTTTTAAAACTATATAGATGCTTATTTGGAGTTTTTTTTTTTTTTATACTCCGGCTCCTGTGAGCTTAAAATCTTAAGTCTGTCCTTGATTTAAAGTAATATATCTTAAATTTTACCCTTTATCATTATATTTACTTTTTTTTTTTTTTGCTAGAATTATATTTTCTCGTTCAAATGCTAGTAAGGACTGATTTTGAAAGAATGAGGATATTTTTAAACATTATACTCTCTTTCAAGGAATAATATATTTTTATAATTTATTTTCAAAAAAACATTTCCTATTTTACACTCTATATTTCCTTTTAAGTGGTTAAAAAAGGTGAAGAATTAATTTTATATATTATTGTGGGGCCCAGTAAGTTGTGGTCTTGGCCCATTCATTCGTCAGGGCCCAAAGCCCGAACCGAGGAAGGTTATAGCCCGAGCTCGGTAGTGTAAGTACGAAATGGCCTTGGGACATAGCCGAGGACGATTCAGTCCTCGGCATGTTCAAGGTCTCACCAAAAGAAAAGGGTAAAAATGGTACAAGAACAGCTGAAACAAAATCTAAAATATCTAAGTCAATACTAAAATATCTAAGTCAATAGAAAATGGTACGCTGAAAAGTGCAACAACCAGGGAAAGCTGCTCTTACTGCCATTCAATACTCTGCACCTGACAGAGCCATACTCCCCAGCTTTTACAACCACCTCCAACGAATTTGAGTATGGGCTGATGGGACAAGTATCAGTCCTGAAAAGTCGACCCTACACGTGGACGAAGGATAAGGAACACGTGCTAGTATAAAAGGAGAAGTAAGCAATCCTTAGAAGAGGCTGGGAAAAATGGCCAAAACCAGAGCCTCCCAGCCCACCTCTAGGAGAAAGACTCCCAGAGCGTGCACGATCTATTTATGTATGTACACGTTTTATTTATGCATGAACACCCTGGAAAACCATCGTCTCGTGATCAAGGCCTAGCCTTTCAAACCCACGCTCTATAAATGATATTGTGAGGGCCTATTTACGTGCGAACCCAGTATCGTTCTTGGGTCGCTCCAAATCGTGTCCTTACAATTATCATTTAAAAAAAAACAAACAAAAACTCGCAGCATCTCTAATATAAAGTAAATGGCATTTATAATAACAGATTATTGTCATCTTTATTTCTTTCATTAGTAAAAACATTAGTAATATTACACTTTTTTGTTTTTTAAGAAATTATATATCCTATTTAAAACAAATCATAAATAACAGATTGCTATTGGCTATTACAGGTATGCAAAAAAAAATAATTTCAATTGTAGATTCAAATTAAATTCAATAACAACTTACCACATATGATTTGTTGTGAAAATGTTGTAGAAATAAAACTTTTTTTTTTGGATTGAAGGTTTTTTTTTTTTTTTTTTGAGGATTAGAAAAAGAAAAATGCTATATCCACCACAATTTCACAGCAATTTTACAACATTTCCTACTTGTCGGCTGTCACTACCACATTAGAAAACACAACTTAAAATAATCTGACTAGGAAAAGAAAACAAAAAAATCAAATGAAATTCAAAACAAAATAAAAAGATTAAGAAAACAAAACAAAACAAAAATGAAATTCAAAAACACCAGCATATTTCGGTGAAGATGGAAAGAAAGGAGTTTTGGAGGGAAAGGAAGGGGTTTTGGAGAAGAAAGAATCTAGCTCTCACACATTGGAACCGGAGGTGGAGGCAAAGGGTAGAGGCGACATCGTCTCTCTGTAGTCGGCAGCGAGACCCACACTCGTACTCGTAGCCACTAACACACGACTTCTTCTCCCTGTCGTCGCCCATCGTTGCTTCTCTATCTTATTCAAAACGATGAGACTCACATCTCTCTACCTTTCTCAACTTTTTTTTTGTATTGGAATTACTGAGTTGTGATTGTAATTGATATCTATGATATGGATTTGAGGGAGGTTTAGTGCAATTCTGATCTTTACAATAAATAAATTTCATTGGAATTTAACAATTTGGTTTGAATTTATGATTATAGAAAACAACGTAGGAAAGCTTAGAAACACATGAGTTTAACAATTTTGTTTGGTTTTCTAAGATTCACCCATTACCTGGTTTGGGTTTAATATAATCCCTTTTGTATTGTGGTTTGGGATTGGCAGTAGTTCCTAATTTTGTTTAATTTTAATTTTGTTTTGGAAATGCACAAAAATTGTTTGTGAAAATAAGTAAATAACTGTTAGAAACTTTGAAGCTTAATGCTAAGCTATTTTAAATGCAAGATGTGTAGTTTTCAGAGAGATTCATCAAGTTGATAAATGTTCCGGGCAGCTCTCCAAATGGGCTAATTCCATTAACTTTCCGCTCACAGAAGAGATGGGAATTGAGGCAAGGAACAGAGTAAAGGAAATCTCTTAAGTTTACCATTCTATTAACACTTGACTTCTTCTCCCTGTCGTTGCCCATCATCACTTCTCTATCTTCTTCAAAATGGTGAGACTCGCATCTTTTGACCTTTCTCAGATTTTGTCTTGTATTGGAATTACTAAGTTGTGATTGTAATTTTGTTTTTTCTTGCTTTGTTGCCTTGTTGTAACCTTTCATTCTCATTGAAATTCATCTTAGTCCAATATCTCTTGTATTCTCATGTTATGCTTTTACTGTAGTCTCATTGGTTGAAAGCCACTATCATTGTAGTCCAATACTTTATCATATTGTTGTAACCCTTCATTCTCATTCCATGGCCATATCGGCATAATGCAATCTTGATTTTCTTTTTTCTTTTTCTTTTTTTTCTTTTTTTTTTTTCTTTTTTGCATATGCAAGACTATATATCTTATTCGAGGATAGAAAAAATGTAATCATAATTTTTTAAAAATATATTTTACATGATAGAGTCAGTCACTATTAGCAAAAATGATTTGGTGGAAATGATAATGTTATTGCAGAGATTTGGTGCCAACAATCACGTTAAATTTAGTTGTTTAATTTGTAGATACTTACCATGAGAAGTGTTGAAAATAGTTCTCATGACAAGTTAGCGATAATCTAATGATGGCTTGAGACTTGTCCTTTGGTCTTTATTCATTAACTGTTATTACTAAATTTTATTTGTGCTAAGGATAAAATATCAAATATTAGTTGATTTATGTAAATTCATTACCTTGACAGCTACATTGATAGTTCTTGAGTTAGTGGTGAGATTCCTTTGACATTTGCTAATTTAAAAAGCTTCCAAAAAGTGTAAGAACTACCTTGCTACTTCTTTTCTAAATTGCAAACTTTCTAAATTTACATAATGATAAATATACAAACAAAAAATTGTGATTAGATTTTGTGAGGAAATACTTCTTGTGGTCGCAAGTGGGCATCAGACATTGAACTTAGGGGCAGGATACCTGACTTCATAGGGAATTGGTCAAAGCTTACTACCCTGTAAGATGATATTGCTAACCCTATCCTATTTGTTTCTCTCTAGATCATGCTTAATAAGGCTCGAGTTTTATTATAAAGTCAAAGTGAAATATTGTTTATTGAAGAATTCTGGTTGAGAAAATTTTTGTGTTTACTTGTATATTATACTGAAAAGATGTATTTGTGCACAATTTATGATTGGTTACTCCAAAATGCTTTAATAGATAAGTATAACACTGTTATACTTTGTTTTAAAATATTGTGCAGACACATGGAAGAAGAAATAACAAGTGGTTCTAGGCTTGTAGAGTTCAATGGGCCAAATTGGCCATTTACCACTTTTCGCGGAAATTATTAGCAACATACCACTGTTTACAAAATAAGTAGCAATATACCACCTTTTTTAAACTCGAGTTCATGAAACTCGAGTTTGCTGTGTAAATTGAGTTTTAAACACTCGAGTTTCATAAAAAAAAAAAAAAAAAAAAAACTTGTGCTGACGTGGATTTTTTGATTGAAGAAATGCCACATGGAACTCGAGCTTGGTAAACTCAAGTTCCATGCAACACAATACTCGAGCTTACCAAGCTCGAGTTCTTTGTAAATACTAAACTTGAGCGTAATGCTCTTTTTTTCTTTTCTTCTATGGTACTCGAGCTTACCAAGCTCGAGTTCCTTGTAATATGGAACTCAAGTTTGCTAAGCTTGAGTTCCTTATACTTTTTTTTTTTTTTTTTTTTGATAATCCACAAATAAACATAAACATAAAAATAAGTAATTTTTTTCATTTGAACGCACAAACATATGTTTTTATTTATTTAAATAGAAGCATTGTAAAATATAGAAATTTTAATTTCAACATATTAATTTTTAAATACAGATCTGTTTTGAGGTGTAAAAAATTCAGATCTGTATTTAATGAAAATACAGATCAGTTTTGAAGTCTGTATTTAATGAAAATACATATCAGTTTTGAAGTGTAAAAAAATTCAGATCTGTATTTAATGAAAATACAGATCAGTTTTGAAGTGTAAAAAAATTCAAATCTGTATTTAATGAAAATACAGATCTATTTTTAGTTTTAAAAAAAAGATTCATTAATGAGCAGATTTTTGAGACTCAAAAGAAAAATCATAACAACAAGAGAATTATTTAAAAACATATTTTAACTAAGTTTATGCAACTCATAGCAATAACATCAGAAATTGAAATAAAAAAACATCCTAAATCTAATCATGCACCATCAAGTAGAACTAATAGAAAAGATCACAGAAAAAGGAAAAGAAAAACTGCCTCTTGCATGGATGTGCACTTCTTAGTGAAGGAATATTTTAGGATTCAAAGAAATTTATTCAATTCTCTTTGAAACCTAAAATATCTTGTTTACAAAAAAGAAATTACTAAGGCTGGAGCCTCCAGAATGTCTTTAATGTAAGAGAGAAAATAAAAGAAAAGAAGAGTTAGAAAGAGGGGAAATCAGAAACCGTGAAAAGGTGTGCTGAATTTTGAGATCCAGCCTCTATTTATAGATGTACAGAAAAAAGCTTTTACATTCCTCTTAGAAACACTACAAGTCAAGAACTTACATATCCAAACATGGTTAGATGTAAGTTCTTCTTTATATTCGAGTGGTCTACTCTTTCTGCAATACTTATCAATCATTGACCATATAGTAATTTGGAACAGGACTGATAAAGTAACAATATGTAGCTTAAACTTCTTTCGGTGTGCCCATGGCTAAAAATGGAGTGAGATTTTTCTTTTACATGTTGTTATAATTTCTCATTGTAACCCCCAATATTTTAGCCAATTTGACCATAACGCTTCCGAGAAGTTAGAAATTGATGAGTGTGTTAAAAATGAATGAACAAGGGGTATGAGTGGCCTAAAAATTAAAATTTTGAAATTAAAATTTCTATATTTTATAATGCTTCTATTTAAATAAATAGAAACATATGTTTGTGCGTTCAAATGAAAAAAAATTACTTATTTTTATATTTATGTTTATTTGTTGATTATCAAAAAAAAAAAGTATAAGGAACTCGAGCATAGCAAACTCGAGTTCCATATTACAAGGAACTCGAGCTTGGTAAGCTCGAGTATTGTGTTGCATGGAACTAGAGTTTACCAAGCTTGAGTTCCATGTGGCATTTTTTCAAAAAAAAAAAAATCCACGTCAACACAAGTTTTTTTTTTATGAAACTCAAATATTTAAAACTCGATTTACACAGCAAACTCGAGTTTCATGAACTCGAGTTTCAAAAAGTGGTATATTACTACTTATTTTGTAAACAGTGGTATGTTGCTAATAAGTTCCGCAAAAAGTGGTAAATGGCCAATTTGGCTGAGTTCAATGAGCACAATAGTGATAATAAAATGAAGGTTACAGTGGATGTGAAAAATAATGAGTTGAATGAAAATAATATTAAGAATGAAAAAGAGGAAACAAGAAAGGTAATGATAAAGTGGAGGACCTTTGTGTAGGAATGTTGTTTGGTTCCATTGATGATACCATGAAATATTATACAAGGTATGATAATAAAAAGGGTTTTGCAGTGACTAAAAGAACATCTAGAAGGGGAAATGATGGGGACGTGGAGTCTTTGACTGTAGCTTGTAATCATGTTGGAATTTGATGGGTGGATATTGAAATCCATGGAATTTGACCATAACCATGGATTAAGTCCAAGCAAAACCCGATTTTATAAATGCAATAGGGTATTAAAACCACATGTGAGAAGACAGCTTGAATTGAATGCTAAAGCTAGTATTAAAATGAACAAGAATTTCAATTCATTCGTGGTTGAGGCGGGGGGCATGAAAACTTGTCATTTCTAGAGAAAGATTGTAGAAACCACATGGATAAAGTCAAGCGCTTGGAGCTCGGGAAAGAAGATGTTGTAGCAATGAATAAGTACTTTTTAAAAATGCAAGCCGACAATTCTAACTTCTTTTACACAATGAATTTTATTGAAGATGGTCGATTAAAGAATGTATTTTGGGCAGACGCAAGAAATAGGGAAGCATTTAAAGAGTTTGGTGATGTGGTTACATTTGACACGACGTACTTGGTTAACAAATACAACATGCCATTTGCTCATTTTGTTGGAGTAAACCATCACAGACAGTCGATATTGCTAGGATGTGGATTAATTTCAGGTGAAGATACATATACATTTAGATGACTATTTGAGTCTTGGCTTATATGTATGTCTGGAGTTCCTCCTAGTGCAATAATTACAGATCAAGACAATGCCATGAAAGAAAGTAATAGAGATTGTTCTTCCAAAAGCACGACACCGATGGTGCTTGTGGCATATCTTGAAAAAGACACCTGAAAAATTTAAAGGGTACAAAGAATATAATTCAATCAAATTGTGTTTGAAAAATGTTGTTTATGATTCCTTAACAAAAGAAGAATTTGAAGAAAGGTGGGGTAGGTTCATTGAAAAATATCATCTTGAAAGCCATGAATGGTTACTTGAGTTATATAATGAAAGATATTGTTGGGTGCTTGCCTTTGTAGAGGATACATTATGGGCAGGAATGTCAACCACACAGCGAAGTGAAAGCATAAATGCATTCTTTGATGGGTATGTACATCATCAAGCAACTTTGAAAGAATTTGTAGAACAATATGATAAGGTTTTGACAAAAAACTATGGTAAATGAAAATATTGAAGATTTCAATTTATTTCAATCATGCATACCATGTTTTACTCATTATGATATGGAGAAACAATTTCAAAGGGCTTACCCAACATCAAAATACAAAGAGTTTCGAAGAGAGTTGCTAGGGAAGGTTTGTTGTAATTTTTCTTCATGTAAGGAAGATGGTGTCATTTCAGAATATGAAATACATGAAGATGGAGCATTTGGAGAAAATTCCTAGCATGCAACCTTCCTTGATTATTTTAATAAGGATACCAATGAAGTAAATTGTAATTGCCGGTTGTTTGAATTTAGAGGAATATTGTGTAGGCATCAAATTACGGTTCTCATTCACAGGAAGATTGATTAGGTACCAAACAAGTACATCTTGAAAAGATGGAGCAAAAATATCAAGAGGAGCCACACCAAAGTTCACATTAACTATGACAACTGGCTTGTCAAACCTGAAGCACAACACTTTGATAAAATGTACAAAGTCTTCAACTAATTTTACAATATCCACTTAATATTGTAACAACTAATTAACAAAAAAATCTAATAGACTAATTCTATGACTAATATAGACTCTTGTTACAAAGATATAGGGGCCGTTTGGTAGAGGAGTTTGAGTAAAATTATTTAAAATGATGCGGATAATGTGGTTTAAAAAGTGTTGTCAAAAATACGTATTTATAGTATTCATAAAGAGAAAAATGTGTTTGGTAATGTGTTTCAAATAGTATATTTTGGTGTTAGAAATATAAGTTGTGTGATTGGTATGTGTTTTTTTTTTTTTTTTAATTATTATTATTTTTTTAAAGCTGACAACAATACTATTTTGAATGAGATGCCACACAGCATTGACGCATGGGAGAGACGTTGCTAAGATACCATAGTGCACTGACGCGTGGCAGAGAAGAGACCATCTGCACAGACGTGTGGGAGAGAAGAGTGAGAGCTTATTGTCAGGTGGGCCCAGAGTGTTTCACTCTCTACGGTAATATGTCAAACACAAACTTAAACAACACTTGTTTTGATTCACTTACCAAACACATAGTTCAACATGGGGCCCACTTGTTTGGGTGTTTAAACAGCAAACAACGTTGCTGAAGTGTGCATACCAAACAGGGCCATACACTCTTGTTACAAAGAAACAGTAAGTATACAACACAATAGGTGACCAAAATATACATCAACACCTAAAATAAACAAATACATCAAATGATTGCAAATAGCAGCTTTGGCTACATTGCATTCCAATTTCCAAAGCAAGCACTTGAGCTTCCATGCTTTATGATATCCACTAGAGAAAGTACATTTTGAACAAAAACCCCACTTGAATTGGTGCTAATATTTGCAGCATTGCTTTCCAAAGCCAGAATTTGAGCTTTTATGCTTTAGGAGATCTACAAAATGAAGTACATTTTAGACAACATCATAATAGAATTTCTTCACACTCTAACCAATATTTTCCAACTAATTTCCAATATATCTAACTATATCATGTACATAAAAGCAATTAAAAACTACGAGAGGAAATAGATCCCAAGTGATAAGGGAATAGATCCTATAAACTGAATGTCTTCCAAATGCCTTAAAGGAAAATGATATTGGATTAGAGAAAAGAAACAAAATTTCTAAATAAATAACTACATGAAAAGGTCTTAGGTTCTAACCATTTAGATAATACAATTCACATAATGGAATAGTTATAACATAAGCAACTGACAGAGGAAAATGAATTTCTTCATCACACTCCATATGAACAATAGAGATTTCATGTTTGATGTGATTGAAGCACATGATATCTTATAGATGAGGCTCAAGTGGCACTAATTTTACAAGCAGCATGCAATCTATTATAAGCTCAATCACAAATGACAATAGGCGGGGATTAATGAGAATCACAACATATAGGATATCATCTAAATTGTATTTATTTATATACACATGCTTGGTGAATGAAATTGGTTTTCTTAGCTAACTTTAACTGGTTTGGTTTTCTCTCTAATACCTCAAGGTGGTCTCTGCATTCAGTGCAAGCAGTGGTTGATGCTGTAACTAATCTCCTAATTGATAAAACTAATAGAACCAAAACCAATGAAAACTCAAACCCAAGTCACACAACCTTCTAACCCAACCAAACCCAAGCACAAAACCCTTACCCATTCGATTCTAATTGAATTCAACTAATCCAATAGTTGTCTACCGCCTACACTCAATAATCCAATAGTTATCTACCATCTACACTCACTATTCTACCCAATCAAGTGCAACCAAGATCATGATCGTTGCCATTGAGGCTCTCTTGCCCACCATTACCAACAATCCCACTTGTGTCCAATTGTAAGTCTATTTTCCATCCATATCTTATTGTCTAAAAACTGAATCAAGGTAATGATAAACTAATGTCATTTCACAGAGGCCTCGATAGTATAGCTAGATTCTAAAAGGAGAAGACAAAAAATATAGATTTAAGAAATTCACAACACTCAAGCCAATTTGCTTTAACACAAATTACATTTTTTCCTCCTACAAGATGAGTGGAGGGCCCACTAATTGCATGTACAACTTACTAATAAAATAAAACTTACATCATTTAAATACAATCTATGAAACATTTGAATTTCTCATGGATTCATAATCACTATATACTGTTTTACAATGCATACACAACTCCAAAAGCAGGACCCAACTCACTTATAAATGAAAAGAGAAAGCTCATCAATTAGAAACATAAATCGGTATTATTGTTTTAAAAAGATTGAAGAGAAAAGCACACAAGACCCTCCAAGTGCATTGAAATTCCAGTTTGGAGGCTTCCAAAAACTATACCAACCCACATGTAAAAATCTAGAATAGCATTGCCAATTAATATAAAGGAATTAAACCCCATTTCAATGATCGAAGAGTGGAGTTGTGTTCCAACTTCAACATCAGCTGTATCTGCAAATACTCTAAGTACTGATAAGAATATTCCTTCACTAGGTTTCAAATCCAAAGAATGGAACTTGTGGAAAAGATCAATTGCTTCTCTTGCTTTTCCTTGTTGAGCGCAGCCTCCCATTAGGGCAGTCCAAGCCTGCGATTGTGGCTTGTCCACCTCCACCTCCAAAAATCCCTAATGAACATAGATCAATTCTCCACACTTCGCATAAAGATTTATCAATGTTGTCACAACAAAATTGTCAAATCCAAGTCCACGTTTGATGACAAGGGAATGCACTTGCATCCGAACCTTTGCCATTCAACTCTTTCTCATGGCTCATGCCTATAAATACTTCCATGAATCTCCTTACCAGCTATTGCATCACCTAATGAGAATACGAGCAAATAAAGCACCAACATATGTGTAATTATTGGGATCATAACCATCATTAACCATCAATTTGAAACAATTCAAGGGTTCGACAAGATTTCTTTCAGGCATTGTATCAAACACTTTGCAAGCATCATTTATACCTCAAGTTTCAATCCTCCCACCTCAAGCATCGATTTGATTTTTTTTTTTTTTTTTTTTAAATTGCATGTACAGGAAAACAAGAACAAAAAAACTTCTTTAAAAAAAACAGTTTTAAAATTTTAATGACATTTTTATGCAGAAAATAAATAAATAGAGAAGTCCAATTATTATTATTTTTTGTTGTGAATGCAGAGAAGTCTAGCTTTCTTTCAATGAGATTGAAAGGTTACAAAGCAAGAAACAACAAAATTACAATCACAACTCAGTAATTACAATAAGAAACAAAATTTGAGAAAGGTAGAGAGATGTGGGTCTCACTGTGTTGAGGAAGATAAAGAAGCGACGATGGGCAATGGTAGGGAGAATAAATTGAGTGCCTCTGCCTCTGCCTCTGCCTCTGCCCTCTGCCTCCAGTGTGTGAGAGCTAGATTCTTTCTTCTCCAAAACCCCTTTATTTCCCTCTTCACCGAAATATGCTGGTGTTTTGAATTTCATTTGATTTTTTTGTTTTCTTTTCCTAGTTAGATTATTTTAAGTTTTGTTTAGTGACTTGGCAGTGACAGGTAGGAAATGTTGCGAAAATATTGTAAAATTGTTGTGAACGTAGCATTTCTCTTAGAAAAAAAGTTAACACCCATTTATTTTGATGGAAATCTAAATAATAGTTTTATGTGTTTTCCTGTGTTTAGTAGTATCAGAAAAAAATAAGCCAAATAAAAACTACATTTGGTCAATGGAAAATTCTGTTAAAAATATATCTTATTTTAGAGATAATTTTCCATGAATTATTTCGAAAAACTACTCTATCTTGCACCATGTTAAATGAAAGAAGTTAAGAATCAATATGAAAACTATTGATAATAATTTTATCTCATTTTGAGTTCATTACCAAACATGAAAAAATGAAATAATTTTTCAAAAATATACTTTTTTAAAAATGACTCAATTTAAAAAAGAAAATTAATAGGGAAAATTACAGTAAACTCACCTATGGTTTGGCCCATTTTCACTTTGCCTATCCGTGATTTAAAACTTAACACTTTGCCCACTTGAGGTTACTTCTGTTTAGTCTCTGTTACCCACCTCTGTTATCACTATTAAAAAATACATTTTTTAGACGAAAACAAACATAAAACGAATCAAAAAATTAGGTTTTGAAATTAAAAATAAATGTATATGAACGTAACAAATAAAATTCCAAACAACTACAAATCAATGAAATGCCCACAGATTATGGAGAGAGTTTACATATTAAAACAAACACATAACACAACACAAGATCTCAGAGAGAGACACAGATCACAACACAAAAAGTAAGTTCCTCCATGGGTATGGGTTCGGTTTAGATCAAAAAGAGAGAGAAGAAAAGCTTGAGTAATGGGTTCAATGGTCCTGGTGAAGCTTCTGCCATGGAGATCGGTAGTGGATCGGTATGGTGGTCCTGGAGATCAATGGTAATGGGATTTGGTTATGGTGGTCTCCTCTGCCTCATCTGGTGAAAGTTGAATGTCACTAAGTTCTTGAATAAAGCCTCCATCATAGTAAAGGCAAGATAATCTTCTCAACAACAAGTTAAGCCGATTAGAACTCAACACCAAATCAAATCCACCAAAAAAGAAACCAAAGAAGAAAGAGTGGTGATTCAATCTCAAAACAATTATTCATTTCATCTGGGTTATGGGTTTTTTCTAAAAAAAACCTTTAACTTCAATCTAGGTTCTCCAAATTTCCATATATTCCTTACAAAAAAAAAAAAAAAAAAAAAAAAAGGAGAAAGAAAGAAGCAAAATTAGATGAACCCACAACCAAACCACAAAAAAATGAAACCCATGAAGTAAGAACGAAGGCATCACAGTGATCTAGACCTTCGGCAGGGATTCCTCGCAAAAACAATGGTGTCGATCTAGGCTTAAAGGAATTAATATTCTCTGTTGTGGTTGATCTGGACTTTCATTGTGGTGGTTGATCGCCCTCCTTATCTCCAAAATCGAAGCGAGAGAGAGAGCAGAGAGATGAGAGAGAAATTGTTGTAGAAGAACAAGTGAGAGGAAAGAGAAAGGGAGAGCAGGTAAATATGATATTTATGGTGGTTGACTTAGGTTTGATTTTTCTGGGTGTATGTTCTTCATGTTTATGAATTGAGGGTGTGATGCCCCAATTTGATTGATTGTGTAATGTGTGTGGGTGTGTGATAAGTCCCACATCGGGTATTTACTGGGTTGAAATAGGCTTCATTAACAACTACACGGAACTTCAATTGTGACTAGTCCTTTTGAGGTATAGTGCAATGTGGCTAGCGCTTTTCCTTGGGTTGTTACATATGGTATCAGAGTCGGCCTAATAAGAGCATTCGCATCAGGTTTCTTCAAACTATTCTATTTTACCATCTCAAAACCTACTTTATCATTTATACCATACCATTTTACATCACTCTTAAAATCCCAACTTTTGTTTTCCTATTCTACTCATTAAAATAATATTTCTACACAATAAAATAATATAATTTATACTACCCAATAAATTACCCACACAGCCCACTGCCACCACCACCACCATCAAGCCAAACCCAACCCAACCCATCACCACACCACCACCATCAACCTAACCAAAATTAAAACTCTTATCCAACCAACACCATCAACATAACCAAAACCACCACCATCAACCCACTACCCACACCACAATCAAATTACCCACCACCAACCCACAAAAACCACAACCACCAAACTAAGGAGCAAAGAAATCAGGCCACCCACATAGTCCACTACCACCACCACCACCAAGCCAAACCCAACCCAACCCACCATCACCACCATCAACCCAACCAAAATTAAAACTCTCATCCAACCACCACCATCAACACAACCAAAACCACCACCACTATCAACCCACATCCAACTCTGGACTCGCCAACAGAAACCCATAAACATTGACCTCGCCGTGACCCACGTCGATCTCCGTGACCCACACCGATCTCCACCAAACCCACAACCCACTTCAACCACGACCTAAACACCGAACCCAACCACGACCAATGACCCAAACATCGGACCCAACCACGACCTAACCACCGGACCTAACCACGACCAACGACCCAAACACTGGACCCAACCACAACCCACAACCCACTTCAGCCATACCCACCTATTCCTTTAAGCACCGGTCACAGACCAAAAAAAAAAATCCATAGAACCCGCCAAATCGCAGCCCACCAAAAAAAATGAATCACTGTGATGTGTGATGTTGATGTTGGGAGGAGGATGGTGTTTGGGTTTCAAGAGAGGAGAGAGCAGATGAGAAAGAGATAAGGAAGAGAGAGAAGAGAACAGAAATAATGAGAGAGAGGAGAGAGACATTTGCATCAGGTGAGAATGAAAAATGCTAAATGAAGCTTAGATATGGGATTTGCAATTCTAGGTGCTGATGCTCTAACCCTATGTAGGCTCAGAGACACTACCCCACAAAGTGGGGCCTAACGAGGACGTTAGGAATTTAAGTGGGGGAGATTGTAATGCCTCAATTTGATTGATTGTGTGATGAGTCCCACATCGGGTATTTACTGAGTTGAACTAGGCTTTATTAATAACAGCACGGAGCTTCAATTGTGACTAGTCCTTTTGAGGTATAGCGCAATGTGGCTAGCGCTTTTCCTTGGGTTGTTACATATGGTATGAGAGCCGGCCTGATAAGAGCATTCACTTCAGGTTTCTTCAAATTATTCTATTTTACCATCTTAAGACCTACTTTATCATTTATACCATATAATTTTACATCACTCTTAACATCCCAACTTTTATTTTCCTATTCTACTCATTAAAATAATATTTCTACACAATAAAATAATATAATTTATACTACCCAATAAATTACCCACACAGCCCACTGCCACCACCACCACCATCAAGCCAAACCCAACCCAACCCATCACCATACCACCACCATCAACCTAACCAAAATTAAAACTCTTATCCAACCAACACCATCAACATAACCAAAACCACCACCATCAACCCACTACCCACACCACAATCAAATTACCCACCACCAACCCACAAAAACCACAACCACCAAACTAAGGAGCAAAGAAATCCGGCCACCCACATAGTCCACTACCACCACCACCACCAAGCCAAACCCAACCCAACCCACCATCACCACCATCAACCCAACCAAAATTAAAACTCTCATCCAACCACCACCATCAACACAACCAAAACCACCACCATCAACTCACAACCAACATTGGACTTGCCAACAGAAACCTAGAAACATTGACCTCACCGTGACCCACGCTGATCTCCACCAAACTCACAACCCACTTCAGCCACGACCCAAACATCGGACCCAACCACAACCTACAACCCACTTCAGCCATACCCACCTATTCCTTTAAGTACTGGTCATAGGCTACAAAAAAAAAAAAAAAATCCACAGAACTCGTCGGATCGCAATCCACCAGAAAAAATGAATCACTATGATGTTGATGTTGAGAGGAGGATGGTGTTTAGGTCTGAAGAGAGGAGAGAGTAGATGAGAAAGAGAGAAGGAAGAGAGAGAAGAGAACAAAAATAATGAGAGAGAAGAGAGAGACATTTCGCATTAGGTGAGAATAAAATATATATATATATATATATTTTTACAATAGTGCTACAGAGTAATTCTACCTTTAGAATTGCACTGTAGCAGTATTGCAAATTTTTTTGCAATATTTGGTATATAGCATTCCGGATGTCGGAGGTTTTTGAGGGAAAATGCTAAATAAAGCTTAGATATGGCATTTGCAATTCTAGGTGCTGATGCTCTAACTCCATGTAGACTCAGAGACACTAACCCACAAAGTGGGCCCTAACGAGGATGTTAGGAATTTAAGTGGCGGAGATTTTGATACCCCAATTTGATTGATTGTGTGATGTGTGTGGGTGTGTGATGAGTCCCACATCGGGTATTTACTGGGTTGAACTGGTCTTTATTAACAACTGCAAGGAGCTTCAATTGTGACTAGTTTTTTTAAGGTATAGCGCAGATGTGGCTAGCGCTAAAAAGACTTATTTATCTCTCATTTTTAATAGAAATGAACCAAACTACAAATGAGTTTACTGTAATTTCCCCAAATTAATATCAAAATTTGATTGAGAACTTACCATTGTGGTTGAAAATCTACACCTTGTTTATTTAAATTTTAAACTTTCCGTGCTCGGGATAAAATTGGATTTATGGGTAAAAAGCAAAACCTAATAAAAGGACAGCATATAAACGTAAATGACGAAAGTGCCCTTCCATATCCGAACAAATTCAAGAACCCTCGTTTCATTTCATTTGGGTATGAAACTGGCGGGAAAATCCATCCACGCAAAAATCAAAACCCTACTACTCATTTGCTCCAAATCAAACTCCGAAGTTTCAAGGCGGAAACGATGTCCGGCGGCGGGCGCGGCGGCATGAAGGTGCTGCACGTGGCGGAGAAGCCGTCGGTGGCGAAGTCTGTGGCCACCATTCTGTCTCGGAACAATGGGGGCCTGAGAACCAGGGAGGGTCGGTCGCGATACAACAAGATATTCGAGTTCAGTTACTCCATCAATGGTCGCCCCTGTCACATGCTCGTCACTTCCGTCACTGGTCACCTCATGGAGCTCGAATTCCAAGACCGATATCGCAAATGGCACTCCTGTGACCCCGCCGATCTCTTCCACGCTCCCGTCCACAAATTCGTCCCCGAGGTCTCTCTCTCTCTTTCTCTATAAGCATATGTGTGTTGTTAAAATAATGGCTAAATGATTAAATTCTTCGTTTCCTATTCGATAACACTAGGGATAAGCCTAATTTTACACCCAACTGATGTATCAAGTTGTGATTGGTGCGTAATAAAAATGGTGTCTAAGACCACCCTTTGCCACAACTCTGACGCGGCAAACTGTGAGTTATGGAAAATGGTGCGGTCCTAGAATTACTCGATATTGTTTCCATCATAAGTTGACAACTCAACTAGGTGTGAAATTGGGGGTGTGTTTTATCATGGTATCAAAATAGGTGTATTGGGTTTTTGTTTCTGCTCTATCTTTTATTTAAATAAAAAGAAAAAGAAAAAATCCAAACTCCACGGGTTAAAATAATGGTTCCATTTGGTAACACCTTATCAAAGGTCACTTTTTCAAATTCGTTCCTAAGGTCTCTATGTATATTGGTGTTTTATCAGAATAATAGTTAGGTCTCTATGTATATTGGTGTTTTATTAGAATAATAGTTAAATGATAAAATTCGTCTTTACCTATTACTCAATAGTATATCATGGTATCATGATAGGTGCTTTGGGTTTTGTCTATGCTCTACCTCCTATTTAAAAAGTAAAAAAAATTCCAAATTCCGCATAAGTTGGTTTAGGACATGTGAGGGCCAGTGTTAAAACAATTGTTAAATGAAATTCATTATTTTTGTCATTCCTTTGTTAGCCGGTAGTTTATCATGGTATCATAACAGGTGTTCCAAATACCAAGTGTTGGTCCGGGTCGTATGAGGGACGTTGTTAATATACTGGTTAAATAATTAAATTCATTATTTCCTGTTAGCTTAAGCCATTGGGAAAAGTGGTAGTTTATCATGTGTGAGGTAGTGATTGAAATGAGGTGTTTGACTAAAAGGTTAATTGGATGTTGTAGAAAAAGTTGCTTGGTTGTGTACTTGTTTAGTAAACTTTTTGTAATTATAATAAGGTGGACACAACAAAGTATAATTTACGCATGGAAGCAAAAGCAAAAGCGCAAATTGCTAGATATTCATGTGAATTAATAACTGACCGACCTGTCTCTTTCTTGTTTTTGTTTTTTCTAATTTAGGATAAGTTGGATATCAAGAGGACATTGGAAGAGGAAGCTAGATGGTGCCAGTGGCTTGTATTGTGGCTAGATTGTGATAGAGAAGGAGAAAATATCGCATTTGAAGTGATAGAAGTTTGCACGGCAGTAAATCCTCGTCTTACCATCAAGAGGGCTCACTTTTCTGCTTTAATTGACAGGTCCTAAAGGTTATAATATTCTGTCGGTTCTTAATATCTTCTTGTCTTTACTTTCATGATCTTGATTGATTCCAGGGAAATCCATGAAGCAGTGCAACGTCTTGTTGAGCCGAATAAATATTTTGCTGATGCAGTGGATGCTAGGCAAGTGAGTACTTTCTCTAACCAATGTGGAACTCTACTTGTTTATTTATGATTACTGTGAACTCAATTGATAAGTTTCCCTAATAGCTGTATGCTTGTATGAATCGAAAAGATTGTTTTTATTTGTTAATTCAATTCCTAGTTATTTGGCACCATGCTTTTAGACCTCTTATCTACTATATTGCTGTTAGCTCAAGAAGTGTGTTAGTCCTTCTATCACTGTTGTTTTTGGCAGTTGTATCTCCTTCTAAGTTGGAATGAAATTCTCTCTTTTATTTGTTTGCAGGAAATAGATCTTCGGATCGGTGCTTCTTTCACTAGGTTTCAGACTATGCTGTTGAAAGATGCATTTGTTATTGATTTTACTGCAGATGACAGAAATCTTGTTCTAAGTTATGGTCCTTGTCAGGTATGGTTGCTATTGAAAAATAAAATGTAAATGATTTTCTGCTTAAAAGTGGGATGCATCTCTCCTGCATTTGTCATTTTTCCTCATCCTTAAGTGCAGTTCCCTACACTTGGCTTTGTTGTGGAAAGATATTGGGAAATACAAGCACACGAGCCAGAAGAATTTTGGACCATCAACTGTTCTCACAAATCGGATGAAGGCATTGCTACCTTCAATTGGATGTAAATCAAGAGGCCTTAGAGATTACATATTTATTTTTGAAGTTTAGTTTCCATAGAGTTGAAATTGAGCATATCTTATTTTGCAGGCGCGGTCATCTGTTTGATTACACATGTGCTGTTATAATTTATGAGATGTGTGTTCAGGAGCCAATTGCAACTGTGAGTTATAATGAAAATATGTAACTTGAGCGTAATGCTAACTTCATGGTATAGATATTTCTGAAATTTGGGTTTTTTCTTATTTAACTGCAATTTAGGTTACAAAGGTTAGACAACAGGAGAAATTGAAGTATCCTCCTTATCCTTTAAATACCATTGAGCTTGAAAAACGTGCTTCACGATTCTTTCGGATGAGTTCTGAACACACTATGAAGGTGAGCTGTATACGTCTGTTGTATTGGTGACACTTTGGCATCCTTTTCCAATTGATTGCTACTTAATTAGAGACAACATTTAACATGAAATCAAAGTAACTGGGAATGATCATGGAAAGGTTCAATTCCTACAAAAGTAGTTTATTTATGGAAGTTTTTATCTACTTTTTGTAGAAAAATAATGGGGAAATGTGTGTATATTTGTAGTTGCAAAGTCAAGTGTAGGTCACTGGCATTGCGTGGTCTTCTTTATAAGGAGAACCAAGGTTCAAATCCTCCCTCCCCGCTTGTTGTAACAATTGAATTATCAAAAAAAATTTGTAGTTGCCAAAAAAAAAAAAAAAAAAAAGAATTTGAAGTCATGGAGTACAGTTAAAGAGGCTTTTTTATATCCACTTTATATGATACAATATGGGGAAGTGTGTGTAGGTGTGTTTGCAGGCCTGGTCTATCTGTTTTGTGAAAGAATACGATTTTCAACCCTGCAGAAATCTCATTTCTTATATTAGGACTCATTGTTGGCTGCATAATGCTGTGTTTCTACTCTTTCTGAAGGTTCTCTAAAAGATCCATTCATCCAACTAATGTAAATCTTCATTCCAAATATGCAATTCCTTGTCATTTCTTTGCTCCCTTTTCTTAGAGCTTCAAATTTAAAATTCCATCCTCTTTGCACAATTGCAATTATGGTTATTTGCGGTGAATGAATAAATTATTTTAGATGGCTCTCCTTGATCATCTATTTGAGCTACTTCTTAAGAAGTTTTTGGGACATACAAAATTGGCAGTTTGAAAGGTATGCCTATTTTAGATCTGTCTGATATCATTATCACTCTTTTTTTTGCCTTTACCAAAGAAAATATATGAAAGAAAGTTCCTTGTTTTCCCAAAATACTCTAGCAATTGTGTTTTTAAAAGCTTTTGTTCTTATACTATGCTCATTATGACCATTCACATTGTTATATTGGTTGGATCTTTAACATACATCTCAGCCTGAAACTCAAGTCAATTTATTGTTTATAGGTTGCGGAAGATTTATATCAAGCAGGTTTCATCAGCTATCCTCGTACAGAGACTGATAGCTTTTCTCAGAGAACTGATCTGCATGTTGGTAACTTTGTTGGCATTGCATTTCCGCTAAATTCCTTCTACTCTCCAAATATTATAGCAGCTTTTCACTAAGTTTGATGCTGTCTTTATCCTTTTGTTGGTCATCATCTCTTTTGTCATTTGTTTCCATTGGCTTTTGGTGATTTAATTGGCCCATATGACTACGAGATAAATTTCATGTAGGCAATTGTGCAAGAACAGCAAAGGCATCCTGTATGGGGACCATATGCACAGCAGTTGTTGGAACCTGGGTCAGGACTTTGGAGAAACCCTGGTAATGGTGGACATGATGACAAGGCCCATCCACCCATTCATCCAACAAAATTTTCTTCTGGAGAGTCTGGATGGAGTCAAGATCACCATGTAAGCATGTCGCCATCTTAATTGGCATTTAACTGCTAACTGAATGCTTTTGAAATGTATTTTTGTGGTGTTGAGTCAAGAAGCATGCTTTACTAATTCTTTTGAATTTTAAATTACTTTCATTTGGTGACAGAGACTGTATGAGCTGGTTGTTCGCCATTTCCTGGCATGTGTCTCCCAGCCAGCAGTAGGGGCTGAAACTAATGTTGAAATCGACATTGCTGGTGAATTATTTTCTGCATCAGGGAGAGCGATACTAGCTGTGAGTTATGTCCAAAAGTCAAAAAAGATATCTATCTATCTATCTATCTATATATATATATATATATATATATATAAAACCGAATATGGTTGACTTTTAGTTGACTTTATAATATTTTGCCACCTAAGTTTTTGAGGCCTCGCAATTTTACAATCATTATTATAATATATATTTTTTAATTGAATTTAGATTCTATTCTATATTTAAATCCTCCATTAGAATATTGACACGTCATATTTTCTTTAAATGGTAGAATTGATAGTTCCATATACAAATACAATTATAATAATTCCTATTAATAACTACGATAATTATCAATTTTA
The DNA here is from genome assembly GCA_028535165.1 of Quercus tomentella. Classification (NCBI taxonomy): domain Eukaryota; kingdom Viridiplantae; phylum Streptophyta; class Magnoliopsida; order Fagales; family Fagaceae; genus Quercus; species Quercus tomentella. The sequence continues at coordinate 19,036,817 of JAPQVY010000122.1, read as the reverse complement.
TATTTAAGGCAAATAAATAAAAGAAAATTTTACATTTTGTTAAACTTTCCTGTGCATTGCACAGGTTACAGACTAGTGTATGTGCGTGTATATATATATCTTGATGGCTTAGTGTTGGGTGTGCTTGAATGGTATTTTGGGAAATTGTAATCAATGCCTGAAATAGGTTATGGTTGTATCTTTGAGAAGTTTTTGCATCTCTAATGGTTCAAGAAATATGTGTCAGTTGAAGTTATTAAGTAGTTGTTCTATATGATGGCAATCATTGCCCCATTCTTTAATGAGCTTTAGAGTTCAACCATTATTAAAGACTCAGATGCAAACCAATGAAATGTCACCATTTATTGAGCATTAAGTATATTACAAAATAATGAAATTTCACCATTTTTTATACTTTGGTTTATTTTGGAGGATTGTTAATTCACAAATAATAGCAGTTGTTCTCACTAACTTTATTTGTATTAATAGTATACAATTGATCGGGAATCAGCCTCTCGAAAAAATAATAATTGTTAGACTTATGGTTAAGTGATTAAATTCACAATTTCCTAACAGCTTAAGCTTTTGGGACAATCGGTAATTTAACATGGTATCAGAGCAAGAGATCCTGAGTTCGATCTCTGACTTTACTCTACCTCCCATTTAAAATGTTAAATTCCCATTTGTTGGGCCCTCACTTATTAAGGGGAAGTTTAGGCCCACAAGTGAGGGGGAGTGTTAGACTTATGGATAAGTGATTAAATTCACCATTTCCTAACAGCTTAAGTTTTTGGGACAATCGGTAATTTAACAATGATAAAATTTTGTAGTTGCTTACCAATTACCGTGGATGAAATTTTATTTTTATGAGAGCAGCTTGAGATAGGAATTGGTGAATTTCTTTTTGAGTTGCTGTACTCAGTGAAGGTTAGGAAGGAGAAGAGTAGATAATGTATTGGAAGTTGAAACAAAGTAGTCTATAGATGGTTGATCTTATTATGTGACTTTGAGAGGGCCTAAAAGTGCAGCATCCTTTTGGAATACCATTTTATGGTCCATGGCACCCCTGAAAGTAGCCTTTTCCCCCTTTTTGAACAGCTGCTTTAGGGAAAATTCTTGTGGTAGATGGTTTGATTACGAGGAAGCATATTATTATGGATTGTTGTTTGCACAAGAGTAATGATGGCATGGTAGATCATCTCTTCTATCACTTCATTGTCCAAATGCAATCGATTTGTGATCTCTAGTATTTTAGAGTAGTTTTTGAAAATCCAAACCAAAGAACGCCTCAGGGTGTTTAGGGGCTGTATGAACAATATCAAGAGAAAGAAAAGAAGAGACGAGAGAAGGGAAAGGGAGAAAATAACAAAAGAAGGCCAACATGCCTCAATGCTTAAAGCACACTATTTTATTAATCAACTCTACCTCTCTGAGTACATTGAACTCAAATACAATTAGGGGCTCTGATTATATTTATAAAAGAGGGACTCTTTCTTTTATCAGTACTAGGACTTTTAGTTTGGCTAATAAACTAAAAACATAATAAAAGATTAACTTGGACTCAAAGAAATTAAAACCGAAGATACTTAGGATCTTTCAAAAAATTCTGTACTCAACTACCAAGAGCATTGTAGCCTAACTAACACTTCTTGGTGTTTTCCAACCTAGACATCTAGAATTCAAATCCCCCCTCCCCCACGACCTATAGCATTTGATGGAAGGCACTTTCCATCGTATGAAGGCCTAACAATCAAAGTATCAAAAAGAAGAAGAAAATTCTAGACTCAACCAAACTACCAAAATTCCCTTAATTTGTAGGAATGGTGGAAATTACAGATTTGCCCCTGAGTACAAAATTTACCATAACTTATAGAATAATAACTCAAAGAAAAAACTGTTGACCCTAAAACACATATGACTACTCCATTAAAACCATGTGCCTTTTACTTCAATTGGACTTCATGCGTGGTTCCCATAAAATAAATCTTGAATAGACGAATTTGCGAAATAGTAACAAATCAATCTTGCATGGCTGCATCATTGTTTCAATTCATTTTGAATTCACATTTTGACTTGGGGTTTTACGCAATGTATTTTTGTATTTGATTTCCTGCAATCTGTTTCTGTTTCTCTGTGATATATATAAATTTTTTTTTCAAATTCAGTCTGTTCATCATCGTGAACATGGTGTACTTTTTTATTAATGAAAATATCTATTACCTATCAAAAAAAAAAAAGAAAGCTCAAAAGATAATTAATAGAAAGAATAAAATTGGTGTTGATCAAAGATGGAACTCTAGTTGCTAACTGCTTAACAGCTTTATGCTAAGGTAGAATTTAATATCCTGTTTGTGATTGATAAACACTTAAAAGAAAAAAATTGATGACACTCTAATTTGGGAAGCTGAGTCTTTGGGACCCATGATCTTTCTTGGATGTATCGATCTCAATATTTTACTTGAATGGACAGAGAACCGGCTTCTATTTTAATTAGGAATTAAAATGAAATTACTATTTTAAAGCCTTCTCCCCCCCCACCCCCCCCCCCCCCCCCCCCCCCCCCTTCCTAAACGGATGGGTTTTGGGATTAATGATGATGATTTTGTATTTGACTTGATTGCTTCTTGTTTGACCAGAAAAACTACTTAGATGTTTACCGCTTTGAGTCTTGGGGAAGTTCAACGATCCCAACATATGTCTCTGGACAACAGGTTTGCTATTGATCATCTCATCATGAGCTGCGTTTAAGTTTTTCCAATTGCATATTGATTGTTGTATTTTTTTTACTCCATATTTGATCTGTTCTATCACTTCTTTCCCCTCCCACTTCTTACGTTTATCAGTTTGATGGAATTTTCAGCTAGCATATAACTCTCTAGAATAAATTATCAAAAAAAAAAAATCCCTAGAACCCTTTTTGCTCTTAGATATGTCCTTCGTTTTGTGATATAGTTGAAATGCTAAAATGTGCTCAGCCCAGGCAACTTCTTAGAAATTTTTGTACTAAAGAGATTAAAATATTGACAAAGGTTTTAGCTAACTCATGGTAGAAATCGGTGTTGTTAAAAGCGTGCTTAAGCACAAAGCACACAGGCCTTGGGGCTTTTTCCCTCTAAAGCGAGGCGCCCTCTTAAAAGCTCGCCTTCAGCACGCTTTTTAGAACTTTTTTATTAAGCGCAAAGTCCGCTTTTTTGAGCATTTTGTAAATTTAAAAAAAAAAAAAATCCTGATTTGATTTTTAGCTATTAGATCTAAATATGTTTGATATAAGTCATTGATTTAATATATAAAAACTAATAGTATGGTGCTACCATACACCTAAGCTTACCTCTTTAGATATTTTAGACCTTTTGGACCACAACCACTCAAACAAACACTCAAGTCAAGCAACAGGTTCAAGTTCTAGTTCACAACATGCTCCTCATGATGGAGATGAAGATGATGAGGAAAATAATGAGGGCTACAAATCTTGTGATGACAATGATGATGGTCCCTTGCTTAATGGGGATGATGATTATGTAGATTAGGATTGCATTGCATATTTGCATTGATTTTGTTAGGCAATGATATTTTGTTAGGCAAAGATAACATTACTTAACATTCTAGTACTTTTTGGACTTTGCCTTTTTTGTTCTATACTTCTATTTTGATTCAACCATGTTTTGTAATCATGGCCATCAAATATCATGGTTGCATATATTTTGTAAAGCACAAGAGAATTATATAAATGTTATATAAAATGTTTTATTGTAATTTATATGATTAATTGATCACTTGATTGTTGTATTGACCATTAATCGATTTTTTTTTAATTTATTAATTTTTTTTTAAATTTGCACTTAGGAGGCCTTTGCGCTTAAGTGCGCTTAGTGCTTTTAACAACAATGGTAGAAATGAAGAAATAATGCAGTTCACATTATACAAGATACCATTAGTTAACTTGATAGTTTGTCTGAGTTTGTTTAGAACTGTGATGTTGTCCTTTTTCACATGCCATCTTTTCTTGTGATTACCATTTCATTTTGATATACCTCTAAGGATGTATCATCAATGATCCTCCGTTGGCTCTTTCCCATGATTTGTAAATCTTTTCAATAAAAGGAATTGAAAGAGTAAATTTTTTTAATTTGCATGATGGCATAATGTATGTTAAAATATGTTGTGGATTTTGATGTTGAGACTCTTGGGGTGGGGAGGGTGGAAAGGGGGGGGGGGGGGGGGGGGAGTTCAGTTTGTATTTTTGGAGATCATTTCTGAAAGTGATTATTTTTTGTGCTCTTCTTTAAGGGCCTTCTTTCTTTATTCTCTCTCCATACAAACAAATATGCATATGTGATTATCTATACTACTATTTAAGAGGCTTTTCCTGTTTGTATTCCTACTTTTTAATGCCCAAAATACCCTCAAATTCACTTGTTTAGAAAGTTTAAATAGTAGGGTTAGACATGTAAAATTAATATTTTTTTGATAGGTAATAAGAATAATATTAATCAAGATGAAAAAAATGAAGAAAACAAATACAAGGTGTTCATGATGGTGAACATAAGAAAAAGCAACAAACAACAAGGGAAAAAACTTAAGGTGCAATTCTTAGAGAAGAAAGAAACTCAATGATAGAAGAACAATTCGAGGAGCCCCAACACCTAGACCAATCAAAAAGAGTCTTTTGGCATAGAGCTTGTAATTGAACCAGTGATTTCTCAGTAGCCTCAAAAGAGCACCGATTTCTTTCCGTCCAAACAATCCACATCTAACAGCTAGGAACCAAATTCCATATGTCTGAATTAATTTTAAAACTACTAAATTTTAGATAAATTTAAAAAAACAGTTTACCAGTACAAGTTTTTTCTTTTCTTAAAGGATGTCTCATCCCTCAGACCTCTTCCATGAATAAGGGGGTAATCCTCGTAAAATGAAGGGTAATACTAGTAGGATGAGCAAGTCTTTCGAGCAGCCAGATGAATTCATGAAGCTTCAAAATCATAGTCTAAAACTGAAACTTTGATTCTCTCGTCTAAAGTTTATGAGAACTTGTTCCAGTTGTTTATGTATTTTTCTGTGGCTACTGTATATAGTTTTTCCAATGTCCACTGAATAAGACCACACAGATTTTATCATACAATTTTATTTCTGAACCTTGAGGGTTAAACTTTGCTTTAACTTGTTTTATGTATCTTGAAATTTATTACATGTATACTGGTTATTTTACAGTTTGTACCGACATCATTGACCCTAGATTCAGGAGTTACTAGACCGCCACCACTTCTGAGTGAAGCTGATCTGCTTAGTTGTATGGACAAGGTGAGGAAAATAGATACTTAATCTGCATTGATTCTGGTATGGACTCCTTATTGTCTGAAATTTGGATGATCTATTATCTAGTTAATCAGACAGTGATAATTGTCACTAAATTATGGCTCTCCTTTTGCCCTTTTTTTTTGGATGTAGGAGGGCATTGGTACAGATGCGACGATGCATGATCACATAAAAAAGCTGCTTGATCGGTTTTATGCGACTAAGGACTCGAACATGCGTTTCTCTCCAACTAATCTTGTAACTTCAGAGGCTCAAACTCTTTATGATATATTATTTGCTGTCTTGTCTAATAATTTTTTTTTTCTTTTTTTGATAAGTAATGAAACTTTTTATTAAAATATCAAAAAAAGAGACAACCAAGTATATAGGAAGTATACACTAGGGACAAGAACAATCAAATACACAAATTACTAGCATCCATCAAAGAAAAAATCGAAAAAATAGATTGACTGCCTCCTACTACAGACAACCAATCCAATAAAGTTTTGAAGAAGAAAAATTTAAGTTCAGGAATTGTCCTTTCAGAATCCTCAAAGCTCTGGTTATTTCTTTCCCACCAAATGCACCACATCAAGTAATGAGGAACAGCCAATCATATACACCATTCTGATGTCACCTAAATTTCCCTTGCCAACAAGCTAAAAGTTCAACCACTGTCTTCGGCATTACGCAATGAATACCAAACAATCTCTTAGGATCATCTGCTTAGGTTTCCTAATTCATTTATTGGTTCTTTGTATGGGGAAAAAAATTGAAGTAGCTATAGGTTTAGTATGGGTTTAGAATGGGATGTAGACTTTAGGAATGAAATAGTTGTCAAGCTGTCTATAGTTTTCCAAGAAAGTAAATCTAACAGCCATTTTTGCAATTTAGCCTCTGTTTGTTTCGTTATAAAATGTTTTTCGACATGAAGTGTTTTTAGCATAAACATTTCTCTAGGTGTATGGTTGCATTCTTGAAAATGCTTCGAAAAACATTTTCAGGTGTTTGCCCTACGCAAAATGAAAAAAAATCTCACATCTCACAACCCAATCCACAAATCTCACAACCCACTAGAGACGCACCAACCAACAAAATCCACCATATCAATGCACAACCTACCAGATCAGAGAAGCCTAGAGACCACAAGAAAACCCAGCCACCAACGCATGCAGCAGAGATAGATCCCCATTGCGAGTCCCGACGATATTGATAGTGCCGTGAAAGGCCCTAGGCATGTCGGAGATTTCGTCTAATAGAACCTCACTGTGACATCAATAGTGTTGAGAAACTTAGAGATCCATGCATTCTGGAGACTTTGTTGCCTGTCGCCCAGGGATGGCAACGGGGCAGAGTGGGGCCAGATTATGGGTGCTTCACTCCTACCCTGTAGGGTAGTTGCCCTGCCTGCCCCTCAAGAAGCCTCCCCATGTTAACCCACCCCACCCACACGGCCACACCTATTATAATAGTATAAAATTATACTTGCAATTATATTGATCACACCAAATCAAACTATTTTTCACTTTGCAACTAAATAATAAACTAAAGTAATTACCAAGACAGTAAAAAAAAGTCTTCATATCCAAGCATTTTGATACTTAATAATAAAAGTTAGTAAGGATCTTAGGGTTGAAATATGAATAAAACAAAGGGCCATTTGTAAATATATGGGGGAAACCTAAATCTATCCTTGTCCTGCCCCAGGGTGTAGGGTGAAAATGTCTCCCCATCCCCGCCCTTCCATTTTTGTGGGGTAGGGAAAATTGTGCCGGGGGGAGTAAATTGCCACCCCTAGTGGCCCTTATCATCGCTCGCAAGTTGAAGCCCCGATGGTCTGTGTGAGAAAGAGATAAAAGAGTGAGAAATATAATTCAGCTGCTTGGGATTGATTGGGTCATGCCAGGTTCGGTTACAGACTTACTTTGTTGTTGGCACCATTGGCTTGGGAAATATAATTCTGATATTTGGAACTTGGTACTTGGCTGTTTGATGTGGACTATTTGGACTGAACATAATTGGCGTTCTTTTGAGGATATCGAGAAATCAATGGCCCAATTGTTAGATTTGTGCAAGCGGACTCTCTTCAATTGGTCTTGGTGTTAGGGTCTTTCGGATTGTTCTACTATTTTTAATTTTCTTTTGTTTCTTAGAATAGGATTTTGATTCCTTTTTTTCCTTTGTTGCTATTTTGTTCTTTGTTCACTACCGTGAACTCTATGTATCTTTTATTCTTTTCTCTTAATAATATTACTTTCTTACCTATCAAAAAAAAGATAAAAGAGGGAAGGGGTGGGGGGGTGTGCATGTGTGGATTTGGAAAATGTTTTACAAAAATTATTTTGGCATAAAACGTTTTACAACTTTTATCCATTGTGTTTTTATGGTCAACCGAAAATATTTTCAGTTTGACCAAGGTTTTATAACGATCAAATACCTGAATATGCTGACAGTGTTTTCCGGAAGACATTTTACAACAAATGCAGCCTTAGTTCCTGTCCTCAATATAGTTTATTTTGTTAGAATTATGATTAAATTATTAAATTCACCATTTACTAACAACTTAAGTTTATGGAATAATAAGTAATTTAGCATGGTATTAGAGTAAGAGATCTTAAGTTTGATCTTTGTCTTCACTTGACCTCCCATTTAAAATGTTAAAAATGCCACGTGTTGGGCTCCACTTTATTAAGGGGGAGTTTAGGTCCACACATGAGGAGGTGTTAGAATAATGATTAAATTCATCGTCTCCTAACAACTTAAGCTTTTGGGAATTGATTGATCGTGGTTGGTGCGAATTGATGTTATTAGAGAGATTTGATGGCTATTTGGATTTTTTATTTTCATATTTGATGTAATCTCATTATGATTTAATTTTTTTTCCATGTTTGATGTAATTTGGGAAGTCTGTTTAAAGGACCCAATGCTATTGTAAGCAGTTGAAACTGGATTTATAAATTTGGGCTGAGAGTTTTCTTCTAGTACTTGGTGCTATTTCCAAGCAGGCTCACATATTGATTCCTGGTTTCCTATTATGTTTGGTGCTGATTCCAAGCAGTCCTAGGTGCCCATGCTTGGGTTCAATTTAATTTTTTGTTTTATTTGCTTGATGCTGACATTAAGCAAACCCTAAGTGCTGATTCCTACGTCCTATCCCTTTCTTTTGTTCTTGTTTAGTTTCCCAAATAAAGTCCCTCCCTTGTCTATTGTCCTGCATCACATTGGCCATGGGTTTTCTCTGTTCTGGCCACACAGCTTCAGTGGGGCTTCAAACTAGTGTGGACTTATAGTTGATTTGGACTTTGCACAGTTCAATTAATGAAATGAACTATTCTTGCATGCATGGGCTTGCTAGGGATCTACTATGTCACAGGTCAATGGGGATACCACAACTCCAAACCCAACACTGTTGCTGTTGTTTTTTTTTTTTTTTTTTTGGGGGGGGGGGGGGGTTGGAACTGAGTGCCTTAAGCAAAACCATGACAAAAATAGGAGTGGCTTGTGTGAGCGATTGGTCCTAATGACAGGCCTCGGTCCTAGCGACGATTGAGTGGCACCACAACAATGATAGCGAGTGAAACAACTTGTAGATGGAGTTTTGGTGGTGGCACGACAGTCTAAGATTATTGACACCAAAATATAGCTCTCTAGCCTGTTCCCACACAAGTTCTGCAGTGGGGAATAATTTACCTTAACATACATATTATTTATAGGCGGGTAATTACAATATTACAAATTTTCCCCTCATACCTAATTGTAAAAATAGGTTTTGATTTTTTTTTTTTTTGGGGGTACCAAATATCACCTGAGATACAACAGATAAGATGACAATGCTTTCATGCCTATTGACTATTGAGCTTCCTTTTCCAACAGTCTGTCTTATGAGCAACCGTCCTTGGCATCACCAATGAGACCCCAAATAAGAAAGGGATAAAGGTCTAGAGCTTGGCAAAAGAACAATGGCTGACTGACTCCAACCATAGCTTCATTATAGGTCAAACAGAGGACTAGATAGAGACTCCTTCGAACGCGTTTCCTAAAAGGGGGATGGACCACTACAAGCCTTAACAAAGCTCCTACAGTTAGTTCCCTTTAATAAAGGTCAAACACAATTTCTTTATTGTAGAATTGATGCAAGGGAAATTTGAGAAGCTTAAAGAAAGAATTGAATAGAGAGAGAAAGTGGCAGCAGAGAGAGGGAGAAAGAAATCTCAACCTCAATCTGAGGCTTTGAGAGTAATTTTTATTCAATGGAAAACATTACAATGGCCATGCATGGCTATTTATACACCAAGGGGGTTGTTATGATGACGTTATGCTGACATCAATCCAATTATGAACCTCCCTAACATTCTTATCAAAAAAAAAAATTTATGAACCTCCCTAACAAACTGTAGCTACACATGCATATAAATAATTAATCTCTTTCTTAAAATCACAAACTATAGCTAGCATTTAACTACTATAACGTTTATTTCACATGTCTAACTAACTTCTACGGCAATTATCCATATGTCTAAAATAATTTAGTCACGTCTTAAAAAAAGATACTTTGCTGGGTAGCTGATTTTGGTCACATCTATCATGCTTTTGTGGAGTAGTTGATTCAGCCACCTCATCTCATGCTCTAGTGGCATGGTTTGCAACCTCATCATTACATAATCGGCCACCTCATCATGCTTGCATCAATAATAAATTGGTTGGGTTTTGCATCCTAAGAATTCTTGGAGAAATTTTCTTTAGTTAGAATATTTACCAAATAAGAAATCACGACATTAGGAATTTGGAATTCAAACATCATATCCTTTGGTAGAATTCATTTTGATCTTTTGTTGCTAGCACCATATCCAAAAGAATTTCATTTGTGAAGTGTATTTTTGGCTTATGTTTCCTTACAAAAACTTTATCTTTGAGCACTTTAATCATATTCTTTTATAATTGCAAATGTAAGTAAACTCCAATGTTGATAAGTTGACACTATGGAGAGCTTGAAACCATGTCTTTGTAGTTTTGTACAAAGCACTATTTCTTTAAATTGATTTTCAGTTTATTATGATTTCAGGGTGAGGCACTTGTTATGGGATATGATGACATGGGGTAAGTAATTTAGTTTTTGTATTTAAAGATATAATAACATTGTCTTGAGACTCAATTTAATCTGATCTCAGATATGGAGGTCTTTTTTAGTTATAAACTGGTTGACTGTGGAATCCATCGTTATCATAGTTGCATGTTATGTGTAGCTGTAAGGTGCCATGGATGGTATATTAAGTATTGAGGAAGAAAAAAGTTAACTAGTAACAATAAGTATGCCAATGATTTGACTTTTGTTTTGCTAGATATACATTTTTGAGCATGATGCCTTACAGATATCTTAAACACACAAACAGTCACATACATGCATGCATAAATTATTTATGTATATAATTAATTAATTAATTAAATGTTTCATACATGTTTATAATTTTTAGCCAATGAACTTTATCTCAAATGGCCATTCCTCCCACAAGAACAGAGTGGAAGGTACTGGGTTCAAGACCCACTAAGTGCGCTTGTAACTTATATAGTATTTATAATTTCATATGTTTTTATGTACATATGTATAATCCCTTCCTATAACATGGATGGTATGTTCTACAATATATATCAAGAGACATTGATGTTTTATGTAGATGTTGCAACACATTAGTCACTGTGAGCATTATTATTATTTATTTATTTATTTTGGTAAGTAAGAATGATATATATACGAAAGGCTACTCTATGCATGAAGAACATAGAGCAAACCTAGAAAATACAAGAATAGGAAAACAGAGAAAAACATAAAAGAAAACCAAACAATAGAAAAATTACAAAAGAGAAAGGGAGCAAAGAAAAGAAGGGAGGGAATCACTAGACATGAGTCCCCACGCCCGAGACCAATAAAAAAGAGTTCCACTAAAAGAAGCAAGCATCTGATCGCTGGAGCTATCCAAATCCTTAAAAGTCCTCCGATTCCGATCCTTCCAAATACACCATAGGATGCACAATGGGACTAAGTTCCAAATCTGAGACGAATGCTTCCCCAGCCAATTCCACCAGCCAAAGAGCAAGTCTGGAATTGATCTAGGTATAACCCAAGACAAGCCAAAAGTTATAAAGACAAAGCTCCATAACCGATAAGCCATCTCACAATGAAGAAGTAGGTGGTCAACCGTCTCTCCACAATGACGACACATAATGCACCAATCCACAAAAACCAATCTCCTTAATCTCAAGTTATCTCCCGTTAGGATCTTATTCCAAGCTACACACCAAACAAAAAAAGAATCTCGCCTAGGGGCCTTTGCTCTCCAAATAGCTTTCCAAGGAAAGACAATTGAGGGAGAATTCCTTAATTTGTTATAAAACGACCGGATGTCAAAAACCCCATTAGGCTTCAATTTCCATCTCATCCGGTCTCCAACATCCATAGGAGGAGTATTGGCTCCCAATATACGAAGAAAATGCAGCCCTTCATCCATCTCCCAATCATTAAAATCTCTAATAAAATGTACATCCCAAATTCTTCTCTCCTCCGCCCCCTGCCTTAGCAAAGAAGCTTCAACAGAAACCTCTTTAGCAATGGCAATACCATACAGCCTTGGAAAAGCCAATTGAAAGGGTTGATCCCCATATCACCCATCTTGCCAAAACCTCACTCTATTCCCTAACCCAACAACAAACTGACAATTTTTGCTGAAATCCTCCCATCCCATGCGAATACCTCTCCACAAACTACACCCACGAACTCCCCTCCCCAGCTTTGAGGTCCATCCCCCCCAATCTTCCCCATATTTTGAAGCTACCACCCTCCTCCATAACCGATCCTCTTCCTTCCCAAACCGCCACAACCATTTTCCCAATAAGGCCTTATTAAAGGTAGTAAGTTTCCTTATCCCCAAGCCACCATTGGCTATAGGTGCACAAACTTTATCCCAACCTACCAAATGAATCTTGCTATCACCCCATAGAAAATCCCTTTGCAACTTTTCAATTTTATTAGCCACATGAGTAGGAATTGTGAATAATGAAAGAAAGTAAGTCGGAAGACTGGATAGCGTACTCTTGAGTAATATCAAACGACCCCCTTTAGACAAGTACAGCTTCTTCCACCTAGCTAATTTCCGCTCAATTTTTTCCAAGATTGGATTCCAAATTGAAGGGGAATTATGTGAAGCCCCCAACGGCATGCCAAGATACGACATAGGCAAAGTTCCAACTCTGCAGCCCAAAATTTCAGCCAGGGCATGCACATCAACCTCCCTTATTGGAACCATTTCACTCTTATGCACATTGACCTTCAAACATGTTACCGCCTGAAAACTAAGTAACAACAACCGAATATGAAGAATTTGCTCCACATCTGCATCACAAAATAGGATAGTATTGTCTGCAAACAAAAGATGTGAAACACATTCCCCACCATCCCTTCTACCCTCAAGATTAAAACCATGGATCAAACCAGCTCCCTCCACTCTTCTCAACATCTTACTAAACACCTCCATCATGATCAGAAACAGCAAAGGAGATAGTGGATCTCCTTGTCTTAAACCCCTTGAACTACCAAAGAAATCAGTTGGAGACCCATTAATCAAAACAGAGAATTGAATTGTGGATATGCAAGTATGGATCCACTTACACCACTTCACTCCAAAACCCATCCTATTCAACAAATACAACAAAGCCTCCCAATTCACATGATCGTAGGCTTTCTCCATATCGAGCTTACAAATGACTCCAGGAACCCTACTCTTCCTTCGACTATCCACACACTCATTCGCAATAAGAACTAAGTCAAGGATTTGTCTCCCACCCACAAAGCTATTCTGATTCTCAGAGATCAACTGATCTAAAACCACTCTCAAATGATTTGCTAAGACCTTAGCCAAGATTTTATATACACTCCCCACCAAGCTAATAGGACGGAAATCTCTAATATTAGAGGCATCATTCTTTTTAGGAATTAATGCAATGAAGGTAGCATTAAGGGATTTTTCAAACTTAAAATGTTGGAAAAACTCCTCAAAGACCGCTAATACGTCTTTCTCCACTACCCTCCAACAATGATGATAGAATGCCATAGTAAACCCATCCGGGCCTGGAGTTTTGTCCCTGTCCAAGTCACTTACAACTTGAAGTATCTTCTCTCTCTCAAACTTCCTTTCAAGCCAAACCCTCTCCATATTCCCAATACGATCAAATTCCAAACCCTCCATGAAAGGCCTCCACCCCTCAGTCTCCTTGCACAAATTTTTATAAAATTGTACAACTTGATTAGTTACCTTGGAAACCTCCTCAAATACCACCCCATCTACCTCCAAGGTCCTTAGATGATTAAACCTTCTATGGGAGTTAGCCATTTTGTGAAAAAACTTGGTGTTATTATCCCCTTCCTTGATACATAACATCCTAAATTTCTTCCAAGGAAATTTGCTCCACCTGAAACCTCCTCAAACCCATCCTATGTTTTATTATTCCTTTTAACTTTCAGCCTTGCGACCCATAATGAGCAGTTTATAGACTTAAGGTTGAAATAACTTTTTTACTTTTTATTAGTAGGGTATTTGGGCCAATAGCCATTGATCAAAATTTCTAGAGGGCTTTATTGAGAAAAAAAAATTGTTTTCTTGAGTCAAAGTAAAAGAATATACTATTAATGCCATGGATTTTTTTTTTTTTTTTTTTTTTAAAATTATAAAGTAAAAGGATCAGTATATTGAAATGAGAGAACTACTATAGTACATGGGAAGAAAATATTGTAACTCCTAAAGAATTAAAATATGAAATTTAAAAGATCAACAACTTCTACAAAAGAAGAAGAATCAAGGCTGGCTAATATTTTTTTCCAAGAAAGTGTAAGCTTTGATACCTATTGGCTGTGAGTTTATGTAATAATAATGAGTGTATGCAAAATTGAAATAGAAAAATACAAGAAACAAACACATGGAACACAAAGATTTACTTTGTTCAGCCTTAGGCCTTCATCAATGGGTGGTATCTAGGAGAAAGTTTCATTAAGAAAGTAGGAGATTATAAAAGTGGTACAAAAGAACCCTTGCAAATCCCAAATATAACCATAGGGCTTGCTCTCACCACAACTAGCACACCACAAGAATTCCTAATTATTTAAACCTGGTGTGCTAAAGACCAAATTTGTGTGTTGAATAGTGAGCATGGCAGAGTATATATATGAGTCCAAGGCATGTGGTGTGTTGCAGTTGATATCAGAACTAAGTAGAATTTGGTTTACAAGTCCCTGTCGTACACCACAAGCAAAAGAAGACAGACACAGTAAAATACTTGACCAAAATCATGCCCCCGCCACAATGAAGTTCTCAAGGATAGCGATTTAAGTGAAATCACTTAGTGCCCTCCTCCATCATAAGTTCAGTTATTCCATTCTCTCCTAATATTCTGCATAAGACATAACGGTGTAGCACCCCAAATTTAAGTCCTTGTCACTGTACCATATCTCCTTTTCCAGCAAGTGAGAAGATCTGTCAATGTATTAGGCATCTCCATTCAACTCCAAAGGAAGAAATGACAAGTGCCCAGAGTTCTCTTGCTATCAAATAATGAAGCAAAAGATGATCCACTGTTTCTCCACTTTCCTTACACATACAACACCAATCTACCACAATAATACGTCATTTGAGGAGAGTTTTTCCACTGTCAGAATTTCCCCAATGTTATGAAAGTATTTCACTTTACATTAATATTTAACTGTAGTGAACTTATAGATCCTATCAAGAATTGGACAGAAACTTTATGTTTACTGTATTCTGAAGTATATTTGGTAAGAGTATATTTTTGCGTCTACACACAAACATCCATAATAATATATATGGCTTCGTATATGTAAATGGAATGAAAATGATTACACATAAAAGTGAGCTGTATGTATTATTCAGCCCTCTTACTATTTATTCTTTATATAGAAAGGGTCATTACAATAGGACAAGGAATATCCTTTGATATAACAACCGGGAGGGACAGCTGGTAAGGACACATCAACACCAGGAAACTTCCTAAAGGCTTCTAACTCTTCTAGAAGAGTACAACCCACCCATCACAATGTTATAGTAACATCTTTCCATTTTTTTCTGACACTCCCCCGCATGCTGTCATATAGGTCCAGCTTGAAACGTATAGACTTTGAATGACTCCTACACAGTGCCTTGGTAAAGACATCAACAAGAGGGCTGAAATTTACTTGTACCTGAACCGACCGAAGCAGTCTGAACTGGCCAAAAAGATTTGAAACCAAGCAAAGCCAAACATAGACTTTATCCAGGTTAGGCTATCTTTATCCTGGATGAGGGATGAACAACTATGAATATACAAAAAGCTGGCAAGCTTATAATGTGTTGGTGACCACTATGTTGGCAAACAACCACTACTTTGACGACCATTACTTCTGCTTAGCAACCGGTAAACACACCATTATGCTCTAGTAACCAACCATCTAGTACAATAAACAATCAAGAATGGTGGAGGATGTTCGAAAACCACCGCGGATCCACCAAGGATGCGATTCGACTATCGAACTCAATCAACAGCCACCAAGAACAACGACTACCAAGATAGGCGGAGGATGGTCAAAAATAACTTAAGATCTGCCAACCAACCACCAAGAACAACAACAACCGAGAGCAATGACTCAGCTCTGAGTTTTTACTAACAACAAGCTAAGTAACAGTTTTCAACAAAGGAGGTGCATGAAGACGCTTGAGATGCTGGATGTCTTCATGCTCCTTCCAACAACATTTAATTGATGAGGATCGGAGACACAGATCTTTAATGCTCTAATACCATGTTAATGGAAAGAAAGTGATTATACAAAAAATTGTGGAGCCATCTTTCTATTCTTTCTTTATATAGAAAGGGTCGCTACAATAGGACAAGGAATATCCTTCAATATGATAGCTATAGGGACAGCTGGTTGGGACCCCTCAATGAGGAAACTTCCTACAAACCATACTAACATCTTTCTATTTTTTTCCTAACTGTATCAAGATATTTGAGAATGAAATTTGACTTTATACTGTGTAAGAAAATTTTTACTTGCAAATTGGGTTTGTTTTGAGTTCATTGGATGATGCCAAAATCTGTCGTTGAACTTTTAGCTTGTTGGCAAGGATGGTTCGGTCGGCATTGGAATAGTCATATTTGGATGATTGTCCCTCATTACTTGATGTGGTGCATTTGGAGGGACTGGAATAGCAGGAGTTTTGAAGACACTGAAAGTTCTATGCCTGATCTCAAGTTATTTTTTTTAGAACTTTATTGGACTGGTTGTCAGCCATGAGGAACCTTTCGTTATTTTCTATTGTTGACTTATTAGATTTAAGTAACTTTTGTAATTGATTGTTTACCCCAGTATACTTCCTATATACTTGGGTGACTCTTTTTTATGAAATATATAATTTTATTATGTATAAATAAAAAATTTACTTGCAAATTGTCAATTTGTAATTGTCAAATGGGTAGAAACGTCCCAAACTCAACAAAATCAATATCCATTGATAGTTTCATAGGTGTATTGAAAAGCAATGGATGACCTGATGTGGTTAACTTTGTGTGATTTACAAAGTATTGGCATAGAAATGGTAGGAAAATAGTATTAATTCGGTTGATGTATGTATTTGAATCATAGTTCAATGTTAAAAACCTATGTTGCAGTGAGGAATTATATGTGTATTTAGATATGTGATTGTTATTATGCTTTGGCTTATTATTTCTATAGGTATAAGCTTTGGAAACCATATCTTAGAGCAGTTATGGAGCGTGACATGAAAGCAGTTAGTGAAGGCACTAAGAGCAAAGCTGAAGTTTTGACAACTAGTTTGCAGCAGATGAAAGCTTGCTTTGTAGATGTAAGTAGGCAGTTCACCATTACTGTGATTATGGAATATTAGTAATTTGTTCCTTTGAGGTTACGGTATAACTTTGATTTCCTATATAGAGTTGTTTCCATGAGATTAAACATATTCAGATGACATTCCATGAGATTAAACCATATGTAGGTTAGGAAACCCTATTTTTTTTTATAAAATTTCTGTTAATTTGTAGATATTACAAATTATCATCGTGGGGAAATGACATGCTAATACCTAGATGCAAAAGTAATAAAAGTTCTCATGTATGCCTACATGTGTGAAAGAAGGCCCAATTATTACTTTCATGTGTAATATTTCAATAAGGCAAAGTGGGTGATGTGGAAGCTCAAAGACCATTTTATTTGATTTAAGAAGTCAATTGCACATAGTTTTTTTTATATTTTTATAATTTTTTTTTTTAAAAAACCAAATAAATGAATGAAAATAAGCTCATCTAGACACATCCTATTAGTCAATTTCTGACAAATTTTTTAGCCACTTGTGTATTATAGGTTACTTTGAAATACTTCTTTAAATATCTGCTTGTGTTGTATAATTTGGGACTAAGGTTTGGTTGTTGTTATTATTGTTGTGTTGTGTATTTTGTCAATATCAAATATTACTTCCCATTTGGAAATACGTGCAGGCCAGGTTAAATAAAGTAAAACTTTTTGAAGCCATGGCAGTTTTCTTTGAGAGGTGATTTCTTACTTTCCTCTGTCTTCGTAGCTTATTATGTTTTACTATCATAATGCATGTTTTACCATTAATGTAGGTCCAACCGATCTGGTGGGGATGAGCAGCATGCAGCCGGAGAAGTTGTCAGGCCATGTGGACTTTGCCAGGAATCAGATATGGTGCTTCGGCGAAACCGGGTAATGATTTATAGCATCAATTTCCCTATTTAAAGAAGCATTGGAAGTTTTATAATTTTCTTCAATCAATAAGATAATTCGATCCTTTGGTGCACTTTCAAGCCAATGGTCTTTTGATGCACAAGAAGCAAAACACATTTTCTTCAATCAAATTAACCTTAAATCCACAAGGAGAGTTATTGGAATCCACCAAAAAGTAGAGAGACAAAAGTTTGAAATTTATTAAACTGAATAATGAATTGCCTTGGAGATTACAGTGCGTTTAAATAGAAAGCAATCTTAGGGCTGCTAGGAGATGCTTAGAAAACCTTAAAAGCATTCCTAATGCGGCTAGGAAAACATCTTAAAACCCTAATTTGCATTAAGCACGAAATTAGGTGAAAAAATAGGAAAAAATGACCAAAAACAGCAAAATTGAGATAATTTTTCCCAACATTTTCTTATTCTAACATGGATTCAGATTACCTCTTATTGTACTATGGAGTTTGGAATGTTGCCTCTTTGTGTTAAATGTGGCCTGTATGAAGGGAGAGGTAGGAGGACATCTGAAGAACAGTAACTATATAGAGTTTCCAAACTCAGGTTGGTGGGTTCATTATTATAATGGATGTCGTTGGATGTGAGGAGACCTTCATTCATTAATGATTTCATTGATTAATTGTATTTGTAAATTGCTGATAATGATCCTTTGGGTATACACCCTCTATACTGCAAGGGTATCACTTGTATGTTTCCTTTTTAGCTTAATGAAATTTTTATTACCTATAAAAAATTATTTTTAATTTTAAGCCATATAAATGGAATGTATTCTTTAGATGTAATTCCCTACATGTTTTATGCTTTCTAGTAAGTCGCATTGTACATGATACTTTCAGTGCTTGTAATATGGCTTTATGGTATAGATACTCTGTAATAAATATAGTTATTTCTTTTTCCTCATAAAATTGTTATTGTCACTCTCAACAGGATGGCAATTTCATGGTTGGATGCATGGGTTATCCACAGGTTGGGATACTTTCCTTGTTACATTCAATGTATTGTTAATCATGCTTGGATGAATACCTTGATGCTGAGGGTTTGCAAAGGTTTGGTTTGTATGATAATTTTTCAACAATAAAGACTCTGAGATGGATGGTTCTGTTTATTCACTTTAGATTGACAGGATCTACTAGTTATAAATTATAATGCATTTTTTCAAACTGAATATATTACTGCGCTTTTTAACAGGATCCCCTTTATATCTCTTACTTATTGATGTTCTTTTTTAATAGGGTTTCCTTTGCCCATTAGAATTAGGGTTTAAGTTTAATGGTCTATACAAGCTAAGTGTTGTACTCCTATTGAGGGGGATTATTTTTATGAATAAAATTTCTATGAAATTGTCCCAATGTTCTGGTGCAGACTCCATCCAATCCTAGGTGTTGACTTCTAGAATGGTTTTTTTTTTTCTTGCTTGATGCTGACTCCAAGCAAGCCTAGATGCTAACTCCTAAATTCTCTATCCTTATTTTCCTGTCCTTTTATTTTTTTTGTTGCACTACTTATTAAAAAAAAAAAAAATTGTTGCATCAGGTTGGTTTGTCATTTGTCCACTGTCTCTCAATGCATGGGGTTTTGTTCATTTTGGTCTTCGTGATTTTGTAGGTTGTAGTTTCATTTACTTAAATGATTCCTTGCCATCTCACAATTGCATGGCCATACAGCCACAGATTAGTTTCCCGCTTCTTCCAAATTAACCTCCAACTAGTCTCAACATCATGTTAACTTCTTGGATATACCCTTTTCTTTACTGTCACCTGTGTATCTCAACATTGAAATTTCAGATATGCTCAACTTATTGACATGTGGATGCATGATATTTATATTCAAAACTTCACTTGGTGAATTGGTCTAAGGTATGCTTGCCTATTCAATTTGGGGGTCTGGCAATTAGAAATCTGAGGTGCTTTAATGAAGCATTGTTGGAAAAATGGTCGTGGATATTTGGGTCTGAGAGAGAAGCGTTATGGAGAAGGGTAATAAGGGTTAAATATGGAAGTGGATATTTGGGTCTGAGAGAGAAGCGTTATGGAGAAGGGTAATAAGGGTTAAATATGGAAGTGAGGAAGGAGGTTGGTGCTCTAATTCTATTCTAGGTTCCTATGGGGTGAGTTTATCGAAGATTATTAGTAATGGTTGGTCTACTTTTTGTTACTATATTCAGTATGAGATTGAGGATGGGATGAGTGAAATTTTGGCATGATGTCTTGTGTGGGAATAACCCTCTGAGTGTGTGTTTTCCTGAATTATTCAGAATTAGTAGTGTTAAGAAGGCTTATGTGGCTGATATCATGCAGTTCCCTAATGGGATTCTTTATTGAGACTTGGAGTTCTTGTGTTCTATTCAGGATTGGGAATTGGAATCTTTGTCTAATTTTTTGGATGTTATATATGGAGTTTCGTCGAGGGGTATTGGTGAGGAATAGATATGTTGGATGCCTACAAAGAGTAGGGGCTTTGAGGTTTGCAGTTATTATCGGGCCTTGTTGGGTGTATGTAATCAATCCTTCCCTGGGAGAAGCATTTTTAAGCCAAAGGTTCCTTCTAGAATTGCGTTCTTTGTTTGGACTGCAGTTTTGGGAAATATTTTGACTATTCATAATTTACATAAGAGGAAAGTATGGATTTTGGATTGGTGTTATATGTGCAAAAGTAATATAGAATTGATAGATCATCTTTTATTACATTGCCCTATTGTTTTTGAGATGTGGTCTATGGTGTTCACTTTGTTTGGTATATACTGGACAATGCTAGACTGTGGTTGAGCTCCTAGCATTTTGGCAAGGAAAATTTGGCCGCCATTGGAATAGTGTTATCTGGATGGCTGTCTCTCATTGTTTGATGTGGTGTATTTGGCAGGAGAGAAATTACCGATGTTTTGAAAAATATGAAAGAACAGTAGCAGACTTAAAAACTTTTCTTCTTTAAAAAACTGTTGGATTGGATGTCTATCATAGGAAGTCCTTCTTGTATACTTGGGTGACTCCTTTTTATGACTTTGAATAAAATTTTCATTACTTATAAAAAAATTTTAAAAAAATTATAATTCCGCAACATTTTCCCAATAATGATTGCTTAACCTTATAAGCATCTTCTAAAGTATTTCCTTGTAATTTGCTAGGTATTTGAGAGCCACATAACAGTTTAGAAAACCTTCCTTCCATGGATATTAGGTTGAACTTTTAATATCAGGGAATATTTCCTGTCTTGTCCCTGAATTACTAATTGGTTGAGTATCTTGCCATTTGCAGATGCTTGCAGTATGTATTATCCTTCTTATAAGCCATTAAACTTTTCCTTTTTGTCTATTCAAGGTGCAATAATGTAGCAAGCTCCTTCCCTGTTACGACTTTCATAATCCTTTTTTTTTTTTAAATCAAAAATGTATTTAGCAAATCTTTTGAGCCCTTGACGCAGGACAACTAAAACAAAATTGAAATAACGGAAAAATAAAATATATGACCTAGGAGTCAGCACCTAAGCCTTGCTTGGAGTCAGCACCAAGCGGGGAAACCACTAGGAGTCAGCACCTAGGGTAGACCTGGAGTCAGCAACAGACCAAAGAAAGACCAAACGACCATTGTTTTCATTCATCAAAATATCAACTATCGCCTCAAGGAGTATAATAAGTTGCTTATAAAGGATTACTAAACCCTAGTCCTAATTGGCTAGGAAACCCTAATTGCCTTATTACAAAAATAACCTTATTTCTAAATTAAAATACTAAAAGCTCAATAAACTAATAGGACCTAAAACATAAAAATACAATTGACTTGCGAATATAAATAATATTAAATAATAATTTTCTTGCATCTCCCGCATCAGCCCTTTCCTTTGAAGCTTCATTGTTGACTAGGATCAGCTGGTGGCTTAGTTGAGTTTATGCAAACTTTAACCTACAAAATTCTCATATCAACATATTTACTTTTTGTTAATGTTTGTTGCACATAGCTAGTTGCACACATCCATACACACAGTCTTGGAAATTGTTTATTGAAAACATGATTTTCAGTTTTAATTTTGAAATCATAAACACGATTTTACCATTTAACTGAAATTGTGTTTTGAAGACACGATTTCAATTGACACACACACTCCATACACACTGGTGTATAATAATTAGCACTTTTTTACTTTTTATATTTTCTGGTGGAACTGGAATATTGGAGATTAGTGAGTCCATTTGGATTCTTTTTGTCATTAGGGGACCTTGGTCTTAATAATTATAACACCTATTTTTTACTCCTTTTCAGTGCAGGAATGCTGTTTGGCTCCCCGGATCTCTATCAGAAGCAGTGGTAACCACTAATATTTGCAACACTTGCACTCCAGGTTTTTTCACAATTTCCTATTGCTCTATATTTTCTGTTACTGATTTTAACATGGAAGGCTCATGCATTCCCTGTGGCAAAGTGATCTGACTTCCAAATTGTAGATTAAGGGGATTGTTAGAATATAATATAAATAATTAAGTTTCATACTTCCTATCAGCTTAAACTCTAATACAAGTGATAATTTAACATGGTATTGAAGCAAGAGGTCTTGTGTTTGAACCTTGTCTCATTGAGGGAGTGTTAGAATATAATGTTAATGATTAAGGTTTCCACATTCCTGTTAGTTTAAGCTTGGCAGATAAGTAGTAATTTAAAAAGGGATGAAATCCATTTGAGGAAGGTTATCAAGTTGTGTTATTGGTAGGATAATAAGCACGTTGGAGGTTTCTTATATGTTCTTTGTTGATGACACTATTTTATTTAGTGGGGGTGAAGATGGAGAGTTACAAGCTACTTCAAAGTTGTTTTTAGTTTGAGGGGGAGTTTGGTAAAAGTTTTGTTTTTAAATTTGGCAGAAGTGTTGGGTATAAGGTAGGTTTACTTAAAAATAGGTGTGGAAATGCTATTACTGAAATGTGGAGAAACAACTAGCAAGGTGGAAAAAGTTTTTCTTTTTTTAATAAGTAATGAAGTTTTATTAATACGGAGTGTTACTTCACATTCTTTTTTTTATAGGTAATAAGAGTATTATTAAACAAACTGTAAAACAGAAGAAAGCAAATACAAGGTGTTCATGATGGTGAACACAAGGAAATGCAACAAACAACAAGAAAAAACTTAAAGTGCAATACTAAGAGAAGAAATAAACTCCAAGATAGTGGAACAATCCGAGAAGCCCCAACACCTAGACCAATCAAATAAAGTCTTTTGGCATAGAGCTTGTAATTGAGCCAATGATTTCTCGGTATCCTCAAAAGAGCGCCGATTTCTTTCCGTCCAAACAATCCACATCAAACAGCCAAGAACCATATTCCAAATGTCTGAATTAAATTTACCCAGTCAATAGCTCCAACAATACACCAAGCTTTCCACAGAGCCTGGCATGACCCATTGGGTCCCAAAGATCTGAAACATATAAACCCACAGAGAGTGAGCTACAGGACAATGGAGGAGGAGATGATTCACAGTTTCCTCATTCTGATGGCACATACAACACCGATTCACCAAAATGCGCCCCCCTAAGTATAAGATTATCCAATGTAAGGATCTGCCCATGAACCACTGTCCACACAAAAAATGCCCCCCTCTTAGGAATCTTAGCTTTCCAAACACCCTTCCATGGAAAATTGGAGGTAGCTACACCCCTCTTGTTATGGTAATAGAACCGGGTATCAAACTTGCCATTCCTGTTGAGACACCAATGAGAAGTGTCACTCCCACCGCCCCTAGGGCCCCTAGGGATCCGAGATTGAATGAACTCAAGGAAAGAGAAGGCAGCCACTAATTCCCTTTCATGAAAATCCCTATGAAATCTCAAATTCCAAATTCTATCGTTTCCACCCTCCTGGAAGCATAATACGTCAGAAATGCAAGCTTCCTTGTCATTAGAACACACATACAATTGAGGATAGAGCCTTTTAAGTGAGTTATCTCCCACCCACTTATCATGCCAAAAAAGAATATGAGTGCCATCACCCACCACTAGGGCCACATGTTTGGAGAAATTCTTCCAACCATCATGAATATCACACCACAGACCACATCCATGGGCCCTTCTACAAATTTTAGTAGTCCACCCCCCTTGACCCTCTCCATATTTAGTTGCAATAACCCTCCTCCAAAGATGAGTTCCTTCTCGTCCAAACCTCCATAACCATTTCCCTAACAAGGCTTTATTAAAATGCACTAACTTCCTGATCCCCAAACCCCCCATATCTATCGGTAAACACACCTTCTCCCAAGCCACCAAAGGATATTTGAAACACTCCTTTGAAGATCCCCATAAAAAATTTCTCTGAATACGCTCCAATCTATTAGCTACAGCTACAGGGATGACAAATAATGATAGATAGTACGTAGGAAGGCTAGAAAGAGTACTCTTTAACAGGGTAAGTCTACCCGCCTTTGATAAATAAAGACGCTTCCAACCTGAGAGTTTCTTCTCCATCCTTTCCAATATAGGATTCCACACAAATGCTGTTTTGTATGGGGTGCCCAACGGCATTCCCAAGTATTTCATAGGCAGACTACCCACCCTATTTTGAAGTATGGTAACCAAAGCATCTATATTTCCAACCTCCCTAAACCTCATATTCACAATGATGAACACAAAGAATCTCAAAACAGTTACAAAAAATCAAGTATCGAATCTAGGAGAAGAATGAAATAGAAAGATAGAAGTACAATGATTAAACCCCAAACTTGAGACCACTCAAACAAGGTGTAATGCATTAATGATTTCAATTGATCCAAGGATTTTTTAGTATCCTTAAAAGTGCGTGATTTGCGTTTCCACACTAACCACATCAAACATGAAGGCACCAAATTCCAAACATCCGAAGAATGTTTCCCAAACTAATTCCTCCACCAAATAAAAGAGAGGATGTATAGAAGATGCTCCCTAGAGGCATCACAAAAAAGTATGGTATCAGCAGCAAAAAGGAGATGCAAGATACTCAACCTTGAGTCGCATTAGGCCCCACATGAAAACCTTGGATAAAACCTCCCTCTGTTTTCTTCAACATCCTGCTCAATATCTCCATGACCAGAATAAAAAGTAACAGTGATACGAGGCAAGGTATTTTTAGTGAAATATGGGGAGGTTTAGGGTGATTGAACCTCAATAGGTGTGAGTTTGTAAAAGAGCATCAGGGTTTGTGGGAACTGTTTTCACAATTTGTTTGTTTTAAGATAAAGGATGACAATTAGGTGTGACTTTGGTGTGCTAGTTGGTGTGATGATGTTGGAGTGAAGGATAGGTTTTTGGAAGCATTTCTAGGTAAATAGTTATGATGGGTTGGGATAAAATGTGATAATTTATGGAAGCAAGGTATTTTTAGTTAAATAAGGGGAGGTTTAGGGTGATTGGAGCTCAAAACTGGTACGAGGTTCCTATCTAAGAAGCATATACACTCCAAAACGCCCAGTGTCTATTAGACACTCTAGGGACACTCCTGCATACATGTCCTCAATGTGTTGGGAAGGAAAAAAAATTGTTGTCCCGTATCATGTTGTGTTCGTGTCTATACTTTTTAGGTTTTTATTGGTGTGAGTTTGTGGAAGAGCATCAGGGGTTTGTGGGAATGTTTTTCACAGTATTTTTGTTTTAAGATAAAAGATGACAATAAGGTATGACTCTGGTGTGTTAGTGGGTATGATGATATTGAACTGAAGGATAGGTTTTTTTGGACCTATTCTCAATTTTAGTGGATAAGGATTGTTTAGTTGTGTTACAGTTGGGAATGACTGATGAAGGAGCCCGATGTCGGAATGTGAAATTTCTGAGATCTTTGCGACATTGGGAGATTGAGTTAGTCGACATTTTTATGGAGTTATTGTGGTTGAGGCTTTCTAAGAAAGGAAGGTTCAATGTTCATTCATTCTAGAGGCTTTTAGAGGGCCATTAGCAGTTAAATTTTCATGGGAAAATATTTGGTGTATAAAGATACCAAAAAAGTATCATTCTTTGGATGGACAATTGCTTTGGGTTATTGATGATTGATAATTTAAGAAGAAAAAAAAGGGGGGGGGGGGGGAGGGGGGGGTGTCATTATGGGTAGATGTTGCATGTTTAAGAATTGTTGTGAGATGATACACCATCTCCTTTTACATTGTGTTGTGGCACGAGAATTGTGGTTGTGAGCTTTATCTTCATTTGTTGTGCATTGGGTGATGCCTTGGACTGCGCTAGACATGTTTGCAAGTTGGAAAGAGAGGTTTAGTTGTCAAGAAAAAGGTGATTTGGGGTGTTGTCCCTCTTCATAATATGTGGACAATTTGTTAAAAGAGATATCATTGTGCTTTAAATGATAGAGAGATGAATGTGAAGTAGCCTGAAATAATTTCTTACTCATTAATTGACAGATTTTGTGCTTTGAGTGTACACTGAGTCTTTTTCAGATTTTAGCGCTCTTGAATTTCCAATTGTCATATGTTGAGAGGATATCTTGTGATTATCTCTCATATTAATTCTCTTCTCTTTGAATTAATTTCTTATTAACTATAAAGAATATGGAAACATAAGGGATGGCTGATTGGATGCAGGTAAATTGTAACAATCTTGTGGCTATTTTTCCCTTTATTCTCTTAGGTTAGGTGATAACACCTGTACAATCTAGCATATTGTCATATCTATTAGAATACTTCTTCCAATATAATCGTCTTTAGATATAAGAAACCCTCTGTTGGGTGGTTCCAGCCATTTTCTGTTCGGTACTGACTTGGGTTCTTCACCTGGTCTAAAGCATTCATGTAATGTAGGTTGCTTGTAAACTATAATGATGTTTTCTAACTTCTTTTTGGAATCTCTCTCTCTCTCTTTTCTTTATTCTTTTTTAAAGATGATTGCATAAAAATCTTGTAGGTCCTGTATACATGATTCAGTTTAAGTTCCGCCCGCTGGAAATACCACCAAACTACAATGCCAACCATTTGGGTATGTTACAACTCCAAAGAGCTATGTTAATTGTCTTTACATGAATATGTTTCACTTTAAAATTTAATTATCATTTTGTATGATATTACCTCCGTCCCATATTACTTTTTTTTTATTGGTAAGTTTTACACACCCAGCAGAGGTATGATCTGATACCATGTTGATTTTTGGAGAAAATCTTGTGTTAGGTTAATTTGATCCCTAACACCAGTTTTATTATACTCAAATAATATGAATTACAAATATACCCTCAAGAGGGTTAAAATTACTAATTTAATAATTTCTGGACTGTATATCATATTTTTCTGTTTGTTCCAGTCTTCCAATTGTCATTGTAGCAGATTTTTGTTTGAATCTAATCACTCCCTCTATATTGACATATCTATCTGCATGACTGGACCAAATAGTCTCTTGGTGCTTCACCTCATTTTGTCCTTAATTGATGCCAATCCTAGTTTTCCGTTTGCATTTATATCCTTTTATTGCCATTCGTCCATTTCAATATTTTCATTTTAACTGCACTAGTTTTGTGTGCATGCACAGATATGTACACTAGTCCCAAATGTACTTGTATAATTCTCGCACTTGCAGGATAAGTTTGGTTATCAGGCAATATTTCCAAATAATTTTAGTTGCCTTGTGAAATTTGCAGTTGAGTCAACACTGAAGTTCTTATGCATTTATGTATGACCAGGTTGCATTGGTGGCTGTGACGAGATTCTTAGACAGCTGATAGAAATTTGTGGAACTGGTTCTCGCATACCAGGTGTGGGTGCTTGTCCTGAGTAATTACTTGACAACGTCATGTATAGTTCATCAAATATTACTGATTTATATGCAGCTTCTTGTTATTTGTAATTTACTGTGTTAGCTAAAAGCCTTGTAGCTCAACTGGTTGGCACCTCTTAGTGTTTCCAAATGAGACATCTAGGGTTCGTATCCTCTCTCCCCCAATTACAGAATTATAAAAAATATATAAATATATATATATATAGTTTTAATGTGTTTAATATTTTTAGGATATTAATATGTCTTTTAGATTCATCAGTGGATAGTTTACTAGGGGTTCTATTTGCATACAAATGATTTCAATCTAAGTTCAAATAAATTTAGCATTTAAAGAATCATCAATATCATGTTCCTAACTATCTAGAGTTGTTTCTCAAAAAAAAAAAAACTATCTAGAGTTTATGCATGAGAAAACACCCCCCCTTTTTTTTTGAAAAAAAAAAAAAAATCAAGGTAAATAATCGTTCTATAAGATTATAAATATATATATTTATAAAGAAAAAAAAGATGAAAAAAATTTTCACCAGCTAAAATCACCTAAAACTTAAATTACAGCTCTATAAACGTTTACAATAATTACAGTTAACAAAATCATACATTTCCGTATAGATATACAAGTAACATTAATAATATCTCCAATGAGATCCAAGCAACCATAAAATATCATAAATTCCTCTTTAGGTATTCAACCCCATTAGCAAATTTGGGTCTCACATTTGGAATTATGAACTCCAAAAGCCGAGCCTCCAATAGAAACAAATAACAGCTCTGTATCAAATAACGAGTTATACAAATCAAATCCCCAAATATAATCTTTTACAAACCAAGTATCTCAATTTAAGCATTGAACTCAAACAACTAGCTCAAAAAGAAGTATAAAGCTTGGGGATCACCGACCAAATTTAGAAGAGGCAAATAAGCAACGTAATTGAGTGTAGATCTTTACGGTATGGTAGGTTGGGATAGGTTTATGAGATTTTTGCATGTGATTAGGCTGTGTTAAATGTAAATCACTAATGCATAGACATTAGAAGATGGTTCATGCTTGATCTTTTGATGTGCAAAGATATTCTATACATTTTTACAATGCTTGATATGTAAGCACACGTATTTCTTACGCAGTAATCCCTTTTTGTTTTGGATGTTGCCCTTCTCCCTTCTCTTCTGGCTTAAACTTCTGGTCCATTATTTATTTTTTATTTTTTATAAATTGCTATGCACAAAAGGATTAATTTGGTACGAGTGTCAAATTTTAGACAGTATATCTAGTCTGTGTCCTACCGTATGTTTCAGTTTGTTGCATGAATTTAATTAACCAAATTACATAGCATAAAAAAAGGAAAAAAGAAAAAGTAGAAGTAACTTTTAGAGAGAAGAGCTTGATTTGAAGGAACTTATTCTTATTCATCATTAAAAAATTAAAAATAAAGAAAGAAAGAACTCATTCTTCTGTTGTCCCCCATGCCAATCACAAAACTGACTTACATGTTTAATATTTTCTCCAGCAAGAGGACGAGGATCCTCTGCACCCGCCAGCAATGTCCAACAAAGTAACTCTAGGCACGGTGAGGCTAGACACAGTGCTTGCATATACTGCCACCAAACAGGGCATTCTTCAAGTGATTGCCCATCACAGGTTTCAGGTTCTCGAAGTGCTCAACGTCGTGGAATGAACCCTCAAAGTGGTATGCCTGCTGAGCTTCCTTTTATTTTTTATTTATTTCTAATGAGTCTATATATTCTAAAGCAAATTGTATTATTGCTTGTTGAAATTAGTAGTCAACAGTTATACTTGCAGGTAGATGCGAGCAGACATTGAAATATTTTTGTAAGCACAGTATCTGTAATTTAATCAAAATGATTATCTTGTATGTTAGGGTAATTGTTATCTTGTGTTGGCAACCCTGTTTCCAAGACCATTATTAAATGTATTTGAGTTGTAAGTATTAGTGTCTAGGATTGTGGTTGAAGATCTGAAGACACAAGAATTAGGGAGTATTCTAGTTTAAATACAACATTTTTACCTTTTAGATTTAATTTTTATTTACTTTATACTAGAAATTGGTGAGAAATTTTCCATGCAGGTTGGAATTTTACTTTATACTCTGTAGGTTTTAGGAAGTTAGTTTACATAAAGTTTCAATAGAAGACTTTGATGAAGTTGATAATAACTGAGTTTGAATGAATAATGACTAATGATTCTTTAAATAATGCAGGAGAACTGTCAGTTCCATGTAGCACATGTGGAACACCGTGCATTCTGCGAACTGCTAATACGGCAAATAACAGGGGAAGAAAGTTCTACTCATGTCAGTCACAAGAGTGCAACTTTTTTGTGTATGTAACCCTATTCACAATGAATCTTGTCATCTTTCTCAGTATTAGCATGTCTAGACACGGACCTTATTTGAACTCTCTCATTTCCTCAGCTGTTTTTCAGTGGTTCAAATTAATTCAGCAATTTGCTTGATTCTTCAAATTCCCCCCCCCCCCCCCCCCCCCCCCCCCCCCAAACAAAAAAAAAGGGGGAAAAAAAAAGGGAAAGTCTGCTTCCATATAGTTTATGCTTTTGGTGGGAGTTGACATAGTTTTAACAATTAAGCAGTTAGGAAAATTGGATTGTTGAATACATTACTGATTTAGTTCAGTTTCAGTTCCTTGAGGCTAGAAGTAAAAAAAGATTTTCATTTATTAATCTGGATATTGACTTGTATCCTTTTCTTTTCTTTTATTATTTTTTCCCCAATTTTCAATCAAAGTTGTATAAAAAAGCTGCCTTGGAGAGTAAGATGATAATACATCTAATCACATTGGATAAATATAGATGGTGGAAAAATAAATAATTTTCAACTTCCTTTCCCCTTAAATGAATGGTTTATCTACATTCAAAAGAGATTGTTACTTAATTTGATAATATTTTTTATGAATTTAGTTTTGGGTACAATTTGCTGAACTATAAGCTTATTCTAAAGTGACAGCGAACTGAATCTTCAGTGTTCGTCAGCAAGTGACTTCAATTGAAGCATTTCCTAATAAAGCTATTACATATATGTGGCTAAAACAATTCTGCTTTTGTTGGAACCTTCATCTAAGAACTGGTTCATACTTACACATCTGGTTGCCTGTGATGCAGATGGGAGGATAACCTCAACAATGTCACTGGAGGGAATGTTCAACGTGGAAGAACGAGTGTCTCAGCATCTAATACCAGCAGGAGTGGTGGCCGCGGTAGAGGTGGTCGGGGTGGATCACGTGCTGCTACTGCAACTGCAACTTTTGTATCAGCCACTGGTGATCCTATAACTGGCAGAAGATGTTTTGTTTGCGGTGATCCATCACATTTTGCAAATGTGTGCCCAAATCGTGGTTCTTGATGCTGTTAATATGAAGAACATTTTCAAATATCAATATATGCATGGATGGTCTATTGTACATAAAAGAATCAGATTTGGTACCCATAGTTTTGTTGTTCATGGGTAGTAATTTATGTATCTTATAAATTGTGATTATCCGGTATTGTTCAATCAAAATTATACTAATAGATATCATGTATGCAGCAAATCCTTGCCCTAAAACAGATACTGTGCTAAACAAAATTAAAATGCACGTTAGTGCTTCTGCATAAAACTAGCAATGCTAGAGTAAATCGTGGACTACTTTGTTCTTCCCAAGAGTAGCATATGGCGTATACTTATGCTCAACAGAATCAAATTTTGATTGTTTTTCTTTTGACCTTTATCAATGTTCCTAAGTTCATATCTTGAAACCAGTTGATTCGGTTGTCATAAATACATAAGGGAAAGACGATTTACTAGCTCTAGTAAAGAATTCCAATTAGCAAAAAAGAAAAGCCAAAAACCAAAATAAAACGAACCATATTACCAGTCCTATTCTCTTATTACTCACAAAGTCTATTCGGGTTCAATTTTCTCTCTACTCTCATCTTCCCAGGAACTTTGGTGACCCGATACGATATGGACACATGTCCAGCATTGATGCATTGAACCTAAGCTAGCCACACCTCCAAACTATATAGTATATACATATTGGACATGTCTTGCTAATTTATTTTCTGCAAAATTTCCTCTCCTCTCTGTACCTCCTATTTTCTAAATGCTCTCAACCTATCCCTCACTTCATGGACAATGTTTCCCCACCTTCAACATATTCTGTTCTTTTAAAATGAGCACTTGTTGCCAAGAGTTTTGTAGTTTAATTGGTTGGTACCTCCTAAAATTTTCAAATGAGACACCTAGCACTTTCCATGGCCAGATCACTTTCCATGATCACATCATGAACCCCAATGTTCCTCATGGAAACTAGATGGTTGGATACAAATGATAAATTGATTCCAAAAAATGAAAAGATCTTTAAGCTGTATATTTAGCAAGAAAAAGGATAAGTATGATATATATTGTTAAAAAATCATATATGAGGGACTTGTGACATTTGTTTTGGAATTAAAAAAAGAAAAAGAAAAAGGTACACATGATATATATTCAACAAAAAAAAAAAGATGAGTATAATATAATATTTTGAAAAAACAAAAAAACAAATAGATAAATAAATGAGAAACTAAATTTTTTTTTTGTGGATAAAAATTTAATGGACTCGTACTATTTTTAGTCTTTAATAACAATTAAAATTTGTGTGTTTTAGTTAACTCAACTGGTAAAGTCTTGTGACTCTCAAAACAAAAACTGGTAAAGTCTTAATTATTCTTAAAAAAAAAGGGTAAAGTCTCTTATAGAGCACTTAAGAGATTTGAGTTTTAATCCCCACTTACACCAAAATCAGTTGGTGTCGTGATCTGATGAGAAAGAGCCCTTATTAGGAGTGGGCATTCAATTTTCTTATGTCATGATTCTCAAAAAAAAAAAAAAAAAAAAAAAAAAAAAAAAAAAAAAAAAAAATTTCTTATATCATGATTTTCTTTTATAGGATATCATGACATTTTTTTAATTCAAATCAAATCATCTTTTTCATTGTATTATAACTCAGAACAGCTTACTTATATTTTAAGTTGAAATTTATATATTTTTTAATAGCAATCATGGCAATAAAATAGCATACAATTTTCTATGTATACTAGCTACTATATGCTTACCAGTTTTATTTTGATTTATTTTTTCAATTTATTTTTTGGGAAATCAAATTACATGTTTGAACTCTAAGTACTCAGAATAATTTCTTGAGTTGATTGTTAATTAAGATTATGGAGAAATCTAAGCATAAGCACTGGTCTAGAATTCTATGTATAAAAAAATAAATTATCTTTAACATATATATTATTATATAATTGATTATTTCTTTAATGTCGATTAATATATTTTGGATTAATTTTACTTTCAAACTTGTCTTTCAATCCCCTGGCTCCGCCATCGAGGCTAATGATATTTTAAGATGCTAAGGGAGTTCTTTTTTTCATCTCTGATGATCACTGTTCCTTTCACAAAAGATAGCCTCATCTGTGTTTATTTGATAGATCTCCAGTGGTGGAGCTAGGAGTCCATCTTATTGTTCTTCGACTTGTTTCACATATATGTTGGCTTCTCTCTACATTGCAAAAGCTCATTCAAATACCCATGGTTACTTTTGCAAATAATCCCTATTATTTTACTTAAACTTCCAGGAATGAAAAGCTCTAGTCCCAAATCTTCCATGCCATCATGATCAACAGCTCCAGACCATTCTCTTTGATTACTTTCAATGACTTCCCAGACCAACTATCCACATTAATTAATGCATGAATAGTTGATTTCATTCCAAGCTCTCTTTGTTAGTAATTCGCTTTCTTTCTAGATTCACTTTGGTTGGTAATAAGTCTTTGCATGCACGCCATGCAAACAATTTGAAGCACTTTTAATAGTTGGCTGAGTGATAGATTAAGTTCTTTCTTTTCAGATCCACTACCTGCTCCCCTTTAATGATTATGTGCTTTGCTTCTTCCAAAATGCTAGCTTCTCTATGTCTACAATACTTTCTTTCTGATTTATTAAGGTTTCCGAAAACGAAGGGAACATGTACACCTAGCAGCCTTCAAGACTTGGTATACCAAGAGGGTTCCACCCTTGGTCCCTTGATTAGCTAGTGTGGTTATAGTTGGGAAAGTTAGTAACGTGACAGTTTTATTTTGAATTGTTGTATTGACTTATGTCAGCCTTCAAAACACATGGATTGACTGGTTATATGTTGGATTGGCTAGTTATATTTTGGATTGGCAAGTAATATTCTTTTTCTCTTTGGGGGGTTGGGGTTGCTTAGCTAGTGTGGTTAATATTTCAAAAAGTTTGTAACGTGACAGATCAGTTATTTTGAAATGTTTGTACTGACTTTGTCA
The DNA here is from genome assembly GCA_028535165.1 of Quercus tomentella. Lineage (NCBI taxonomy): Eukaryota > Viridiplantae > Streptophyta > Magnoliopsida > Fagales > Fagaceae > Quercus > Quercus tomentella. The sequence goes on along the minus strand of JAPQVY010000122.1, from coordinate 19,002,672 downwards.
GCTTTGAGAAAATTTGGATGGGCTTGTTGCCTTTGGGATCCGATTTGCTTAAAAAATATTTGGATTTTATCTCTTTTTTTTTTTTTTTTTTTCTTTCTTTCAAATAATCTAACTCTTAGCTTTTTTGAAATAAACTAGTTTTATTTTTTAAAATATATTTAACATAAAAATTACCAAAACTGTCTTTTTTGATAAATATCACACAAATAATCTACTGAAAATAAGCAAAAGTCAAAATCTATAACATACATATGTCTCCCTACACCAATTTCTACAATAGAAAGATAGCATATAAATTATATTGTATATATTTGTTAGGTTTTTCTAATTTAAATATGTTTTGTTGTAATTTTTCATAGTCAAAACTTCACTTAATTCTCATATAATGATTTTAGAAATTAGATAAAATTCAAGTACAACTTATATAAGTTTTTGTTAAATTCATAAAATAATTTAACTATAACAGTTCTAAACCAAGTAATAATTATTTTATGTGTCTAAAATGTTATAATATAGCTTGAAAAAAAAAATCAATTTATGAAATTTATTACAATTTTGTGAAAATAATATGTTACTACATAAATAATTTAAAGTTTTACATTAATTATGTTTTTTGTACTTATTTTCTTAGAGAGAGAGAAGTTTTAGGTGGGCCCAGGGATGTCCACCCTTGGCTTTTCTGGTTATATTTTTTATTATTGATACAAACGTGTTTGTTTGGATCACGTCCATGTTTTGGACATTTTGCGTTTCAGGCTTTTTATTTTATTTTATTTTATTTTTAAACCAGCGCTTAATGCACTGTTCATGGAACACAAACAGTGTATTTAGGCCAATAAACAGTGCTGAACAGTAATAAACAGTAACCAGAAATTATTGTTTTATTGTTTTCAGTTTTTAGCAAAATAAGTGGTATCTAAATACACACAACTATATTCTTTTTTTCTTTTGGGGGAGTTGCGGACGTGGGGCAAGAATAATATCAGTCTATTTTCATTTTTTCGGGTAAAAAAAAAATTGTACACCATGTTGTAGCAAAATGTATAGCTTAAACAAAAAAAAAGTTAAATTGTTAACTGAACCCAAAAATTGTAATATGGCACCATTGAATATTAAGGTCAATTTGGTATGGGTCCTAACACAACTAAAAAAAAATCTATTAATTTAATAAAAATTATTTAGGTGGCAAAGTGAGATATTTGCAATTGCCCTATACTTAAGGGGGAGAAATTGTAATTACATATATAAATATATATATATATATATATATATATTATTTATTTATTTATTATGGCCATCAAATCCAAGCCCAACAGATATGATCGATCGCTCTATTTCTTAACGTTATCTATTATTCTATTGGTGGGGCCAATCATAATCTCCATCTCCACATTTGATATATAATTTTCACTGTTAAGTGCTGTAAAGCCCCCATAATCTTCCACACAAATACCAGACAATTGAGGGCACATAACACATGAGGGCCCAGTGGTCTTTGTCTTACAATTTTTATGGCTCTTTTGATGTCAGTTTTAACCCAGATTGTTTCTCCTCTATTGTGTTGAGAGAGTCCAGTGGCTTGTTGTAATTTGTATCATTTTTAATAAAAGTTTTTGATTATCAAAAAAAAAGAAGAAGAGGGCACATAACACATGATTTATCTTTCTTTCCTTTCTCTCTTTCTTTCAATGCAGTCATAGTACGATCTTGCACATGTTTAAAAAATATATGGCCTTTCTTTTGTCTTTCTGATTAGTGAATAGCATGGCTTGTTTTCTTGCCTTGTTCAACCTACCCGGAACATGCATATTTAACTTTACATGTGATTTTGGAGATAATAAGAACAAAATTGTTCAGGTCCATATTTTTGACAATGTTCTCAATCGTGGCCAAGGTGAACACGGAATAAATTTGGTGAGAAAGTGAAAGTAGGTACGTTGGATTTGGCTTGTACCAAGTGTTTCAGTACTTCGACATGATTTGATGCAGACACGTGTTTGTCACGTTCAATTAAGTGGAACTCTAAAAGCAAAATTTTCCCATTAAAGGATTTTTTTTTTTTTTTTTTTTTTGCGTGTAACAAGATCTCATCCAAACATTACAACAAAATGTATTTTTGGTAAGGAAAATTAAAGATGAAATTTATATTTCGTCCCCATTTATGAAAAATTAATAACCTTTTGGCCTATTAGTTGTACTGATTAGGGCGCGAAAGGAAAAAGTGAGGCGCGAAACTTTGTAAGACAGTGGCACGTTCTCTAAATGCTATGGCCTACGGACATAATGCAACCACCAAAGAAAGGTAGCTTTTGTTGGGGTGGTGGAATCATCATGGACACTATTGGTGATCTAAGAATGGAAAAAAGGTGTTTAGTCCTGTGGGGATGAAGGACAATTTCACATTCTCTTTATACTGTGGAATTTCGATATGTGGGATAGCAGTCTGAAACACTTAAATCCAAAGGCCACATTGTAATCAATGTCAGCAATTGCTTGGGTTTGCTTTTGTTCGATCCTCTTTGGATGGACTTAGGAGTTCGCATATATATGAGCCTAATCTTTCTTTCTTCCCAAGAAACGAATGGAGGAATATTTACCTAAAGACTTACCAAAATATTTCGTTTGCTTACGATATAGTATTAGTATTAACCGGAAAATGTTTAATGGTCGTGGACAAAATAACCTCATTAACAACATTGAAAAAGTTTTGAGGACGAAATTGATAAAATTAAGACTTTAGAAATCAAAATGATTATTATACCAAACTTTCGTGTATGTTTGAAAATTGCTTATTTCTGATAATTTATTTGTATATTGTGAGACAAAAAGTTAAAAATTAGTTTATTTTAAAAAAATTAAAAGTTAGATTATTTGAAATAAATCTAAGATAAAAATTGGTATGAGATATGTAAATAGTAAATAATTTAATTAAAAAAAACCATCTTATAATAAGTTTCCAAATGCACACTCTCCCAAAGATTAAAATATTTCGTTTTAATTTCATTTGCGTGCATTTATTTTAATTTGTTCAGGTCAAAGATTAATGAAATGATATTTTATCATACGATATACTTTTAGAACTTTATTAATTCTCTGGCTAATTATTAAGGTGTTGTGTAAAGTAATGTAATAATTGGATTGAAGAATTAAAGCTGCTAAACCCTTTTCCTTGACCCATAATAGGTTGTGGAAAAAGAAAGAAAAGTAATGGTTGGCTAGATATGAGTGTGGCCCAAATTTAGATCATAAATTTTTGGCTACAAACTCAAAAAGAGAGAACTTGTTTCTCCTCTCTAATATTCCTTTTCATATATTATTTTTTCAATATTCTGAATCTCATTCTCCCAACCCCTTCATCAGTTTAACATGTGTGTCTGGATACAAACTTTCTCCATCTAAACAACCAACTATTTTTCTCTATAAAAATTCATGCGCCTCCTCCAAATCTGAAAAAGGTACATCTCAACCAAAATTTTATTTTAAATAAATGCTGATATGCTAAAATATTATATGAGAAGCATCATGATAGAAATTAATTAAAACATGATAATGACACTAATCCATTAAATAAATAGCTTTGCTAAGAAAAGGCAGAGAGGCCCACAAGCACCCAGTCTGGCAGACACATCCATATGATGCAATCTTGCGCATGTTGTGAACAAACGCACCGTCCATATAAACAGGTAATAATTAATCAGTAGAACAATGCCGAGACTACAGAAAATTTCACAACTTTTGACGTGCAACTCATTTTGTGACTAGTTACAAGAATTAGAGGTGTGAATCGACATAAATTTATCACTTTTTTTTTTATCACTTACGATATGCCACCCGACAAATTGTACTATAATTTTTTGGGTTGCTAACATTTTTCTAATCAGTCACCTTTTGAACACATGAAAGGCACATTATCTCGTCCCATCCCGTCCCATCTCCATCAAGTAGTCAATATAATATTTGCTAGCAATCAATTGCCACATTGATAGGCTGAAAATAAATTATTACATTCTCCACCTTTTAATGCTGATAATAAATGTTATACACAAATCACATTCTAGCAAAATTTTCTTGTTGTTCTTGTTACCAAAAAATATTCTCTTGTTCTGTGTTAAAAGTTAAATGCCCAATGATTTGTTCGAGGAATGATGCTTCTTGAATCTTGATGCCTCCCCGTGAAACTATATTGTCTTTGGGAGTTAAAAGTTATCTCTTACCACGGGTGTACAAACTTGGTGTCTCAAAGTTGGTGGGATCCATCATCTATATATTTTGAGACTTTATATGCTGTGAGACACCTAATGTAGGAGATAGTTCTTCCTCCTAGAGGTCTCCTAAATGGATTGGCCTTGTAAAATTGAACATGTAACAGTCAATGAGTTTGAACTTGCTTGAAAAAACATATATGAGCAACACAAATAGCAATTTGTTCCAATCTAACTTTTATCGAGGTTGTTTTTATCTCGCCTTGATACGTGTCGACCTTTGATTGGCTTGGTTTTTGAAGAAGTCAAGTCTGCTACTCATATCAATACAGCAAGTGAAGAAGGCTAGTGGTGCACTTCGAAATCAAACTTGAGTAAGCAAACTTACAAAAGAGAAGGAAGAGGCGGATTTCCAATCAAGTACAACGGTATATATTTTCTAATCACAAAATTCGGGGTGATGTGATTAGGGAGAGAGAGTACTTCATGTTTTTGCTTCCCAACACAGAGAAACCTTAATCTTACATTTGCTTAATTTATTAGACAAAAAGTTTTGTGTTGAAACTCATGAGGAGTTGATGATTTTGTTGAGATTGATGCAAACCCAACCATTTTAGTTAGTACCAACCAAGGACTTTGCCATGTGAGTGAGACTAGTGGTTCTCGAAATGCTACGCTAGGAGGTTTACAACAACTTAGCCTTCATGGCTTTAGGCAAAACAAAGATGAGCTCCTTATAACGTTCCTTCTTTTCATAGGCTTTTTTAGTGGGGTGATTTAAAATTTAGTAGATGATATAACTATTATTATTGTTATTGTTATTATTATTATTATTTGGCAAGCATTGAGAGAATAAGAATTAAATATAATTTAATGATAGATTTGTCAAAATATACTACTCAGTGCTTCCTTCATCTCAAATTGTTGGTCCTTTATTTTATTTTGGAACGTCCCAAAATATAAACTGCTTTCAAAAGTCAATGTATAAATTTACTAGTTTACCTTTTTGCTTTATTTAAAATGTCAATAGAATTAATACCAGTCTTTCATTGGAGTTTAAATTAATGACGCTAGTTTTGAAAATTTATATCATTTTAATTAAAAAAACGCTTTAAATAATATTCCCTGAATTTTCTAAAAATGACCAACAATTTGTGATAAAGAGAGTATTAATTAAGAGTAATGCTACTGCCACAAACTATTTTATAATATATTTACAAAATATTAATATGGCCAACCTCTTATTGATTTTCATCTAGACTCACCATTAATATCACTTTTTCATTTACCAATAATCACTCACTACATCGGTAGTTTGTAAAATAGTTTATATCTCTAGAATTATTTTTAATTAATTTTTTATTTTTCTCTTTTGTGACCAAAGTTTAAATTAAAAATTTTGAATTATATAATATTGTATACTTTTTATTTAAACCTAGCACATCTTAAATAAAATAATATTGTCTTTATCTATATCATCTTTGTATTTGAGTGAAGGCAACTTCTTGCACCCCTTTAGTTATATATTCATGCAACATTAACGTTAAGATTCTCACTGGTTCTTATGAAGAATTCATCTTTCATTATTCAGAAAAAAAAAATAAATAAAAAAGGAAGATTTCACTTTCATTATGTATAAAAATACACGTTACTGTACACCGCTGAGATGAGAGCAACCAAAAAGTAAACTTATTTCCTCTTATTTAATGAATCCTACCATTCATTCGTAAGAGTATTAGACCATGCACGCTCCCAAATTCCCAATCATACAATTCATTCAGAAAAATACATTATTAATATTATTATTATTTAAACGTCAACTGCCTTGACAAATCATGGATAAATCAATATAGATTACAAAGAAGTTAAGACTTAAAAAAAAAAAAAAAAAAAAAAAAAAAAAAAAAAAAAAACTCAACTCGTAAAGTTTTTTAATTATTTAATAAGAGATTTGAGGTTCGAACCTCGCTTACTCAAAAAACTAATTAGTATCTTAATTTTATGATAAAAAGTAATTATCATGAAGAAAAAAAAAAAAAACTCTATGCCTCTAATTTTATTGATCTCCTATTTCATTTTAAGATGTATTTCAAGATGTCCAAAATATAATATTCTTTGAAAAGTTGGTAAACACCATAAGACTTGTGGGGGGCAAGCTTTGTCAGTCAACAGTGGGCCTAAGGACCAGGATGAAGCCCGGCCATGGCGGGAAGCGAAAACAGGGTCGGGAGACATTTAGCCCAATCCTATTGGGCCGGGCCGGTTTTTATTTAGTGAGCGTCCGAGGAGTAGTGCCTCCTCGGACGCACTTAGTGGACGTCAAACACGTACCCTGTCCACAGTGAGGAACTCTTCTAAATGAAGGAAATGCTAAACGGGCAGGGAACAACCACTACTGCCGCATTAAATGCAGGGAAACCACTTTTCCAGCCGCATTAATGTGGATTGGACAGAAAAATAGTATTATCTCGGCCATTGCAACTCACAGAAAAAGGAGGAGGATGTCCTTTGGGACAGGCACTCGAGTAGAGGCCTAGATGGTGAACAAGTGTAAGGTCATTATCAATTAAAGGAGGATATATAAGAGCAGAAAGTCTCCACAAAGAGGGGGATTTTTGGGAGAAAGGAGGAAAGGGAACACTAAAGCAGCCTCAGGGATAGTCATCTGAGAAAACTGAACAAAACAATCTCACGTCCTATTTGTTGCATGGTTCACCATTAATCACGTCCACTCTGTCAAGACCTAGCTCTGAGTCCCACTCTCTACAAATTCATTGTCGAGGGTCTTTTGGGCCAAGATCGCTGGCTTGCTGGGCCTGGGCCCCGAAAACCGCCCTTACAATTGGCGCCGTCTGTGGGAAGAACTTGTGTCTCGACAAGTGAAACCGTGAGAATGGAAGGATCAGGTCCACACCAAACAGGATGTGCAGACTCCCAACGACAGGACAATGTTCTGAATCTTGAACGGGAGAAGGACCAAAATAAACAGCGAGAGGGAAGTGTGAACACCTCTCCCACAGGAGTGAGCCGGTCAAAGGGGAAGGGTCGTGCTTCCCCTGAGCAAAACGATCGAAAGGTTCTGCTGCAAGAGATTGATGCCTTAAAGAGAGAGTTGCGCCGAGCGCAGCGAAAACGTCCTTTATCCCGCTCGGACAGTAGCAGTGATGGGGACAATGAATACAAGCAAACATCAAGAACCCCTCCGAGTGAGACCTTCTCTTACGAAGAAGAGCGGCCTTACAAGCGCGGCCACAAGAGTCCATCATACCACGGCACAGCCAATGATGCCATGAGCCGTGCTTTGGATCGCATATCCCAATCTCCTTTCACGCGAAGGATAGAGAGGGCAACGCTTCCTCGGCGGTTCACTCAACCGGCATTCGCCATGTACAATGGTCGGACCGACCCAGTAGAGCACGTAAGCCAATTTAATCAGAGGATGGCCGTCCATTCCAGGGATGAGGCACTAATGTGTAAGGTGTTTCCGTCCAGCTTGGGACCTATGGCCATGAGATGGTTTGATTCCCTCCCACCAAACTCCGTTGACTCCTTTAAACAGCTGACACAGGCCTTCGGCTCTCGCTTCATAACCAGTAGTAGGGTTCCTCGGCCCCTGGATTCCCTCTTGTCCTTGTCCATGCGAGAAGGAGAAACGTTGAAAGCCTACTCGGATAGATACTGGGAAATGTATAACGAGATAGAGGGGAATTATGATGATGTCGCCATCAGCACATTCAAGAGGGGCCTGCCGACAGATCATGGCCTGAGAAAGTCCCTCACTGGGAAGCCGGTCACCAGCGTGCGTCAACTCATGGACAGGATTGACAAGTACAAAAGGGTCGAGGAAGACCAGCAGATGGGGAAGGGTAAGGCGAAGGTTGTCCCTCAGGAGAGGCGGGACTTCAGGTCGGATCGTTTTAACAATAGTAACAGGTCGAGAGGCGATTATATGGGGCATCACGGATCTACTGGGGCTCAGGCGGTTCATGCTGTATTCCGAGAACCGCTACACAAAATCCTGGAGAAAGTGAAGTATGAACCTTTCTTTCAGTGGCCGAACAAGATGGCTGGTGATCCGTCGAGGCGCAATCAGAACCTGTATTGCGCGTACCATCAGGAGCCAGGTCACACCACGGACGATTGCAGAAGTCTGAAGAGCCTTTTAGATCGGCTTGTCCGGGAAGGGAAGCTAAGGCATCTACTGCATCGCCCTGAAGGAGGACAGGAACCGTCGAACAATGAAAGCGGACAAAATACGTTGAGGCCGCCCCTCGGAACAATTAATGTCATCCTCGCCGCACCTGGAAGGACAGGTTCTGCCCCTTTCAGGGTGATGTCAGTGAGCGGTATCTCAGCTCAGCTGGATAGCAGAGTTCCTAAAAGGGCCAGGGTGGATGCCGCTCCCTTAATCGGATTCTCGGAGGATGATAAGCGAGGTACCATTCAACCCCATGATGATGCCCTGGTCGTCACACTCAGAATCGGAGGTTATGACGTCAAAAGGGTGCTAGTCGATCAAGGTAGCGCTGTGGAAGTAATGTACCCCGACCTATACAAGGGGCTGAATTTAAGGCAGGAAGACCTTTTACCATACGATTCTCCTCTAGTCAGCTTTGAAGGAGCACTCGTCACCCCGAAAGGCATGATCAGGCTGCCTGTGCAAACAGACTCGGACGTGGTGGAAGTGGACTTCATCGTAGTAGATGCGTACTCCCCCTACACAGCTATCGTTGCCCGACCGTGGCTTCATGCGTTAGGGGCTGTACCATCGACCCTACACCAAAAAGTGAAATACCCGTCCGGAGGTCAAATAAAAGAAATAATCGGGAACTAGGGCATGGCCAGGCAATGCATGGTGTCGGCAATTTCGCGACGGCAAAGTGGTGAGCCTTCCACATCAGCCAAGAAGGGATTATAGCAATTAATGAACTCGGCCCCAGCCGAGGGTGAGAAAAGACCAGCCCCGGAGGTAAGTTGTGAGGATCTGGAGAAAGTACTCGTCGGATCAGACCCAGAGAGGTTCTTTCAAATTGGTTCAGAACTACCGCCCCAGGAGAGGTCAGCATTGATTGCTTTTCTCCGACAGAATGTAGATGTGTTTGCGTGGGACCCCTATGAAGCCCCCGGGGTCGACCCAGGTTTCATCTGCCATCACCTGAATGTGAATCCGGCTATAACACCTAAAAGGCAGCCTCCTCGGCGACCGTCGAAAGAACATACCGACGCCGTAAGAGAAGAGGTCGCAAAACTGAAGAGGGCAGGGGCTATCAAAGAGGTCTTCTATCCCGAGTGGCTGGCCAACACGGTCGTGGTAAGAAAGAAGAGCGGGAAATGGCGGGTCTGCGTAGACTTCACAGACCTAAACAAGGCCTGCCCAAAAGATCCCTTCCCTATGCCCCGGATAGACCGGTTGGTAGATTCGACTGTCGGACACCCCAGAATGAGTTTTCTAGATGCCTTCCAGGGCTATCACCAAATACCCTTGGCCGCTGAAGACCAGGAGAAGACTGCTTTCGTCACGCCGGTTGGGAATTATCATTATAAGGTTATGCCTTTTGGCCTGAAGAATGCCGGCTCAACTTATCAAAGGATGATGACCAGGATGTTCGAACAGCAGATGGGTAAGAGCGTTGAAGTATACATAGACGACATGGTGGTTAAAAGCAAGTTAGTGCCCGACCATATTGGAGACCTCGGCGACGTTTTTCAAATTCTGAGAAAGTACAAGCTACGGCTCAATGCAACTAAGTGTTCATTTGGGGTGGGATCTGGGAAATTCCTGGGTTATATGGTCACTCACAGAGGCATAGAGGTTAACCCTGACCAGATAAGAGCCATCCATAGCTTGCAGCCTCCTCGGAATCCTAAAGAGGTCCAAAAGCTTACTGGTATGATAGCTGCTTTAAACCGTTTCATCTCGCGCTCAGCAGACAGATGCAGGCCATTCTTTCTCCTATTACACAAGTGGAATGGATTTGAGTGGAATGAGGAGTGCGTTACAGCTTTCCAACAGCTAAAAGAATACCTCGCCCGACCGCCTATTATGTCCAGCCCCGATGCTGACGAGGTCTTATTCGCCTACATCGCCGTCGCCCCCCATGCTGTCAGCCTGGTGTTGATCCGAGAAGACAACGGCGCGCAGCGACCAGTCTATTATGTGAGCAAATCATTGCAGGAGGCAGAGACCCGCTATCTCCCCCTCGAAAAAGCTGTTTTGGCCATCGTACAAGCCACGCGAAAGCTTCCCCACTACTTTCAAGCACACACTGTAGTGGTGCTAACGCAACTCCCCTTAAAGGCCATTCTACGCAGTGCGGACTACACCAGCCGAATCGCAAAGTGGGGAACAATCCTGGGTGCCTTCGATATCAGATACATGCCTCGCACTGCTATAAAGGGCCAGGTCCTCGCCGACCTCGTGGCAGAGTTTGCGGAACCCACGCTAGAAGTCATGCTAGAGGCTGATGGGAAAATGATCAGCACAGTTTCTCGACACGAATACACTTGTTGGAGAGCACACGTTGATGGCGCGGCGAATCAAAGGGGCTCAGGAGTAGGAATTGTTCTGCTCTCCCCGGAAGGTCTAACCATAGAGAAGTCATTGAGACTCGGATTTCCAGCCACGAACAATGAAGCCGAGTATGAGGCGCTACTCGAGGGAATGTCGATGATTCTGAAAATGGGGGGGAAATCCGTGGACATACTCTCGGATTCGAGGCTCATTGTGGGGCAAGTAAACGGAGATTTGGAAGCCAAGGACGACAGGATGCAAGACTATTTGGATCGGGTTAGACACCTGCAAACCCACTTCCATCATTTCCGCCTGACGCACGTGCCCCGAAACGGAAACGCACATGCTGACTCCCTCGCGACGTTGGCTACCTCATCGGCCCAGCCCCTTCCTCGGGTCATCTTGGTAGAAGACCTCATCCAACCTTTAGCAGGGAAGGTCAGCGGAGTTCGAGTACACACCGTCAGGACAGGTCCGAGCTGGATGGATCCTCTAGTGCTGTACCTACAGCACGATACCCTGCCGGACGACAAGATGGAAGCCGACAAAATCAGGAGAAAGGCTGCTCGATTCTGGTTGTCCGAGGACTTCAAGCTTTATAGACGCTCGTTTTCGGGACCCTACCTGCTGTGTGTGCACCCAGAGGCCACTGAACTCATCCTGGAGGAGTTACATGAGGGAATTTGCGGAAGTCATACGGGGGGTAGGTCTTTGTCCCACCGGGCCCTAACGCTCGGTTACTGGTGGCCGAGCATGCACAAGGAAGCCTTGGAGTATGTGAAGAAGTGTGATCAGTGTCAGAGGTTCGCCCCAAATATACACCAGCCTGGTGGAGAGTTGAACCCGCTATCCAGCCCCTGGCCATTCGCACAGTGGGGCCTAGACATACTCGGTCCGTTTCCCAAGGCAACAGGGAACAGGAGATTCCTTCTCGTCGGCACTGACTACTTCACCAAATGGGTGGAAGCCGAAGCTCTGGCGAACATTAGGGATGTCGATGTCAAGAAATTTCTTTGGAAGAACATTGTCACCAGGTTCGGCACCCCACACACCCTGGTGTCCGACAATGGACTCCAATTTGACAGCAAAGCCTTCAGAAGATACTGCAGTGAGCTAGGAATTATTAACCGGTATTCCACGCCAGCTTACCCACAAGGTAACGGACAAGCGGAAGCTGTCAACAAAACAATACTGAACGGACTTAAAAAGAGATTGGATGACGCAAAGGGAAGGTGGGCCGAGGAGCTAGCCCACGTCTTATGGACATACCGCACCACACCCCGCAGGTCTACCGGGGAAACCCCTTTTTCTATGACCTACGGAGCCGAGGCTGTCATCCCACTGGAAGTAAACTTCCCCACCCAGCGAACTGCTGCTTTCTGCCCCACTGCCAATGACAAACTCCTGGAAAAAAGCTTGGACCTCATCGATGAAAGAAGGGAAAGCGCTTCGGTCCATCTAGCTCACTACCAACAGAAGCTCAAGCAAGGTTACGACAGCAAGATAAAGCCCAGACCGCTGGCGCCTGGAGACCTAGTACTGAGGAAGGTCTTGGGCACCGCAAAGAACCCTGCGTGGGGAAAGCTCGGACCAAACTGGGAAGGACCGTACCGTATCACTTCCGTAGCCGGTATAGGAGCCTACTTCTTGGAAGACTTGGACGGACATGTAGTGCCACGCCCTTGGAATGTAAATAACCTCAAGAGGTATCACTATTAATAAAAGTATCTTTTTCACTTGAGTTCTGATTTCCCTGTGATTTTTGCCTTGTACCCCCTTTTCTTTTTTCTTTTTTTTCTTTCATTTAAGTGCTAGACAGAACCAAGGCTTTGCCTCCTTGGACTCAAGCCTATGGGGAAACTAGCTACGTTAACAGTAAGCGTTAAACAGAACCTAAGTCCTGCCTGGCTCCTCGGACCACAGACTTGGGGGAAATTAACTGCTAAACTGTTCCTAATAAGCGCTAAACAGAACCTAAGTCCTGCCTGGCTCTTCGGACCACAGACTTGGGGGAAATTAGTCACATTCATTTAAGTACTAGACAGAACCAAGGTTTTGCATGGTCCTTGGACTCAAGCCTATGGGGAAACTTGCTACGTTAACAGTAAGCGTTAAACAGAACCTAAGTCCTGCCTGGCTCCTCGGACCACAGACTTGGGGGAAATTAACTGCTAAACTGTTCCTAATAAGCGCTAAACAGAACCTAAGTCCTGCCTGGCTCTTCGGACCACAGACTTGGGGGAAATTAGTCACATTCATTTAAGTACTAGACAGAACCAAGGTTTTGCATGGTCCTTGGACTCAAGCCTATGGGGAAACTAGCTACGTTAACAATAAGCGTTAAACAGAACCTAAGTCCTGCCTGGCTCCTCGGACCACAGACTTGGGGGAAATTAACTGCTAAACTGTTCCTAATAAGCGCTAAACAGAACCTAAGTCCTGCCTGGCTCTTCGGACCACAGACATGGGGGAAATTAGCCACATACATTTAACTACTAGACAGAACCAAGGTTTTGTATGGTCTTTGGACCCAAGCCTATGGGGAAACTTGCTACGTTAACAATAAGCGTTAAACAGAACCTAAGTCCTGCCTGGCTCCTCGGACCACAGACTTGGGGGAGATTAACTGCTAAACTGTTCTCAATAAGCATTAAACAGAACCTGAGTTCTGCTCGGCTCTTCGGACCACAGACTTTGGGGAAATTAGCCACATGTATCCAAGTGATGGAAGGGCCCCAAGGCTTCCTTCTTCCCCTCGGACCACAGATTTTGGGGAAATTAGCCACATGTATCCAAGTGATGGAAGGGCCCCAAGGCTTCCTTCTTCCCCTCGGACCACAGCCTCGGTGAAAATAACTACTACTCGATTAGCTCATACTTAATCGCATTGTTTAAATTACGACTAATGGCTCAACCTCGGAATTCTACTGATATAATCAAAATTCATTCATAACAAAGGCAAAGTAGAAGCAACGAAACAAAACGAAACGGAGTTATATCATTCATCAAATGCCAAAATGTTTCGTCTTACACATATTTGCGAAGCCTAAGCAAACAAAAAGCAAAAAGCAAAACCTACTATAAGTAAATCCCTACACTAAGGCTTTAAACTTGGTCCTGGGCCGAGCACTTCTCGGGGACAGCGGCCACGGGGTTTTCTTCCTCAGCCGTTGGTTTAGTCCCAGCTTCCTTAGCCTGTGCAACGACGTCCCTTATAGTAAGTGCGTCTTCTGGCGACTTGCCTCTGACTGACGGCTGCCCCTCCTCGTTTCCATCCTTGCCCCCTGGGATGTCGGCGCCGGGAGGGACGGTTTGTGCAGAGGCGAGATCCCCTAGGGAATCCGAGCCAGGGATCTCGCGAATATCCTGTGGGAAGAAGATACTCTCGAGCCTCCTAAGGTCGGAATCCACAGGGACTGCTGCTCGGTCCATGGCGACTCCCCAGGACTCAGTAACGTAGTCCCTGCAGACCACAGCTACCTCTTCGGCCAGCCTAGTTTCAGTATCCGCCACTCCCCGTTCATAAGAAGCTGCCACTGCAGCCTCGGCGGCCTCCCTGGCCAATCTGGCCCCTTCCTTCACTTGTACCAGCTGCGCCTTAAGATCCTGGACCAATTGCTTCTCGGTCGCAAGGTTTATCCCAGACAAGTGAAGCTGTTGGCGCATGTCCTCGGCCTGCTTCATTGTGCTCTCAAGGCCCGCATTGGCGCTGTCCCGTTCCCTCACAGCCTCCTTAAGTTTTTCTTTTAGGCTCTCCTTTTCCAGCTTCAGGACAGCAGCAGTTTTCTCCGCGGCTACGCGGGATTGGACCTCGCCATTAACCTCTTCCCGTGCACTTTTCGCCCGCTCTTCGGCGATGTAAACTTGCTGGGTGATCTGCATAGAGTTAATAAGTGTCGTTAAAACGAAAATAATGCTAGCTGAAGGTGGAGCACAGCGTCCAATCTGGCCAAGGCTTGTTGCTCACCATAGCGAGATCCCTTTTCAAAGACTTGAAGAGGTCTGGTTGCCCCGTTTTCCTGAGCCCGTCCATGTCGCGGGGCAAGAGCAGGGGTTGCTGCAGGGCCTCGGCAAGGTTGGTCGCCTGCCCCCGTGGACACTCCCAAATCGTGGCATCCCAGGGAATGGGAGCACCGTCCAGTTCCAGCCGTGGGCTCCAAGTACGTTGCGCCCTCCTCAGTGCCGCTTCATCTCGGCTGTCAGTGGACTTGGCCCGCTTATCCTTGGGCTCCTTTCCTTTCTTTTGCTGCTTCGGTTGCTGAGGGCTGACCTCACCCTCCTCCAGTTCTTCCACTGGCCTCTTCCGCCTCAAATTGGGCATAGGCTGAAGTGGGGGGTCGGTGGATGGAGGAGGAGGAGGGGGAAGCTTAGCTGGAGCCTGCTCCTTGGGGGCGTCCTTAGAGGACTGCCCCTTGTTCCTGTTAGATAGAAGGCCCCGGAGGCCAGCCCTGGGCTTCAAGTCCATCCCTTCTTCCTCAACCTCTTGGCTAGTATCAACTTGTGCGACGACTAAACCGAGGGTAGGGGCTGCTGAAGCACGGTCTGAGTCTGTGTCAGAGTCCGAGAGCTCTACAACTCTAGCCGACACCTCCCCTTCCTCGGCAAATTGGAAACGATCTATCTGTTCCTCTAGGGAAGAATGCGAAGAACCAGCCTCCTCCTCCGGAACAATCTCTGCAGGAATGGGGCGGTGATCAGGCAATCGAGCAGGAGGCAAATCTGACGAAGCGAGAAACCCGGGTATGGAAACGTTTATACGTGCCAATCTCGGACTTCCAGCCCTGATAGCTTGACCAGCTTCCACCAAGGACCGAGAAAGGGGAACAAAATCCAAAATCAACGGAGCCGACCGCAACTGTCCGTCCTCGCTCACGAAAATCTCAGATCTCAAGATGTAATTTAGGGCAGGAACGTTGACCAGGCTCAGCCGAGGGGTTGTGTGCCTTTTGTCTGCGAAGATCGTTAAGTGAGATATGTTAGTCCGAGGAGACATGCAGCTATAACAAAGGAAACGCAACACAAATAAAGCAAAACAAAGGGGGAAAACTCAAACTAGGGTCCTCTCCGCGGAACCTAATGTTGTGGCACCCCACCTGGCTTTCCTGCCCTGGTCGGACAGTGAATGCCGTCATGCCATGGTCCGGAGACGATCAAATGGTCGTCCTTCAAGCCTTTGCTGGACTTGGGGAGGCAGGATATCAACCTCACTTCATCAGACCTGGACTTTAGGTAGTATGAGTCACCGAGCCTGTGGCATTCATAGAGATGAACCACGTCACGCCAAGTTAGGCCGAGGTTCATCTGGTCGTTTAATACGTCGGTGCACCCCAAGATCCGGAGCAGGTTTGCGGTGCACTGATAGGGGGTCAATCTATGACCACGCAGGTAGTCCCTAGTTATTCTCCCCATGGGGATCGTCATTCCTCCCTCCACGAAGGCTATCATTGGAATCACGACCTGCCCTGACTTCCTTTTGAAGAAAATTTCCCCTTCGTGGCAGTACTCTAAACCTACCTCCGGTGGGATACGATACTTCGCCCTGAAGCCCGCCATACCGGCCGGAGAGTCTACCATTTTTGAAAGCCTACCCATTTCCCCCTAATCCTAGGTTACACGAAGGAAGTTCGCCTAAAGAGGAGTAACGAAGAAGAAACGCACACTTACGGGTAAGAAACTTGACGGAGTCTTCAATAAAATGATGGCGAAGATAAGAGCGTACTGAAGGAGAGCACACTAAGGTCTTCTGAATACTAGCGTTTTCGTAGAAAATGGGGAATAAACGCCTTCAAGACCTTATATACCCAGAGGAAGTTGGACAGACGCACTCCCGCCTAGAATAAGCAAAACGTTGTTCACCGTTGATCTGGTCTCCAACCGTTGGATTGAAAAGGCGTAATGCTCCAAAAGCTGCAGTTAACTCCCCCCGGGGCATTAAATGCCTTCAGCATTAATGAGGCACGTGATGACACACGGTCGCCCGGATAAAGTAGAGAACCACGATGGGCTGTCCAGCAATTATCAAAATCCCGTTTTTCCTCCTCGGATCAAGAAGAAAGAACCGGAATTTTGAGGGGCTATTGTGGGGGGCAAGCTTTGTCAGTCAACAGTGGGCCTAAGGACCAGGATGAAGCCCGGCCATGGCGGGAAGCGAAAATAGGGTCGGGAGACATTTAGCCCAATCCTATTGGGCCGGGCCGGTTTTTATTTAGTGAGCGTCCGAGGAGTAGTGCCTCCTCGGACGCACTTAGTGGACGTCAAACACGTACCCTGTCCACAGTGAGGAACCCTTCTAAATGAAGGAAATGCTAAACGGGCAGGGAACAACCACTACTGCCGCATTAAATGCAGGGAAACCACTTTTCCAGCCGCATTAATGTGGATTGGACAGAAAAATAGTATTATCTCGGCCATTGCAACTCACAGAAAAAGGAGGAGGATGTCCTTTGGGACAGGCACTCGAGTAGAGGCCTAGATGGTGAACAAGTGTAAGGTCATTATCAATTAAAGGAGGATATATAAGAGCAGAAAGTCTCCACAAAGAGGGGGATTTTTGGGAGAAAGGAGGAAAGGGAACACTAAAGCAGCCTCAGGGATAGTCATCTGAGAAAACTGAACAAAACAATCTCACGTCCTATTTGTTGCATGGTTCACCATTAATCACGTCCACTCTGTCAAGACCTAGCTTTGAGTCCCACTCTCTACAAATTCATTGTCGAGGGTCTTTTGGGCCAAGATCGCTGGCTTGCTGGGCCTGGGCCCCGAAAACCGCCCTTACAAGACCTATTATTGCTTTTATTTTAAAAAATCAATACAACTTTTCAATTAAAAGTTAAATTAATGAATATAGTTTTGACATTTTTTACGCAGAAACAACACATAAATTATGTAATTTTTTTTTAAAAAAAAATTGAATTTTAAACATAGAATCAACAAAATGAGATAAGGGGAGTAACAAACATAGAACTTTGATAAAGAGAAAAAAAGAAAAAAGGCTAAAACTATTTTGAGGTAAATCTTTATATATAGCTATGAAAAATTCTAGAATATCAACCAATTCCACGTAGATCACACACATTTTCATAACTATATGATATGGCTGGTTGTAAGTGGTGAAAAAATAAAGTGGTATATACGTGTGAAAGTGACAGGGAACTAGTTGTAAAAATAAGTGTGGAATTTGTTGTAGTTCTAAAATAACACTATAACTATATACTAGCCTCATCACACGCGCTTTGTGCTTGCGATGAGTTTCTTTTTTTGGGTTTACATGTTTTCCTACTAGTACTAAGAATTGAGTCATGGCCTTGTTTTTCACAGGAATTTCATCCTACTTTATGTCTCCTATTTCCACATTCTTCCATTCTAAAACCTATCATCATAGACAAATCGATTGCAATAAAATAAAGTGAATAATTACACTTTTTAATCCAAACTTCTATAGTTCACAGTTACAAAATTAGAAAAAGGATGAAAAAAGATGAAAATAAAATCTATTTACACATGTAACTCACTCATATACAAAAAATAATAATTTAAGGAGAATTAAAAAGGGAAAAAAGGGAGAAAAAAGAAAAAGTAAAAGAAAAGAAAACAAATAGAGTAAGAAAACGGTGCCATCTCTTGAATCTTTTTCATTGTCTGACTTCAATCTCATTTGGTCCTTAGTTCCTTATTTTAGCCTCCATAAAAGTAGATATACAACAACTACAATTGATCAAATAACCCTAAAAATAGTTTTATACAATGTTTATTATTTCAAATTCTTTTCTTACAATTTCCATAACAAATAAATAAAAATCATAAGAGCAATAAAAAAGAAAAAAAGAAAAAAAAGAAAAAAAGAAAAAGAAGAAGAAAAGAAACAGCACTATGAGAATTAACTTGTAGAAAAAGGCTACTCCTTCCTTTGAGAGAGAAAAGGAGAGGTTTTTATTTTTTAAAGATTAAACAGGAGGAAGAGAGACATTTATTGGTGTTTGATTTGTTTAGAAGGACTAAGCAGAGGTGGAAGTGACTAATTTTAAGGGATATGGATAAGGGGTTATTAGAGAGAGTGAGACTAACATGAAAGGGAGACTAACATGAGAGAGAAGAAAAAGACATTTTTATTTTTTTTAATTTAGCTAAAATTTAGGAGTTTTTTAAATTAAAAATTTTGCATGTCTAACCCTATTATTTAAAGTAAATTTAAGGATATTTTAGGCATCGAAAATGAAGATCTCAAACAAGTGAAACCCCTTAAATAGTAGTATAGAAGACACTCATAGTCTCATACACACACACAAAATGTATATTCTTTATTCCTTGCCTTTTATAGTCTTTTTTTTTTTCTTTTTTTCTTTTATTTAAAATTACTATCTTTCTAGTCATATGACCTTATTAAATCATTAAAAAAAAAAGCGCGTAGCTTGCTTGAATTTGTTCCATTTAATTTAACCCCCTAAATTACACCTCATTTTACACTTACCCCGTAAATTATGAGAATGCATACTTTACCCCCTAAATTATATAATCTTTTATACTTATCCCCGTAAACTATACCTTGTAAACTATGAGAATACACACATACTTTCCTAAACAATAACTCATAGAGAATGTGGTGTAAAGTATTACACATGTAATAGTTTAGGGAGTAAGTATATATTTGGATAATTGAAGGGGATAAGTGTAAAATTGGTATAATTTAGGGGGGGGGGTTAAAACGTAATTTAGGAATTATATTTTTTATATTTATAATTCCTATCTTCCTAGTCATATGACCTTATTAAATCATTAAAAAAAAGTGTGTAACTTGCTTGAATTTGGCTTCCATTTAATTTAACCCCCTAAACTATACCTCATTTTACACTTATTCCATAAAATATAAGAATGCACACTTTACCCCTAAACTATATTATCTTTTACACTTATCCTCGTAAGCTATACCCTTACATGGGTAATAGTTTAGAAGGTAAGTATGTATTCGAATAATTAAAGGCAGTAAGTGTAAAATTGGTATAATTTAGGAGGATTAAATTGTAATTTTTCCAAAAAAAGAAAAAAAAAAAGAGTAAAGTGAAACAGCAAGTATGAGTGGAATTAGCTCTACAGTAAAGCTGGCATGGGAAGACAACCTCATTGTATTGTACATCCGCTTTTAAACCTTCATTGTTGTCTTGTCTTGGTGACAAACCAAACCATATTGTCCCTTGACAACTCCCAAAGCTATTCTTCACCTTTCTCCAATTATTCACTATCAAAAAAAAAAAAAAAAAAGAAGCTTTCTCCAATTATATCTCAAAAAATAATAATAATAATAATAATCCAACGATCCAAAATCACCCAATAAAAAAAGAGGATCACACGATAGGTCAAAAGCAAACGGTTTACAAGGGATTACTGCCCCCTCTTCCCCCCACACAACAAAGTCCACAACCAATACAGTTTTCCTCCATTCTCCATTGTTTTAGAGAAGATTCCCATTTCTCGCAATTCCCAATACATATGCTCTTTGTTAACTTTTCACTCTCTCTCTCTCTCACTATCCCCAAAAAACCCAAAAGTAAAAGTAAGAAAAGCACCAAACCCAAAACCAAAACCAAAACCAAAACCAACAAAGCACACACAGAGAGACTTTGCTGAGAGATGGGGTTAGAAGATGGCGGCGACGGTGACGGTGAAGGTCACCCTCGCACGGTGGTTGTGGGGGTGGAGCTAGACTCGCCCAGCCGAACATTGCTCACGTGGGCACTTTGCAATGTTGCACAGTCCGGTGACCGTGTCATTGCCCTTCACGTCATCGACACCCCCACTGGTCTGTGTGTTTTTCTAGCATTTTCTGTGAAATGGGTATGTTTGTTGTTAACGAGAAATTCATGGGTTTTTCTCTTGTTTTGTAGAGAGTACGTCTGCGCTTCTCTCGCTTGCGAACCAGTTTAATTCCATGCTTTCTGTGTATGAAATTGTCTGCAAATTGAGAGAGGTGCTTTCCAATTTCTCTGTTTTTGTCTGCAATTCGAGTTTTGGTGTTTTTTTTTCTTAGTAACCAAACAGAGTTGCTTTTGTTCGTTCGTTTAGGTTGATTTGAAGTTGAAGTTGATAAAGGGCTTAAAGGCCCGGAAAATTCTAGTCCGGGAGGCGAAATCTCACGGTGAGGCGACACTCATTGTGGGTGTTTCTAAACCTCGTCTCGGAATCCGGCCGTCGGCCTCCCTTGCCAAGTATTGCACCTCCAAATTGCCCAAGAACTTTTCCGTTTTCGCCGTCCACAATGGCAAAGTTTGGTTCCACAGATTGGCCAAAAACGCCGGTAAATCCCTGAGTTCTTAGTACACTTTTTATTTTCTATTTATGTGTTGCGATGATTTGGAAGTTGGGGGTGGGGGGATCAGGTGTTGTCAATTGTTCTTCAAATACTTTGATTTTAGATGTTACTATTTTGATTCAAGATTAATGCTCATATATCTTTCTATTAGAAATTTGATGTGGGATTTAGTTTTTTTTTTTTTTGTTGTTTGATAATTGTTGCAAGTATTATGGTTACTTTTCTCAAAAGTAATTAGGTAGAAATGTGGAAGTTCTTTCTAAATAATGTGGGTGATGGTGCAGGGAGAGTGAATTTGGATAAGGGTCATCAGTGTCAGGTAGAATTTAGCTCGGGTTTGAAGAAGATGACGACACTGAAGAAGAATTGCTCGAGTTGTTCGCTAGATGCAGTGTTGCGGGATAATTGTGGGACCCAATCTGCAGAAGAGTTGACTGGGGATGGGGATGATGTTGATGTCAATTTGTTGGCTATGGTACCCTACCAAACAGCTGAGACCGTTGGGAGTTCAAGTTCCGTTGTGATTGTAGATGAACCACCGGAGTTGAAATCTGGGTGGTCGATTCTTCGACGGGTGTTTCTACCTAACCAACAATACGTGGAGAAATCTGTGAAAAAGACGTCTGTGTTTCAGTGGGTATTGAGATTACCTAGCTGGCATTCTTCCGCTGTGGTCTATCCTGACCAGAAGCAGAGTAATCTTGATAAGGATGATGAGCGTTGTTCCTCACTTGATGGGGAGACTGGTGCAATTGTGCCATTTGAATCTTCCGCTGTGTGTCCTCTTTCCCCTTGCAATGGTTTGGGTAACCTTCCTAAAGAATTGTTGGGTTTACATGAGAAATACTCATCCACCTGCAGGTTGTTTAATTACCAGGAGCTTCTGTTGGCAACCTCCAATTTCAAGCCTGGTTCGTTTGCTTTCCTTAATTTTATGGGCCTGGTTTCAAGTTTACCTAAAATTTTGAAATGTTTCTAATAAAGTTTCATTTTTTATTTCCAGAGAATATGGTTGGTAAGGGTGGTAGTAGTCATGTTTACAAAGGGTGTCTTCCAGATGGCAAGGAATTGGCGGTCAAAATCTTGAAGCCATCTGAAGATGTGGTTAAAGATTTCATTCAGGAAATCGACATTATTACAACTTTACATCACAAGAACATAATCTCTCTATTTGGGTTCTGTTTTGAGGATAACAATTTACTCTTAGTCTATGATTTTCTTTCAAGAGGAAGCCTAGAAGAGAACCTTCATGGTAAACTTTTCTTTTAGTGTATCTATCTGCTTGAATCAGAGAAAAAATTTGCATTATATTCTCCATTTTTTTTAAAGCTCATAGTGTGTGCTCTCTGAATAAGGTAATAAGAAGGATGGGAAAGCATTTGGTTGGCAAGAAAGATATAATGTGGCTGTGGGTGTAGCTGAGGCGTTGGAATTTTTACACAACGGCTGTGTGGAACCTGTGATCCACAGGGATGTGAAATCCTCGAACATCCTTCTTTCTGATGATTTTGAGCCACAGGTACTGAATTTAACTGTTTAAATTTTATCTGCTAAATTATAAGAAGCTATTTATGCTCATTACGTTTCGTCATACTACTTCAGCTCTCAGATTTTGGACTTGCTGGTTGGGCTTCGACATCATCCCATGTTACTTGCACCGATGTTGCAGGAACCTTTGGGTATGTAATTTGATTTCTAGTTCCTATTTTCTCTTACTTAGTTACTTTAGATGTACAGCTAACACTCCCTTCTGTGGCAGTTACTTGGCTCCAGAATACTTCATGCATGGCAAAATGAGTGACAAAATTGATGTCTACGCATTTGGTGTTGTACTTCTTGAGCTTCTTTCGGGTAGAAAGCCAATTAGTGGCAAGGACAGCTTAGTAATGTGGGTAAGTTCTTATCTCTATGAAATTTAACTCCATTTGCAGGAGTATTGACTGCTAATCTTGTTTCTGAACTTTACACCCAGACAAGAAATAACAACTTTGTATTTGAAACACAATAGGTTGAGTCGCTGATATATAAAAAGAATTTATTTTTGACAAACAGTGGTCTTTAGAGAAGCAAACTCTTTTTTATAACTTGGAAATTATTTATTGATTGCCTTTAACTCAGTATATTTCTTGATTCATCTCAATTAATGTGGTTGATGATGATATCCAGGCAAAGCCAATTTTGAAGGGTGGGGAGGTTTCCAAATTGCTGGATCCAAGCTTGGGCAGTGACTATGACCATGTTCAGATTGAGAGAATGGTTTTGGCTGCTACCCTTTGCATTAAACGTGCACCTAGATTACGGCCTCAAATCAGCATTGTAAGTTTGCTTAATACTACAACTTTCCACTCCTAGCATTATTTCATATACTGATCAATGTTTTTTTGCTTCACCAAAAGGTTTTGAAGCTTCTCCAAGGTGATGAGGAAGTGACAAGGTGGGCAAAGCAACCCTGCACTTCGGAAGAAGTTGATGACTTGGATGGGGAGGCATTTCCTACCAACCTCCAATCCTATCTTAACCTGGCATTGCTAGGCTTGGAAGACGATTCACTTTCTAGCAGTGGCAGTGAGCAAAGTGTCTCATTAGATGACTATCTGCATGGGAGATGGAGCCGCTCATCAAGCTTTGATTAAGTTTGTCTGCAGAAGAATGCAATCCTGCAAGCAAACATTTTTATTTTGTTTTAATTTTTGTATATCATCTTTCCTTTCTTTGTATATGCCTGTGTTTTGTAAATACAATTTTTGTTTCAGTCACTTGGACTGGGTCTCGGAAGAGTGGATCTTTGCAAGAGGTTCGACCCCGTCCTGGACTTGGTAGTTTTGTTATTTCTCTATGCTGATTTTGTATTGAAAGCTGGGGTCTGTTTAGTCTTCTCGGTGGAGAGCAAATTTGCACTAGCCTGTTACCATGAGCACCAAGTCATTGCCTTCATGTGTAGTAAATATTGGGGTCTTTGTGCAGCTTCTGGTTTCACTGACTGAATGCATCATTTTCTGTTAATATGATTTTTTTCTTTCTTTTCTGAACTGATGTTTAAGCTTACTTTGTTTGTTTTAATGGAAAATTTTATCCAAAGATATGTTTCTGTGTTTTTCTGTATCAAGAAAAACTAGTCAAAGGAAATTTATCTTTAATTAATGCAAATCCTATTAAAAGTATGATTGAGAGATTTTTTTGGCTAAATTCTTTTTAAAAACAACGCTACAAAACAAAGGGAGCCAAGATAAATATTTTCAGCTCATTTTCAAGGTCAATAGACTCAATACCAAATACAAGTAAGATAGTTTGTCAGAAAGTATATAATGACTTTTTATTTGAATACGTAAATGTTAAAACAAACAGTGTAAATGGCATGTTTCCATCTTGAATTCAACACAACAGACAAATTTTAGTGCCAACTGGTCTGTGAACCATAGCATGACCGTGACCTTGGCCTCTTGGGTTGTATATTTTATTACTTTTTTGATAGATTTTAATTTCTTTCATTTTCTATGATATTGATATTTTAATAGTTGTTAGAGCCACGTTAACAATTAGGGGCAGAATTGAAGGGTGCATATGATGCTACGACATATAAGATCAATTATTGTTCCTCTTTATTTTATTTTATTTTTTGAGAATCAATTATTGTTCCTTAATTGATACTAGAATGAAATTCAAATGACGAAATGCCGTGTATCTGTTTAGCTCTAAAACTAAAATTAAATTGTAATCATGAAAATGAAATAGACGATATTCATATCCTTTAATGTAAGAATCTAGATCTTATCCTTTTCTTTTTTTTTTCTTTTATAAATTTTTATGAAAATATCTTATCTATTTTTTTTTATTAAGAGATCTTATCTATGTAGTTTTTTTTTTTTTTTTTTTTGCTAGGTAAGTGCGGGGGATTGAACCCCCGAGCAACAGGTCACGATAGAACCCGGGTACCAACTCGCCTAGAGGGGTGGTGGTAATTTTATCTAAGTAGTTGGCCATAAAGTTCCCTATTAATCAAGGGCACGTTTGGTAGACTATAATAGGCATTGTAATGTAACAGCTATTCCGATGGTTTAGCTATTCAATAGTTTGGTTATATTTTTATTACAGGGAATAATCATTCTTTATGAATAGCTATTCTTTAAAATGAGGAATAACTATTCCTCTCTAAAAAGGTTATGTGGGGCCCAATATTTTGAGGCCCTGGCCCATTTTTACATTGGGGCCCAAGGCCCGAGCCGAGGAGGGATATAATTAAGGATACATAATGGAAGTCCAAGTAATAATTGAAACGTAGCCGAGGATGATTCCGTCCTCGGCATTCCCGAGGTCCTCCTAAAAGAAAGGGCAAGAGCGGTATAGGCATAGTTTTGAGAAAGAAGCCCAAAATATCCATGTTGATAGAGAAATGAGCGCTGAACAGTATGGAGACCAAGGACAAAGATAAAGCTGCCATTACTGCCATTGAATACTCTGCACCTGACAAAACCATGCTCTTTAGCTTTTACAACCACCCCCAATCACTTTGGGTATGGGCTGATGGGACAAGTATCATTCCTGAAAAGTCGAACCTATACGTGGACGTTGGATAAGAGATACAAACTAGTATAAAAGGAGAAGTAAGCAATCCAGGAAAGGGGCTGGGAAAAAAAGGCCAAAAACCAGAGCCTCCCAGACCGTATCGAGGAGAATGACTCCTCGAGCGAATACGACTTATTTTTATATGAATAACACGACTAACCACCGTCTAGTGATCAAGGCCTAGCCTTTCAAACCCACACTCTATAAATTTTATTGCAAGGGCCTTTTTACGTGCGAAGCCCATATCATTTGGGATCGTCACATTTTGAGTCCTTACAATTGGCGCCGTCTGTGGGAAGGCTTGTGTGTTGGCACAGGCGGTGGGTCGACAAAGTCCCCCCATCACTTCCAACAGCCCGTTGTAGCGCCCTAACATAAAGTTCCACTAGGGGCTGCGTTTTTCACTAGGGGCTTAGCCGAGGCGCTAATCCCCCCAAACCGATGTCCTACACCTGTGCCAAGGGGCTGATATCCCCCAACTACCCGAAAATCTCAGTTTTGGACAGAACCAAGGTATTGCATAGTCCTCGGACTCAAACCTATGGGGAAACCAAGTACAAAAGAATGAAAATCTCAGTTTTGGACAGAACCAAGGTATTGCATAGTCCTCGGACTCAAACCTACGGGGAAACTAAGTACAGGAGAATGAAAATCTCAATTTTGGACAGAACCAAGGTATTGCATAGTCCTCGGACTCAAACCTATAGGGAAACCAAGTACAGGAGAATGAAAATCTCAGTTTTGGACAGAACCAAGGTATTGTATAGTCCTCGGACTCAAACCTATGGGGAAACCAAGTACAGGAGAGTGAAAATCCAAGTTTTGGACAGAACCTAGGTCTTGCATAGTCTTCGGGCTCAAACCTATGGGGAAACCAAGTACATGAGATTGAAACTCTAAGTTTTGGACAGAACCAAGGTCTTGCATAGTCCTCGGACTCAAACCTATGGGGAAACCAAGTACAGGAGAGTGAAAATCCAAGTTTTGGACAGAACCTAGGTATTGCATAGTCCTCAGACTCAAACCTATGGGGAAACCAAGTACAAAAGAATGAAAATCTCAGTTTTGGACAAAACCAAGGTATTGCATAGTCCTCGGACTCAAATCTATGGGGAAACCAAGTACTGGAGAATGAAAATCTCAGTTTTGGACAGAACCAAGGTATTGCATAGTCCTCGGACTCAAACCTATGGGGAAACCAAGTACAGGAGAATGAAAATCTCAGTTTTGGACAGAACCAAGGTATTGCATAGTCCTCGGACTCAAACCTATGGGGAAACCAAGTACAGGAGAATGAAAATCTCAGTTTTGGACAGAACCAAGGTATTGCATAGTCCTCGGACTCAAACCTATGGGGAAACCAAGTACAGGAGAATGAAAATCTCAGTTTTGGACAGAACCAAGGTATTGCATAGTCCTCGGACTCAAACCTATGGGGAAACCAAGTACAAAAGAATGAAAATCTCAGTTTTGGACAGAACCAAGGTATTGCATAGTCCTCGGACTCAAACCTACGGGGAAACTAAGTACAGGAGAATGAAAATCTCAATTTTGGACAGAACCAAGGTATTGCATAGTCTTCGGACTCAAACCTATGGGGAAACCAAGTACAGGAGAATGAAAATCTCAGTTTTGGACAGAACCAAGGTATTGCATAGTCCTCGGACTCAAACCTATGGGGAAACCAAGTACAGGAGAATGAAAATCTCAGTTTTGGACAGAACCAAGGTATTGTATAGTCCTCGGACTCAAACCTATGGGGAAACCAAGTACAGGAGAGTGAAAATCCAAGTTTTGGACAGAACCTAGGTCTTGCATAGTCTTCGGGCTCAAACCTATGGGGAAACCAAGTACATGAGATTGAAACTCTAAGTTTTGGACAGAACCAAGGTCTTGCATAGTCCTCGGACTCAAACCTATGGGGAAACCAAGTACAGGAGAGTGAAAATCCAAGTTTTGGACAGAACCTAGGTATTGCATAGTCCTCAGACTCAAACCTATGGGGAAACCAAGTACAAAAGAATGAAAATCTCAGTTTTGGACAAAACCAAGGTATTGCATAGTCCTCGGACTCAAATCTATGAGGAAACCAAGTACTGGAGAATGAAAATCTCAGTTTTGGACAGAACCAAGGTATTGCATAGTCCTCGGACTCAAACCTATGGGGAAACCAAGTACAGGAGAATGAAAATCTCAGTTTTGGACAGAACCAAGGTATTGCATAGTCCTCAGACTCAAACCTATGGGGAAACCAAGTACAGGAGAATGAAAATCTCAGTTTTGGACAGAACCAAGGTATTGCATAGTCCTCGGACTCAAACCTATGGGGAAACCAAGTACAGGAGAATGAAAATCTCAGTTTTGGACAGAACCAAGGTATTGCATAGTCCTCGGACTCAAACCTATGGGGAAACCAAGTACAAAAGAATGAAAATCTCAGTTTTGGACAGAACCAAGGTATTGCATAGTCCTCGGACTCAAACCTACGGGGAAACTAAGTACAGGAGAATGAAAATCTCAATTTTGGACAGAACCAAGGTATTGCATAGTCTTCGGACTCAAACCTATGGGGAAACCAAGTACAGGAGAATGAAAATCTCAGTTTTGGACAGAACCAAGGTATTGCATAGTCCTCGGACTCAAACCTATGGGGAAACCAAGTACAGGAGAATGAAAATCTCAGTTTTGGACAGAACCAAGGTATTGTATAGTCCTCGGACTCAAACCTATGGGGAAACCAAGTACAGGAGAGTGAAAATCCAAGTTTTGGACAGAACCTAGGTCTTGCATAGTCTTCGGGCTCAAACCTATGGGGAAACCAAGTACATGAGATTGAAACTCTAAGTTTTGGACAGAACCAAGGTCTTGCATAGTCCTCGGACTCAAACCTATGGGGAAACCAAGTACAGGAGAGTGAAAATCCAAGTTTTGGACAGAACCTAGGTATTGCATAGTCCTCAGACTCAAACCTATGGGGAAACCAAGTACAAAAGAATGAAAATCTCAGTTTTGGACAAAACCAAGGTATTGCATAGTCCTCGGACTCAAATCTATGAGGAAACCAAGTACTGGAGAATGAAAATCTCAGTTTTGGACAGAACCAAGGTATTGCATAGTCCTCGGACTCAAACCTATGGGGAAACCAAGTACAGGAGAATGAAAATCTCAGTTTTGGACAGAACCAAGGTATTGCATAGTCCTCAGACTCAAACCTATGGGGAAACCAAGTACAGGAGAATGAAAATCTCAGTTTTGGACAGAACCAAGGTATTGCATAGTCCTCGGACTCAAACCTATGGGGAAACCAAGTACAGGAGAGTGAAAATCCAAGTTTTGGACAGAACCTAGGTATTGCATAGTCCTCAGACTCAAACCTATGGGGAAACCAAGTACAAAAGAATGAAAATCTCAGTTTTGGACAAAACCAAGGTATTGCATAGTCCTCGGACTCAAATCTATGGGGAAACCAAGTACTGGAGAATGAAAATCTCAGTTTTGGACAGAACCAAGGTATTGCATAGTCCTCGGACTCAAACCTATGGGGAAACCAAGTACAGGAGAATGAAAATCTCAGTTTTGGACAGAACCAAGGTATTGCATAGTCCTCAGACTCAAACCTATGGGGAAACCAAGTACAGGAGAATGAAAATCTCAGTTTTGGACAGAACCAAGGTATTGCATAGTCCTCGGACTCAAACCTATGGGGAAACCAAGTACAGGAGAATGAAAATCTCAGTTTTGGACAGAACCAAGGTATTGCATAGTCCTCGGACTCAAACCTATGGGGAAACCAAGTACAAAAGAATGAAAATCTCAGTTTTGGACAGAACCAAGGTATTGCATAGTCCTCAGACTCAAACCTACGGGGAAACTAAGTACAGGAGAATGAAAATCTCAATTTTGGACAGAACCAAGGTATTGCATAGTCCTCGGACTCAAACCTATGGGGAAACCAAGTACAGGAGAATGAAAATCTCAGTTTTGGACAGAACCAAGGTATTGCATAGTCCTCGGACTCAAACCTCTGGGGAAACCAAGTACAGGAGAATGAAAATCTCAGTTTTGGACAGAACCAAGGTATTGTATAGTCCTCGGACTCAAACCTATGGGGAAACCAAGTACAGGAGAGTGAAAATCCAAGTTTTGGACAGAACCTAGGTCTTGCATAGTCTTCGGGCTCAAACCTATGGGGAAACCAAGTACATGAGATTGAAACTCTAAGTTTTGGACAGAACCAAGGTCTTGCATAGTCCTCGGACTCAAACCTATGGGGAAACCAAGTACAGGAGAGTGAAAATCCAAGTTTTGGACAGAACCTAGGTATTGCATAGTCCTCAGACTCAAGCCTATGGGGAAACCAAGTACAAAAGAATGAAAATCTCAGTTTTGGACAAAACCAAGGTATTGCATAGTCCTCGGACTCAAATCTATGGGGAAACCAAGTACTGGAGAATGAAAATCTCAGTTTTGGACAGAACCAAGGTATTGCATAGTCCTCGGACTCAAACCTATGGGGAAACCAAGTACAGGAGAATGAAAATCTCAGTTTTGGACAGAACTAAGGTATTGCATAGTCCTCAGACTCAAACCTATGGGGAAACCAAGTACAGGAGACTGAAAATCTCAGTTTTGGACAGAACCAAGGTATTGCATAGTCCTCGGACTCAAACCTATGGGGAAACCAAGTACAGGAGAATGAAAATCTCAGTTTTGGACAGAACCAAGGTATTGCATAGTCCTCGGACTCAAACCTATGGGGAAACCAAGTACAAAAGAATGAAAATCTCAGTTTTGGACAGAACCAAGGTATTGCATAGTCCTCGGACTCAAACCTATGGGGAAACCAAGTACAGGAGAATGAAAATCTCAGTTTTGGACAGAACCAAGGTATTGCATAGTTCTCGGACTCAAACCTATGGGGAAACCAAGTACAAAAGAATGAAAATCTCAGTTTTGGACAGAACCAAGGTATTGCATAGTCCTCGGACTCAAACCTATGGGGAAACTAAGTACAGGAGAATGAAAATCTCAGTTTTGGACAGAACCAAGGTATTGCATAGTCCTCGGACTCAAACCTATGGGGAAACCAAGTACAGGAGAGTGAAAATCCAAGTTTTGGACAGAACTTAGGTCTTGCATAGTCCTCGGGCTTAAACCTATGGGGAAACCAAGTACATGAGATTGAAACTCTAAGTTTTGGACAGAACCAAGGTCTTGTATAGTCCTCAGACTCAAATCTATGGGGAAACCAAGTACAGGAGA
This sequence comes from Quercus tomentella, assembly GCA_028535165.1. Classification (NCBI taxonomy): domain Eukaryota; kingdom Viridiplantae; phylum Streptophyta; class Magnoliopsida; order Fagales; family Fagaceae; genus Quercus; species Quercus tomentella. The sequence goes on along the minus strand of JAPQVY010000122.1, from coordinate 18,971,831 downwards.
GTGAAAATCCAAGTTTTGGATAGAACCTAGGTATTGCATAGTCCTCGGACTCAAACCTATGGGGAAACCAAGTACAGGAGAGTGAAAATCCAAGTTTTGGACAGAACCTAGGTATTGGATAGTCCTCGGGCTCAAACCTGTGGGGAAACCAAGTACATGAGATAGAAAATCCAAGTTTTGGACAGAACCTAGGTATTGCATAGTCCTCGGGCTCAAACCTGTGGGGAAACCAAGTACATGAGATGGAAAATCCAAGTTTCGGACAGAACCTGGGTATTGCATAGTCCTCGGACTCAAACCTATGGAAAAACCAACCATTTAAAGAGAATTCTAAATTGCTCAGTCCTATAGGATGATTATCTGCTAAAAATTGGATTACGTCCTCAACAGAATGAAGGTCCCGACCTGTCCTCAGATCCTCAATTTTAAGGGAACTGGTGAAAACGAGCGTTTAAGTTCGGTATGATCGCACCTTGGTCCTCAGACCGAATGCTGGAAAGAACTAGGACTATGAGGGTCGTTTGGAAGGTGGTGAAGCACCCTGGTACTTGGCGACTCGCATGGGCTGTTCCTTTCGGGTTACACATCCTCGGATGATTACCTCTTGCACAGCACCGAGCATCCATCTGCCCTCTCGGTTAGTTTGGGGGTATGCAACCCTTTTTCATGTCGGCATTATTGTGCCGAGTAGTTTTAATAAGCTCAGAATAATATCTCTTTCTTAATACGGGTTTTTGCCCTAGATATTGCTTTTTCATGTCGGCATTATTGTGCCGAGTAGATTTAATAAGCTCAGAATAATATCTCTTTCTTAATAAGGGTTTTTGCCCTAGATATTGCTTTTTCATGTCAGCATCATTGTGCCGAATAGTTTTAATAAGTTCAGAATGATATCTTTTTCTTAATATGGGTTTCTGCCCTAAGCATCGTTCAGAACATGAAAGAAAATTATATGATCGTACATCTATTTATGGCATAACCACTGCAGGAAAGAAAGAATACATAGAATAAGACTATGTCAACTTTTATTGATGTAAAGAAGCAGTACAACGTACAATGAGGGGCTTAAACAAGCCTATACAGAAAACGAACTGCAAAAACAATAAAACAAAAAAAAAAAAAAAAAAAAAAAACAACAACAACAACAAAACAAACAAATGACTAGAAGTCTTTTTAAGCTTTGCTCCGAAGTCTTTCCAAATTCTGCCCCAATGGCACCCATATTGAGAGGAAGACCTCCCTTGGTGGAAGAGGAGAAGAAGAGGAAGAAGGAAAAGCACCAGGATGGATCTGGTGATGGGAAAGAAGAAGAAGGGGAGGCGAAAGGAGTCACCAGTGAAGGAAGAGAGGAAGAAGCAGGGAGACTTAGTCCCTGCATCAACCCTAACTCCTAACCCGCTGGTGCCATATTAGTTATGCTCATAGGAGAGCGGGTGGTACTGATAATGAGCAACCCCAGCTCGATCGCACCAAAAACTTGATGTGATTAGTTCCTGCTTCGGATTTTGGCTGAAAGAGGATGAGAAATATCTTGAGTCTCTGCCAACCCTGCCTTGACCGAGCCATCTTAAGCTTCGGAGGGACACGGTGCTTTTGGAAAGGGTGTGGTCTCTTCATCCCTGTTTCCACCTCAGACATATCACACTATAAGATTTGATTGTGCTGATAAGGAAAACTTTGAGCACAACTTGAGGTTTAAGGCTTCAGAAAGGTTAAAGGGTCTTTATGCGAAGGAATACCCTCTTATCTGGCTTCTTATATGGAAGGTAAGTCCAGTAGCATTTAATCCGTACAAATTTCCAAGAAGAGCTACAAAGGATATAGCGTCTGTTCAACTCCCCGATGTCATCTATAACTGTCAGATTTGATTGGCCTCGCAAAGGAAATTTATTAAGGACGTGCCTCGTACCCTGAAACGGTGGGAGCGCATCGTGTGTAAATCTAGGAGAATGTCTCTTAACCCGGCGCGTTTCTTAAGTAGATGAAGAGACGCCAACATTAATGAAGGGCAAAGCTAAACGAACTGTAATAAAGGCTTGGCATCATCAAAACCCTCCTCTCCGACCAAGAGGTCCGACAGCAGGATTTTGAGGGGCTATTGTGGGGCCCAATATTTTGAGGCCCTGACCCATTTTTACATTGGGGCCCAAGGCCCGAGCCGAGGAGGGATATAACCAAGGATACATAATGGAAGTCCAAGTAATAATTGAAACGTAGCCGAGGATGATTCCGTCCTCGGCATTCCCGAGGTCCTCCTAAAAGAAAGGGCAAGAGCGGTATAGGCATAGTTTTGAGAAAGAAGCCCAAAATATCCATGTTGATAGAGAAATGAGCGCTGAACAGTATGGAGACCAAGGACAAAGATAAAGCTGCCATTACTGCCATTGAATACTCTGCACCTGACAAAACCATGCTCTTCAGCTTTTACAACCACCCCCAACCACTTTGGGTATGGCTGATGGGACAAGTATCATTCCTGAAAAGTCGAACCTACACGTGGACGTTGGATAAGAGATACAAACTAGTATAAAAGGAGAAGTAAGCAATTCAGGAAAGGGGCTGGGAAAAAAGGCCAAAAACCAGAGCCTCCCAGACCGTATCGAGGAGAATGACTCCTCGAGCGAATATGACTTATTTTTATATGAATACCACGACTAACCACCGTCTAGTGATCAAGGCCTAGCCTTTCAAACCCACACTCTATAAATTTTATTGCAAGGGCCTTTTTACGTGCGAAGCCCATATCATTTGGGATCGTCACATTTTGAGTCCTTACAGGTTATAATAGCTATTCCTTAGTAGATGTAATAATTTCTAACATTAATACATTTCCAAATAAATAAACTTTCCATATCCACCTAATAATTATGGAAATAAAAAATCATAAAAAAATAACTCATCTCTCAAAATTTTAAAATATATTATTTTCTAGGAAATATAATTGTATGAATGAGATATTTCCTAAAATAGATCATAAGTTTTATTCTAATGTTACAACTCACAACCAAACTAATGAATAGGTTTAGTTATTCAATTACAACACATTTTATTCCTGGTAATAAAGATTACCATTCCTGTTGTAATTCACATTCAGTATACCAAACGTACCCCAAATATTCAAATACACACACACACACTAGCCTCATCACATGCGCTTTGTGCGTGCGATGAGGCTTTTTTTTTTTGGGGTTTAGTATCATAATTTTTCCTTCATCACAATTTGAAAAAGTAGACAGGCTTTTTTTTTTTTTTTTTTTTTTTTTTTCCGAAGAGAATAGAATTCTTATTTTAATTAGAAGCTTTTGCATGTTTATCCAAATCCAAATTGATAATGTAAAACACCCAAAAGAAGAAAAAAATTGATAATGTAATAGTTTAAAAAAGAAACATGGGATAGTTTAGCTTGACATTTATTTTATTTTTTTTAACGTGGAATAAATTTTCCTTTGACTATTCTAGTGGGGAGTTAATAACTGGTGTGGTGGGCCTTTTTGCATTGTTAGGCCTCAATCCCTTCTGCTATGCTGCGGCCTGTTAGTCTGAGGTAAGAGAGTTATGATTGGCCTTACTAAGGCTACGCTTCAGGCTAGCTTGTACGCAAGTTAAGCCAACTCAATGTAGACGCGCCCTGGCATGAGTGCTGTGGGTTGAGTGTATGGCGTGGTCATAATAGGAATAACTGTTGCAAGTGTTATGGTAGGAATACAGTACAGCAGGATAACTACAATACTAAACGTAATAAATAAAACTAATACCGAGGAGATAGTAAACAGAGTTACAACAATATAATACAGCAAATAGAAATAACACTACAGCAGGAAAAGTAAATAACTCAATAACTGAACGGTGGGCGAATCACCCAATAAAATGCGACCAGTAAAAAGGGAAAAAAAACTTGTCTGCCAGATGACAGGCTGAACTTTTCAGCAGAAGCAGACCCAAGAAGGGAACCAATCTCCATTGTGGGTAACCTTAAGAAAGGCTCCTACCATAATAGTTACACACTTTGAAAAAATGACCTAAATGGTTTGAGCTTCGTTTATCTTTTGAGAGTGGGTCTGTCAAAAGGGAGAGAAAGGGTGGTCTATTGATGCACGCCTCTATTCCTACCGTTCACTTTCTCTTTCTCTGGTTTTCTGTTCAATCTTTCTTTCTTTTATCTCTGGTTTTTTTTTTTTTTTTTTTTTTCATGTATTCTTTTTGTTTTCTGCCATTGTGAGATTTGCCCTTTTTGTCCCTCAACCGCTTTTGACTCCTTATGGGCATCCCCCCAGGACTGCACACTAGCCTGCCGGCTGCCTGGCCACTATCTATGCTCAGAGTGTGTTGGTTGCACCACTCTCCATTCCTAGACAAAATTACTTGTCTTGTTTCTTAACTCTCTCTATTTGTTTTACCCATGTGGATAAGGATTAAGCTACCTCATCACCTACCTCTATGGCATGCATCAAGTGGTCCTAGCCCATACTTACCTCTTTTGGGTGAGATGCCATCCCAGCAGGACATTTTCCCCAAAGAAGTTTGAGCAGGAACCCCAGAATAGACCCTCTTTTGTCCCCACTGCCAAACCACACCCTCAGAATACCTTAACTCGTGGCCCACCTCCTTTGTATTGGTTGGGTACAAGTAGGTGGTGCCTTGACCCTTTGTGTATGCTCCACTCTGTCTGAATTTGTTTCTTTTTGGCCTTTACACCATTTTTTATGCCCTTGCATTGTTTGATTTTGTTGTACATACTAGTTGATGTTTATCTTTTGCGGTGTGAAGGGTGTGTAGACTTTTGGGCTCATATTTACTTCCTTTCATCCCTTCTTAGACTGGGTATTGCTAGGGCAAAAGCCTTCATCTTCCTGTTGAGCCCATGCTTCTTTATGGTTGTAGGCCTTTTTGGCCACTAATCTTGCCATATCACTTGGTTGTGTCTGCTACAGTTTTGCCTTTCTTTTTATTTCTTATTATCCCGTGGGCTTGCGAGCTGATGTTCCTGCCATGTCAACCCACTTCTTCATCAATCCTTTGCTCAGGACTTCCTTAGCCCACTTTCCACATCTTCACCTCTTTTGGGCTTATTTGCCAACATTCCTGCCAAGCCAGCCCATTTTACTACTTTATTCCTTAGGCTTCCTTGGTTTACCTTTTTTTACTCCAATGGGCTTGTTGCTAAATTTCTTGGGCTTCCTCAGCCCTTTTACTGCACTTTTACCTCTTATTACCTTCTTTTGGGCTTATTGGTCGTTAAGCTAGCTCATTGAGCTTACCAATTCATTCTCTGGGCTTCCTCGACCCATTTACTTCTCCTTTACCTCTTATTATTCTTATGGGCTTACTACTTCATTCCTTGGGCTTTCCTTGGCCCATTTATTCATTCTTTACCTCTTTTTATTTTCATGGGCCTACTGGCCATCAATCTTGCTGCTCCAGCTCTCTGGGCTTGTTTTCTTATTTCTTTACCATTTTGCCCTTCATTTCCTTCTCACCTTCTTTATTGTTGGGCTTCTTCTGCTGTTGGGCCCTTTGTCAAAAATGGGCATCAACAACTGGTAGGTTTTTTCTTTCTTTTAACTTTTGTTTATTTACAGTTTTAACCTCATTTCTTATTTTTAGGAATAAGGATAAATTAATTAAATTAAGAGTATTTTTGGAAGTAAAAAATGCAATAACTAACTTTCTGAATCCTCTTGACATTTATTTTATTTTTTTTAACATGGAATAATTTTCCCTTTGACTATCTAGTGGGGAGTTAATAACCGGTAGGTTTTTTTTTTTTTTATAATTTTTTTAAACTTTTGTTTATTTACGGTTTTAACCTTGGGGTGGGCCTTTTTGTGTACTGGGCTGGATTGCTCCTGCTGCATTGTGGCTTGATAATTCTGGGGTAGGAGAGTCGAGACTGACTTAATTGAAACTCACCTTAAGCCGGCTTGTGCGCAAGCTAGGACCCCTAGCAGGGATCTTGGTCACGTGCTCACAATAGGGAATGCTATCATAAAAACATTATGGCAGGAGAAATATAATACAGCTGGATAGTTGAAATATTCTAATTGGAGTACCAAAGATAATGTTTAAACGATTTTGCAGCAGGAAAATACGATAGTATGAGTATGGCAGAAATAAATCAGTAATAAAAAAAATAACGTTAGCATTGAAAAATTATGATAAAAGAAGGAAGGAGGTTAGTTTACTAAACTTGGCTCCTTGGTAGATTTAAGTCCAAGAAGGGAATCAATTTCCAAAGTAGGTAACCTCATAGGGAAATTCTGCTATAGAAATTGCCTATTTTGGAAAATGGGCCTAAGTGGCTTAATCTCAAACTCTTAACTTGCTAGAGAGTAGGCTATTGAGAGGGAGAGAAATGAGTAGCCTATTGGTGCATGCTCTATCACTCCTCACTCTTATTTTTCTCACTTCACTCTCTACTCTCTTATTTTCTTTCTTTTTGTTTATCCTCTCTCTGTTTTCTTTGTTTTCTATTTCTCTGTTTTTTTTTTCTATGTTTCCTGCTGTTCCTCCTTGTTGTTGTTTACTGTGCATGGCTAAGGCCTTTTTATATTGCATGTTGTGATAAGATTTACCATTTTACCCCTCGACCACTTTTGGCTTGTTGTGGGTGTCCTTCCCGAACTGCCCACTGGTCTGCTAGCTGCCCAGCCACCACCACTACCCTGTGCTGGCCGTGCCATGCTTCATTCCCAGACAAAAGTAGTTTTGTTTTGTTTTATTGCTTCCCGTGGCATTCCCATCAGGATAAGGGTTGGGCTTCTTTCTTACTAACTCCTATAGCATGCACCTAGTGATTCTAGCTTATCTTTACCTACCTTTTTTGGGTGGTATGTCATCCTAACAGGACATTTCTCCCAAAAGAGCTTGAGCAGGAACCCGAAAATAGGCTTCCCACTTCTCTCCACCGCCAAACCATACCCTCTCTTACGTCTTACCTTTGACCCATGGCCCACCGCCCCTGTATTGGCCGGGTACAAGTGGGTGGTGCTTGAGCCTTGTGCATGCTCCACTCCCATATGAGTCCATTGCTTGTTTGGTGTTCACGCGTTTACCATTGCCTGCGGGTTTGTTTGGCCCTACTGTGTGTTCTGCTACTCGTTTAACTGTTTGTGGCATGGATGAGTCATCGGGTCTTCATTCTTTGCATCTCGTTTCTTCTTTGGGTTGGGTATGGGCTTTTTCTTCTTTAATTCAGCCTATGTCTCCTTTCACTTCTGGTTTGTGGGCTAACTGGTACTCTTACCACACCACTGCATTGTTTCTGCCGTGATATCGTTTAACTTGTGTCTGTTGGGCTCCCTCTGGGCTTGCCATGCCAGTTTCATGTATTATTCCTTCACTTAGTTTACGTTGCCCATTATTCTTGCTAGGTTAGAGCCCATTTTAGTCCTTTGGGCATCCTCGACCCGTTTCATTCCTTGGGGCATCCTTGGCCCATCTCGTTATTTCCTACTTCCTACATTCACATGAGTTTTTGCTAAATCTTTCGGACTTCCCCGGCCCAATTGCCATATCCTTTACTTTTGGGTTTATTGGCTTTTGAACCAATCCCATTTACTAATTCCTTTCTTTGAGCTCCTCTGGTCCATCTTTGCCTGCTTTCTACTTTTTATAATTCTCATGAGCTTACTACTTCCTTCTTTGAGGCTCCCTTGGACCCATTTGCTTTCTTTGGGGCCCTTTTACTATTTTGTGGGCCTGTATACCATTATTCTTGCCATTTGGGCCTAATAGTTTTTCTTACTTTGCCAATTCTTCTTTCTTCACCCCTTTTATATTGTTGGGCTTCTTCTTGTCATTGGGATTTTTTTTTTTGTTGCCAAAATGGGCATCAACAAACCTCATTTCTTATTTTTAGGAATAATGATAAATTAATCAAATTAGGGGTATTTTTGGAAGTAAAAAAAGCAATAATTAAATTTATGAGTCCTCTTAATATATATATATATATATATTCCTTAAGAATTTTATATTTAGGAACCGATATAACAAGTAGTAAAAATTATAAATAAAAAAAATCGACACAAGAATCCCATTGAAGATGGGGGGCATGGACTTCAAAAATTATGTTGTTTCTCTTCACCTCCCAAGTCCCACTCCACTAGATTTCATTGGCAATTAGCTAGCAAACACTAGAAACTTATACTATATAATAGCACTCCCAAGTCCCAAATCAAAATCAAGCTTTCTTCGTCTTATTATATATATTAGCTATTGTGTTGGAAAAATATGGGTATGGAAATTGTAAGGGCAGGCTTTGGATCCTGGTGCCTAAAAGGTAAATGGATTAAGGCCCAAAGAGCCCAATACAATGAATTTGTAGAGAATGAGCTTCAAAACTAGGCTTTAATAGATCGAACAACACGCACAGTGAATTAAAGATAGTAATAAAGCAAAGAAAGACAAACTCTGTCAAAGAAATCCTTTCTCGGCAAAATCTGAGGAGAGTGGCCCTTGAATATATTTTTTTTAGACCTGGATATAATTTCATTTCTTGTTGCTACAGTGTTTTCTCCATCAATTTTTCTATGGATCTCCTGTCCCTGGAGGATCTCTCTCATTATATAGCCTCCTTTGGCTGATCTTGACCCTCTATTTGTTGATTATGCAAGCTACTACTTGGGTGCTTGTCCCATTAGACGCTCTCCCAAGTCTTCTGTGAGTTACAGCAACCAAGATAGCATTGTTTAAGGGTTTTCTCCACATAAATGTGGCCAGGGTGTTTGGTGAGGTGCATTAAATGTGGTGGCAGCTACCATCCCTTCAATCACGTCAGGGCTAACCCCCTCTCTAAAACTCTTCCTCTACAGTGTGGCCCCTCTTGTAATGTGCCATTGACGTGGCTATGGCCCGCCTCTCCAGCCTTACCATTCGAGTGTATGGACTCCTCGGAACTTCATTGGCCTCCTCGGCCTTGGGTATGACACGCGACATGATTAAATTTCTATACCCCATAGAAATCATATGAAAGATTAATATATATGTGTGTGTGTTAGATTGTGCAATACCTAGAGCAACAAAATCCACAAATACTACACATGGAAACAAATATGAAAGATTAACAACTAACTCAGAAGAATAATTTAAAGAAAAAGGACAGATCTAAAAGATTGATCCCAATACAGCAGTCAAAGCAATGACTTTCTAAGAAAATTATAGAACTTCCTTTCACTACAATTTTTTTTTTAAAGTAAATAAAATTTCTCATTATTTCCGAACAAAGAAACATTTACCCCCTAAATGTAATAAATAAAATAGGAGGGAGAAAAAAAAAATGATGCCCTTCTTAATGATATAAATTGAGATGTCAAAACAATAAATTTTCAATGATGACATGATCAAAGTTAGAACTCTTTTCAGTGCTATGTAAATAAATCCAAATTCTAATTTTCTATCTAAATTGATTTGAAAGGATGACGTGCTATATTTTCAACCCAGAAAAAGAAAGAAGTTTTAATGTATGGGGATATTTATGTCTTTTTATTGGAGTAATTATTTTTTGTTAATGTCATCTATATGAAATTTCAATATGGATGAAAGTGAAACTATAAGTTTTGAAAATAAGACTAAAGAGGAGGTTTAAAATAGACCTCTTAAAAAGGTGTTATAATTTTGCACTTTTATTAAGATCCATGCCTTTTTGTGCCTTTTGTGCTCCCCCAAGTGCATACTAGAAACCCTTGGATTTTTAAAAAAACTAACTACAAAACCCAAACAATATCATTAGTTAGCAAACGTTTCAAACTAATTTCGTTTATAACAATTCGAGCTCAGTGGACTCGATTTAGGAAAAACTGATGTGGACAAAACATGGAAATCGAGTTCAACAAACTCGGTTTCCATGTACAAAAACCGAGTTCAATAAACTCGATTTCCATGTATGGAAAACGAGTTCATTGAACTCGTTTTCCATGATCATGTACCCACAAGAAATGCCAACAACAAGATCTCTGAGCACGATCTGATGAGCACGATCTGATAAGAAGACGATCTTCTGCAGATGCAGCCAACCCAACAACAAGCTCTCTGAGCACGATCTGATAAGGTCTTCTGCAGACCCAGCCAATGAAAACGAGTTCAATGAAGGGCCATCTGCCGAGTTCAATGAAGGGCCATCTGGCGTGTTTTCCATCTTCCGAGTTCAATGAAGGCCAGCTGCCGAGTTCATTGAAAACGAGTTCAATGAACTCGTTTTCCATACATGGAAATCGAGTTCATTGAACTCGGTTTCTCTACATGGAAACCGAGTTCAATGAACTCGATTTCTGTACATGGAAACCGAGTTCGTTGAACTCGATTTCCATGTTTTGTCCACATCAGTTTTTCCTAAATCGAGTCCACTGAACTCGAATTGTTATAAACGAAATTAGTTTGAAACGTTTGCTAACTAATGATATTGTTTGGGTTTTGTAGTTAGTTTTTTAAAAAATCCGAAACCCTTTATTCATTACGTATACGTTTCCACCTCCCCTTAAATATTCTCCGTCTTTTCTTTATGAACAAATGAGCTTCCATGTAAAGCCCTATTACTAAAAAAAGTGGCCAATTAGCAATTGTGACTGTAATAAAATACCCAGATTTAGCAAAGCTTATACGATGAGAAGTATTATTAAAAAGGCTTTTCCAAACTCAATAAGACTGAGCACTTATATATATATATTTTTTAATTACGAATCTCTACATTTTTAATAAGGGATCTCCGGATTTAGTTTTTGGTCAAGACTCAAAACTCATTATTATTATATGGACATTTTAGGATTTATCGTATGGTTTCCGTTTAGACTTGAGAGTAATTTATACGCATCCCATAAGAATAAATCGACTTGACTAATTTTTAATTCTAATTTATTGAGCCCGATTCTCACGATTATGTTATACTTGACGTGTAATTGGAGTTGGTGATTGGTCACATATAATTTCTTTTTTAAAGTAAAATTTCCATTAACTAGTCATTCCAATCACTGCATTAATTGGTAAAGGAATATATTCTCCGTACACTTCAACAAGTGCCTCTTTAGGCTCATTGGTGACTCCTTTTTAACAAGTTAGAAAAAATTAACCGCCAAACTAATTTTGAAGAAAATTCATCAAACCCATTACATGGTGAATGATAAATAATACTTTTGACATGAATTTTAAATAATACTTTTAATTATATGATATATAATTAATTATGTGATTTTTTTAAAAATAATACTTTTATGAGTCAACAATTGAAAAATTTTGTTCAATTTTGACGTGTGAGATGAGACAAGGTAAGTGTGTACGGGTCAAATTTGTATAGAGCATTTACATCTAGTGAGGCATATCCCATCAAAATGCCAAATAGATGTTACCGTTCACAAAAAAGAAAAAAAGAAGAAGAAGCACAAAAACAAGCCTACATCCAATGATGCATTTTGCAAAAAATTTTGTATATTTGCTACAGTAAACATGTAAACATATATGTTCACTTTAGCAGTAGTAAAAGTTTTTAATTTCCTTTTATTAACTCTCTCCTCTACTGTCTAAACCGTAGGTTTGGGTTGGCTGCAATTTTTTTTTTTTCTTTTTCTTTTGTTGTTACTTGCTAGGTTGTGTATAAAGTAGTATTAGAAAAAAAGTAGTATTATTTTTTTATAGAAAAAAAGTAGTATTATTTTAATGTGCTGAATTATAAAAAAAAAAAGAAAAAAGAAAGAGATATTAGTGTATTGTAAAAGTGATTATATAAAATAGATAAATTAGCTCTTTGATATTGTAATTTATTTATTTATTTATTTTTATTTGTATTTCGGGATGTGAGTGCTTTTAGATAGTAAACAATGGGATAAATATTTACAACATTTATTGGATAACAATCCATTGTATAGTGTTTTTATTTATATATATATATATATATATATATATATATATATATAGGGAAATCCATTGTATAGCTATATTTATTGTTTCTATTCGTTATAAAAGCATTGGTGCCATTTGACTTCTTTTTTCTTGGAGAGAATGTTGTCATTTGACCTGATTATATTTATAGAGGCCAAAATTTGTAAAATAATATTATTTATATTAAAATTATTTGATGATTTAGAATCTTTTTAAAAAACGTATTTTAGCACGATTTTAAGTGTGAAAACTCATGTTTTCGATTTTCACATAAAATAGAGTGATGTTAACTGAAATCTTGTTTTGAAAAAATGTAATTAAATTTCCAATAACTTCAAAATAGTATAAATTTAAATAATTAATATTACAAGTATATTATTTGCATATTTTTTTTAGGTAAAATGGATAGAAAAAATAATATTAATAAAGTGTAACCAAAAATTACATCAAATCTCATAGGACAGGTGTTTTTCAAAAAATTAAATAAGAAAATATAGTAGGAACAGTGGGCATTTCCCCAACCATGTTTCTGTCATTTACAACTTACAAGGTAACACTCTCATCTTCGGTTGACATCATGGAATGTTTGGCAGTTGTTCGAGCTCTTCAATTTGCTAGTGAATGTGGTTTCTGCTCTATAATCTTGGAGGGTGATTTTGAAACAGTGCATAAAGCTCTCAGTTGTGAAGATGTCTCCCTTTCCTCGTTTGGCTACTTAGTAGATGATGTCAAGATTCATGCAGTTATTTTCTTCCATATACGTAGAAAAGGCAACTTTGTAACTCACAGCAAGCTAGCTTGGCATGTTAGATATGTTAGCAATTTATCGGTGTGGATGGAGGATATTCCTTCACACCTACTTTCTGCAGTGGCGGCTCTAGGATTTTTTTTTTCTAGGGGGGTCAATAAGAAGATACGTTAGATAGTGTTGAGGACTCTTTTTTCGCCCCATGTGGCACTACTTCATTGGCAACCCATGCCACATCAACATATTATTGATTTTTTGGGTAAAACTATTTAAATCCCAAAATAAGCTCATATTTCATTCAATTACATGGATTGGGCTCGCATGACCCGTGAAATCCTTACTTCAAGAGGCGGATTCATGGTCCACATTTCTTTTTCATCAATTCGGATCATAACCCATGATATCATCAACATCAACATATGGATCGGGCTCACACAATGAATCAAAGTTCACGACCCATATTACCTCTCTCATATTCATGGAAAGCGGCTTCTTCAACAAGAGCCCATATTTATACAAAATGACAACAAAATCCGAGGTACGTCATCTCATCTTCGGCTTATGATCCAAGCTCATAAGTATCTTTGGGGAAACTTTGGGAGTCGTGGTTTGGAAGGCCAAGAGGTATGTTCAGTAAAGCTCTAGCGGTTTAAAGTTGATAAAAGAGACATGTTGCTTGGCGTGTCTTCTCCAATTCCCTGAACTCTGACGAGTCCGTGTGTAGTGGGTAATATATGGTAAGCATCTCTTATTACATGGCACTTAAAATGATAAAATTCCCCATTACTCTTTTCTTAAAACTTAATATTCATCATGTGACAAATACTCAATATCTTCAGCTATCTAACTGTTGAGAAAATAACTATTCATTCAAACCCCAGCTATTGCTATACAAATTTAGAAACTTCATTATATTATTCTACATAAATCTTATTACTACTTTCAGCTAAAATCCAACTCAAACACATGGCCTAATCTGATTGGACACATGGCTTAATCTGATTGGCTATCTTTAATCTCCAACTATATATAAAATATTCATGATATCTCTAATATCCAGCTGCTATCTGCCACAATCAGACCATATATTTCTCTGCCAGTTGCCAGAGCAGAGTATTAAATACTCTACTTGCTTACGAAGATTAAGTCACAACATAATGAGACTTTAACTAAATCTCTAAAGCTTCATTAACTTTCAACCAATCCTTCTATCACTTACTAAAAACATGTTGTAATGGAACCTTGGTCCAAAAACACAGACACCCGAAAAAGGAAACATTTCCAACTGAACCCTAGCAGTGTATTCAGCACTTGACACCTGACTGGAAGTGATATCATCAGCCATTTAATGCTGAAATCCCAGCAACCAGCTGCTACACCCAAAATAGCAAGATACCCTTGAAAGAGATCTTACCATTTTTAACCAAATCCATGAAATAAATGCTGAATGTCCTCTCCAACAGTCTGAAATCACCCAACTGACCTCATCTGCTTCTACCCAAAGCAATAGTTGTCTGATGATACCCTTGAAAGGCGTCCAAGAAGCTCATCCTTGGGTGTCCATATGTGGCATCTACCAATTGGTCAATCTTCGGCATAGGGAACGGATCTTTCGGGCATGCTCGGTTTAAGTCTGTGAAATCTACACAAACCCTCCACTTGCCATTCTTCTTCTTTACTACCACGATATTTGCTAGCCATTTCGGGAAGAAGATCTCCCTTATCACCCCAGCTTCCTTCAGCCTCTGGACTTCTAACTTTACTGCGTCAACGTGCTCCTTGGCTGCTCTCCTTAGCTTCTGCTTCTTTGGGGGGAATGATGGGTCCACGTTAAGCTTATGCACAATAAACTCAGGGTCCACCCCGGGCACTTCGTACGGACTCCATGCAAAAACATCCATGTTCTGCATAAGGATTAACAACATTTCTACCTTATCCTGGTTCTTCATGCTCGTTCCTATTTGAAAATACCTATCAATATCCGGTAAGATTTTAACCTTCATCAGCTTCTCAGCAAAACTAGCCCCCACTTCTTCTCGGGGCTTCTGTAATTGCTATAAATATGTCTCCTCGGTGGTTTCCTTCTGTTCAACCTGCTTTCCCTTCCAACTAACTGCGGCAACTAGGCATTGCCTAGCCACTTGCTGGTTTGCTCGTACTACGTCAACGCCCTGTTCTGTAGGAAATTTAACCTTCACGTGCAAGGTGGACAGAATAGCCCCCATTCCATGAATCCACAGCCTTCCCAGGATCACTGAGTATGGGGAGAATGATTTGATTACTATAAAAGTCACAATTACTTCCTTACCTTCCATATTTACAGGAAGGGAAATTTGACCCTCAGGAATCATCACCCTTCCATCAAACGAGACAAACGGCGTATCATACTTCGTCAAGTCCTGATTTTTCAATCCGAGCCCTTCGAATAGGTCCGGGTACATTACGTCGACCCCGCTTCCTTGGTCTATCATCACCCTTTTCACTAAAAAGCCGCTTATCTGCGTCGTTACTACCAACGTATCATCATGCGGTTGAATTGTTCCCTCCAGATCTTCCTTGTCAAAGGAGCTGGGCACCCGGCCAACTTTTATCCTCTTTTCGGGAGGTTGTTTTCTCGAGCAATTTTCTTTGGGTGCCATTGTCAACATCCCTCTTCTGGTTATAGTCGCACCCCTCGGGGCAGCATGGATGACCACAATCACCCCTAAAGGCGGTGGGAGAAGGTTCCCTTTTTGCTGAGCGCCATGACCGGCATCTCGGTTTCCGGAATCCACTATGAACTCTTTCAAATGTCCGGCCTTCACCAGTTGCCCTAGGTGATCTTTTAATACCCGACACTGCTCGGAGGTGTGCCCCTTATCCCTGTGGTATGTGCAATACAAATTTTGATTCCTCTGAGACAGGTTGCCCCCCATTTTGTTCGGCCACCTGAAGAACGGTTCGTTTTTAATCCGATCTACGATCTTGTGTACCGGCTCCTTGAATGCCACGTTCACCCCCTCATTTGTGCTTCCAGTTCCTGCATTCTGAAATCCTTCCTTGGTCTTGGGGGAAAAATGCCCTGCCGGGAACGATTTAGCAACGGGGCTTTGCCCTTATTTTGCAGCCGATTGTCCTCAAGGCGTTTATACTCCTCAATACATCTCATAAGTTGTCTCATATCCTCGGGAGGCCTTTTCGTCAACGACTCTCGTAGTTCAGAATCCTCGGGCAGCCCCATTTGGAAAGTGCTCGCTGTAATCTTCACGTTACCCCCACCAATTTCATTGTATAGCTACCAATACTGGCTGGCATAATTCCGAAGGGTTTCGCCGACCCTCATCTTTATGGATAGTAATGAGTCCATCGGTTGTGGCACCCGGCTGCATGTCACAAACCGAGCACCGAATTCCTGGATCAGCTCGGCAAAACTGTGAATGGAACCTTTTCGCAACCTGTTAAACCATCTCAACGCCGTGGGGCCTAGACTTGAGGGAAACACCTTACACATCAGTGTATCGTTGTGTGTGTGTAAAAACATTATGTGGATATAATGACTGACGTGCTCTACCGGGTCCATTTTCCCATCGTAGGAGTTAAATGGTGGCCATGTAAATCTGCTCGGCATAGGGGCCCGTTTAATTTCGTTTGAGAACGGCGACCGAGCGGCTCTTCGTAAGGCTCGGCTCATAGCATCCATAGCAACGTTGTAGGGCTGTCGCTCCTCTGGGGAATCCAAACCACGATTGACATTATCGCGTGAATGTGAACGGTCCCGGCGTTGACGCGACTCTCGAGAATGGGAGCGGTTCTTGCGTCTGCGTGATTCTCGAGAAAGGGAATGATCCCGGTGTTGATGGGAACTGGACTAGCTAGATCTCTCTTCATCTCAATTTCCCATACTACCATCCCTCATTTCTCAGTTATCTCGGTCCCTTCTCTGGCGCATACCTCTTGCCTCCAACTCCAAATCTCTCACCAGTCTGCGCAACCGCTCCAGCTCTTGATCTCTTTCGTCAAATTGCCCGTGCCCTAAGGCACCTGACATTGTTCGGTGAGTTTAGTCTGACTTCTCCCCAAAGCCAGACTTTTCCTCTCCTCGCTCGTGCTCCCTACCCTTACATCTTTTTTGTCTTCTCTCCCACCATGTGGATTCCTGAGAAGACCCCTCAGATCCACTCTCGATGTGGCCTCTCGAACGTCCTTCAGAAATTTTCCCGCGCATGAGTCTCAGTCGAACCATAGCTTCGTAGGAGAGCCCCACGGTGCGCGCCAATTGTGCGCGCCTGAAATGAGGCTGTTAGGCCTGACCTCACTTGGGCTCACAACTTATTTGTAATGTGGGTTTTAGATTTCCTACTTCAAGTTGTTCTCGGCACAGAGACTCAATGAAGCTGCCTCTCTTTCTCTCTCTCTCTCTCTCTAAATCACTCTTTTTCTCTACTCTCTGTTTTTTTGAGATCCTTTCAACAACCATTTCCTTTCCCCAACTTCTCATATTTATAGCTCTAGATTAGTGGAGAGATTATGATTACTGCCATAGTTAATGCAATTGGAGGTCCAATATCATCAGTTGTAAGTGGATGGTTAGGTGGGAGTGGAATGTGGTGAAAGTGGCCTTGGAACTTGGTTCCAACTCCAGCAGGCATGCCCTGCAACGGTGTTCCTTGGGCACCGCCGGTCATGCTATGGATGGTGTGTTTGGACATTATTCTTTCTTTATTGTTTGGGAATGGTTTGTCGAGCAAGGACCAGGTGACAAAACTTGGGCCTGCAGTTTGTGTGGGTTCAGATTGGGGTTTTGGGTAGAAAGAGATTGAGGCCATGGGCCACGCTGCTGGGTCAGAATTCAAGGCCTAAATGGATCTGGGTACCTTGGTGCCGTACAATACTTTAAGCAAAAAGTTAGATAAACTGTTTCCAAATAGATGCTAAGAAAATTTTTGTTGTGTTAACATTTGCTTTTGTCTTTATTCAATCACTCTTGGCCTGTCCCATTCCCCTAATCCCTACTCAACAAATAACAAATTAAAAGCATTTTAGATTCAGTAACTAATTTTTATTTTCAAGGTTTTAGATTAAATTAGCTTGTTGTTGGACCTTTTTTTTTTTGGTTTAAAAATGCCAAAATATTAGTTGTGAGTAAAAAAAATAAGGGTCAAAGTGTTCCAATTATTATTTTAGAGGGTCAAAACAAAATAAATATTTTATATTTTATATATTCTTTCTTGCCAAGTCAGGGGGGTTCATTTGAACCCTTGGAACATGGCTAGCGCCGCCCATGACTTTCTATAGGGATTTTTTAGAAAATAACTACAAAACCCAAACAATATCATTAGTTAGGAAACATTTCAAACTAATTTGCTTTCTAACAATTCGAGTTCAGAGGACTCAATTTCTGGTTCAGCTAGATCGGCCACGTAGGCCAGAAATCGAGTCCAACGGATTC
Source organism: Quercus tomentella (assembly GCA_028535165.1). NCBI lineage: Eukaryota > Viridiplantae > Streptophyta > Magnoliopsida > Fagales > Fagaceae > Quercus > Quercus tomentella. Next base: position 18,953,790 of record JAPQVY010000122.1, on the reverse strand, counting down.
GGTTTCTAAGCATAGAAACCCAAGTTTATTGGACTCGGTTTCTAAGCCAAGAAATCGAGTCTACTGGACTCGGTTTTTGTTCATGGAAACCGAGCCCAATGGACTCGATTTAGTAATGCAGAGACGGTGAGATAAACCTGTTGATATTGGGTCTATGTGGCTTGAATTGCCAAGCCCAAATTTGGTCACCTGAGTTGACCAAATCCAAATTGTAAAAGGATTTCTCCTTTGCCGACTTGGTTAATAACACACACACACACACACACACACACACACATATATATATATATGTTGTTATGTGCGGCACTTTAGAGTAATTCCTAATAACCTAGCAGCCGCATAAGAAGAAAGAATAGTGTTTTCTTGTCTTGTGGGTGAGAGAGAAATATTATAGCCGCAAGTTGTACTCTGTATTTTTCCCTGATAATAGTGAAATCCCTGCAACTCCGTGGACGTAGGCAAATTGCCGAACCACGTAAATATTGTCTTGTGCGTGTGATTGTTTTCTTTGGCGTGTGTTTTCTCTATTTGTTTTGTTTCTCACAGGTTGGGATTTTGGTTAAATTCCCTACAACTAGTATCAGAGCCTAGGGTTAGGTTTGAGTGGGAGCAATGGCAGAGGAAGCAGGAAAGGCGTCTGGAATAGAAAAGTTCGATGGCACAGACTTTGGATTTTGGAGGATGCAAATCGAGGATTACCTTTATGGGAGGAAGTTGCATCTGCCGCTTCTAAGGCAAAAACCTGAGGCTATGAAGGCTGAGGAATGGGCTCTTTTGACAAACAGGTATTGGGAGTTATTAGGTTAACTCTGTCTAGGTCTGTTGTACATAATGTTGTAAAGGAGAAGACCATAGCAGATCTGATGAAGGCTTTGTCCAGTATGTATGAAAAGCCGTCCGCAAACAACAAGGTGCATCTGATGAAGAAATTGTTCAATTTGAAGATGGCAGAGAATGCTTCAGTAGCACAACATCTGAATGAATTTAATACTATCACAAATCAATTGTCGTCGGTAGAAATTGATTTTGATGATGAGATTCGTGTTCTGATCGTCTTGGCTCCTTTGCGAAACAGTTGGGAGGCAATGAGGATGGCAGTAAGCAATTCTACGGGAAAGGAAAAGCTCAAGTACAATGATATACGAGATTTAATTCTGGCAGAGGAGATTCGCCGAAGAGATGCAGGCGAAACCTCAAGATCTGGTTCTGCCCTAAACCTTAAGACAAGAGGTAGAGGTAATGATAAAAATTCAAATCGGGGTAGATCAAAATCCAGAAATTCTAATCAGAACAGAAGCAAATCTAGATCAGGCCAACAAGTACAATGCTGGAACTGTGGGAAAACAAGTCACTTTAGGAATCAATGCAAAAGTCCTAAGAAGAAGAATGGAGATGATTCTGCTAATGCTGTAACAGAAGAGGTACAGGATGCATTACTTCTTGCAGTAGACAGTCCACTTGATGATTGAGTTTTGGATTCAGGAGCTTCGTTTCATACCACTCCACACCGAGAAATCATACAGAATTATGTTGTAGGTGATTTTGGTAAGGTGTATTTGGCTGATGGTTCAGCCTTGGATGTTGTAGGTATGGGAAACGTCAGGATATTGTTGCCCAATGGATCTGTTTGGTTACTGGAGAAGGTTCGACATATTCCTGACCTGAGGAGGAATCTGATTTCTGTTGGAGAACTTGATGATGAAGGACATGCAATACTATTTGTTGGTGGTACTTGAAAGGTTACAAAGGGAGCTAGGGTATTGGCTCGTGGACAGAAGACTGGTACTCTGTACATGACCTCAAGTCCAAGAGACATAATTGCAGTTGCTGATGCAAGTACTGATACAAGCCTATGGTACCGCAGACTTGGTCATATGAATGAGAAAGGGATGAAGATGCTGCTGTCAAAAGGAAA